>FR989959.1:11990026-12735026 GCA_905404175.1 Anthocharis cardamines
GTTTTATCGGAACCTTCAAGAAACGAGCATATTCTCAGCTTAAAGGCCGGCAACGCATCCTCAAGACCCCTGGTGTTGCGGATATCCATGGGCGGTAGTCGCTTTCCGTCAGGTGAGCAGTGAGCCTGCCCGTTTGCCTCCTCTAATATAGAAAAAAACCTAATTCGAAATCTGAGTTTTTAAATTTGTTTTTTTTTTAGGTTAGATATCGACACATGAGCATAAGGTTCACTTGATGGTAGATATGAAGGTAGGTTGATGGTGATACCCCAGCCACAGAACATCAGTTAATGATACTACCTACTTTTTACTTCGAGTAAAAAGTAAGTTCATAAAACATAAAATACTAATTGTACTTGATAAAAAAAGGCCCAGGTTTCCTTTGATAAGGTTGCGAGTGTTTGCCCTTTGAAAACATTTTCTAACCAACTTGAAGATCTCCAACACTCAAGTAAACCAAAGATCACTCAAATCTATCTACACTTTTTAATATACCTACATATTATAAAACAAAGTCCTCTGCCACGTCTGTCTTGCGATAAACTCAAACACAACTGAACATAATTCCATTCGGTTTTCATCAATAGATAGTGATTCATGAGGAAGGTTTAGGTGCTAAGCAGGGGTGGGTCGCTAGTATTAAAATAAATGAGACAGCCAAAAGCCCGGCTTGCCAACTTTAACCTAATATGTGTTTATATATAATTATGTAATCATATAGATTATAAATTACTTACATAATTACGTCAACTATTATTATTTTTCTGTTCATGGTTGCATTAATAGAGCAAGCCGGGTTTTTGGGATTGTGTGGTGGTCCCGCACTGGGGGTGTCTCATTCCCAGTCCCCCTCTTTTTATGAAGCCTGTTAAAAATCATATCCTCATTGCAGATTGACCCAGTTCAAGTCAGCTCTCCAGCAGCTGTTCCGCGAGGAGCGCGCCAACTCCCTCCCGCTGGACAGGATCACGCGCTACGTGAACGACAAGTACTCGCACGCGACCTTCGCGGCGGCAGAGGTCACCGCCGCGCTGCAGCGCATGACCCTGGACAACCAGGTCATGATGGCGGACGATATCGTGTTCTTGATTTAACTGTGCAAAAGTGTGTCGAAATGTGTGTGTCCTTTGTGGAAATGGTGTCAAAACGAGGAGTGTTGTGATTTAAATATACAAAAATGTATGTCAGTGTGTACTTTTTGTAAAAATTGTGTCATGAAATACAAAGTGTCCTTTTTGTGATTTTTTTTATAAAATACAAAAAATTGTGTCAAAATAGTTTTCGTGAAAATTGAGTTAACACAAAGATGTGTCAATTATTATGAAAATCAACACGTAAACGAATAATGGTATGTAAGCTTAGAATCGTAATTAGAATCTTATGTATTTTTGATTTGAATTAACAATAAAATAGTGTCCTTTTCGGAAAAACTGTGAAAAATTGCCATGTTTGTGTTATATGGTAATATTAATTATTTAATTAAGATGGCTATTTATAAAAATCGTCTTGCCAATTGAGCATCAAAATACATAAAAATAATTAGATTCTCTGACTCTCTTAAAAATAAGTAATATAAATGTATTCAGACCGCCTACTTGTGCCACTATTTTATAGTGTAGTATAGTATCCCGGAATCACATCTAACTTTATATTAATCTAAGTTTATATCTTATTGTGCCTTCTTAATATTTAAGGTTAATAAATTGATTGATCAATAAGCAGGTGTCATGTTATTATAAAATGATCTCGTTTGGGCACAAGGTATGTGTTCCGATGGGTCGTGGATTCGAATTCCGCCGGGATATTTTCTGCAAGCATTTTGGCATTAAACGGGAGGGAGGAATATTTAAATTTGGTATCAGTCTATAGATTTCTGAATGCTCGAAGTAAAAAGAATGATGGCAGCGCATCATTGACTGATGTTCTGTAGTTGTGGTATCACCTACCAAGTGAACCTCGTGATCGTTTGTCGATACCTAACATGAAAAGAAATAGTAAGCTTTGTCTTTTTAATAAATTATTAAAAAGTTTGTTTTGTATCATAAGTTACGACTAAGAAAGGACTGGCAATATAACAGACTAATATCAGTATGTTATCTATATTTAAAAGATAAAAACAGGTTTTATCTCGTAAGATATAAGGATCATTTCCGGTTGTATATTTCACATTTTAAAATCATCAATCCTACCAAAGTGAATCACAAAATTAACTAGTATTATTTAATAAGGTGTTGGTGACACTGTAGCCTGGTGGTTGAGAACATTTGTTTTAAAATAAAATAAAACATGGGATAGTTACAGTAGAACATGTAATCCTCCTGTGGAGGATATAACAATGGCGGATTTGACTGTTAATAATTCAACAGGCTTACAAGTGATGACACGGTCTATAGTAAGTAATAAGTTTCAACCACTTGAGAAGTGTTTTCCGACTCAACTAGTATATTCTCATACAAATTTAACAACACAATGCTTAATTTTATTACACTATAAATAGTATTTTGGGGGCAAACCCATCCTAATTATACAATGACACATCACCTCCTCTGTTTTCCCTTACTTTTCCCACTTTGTCCTTTATTTTTGCCTAATTTATTGGACTTATTGAACTTTCCGCCAAACACTTTGTGTCCTTTATTCCTAGAGTCTGAATTTTTGAATTTTCCACCTTTGTGTTCTCTATTTCTTGAATCTTGGTTTTTAAACTTCCCGCCGTCTCTGGGGAACCGTTTCTTGTCTTGGAACTTGTCAGATTTGTTGCCAGTTTCGTTTTTGTTCTGATATTTCTTTTTTAACTTCTTGTCTAACCTCATTTTCTTAAAGCCCCTCGGCTCTTCACCATCTTCTGTTTTCCTTTTTCTCGAAGGATTTTGACTGAAGAGATCTATGAACAATAATGTGTTAGGATATTAATTTTTATCTTGTAACTTGTTAAAGATATTGCAAAAAAAATTTTAGGATATGCGTTAACTAAGAAATTATATTGGACCACAATGAAATTAAATACTAGAGGAACCCTTACAGCCAAAAATAATGTTTGATATCAAATTGCTTTGATCCGTAATTTTTTTATATCTTAATAGGTTGTTTGACCGCTATACCACTCACAACTGCTTAGAAGTACTTAGTTAACACAATGCTAATGAAGAGTTCCATAATATCCATAACCGCTCACATTGTGAAGGTAAAGATGGAAAGCCGCAGTGCGCCTGAATGTGTGGAGATGCTATTTTGGCTACTGAATTTTACTAGGACATAGATTATATGTATGTCAATCCTACTAATATTATAAACGTGTTTATTACTCTTTCACGCAAAAACTGCTGAACGGATTTTAAAAATAATGTGTATGCTATAATTTATAACGATATTGAGTTAATTGGCCAAATAACGATCAGTGTCGAGTAAGTCGGAAACATCCAGCTATCTGAGAGCTACGTATACGCGTGCGGGACATAAACCGTTAGAGTTACACGTAACATATGTGGTGGGATTGGAGTGTGCTGCAGTAAAGTAGAAGCCCCAAAACAGGTAATAATCGAAGTGAGACGCAGGTGATTCTATATAAGTCATCGAGACAGACCTTGCTCGGGCTCGGCGCCAACCTCCTGCCGGTAGTAGGCCGCGTCGTCGTCTTGCTCCTCGCCGCTCTGCGCCTCAGCCGCTTCGAGCTCAATCAACCTGACGAAAAATAAAATTAAATATGAAAATACCCTCATTTACAATCGAGAAATTAAGCATATTTAAACATTTTTTTCATAACAAGATAGCTGTTGTAAATAATATTTGAGCAACTAGATGAAGTAAACAGGGCTGATTTTAATTAAATCCAAGTGATGAAAGTAGAAACTCGATTATCTGGACCTCGGTTAAACGGATTCGCGATTATGCGGATTGTCATCACATTGGGCGCCCTACCACCCAAATACGGGTGATGCTCTTCTTATTCAAGTTAAAAAGTGCAACTAGACGTTTCATAAGAGCCTGCAAAGGCCTATTTGAAATAAAAAACTTTTGATTTTGAAAGAAATCAGATTGCGATATTTTAGTAATTTAAGAAACTGATCTTGTAATAAACATTGATTTTGGTTGATAATTATAATTGATTTGAATAAAAAAAAAGATTTTAAGATCTAGAAGAAGAGTTAATATTTACCAAAATCGCTTTTCTTCATATATTTAAGTATCCGGATTTTCCATTATCCTTACATCAATTAGTCCGATTAATCGAGTCTCTACTGTATTTGATTTATGTTATATATTGCAATAAGATATTTAAGCAGTGTTATTGGTTTTGCCATTCTATTGAAAATAATAAAATTGTCTTCAAATCTTTTTTTAATCATCACCTACCATCAAGAGCTGCGAACGTTTATTGATATATGACATACAAAATGGAGTTAATGTAAGTATTCTTACCTTTGGTTCTCAGTTAACTCTTTCTTCTTCATGATTCCGTCAAGGGCTTTCTGTTTTAGCTCTTCCTTCTCTTTCTGCTTCCGTTTCACGTTTTCTTCTTGTTGAGATTTACGTTTCTCCTTCAATCGCCTAAATACATAGCAGAAGAATCACATAAATACTTAATATGAAATATTAGATATTTAAATTAGCCGAGAATGTAGACAGTTTCTTACCTCTTTTCTTCTCTTTTCTTTTTAATTAGTGCTTTTTCTTCATCTGTCTTTTCAACGAGTTCATGGAACAACACTTCACCATCCATCAAACCATCTTCAACCTAAAAGAAAATAAGTTAATTATATGACAGGAGAGCGTTTTAAAGGTTGATAAGTCGTTTTTATGCATAATTAAAAGACTGCTAATCTATTCGGGTTCAAACTCGGCAATATTATGTTTGGTGTCTTTTTAATATTAACTTTATTCTGATTACCGTGAGAGGAGGCGGAGAGGACGACGTAGTACAATGAAGGTATAATACGCGTTTTTGTACTGCGTTGAAAAAGCAGAACCGCTATTATTCTAGGCGTTTTTCTTGATTGTTTTTATCAAACTCCAATTTTTTGTTTGTTCTGATGAGAATTGAAATTTTTTTAAAGAATTTTATACAATAAAACTAAAATCGTAAAAAAACAGAACCGTCGTTGTTCTACGATCATGACGATCGAAAATTTTTTTTTATTTTATTAGTTTACCTTAATAAGTTGCAAGGACATCCTGGGGCCGAGCTCGACGAGCCGGATGGCGGACTGCGAGTTCTCGGCGGCGCCGCGCGAGGCCAGCGTCTGCGGCAGCGTCACCTGGTTGGTGGCGTCGTCCTCGAACTCGCTCTCCGACAGCAGCGCTGCTCTACATAGGGACAAAATAGTTAAATAAAATACTGTGTACCGGATTAAAACGCGATTTATTTATTGTTTAAATTATTTATCCCGACGCGGACGTTTCGGATGCTTTTCAGCAACCATGGTCACGGATCAGTCTGGCGGCATACGGTATTTTATTTAAATGTGTGATACTCGCGTTAATAAAAGACTTTAAGAAGATAAGAAAAAATAGTTAACGAACAGGTCTTCTTCTTAAAGGATCTTCTCCACAGTTTGCCCAATGTGTGAAAATATAGTGAAAAAACTAGTTTTCAGCTTTTGCAGTGTTAACCAGATAAACACTGTGCTATATAAAACATACATTAACATAGATATAAACCATGATGATATCCCCCAAAAAGATACTACTCCCAAATATGGTTCGGTTTTTAGTTTTAAAAAAAATTTAATTTATTCTTTAATTTATTATTAATGCACAAAAAGCTTGTACACCTCAAAGCGACAAACAACTCTTCTAGTCCTCACACTGTTCCCTACTCTGTTCTTCATGTGATTTATGTGTTTTTCACTAGTTATTTATTGTTATATATTTAGATTTTTGGTATTGTGTTGTATTCTATATAAAAATGTTTATTTCCTGGTCTTTCAATTCGAATTAGTTTATAGAGCTTTTATTATTACTATTATATATTATATTTTTTTACTATCTTCCACTATTGTCTTCTGCCACACTGAGGACTACTGAAAATCAGCATCAGAGCTTATGCTCTGACACATGCTGAGTACCTCCCCTTTTCGTGGCGGCACTTCTTCTTATATTTATTAAATTAATTGTTAATTTATATTTTTAGTTGTATTATTTATGATGTACTTTTACTTACTTTTGTGCCGTCCCGAATAAATGTATTTCATTTCATGTCATTGTTAAATTATGAAATCAAAAACTCTTTTACTCACTTGTCAAAGAATTCTGATATGTCCTTACAGCGGTTAAGATTTGGAATCTTTCCTTGTACCATCTGTAAGAAATTATTAATTAATTATTTGATGTCTCATTTGAATATGGCAAAATAATTGAGTTTATAATTAGATAGTAACTTATTTCGATAAAATATCACACCCATTGGCATTGACAAGATAAGATTTAATACACACTAAATTTTGATTACAGTATAAAATAAAATACCTTTTTTATTCCTTTGTTTAGTCCAACGGGTATAGCCCTGATAACATAATGTCTCAAGTCAATCAATTTTGTTGTTGGGTTGTAGTTCATGAGTACACAACGCCTTATATTCCTAAGCTTTACCTAAACGAATATAAGGAAAAAAGATTAATGATTAATTTAAAAAAAAAATTAGTTTAAAAATTGCTAGTTTCAACATGTTACTAGTAAATCATTCATATCCACATATGAAGTTCTCTTTAAATGGAGTTAACAGAAAATATGAGCCATCTGATGATACGCATGTATATCAATCCAACAAAATCAAGAGAAATTCTAAAATGAAACTTAATAAAAGCCTTACAGTCTCAGGAAAATCCAGAGATAAGCCCCCCAAGATCCAGCAGTTTTATGTAGCTTTGTTCTGTCAAGTAAAATAGAAAATATTCCAAACACTGAGTCCCACTTCACAAAAGAGTAAAGATTTGTAAGGGGAATAGCCTTATATGGGCTGTGGACTTTAAACCCATTAATGGTATTCATGTGAGTTCTCATTCCACTAGTTTAGGGCATGGTGCAGATACAATCCTGATGGTTCATTAATTTTCTTCTTTATCTTCTTTATTGTCAAGAGATTATTGCAATGTTTTTTTTTGGTTTTCTGAGAATCACACCCAAGTTCTAAGACAGAACTGATATCACTAGAAGATCCTTAAATATATAAAAAATATTAACATGATTGAATAACATACCGTTGTTATGTTTATAGTTGGAAACATATTCTGAAACATTGTGGCCATCAATTTCATATGCATGCCTTCACCAGAGAAGCTATTGAGAACTATTAAGGGTGCATTTTGAAATGATCTTGCATTAACAAATTGTTTGCGCAGTGATGACACAACATCTCTGGCTAAGCTGTACTGAAATGAAAAATAAAACTTTATGTAAACACTACAACAAGCTAGAATATAATCTGCAAAGAGGGGAGTGCAAAACTGTTAATTAAATATTTTAAAAATAGTATAAATACCTACTGCCAAGACAGTACACTAGAAAATATTTATGGTCAAATCTAAGTGGATAAAGGTAGAAATTAAGCAATAAATACAGGGTATAGTAAATAATAATCAGGTTTCTTACGTTATGTATTCTGAAAGTGAGAGTAGGACCTCTAGGCAGCCTTGACAGCCTCATGTACGAGCCTAGTTCAGTTTCTGTGAATACCATCATGTGGGAAACATGCAGGTATCCAGACACAGACAGGAAATCCTTTATGGTGTTTTTCTTTCTTTCCTAAAACAACATGCGTTTGATAAAAGAAGAGGGTGCTATGAATCATTTGGTAAGTAATAAATTAATTGTATCTAAACAGCTTATTTTCAAATATTAAATGAGAAATTTAAATCTAGGTAATTTGAGGCCACTTACCTTGAGTTGTGATGCAGTAAACGGTTCCATTATTTTTCTAAAATCTTTTGTAAGTTCCATTAGGTCTTTAGAACAATTTCCCCTATGAATAACGAAGGAATGTGGAGCTTTGACTACATTTTCTGGTTCTGACGCTTGTTTCGTCGCTGTATTCCTTTTAACACATTTACCTTTACGTTTACCCATAATTTAAATAATATAAAAATACTTATTTCATACAATCGCAACGTTTAGGCAGACCTAAACGTAAACATAATACACAACGTGCGTTTTCAGGTTATGATACATGCCATTTAAAACTTGAAAGCTGACATATGACATTTGTCAACAGATGACGGAACTGTGCTCCAATTCATTCATAAAATATATGCCACAGAATAAATATGTATGGTACTTAATCTAAGATTGAATCTAAAAAATATATATTTTTTTTAATTTAAATAAAATAATATACTTGAAGTCAATACTTATTATACAATATATATTAGTCGTTTAAAGACGTACACTATTGTAGAAACTGGCATGTGACATGATACCCAGGGTGTACCATCCAAGGTCTGTATTGCCGTTCATGGGCAAGTTTTGGACAGGAATATATTGTGTGTCTATAATTTAAATATATGAGCCTGATCAATAGCCACTCCAGGAAGTAAGTAGGCTACTTGCACGTCTTGTTCGGTAGTAGCATGTGAACACACACACATACTGTGAGTCAAGAGTTTCACCATTCGTCCACAGAGATAAAGTCCCTCAGAAGACCCTCGGAATTAAATGAAATTAATACATTAAACGATTTAGAATGCTTCATAGCAAGATTGGTCGCTAACATAATTTAACAAATCAGATTTTGAACTATTTATAGCTTTTCATTTACTCGTATAATATCAGTGAAGTTTAAATATTTTCTGTTATAGCCACAACTCACAAACTGATTTCGTCGATCGGCATTCACTACCGCGAATACAACGTCGGGCCATTTTTCAGGAGACAAAAACACGTTAATAATAATTAAATTATATACTATCACTTTCTGTTGCTAATGCCGTAACTGTATTATGACGCGGTTATGAAGGCCGATCGACGATATACTGTTGCCACATCCAGGACTATACCCAAGATTTAGGAGAGAAGTGCATGAATCCAATAGACTATTTTTTAGCCATTATCAATTTCACGTGGCAGTAACGGTTCAATGGTCGATGTTCTGGCGCACGACGATATTTTATTTAGGCTCTCTTTAGAGGGTGAGGATAATATTGGAGGAGGTGTGCGGTGCCGACTCCTACTAAATAAGAAGAGCAACAATTTGAACTTGTTAATCTAAAATAAAAATGCTGCAAAACAAATCAAAACAGCTTTATTTCATGCTGGTTCTTAGTACATCCCATACTTGCACATGACACTACTAATTTCCACAAGTCTCCTGCCTATCATTTGTTCACATTGCTTCATTCAAAACTCTTACGTGAAATCTAGAATAAAAGCTGCACAAAATTGTCATAAGAATTATTGCAGTGTACGTACAACAAGGTCTAAGAAAGAAAAATATAAGTGCAATCCCAGACTTCCCGAACAATCTATTTTAAGCTCACATTAATTAAGATAATTTCACAAATAATTACAATAATATATCCAATTTTGTGGTGCATTCAAACATAATAAATACTTAAAACAGAATTAAATTGGCAAACAAATGTGCTGTTTTATTTATGCACTGATGTCAAGGAAAAATAAGCAAGTATGCAGGCTGGTTTACACGAAGTTACCATATCGGAAATGTATGAATAAAAATTATCGATCAGTTTTTACAAACCACTTGTTTTTCGGTTGTAATTTATTTTAAAAAGCACGTAAGGTTCGTTGTTATTGAAAAAAATCACATTCCAACATTCAAGATCAATTACTCAACGTTATTGTGCAAGTATAGTGAAAGGGCAGTTGTTCAATGTTTTTATTAAGACTGTGCAAGCATATTTAGACGATATAAAACTTGGTAATGAAGATGTATTAGTTTGCACATTCTGCTCTTAAAAAAGAATAGAACCTCATTAATCCATCTTAATGTAAAGGTAAAAATAGAAGAAATTGTTTCAAATAAACAAATAAATGAAAAACAATTAGCAACCTTCCATTTCAAGGAACATACACAAAGACCTTACACATTTGGGGCCTACCGCGAAATATTAATTTATGTATAAAGTAAAAATTTGGAGCAAATCAATTTCAGTTTATTAAGATTTGTGGTAAAACATTAAATTATGTATATTTCAATTTTGTGAAATGTATCCCCTGTTTTAATTTATTTCTATTGTTTCGAACTATGGTAGGCCTCGTGTACATCTAATATGAATCTCTTGGATCCAAGAATATAAAAAGCCCCAATTTACCCTATCAATTTAACTATTACCTAAAGACCGTTCTATTCTATCATTAGTTAAATACCGTATTAATACAATTTTAAGAAAATCGAAACTGAGTAGCAGCACATCTGACGCCATTTCTTCAACTAAGATTGACTAATTTCTTTTTATGGGCCATCAGATTTGCTTAAACTTAAAAACTTAAGTAATATCGAGAATGGACTCAAGTTCTTACAGTCATAAATAAGGTAAAGGGAGAACTAGAATTGTTTTATTTCAAAAATATTACTAAAGTTTTTAAATATGTACTTAAAAATGATGTCGTACTTTTCTTCAAAAACAGAGTAAGTTTCAATATAAAATTCGTAATACATATTTTAAAATCTGAATGAACCGTTGACATGTCATATAATGTTGCCATAATACATTTTAAAAGTACGACACAAATTATTAAAAACACTGAAGTAACTACAGCTATTCCTGTAATAGGATATTTATGAGAACAAAATTATATTTTAAGCGTGAAACTATTAATGTAATAGATACATAGCCGTATTAGTACAACAGAATTTCGATAGTGTCTTTAAAGCGTAGAGCACGCGTTATTAGTGAAAAATGTAACAACTACAAGACAATTCACACGCAATACCTAGACGTAATTACACAAATATCACGATACAAATTACATCAACCCGTTACTTTATGCTAAATATGACGTGGTCTATGTACTGTTGAAGCCAGTGTTTTATAAGAATGCCGCAGTATTATTTGTTAAATAAGCTAGCATTTCAAAATTACAGCTGATTTATGATATGAAATGTGAATCCTACAAAAAATATTATCCTTTTGCAAATGATGATCCATCTAAAACCAGACTAAACAATATTTAAAAAGTTATGAAATCAGGAAATTATAAAATAACAATAATATATTACAGTGTCAGTACTGTTCGATTTATCAAATAAAATGTTAATAGTTGATATTAATTATAAATTATCAATACTGACATATCATCCCCAGTTTTAATTATGCATTTGATAATGCCAGCAGTGAACACATTAAGTTAATATTATGGATCTAAATAAATTACAAAATTCAAGAATTTTTTTAATTGTAGTAGTTTAGTGGGATGAAAACCAGACTAGCTTTTAAAATCCATATGTTGTATTTTTTAAAGAATTAAAGAAATCAATTGATTGTAAAAAAATAATTCTCATTTGCACGAAAAATGCGAGGCGTCGGTTTAGTAAGTTTTAAATACCTCAAAATAATTGTGTGACGCCATAAAACGGCAAAGTTCAAAAATATTTGTTTATTGCCAGTAAAACTTTGGTGAATGCGGTTGCCATGCTCAAATAACATTGGCAACTAGTGTTTAGTGTTGCCAATGGTCAAAAAGTAATTTGAACTTTTATTTCTTGATGTGTATTGTCACCAAAGTTCAAAATATCTCAACATTGATACTAAGATGGCGGTTGTATCACAATTGCGACAGCTGTCGATTCGTTTAGTGCTGATCCATCTGAAAATTAATATAATCATTGTAACATTAAAAACAAGCACAAGTTTTACTAATATAAAAGATATGAAAGTTATTGTCTCTAACTGTAACATGATTAAACTGCTGAGCCGATTTTCATGAAAATTCGTATCAAGTAGGCATGCAGCTTAACAAAAGCTATTTTTGCTGAAAACTTGTAACATTAAGAAGTATTTTCAAACAAAAATTAAAGCATACAATAAATGCATTATTTTTATTATTTCATCTCATAATTTTTAATGATATCTCTAGCTAATCAAAACAGGTGTGATAATGTGATAAATTTATTATTGATATTTAATCACAAATTCAATACAGAGATGACAATATTAAATACTTGGGCTGATAAGATACATGTAAGCTGAACGCTGGCAAATAGGTAATTGAATTCTGTATCCTGACAGTTCATGATATTTCTTTCCATATCAATGACAGAAGTTTTGGATGGGATTTTCCCCCATAACTAAATCTTACCTGTTCCTGTCCATTGGTCTCCTGAGACTTCATAACATCAGGCAAGTCAGGTGGTGAGGAGTATGGGGTCAGATCCAAAGCTTCAAATTCGCCATTTTCTTTCCTATAGTATAAACATATACATATTTAATTAAAAATCTATAAGCACTATATATATCTCATAGCTATACATTTTTCTTTTCTTTTGAATGAATACTTTGTCAACTACTTAAGCACTATCAATAAGTTACTATCTTTTATTTACATTAATATAAGTTTATTGTGTTTGTGTTGCTGAACAAATAAAATACCTAGTCTGGCCATAAGTGTAATAGACAAAGAAAATGCATTTATTTTTTTATGATATAATTAAGTATTAATAAGTATTAAATCGGGATAAATAATTTAAACAATATAAATAATAAATCGCGTTTTAATCCTCATCCTAATGTTGGATCTGATTATTTATTGTATTAGCTTTGTTGGTGTGCCAATACATAAACTAATAAAAAAATTATTCTCTAATTATATTCAAGTGAATGTGATAAATATCAGTATAGTAATCATCAGTCTAGGTTGCATAATATGATTAAAATTATCTAATCACTGACTATTGAAATGTAATTGTATTTATGTATTATAATTATATTATATATATTATAAATAATATTACAGTAGAATCTCACTAATCCAGGACTTCAATAGACCGACACGTCCAAGTTGGATTATTGGAATCCGAACATTCCAATAATCCGGCATCCTCTAGTTTTAAATAGTGCTGGTTTAGTGAAATTCTACATTATTATTTAAGTTTTTAATACCTGAGAGCTAGTCCGATTGGGGCAGGACACTGTGCTTTAGCAGTAACCGAGGTCAAGCCGTATTCAGCCAGGGTTTTCTCATCTTCCATCAGCTGACTGTCTTTATTAAATAACATTTGACTGGGTGGTGGTACCTTCAGAATGCCTAAAAGTTAACTTAAAGTTTAATACTGCAATATTTCATAATAATAATTACTGTTTATCAGCTGCATTTTATTCCTTATGTGTGATAATCATTGATGCCATCTCTTTGTGTTTTTCTAAATAAACATTTGTACTTAGTGATGAGTTTAGGAAAGACCCAACAAAGGATTCATACTGCAGTAAAAACCATTTTGCACAAATCTGAATAAATTCAAAATAAACTTTGGTAACATACATTCAAAATATACTCATGTAAGCTACAATATTACAATTTATTGAATTTCTGACGCCACTAAATCCTGTTCTCTTTGAAGCATGACGATGAAAACACTGTGTAATTCGCAATGTAAGCATAAGACAATGTCTTGCTACTAAAAATAGAATTATTTTATAATATTTAAGAACGAACTCACCCTCGATCATTTTCTTCAGTTCTAACACAGTTGTTGTGTCCTTTGCATCCGTAAAGATGGTTAACTTTTTTCGCCTAATCATTAAAAAGACATCCTGAAAACAAAAACCGTTTTGAGGTTACATGTAAGGTACTTTCTGTTCAACACCCACGCAACGGATAGAACATTGTTTGTTTATATCACATTTATGAGTTTAAAGGAATCTCACCATGTTTAAATTATAATTAAAAACTAGAAACTATTTAATTATTTTTATAAAAAAAACGCTTCAAGGCGTACAAGCAAAATTAATTCAATGACAATTGACAACTAAATAAATACAGATAAAGATTATAGAATATAACGTCATGACTCACTGTCGATTGTGTCGAATGTCACAATTATTGGTCACAACCTCAATGACGTACCTATCAGTTTTAATCGTAGGTAGTTATCTAATATTATAAAATATAATAATAATTAATACTTAATACATATTTAATTTATTTTTAATAATAACTTTAGTGCAAAGAAGCTTTTTAGGATAATTGATTTTGATCTGAGACCTAGGTCCAGATTTCTAATCTACGACTTTTGGTTATTGACATATTTCACTTGCAAATGTCACTTAGCGTCTAGTTGTGTTCCGATCGGTAATTTTATGTACTCTGTCAGATTTAATTTCACAATAAAAGTTTTTAAAAACCATTATTAATTTCCCAAAATGAGGTATTATATCAAAATTTAATAAACAATTTATATGGGTGAATGATATTGTGTAATTATCTAATAATGTATTTTTGCAATGAAAATATTGTATTTATGAAGTTTAAACTCTGAATTAATTCGGAACTAACTTCTCCACCTTGCTCATCTCGATGGAAGAGGTTTAATTATTATTTTTGTTTAGATATTAAATAAAACTAAAATGTACAAATTTCCTCGCCGGCTTCTTTTCCTACTAATAATACTATTGGTGATATAGATAGTCACTGAGTCGGAGTAATTTTTTTTATAAATCATGTTGATTTTTCATATAAATTTCTTATAACCTAAGGACATAGTTTACAAAATGAATACACAAGTTTGTGCCAATTGTCATAATAAAAAAGCTATAAACTGCACTGATAATCGTCTTGTTACCGAGAGCTGTGGTCATGTGAAGTGTATGGATTGTCTTCTGCAAGAAAAGTCAGGATGTGTTGCTTGTGCTGAAACTAATGGTAAACAAGACAAAATTTCGAAACTGGAAGACGATGAAATGTTTCTGGAAGTGAATACATACGACGTAGCTATTGGATATGACGGAAGTATTGAATGTGAAGATTTAAGTAAGAAAAAGAAACTAGAAACATCCCATATTAAAGTTGAAACAGGTACAGTATTTTAACATATAACAAAAAGTTTGCAACAACAAAGTTTAATAATTATACATAACATATCAAATGAACGATAAAAATTTGGTACTTTAGCTTTAGCTTTCCATTTTAGTGACTATATATCTGAAACAAATATAGTTTAAAAATGGCAAAATAACCAGTCAGAGAAAATATCCACTGACTTTCAGTACTTGAGTGGTCCAAGATGAAGTTAACAGACATATAATTATAAACATTTCTTTGTTTTTAGATGCAAATGGCACCAAATGCTATGTATGTACAGTTTGCAAGAAGAAGTTTCAGTCTCGAAACCATGTATCTTATCATGCTTATTGTAATGGCCAGAGGAAACCGTACCAATGCACTGAATGTAAACAGGTAGTTATATGCACAATTCTATCTAGATTGCCTTGATGATTGGTACGTATGAAGTACAATGCTCAAAGCTTTAGTGTGCAAGCACTCATTGTACTTGCATACTAAAGTATTGCACCTTAATCATGAATTAAAATTATTTATTTTTGTGACACAATAAACATAAAGGAAACATATTGTATGAAAAATTACTGTACCTCTATTTGCAGAACCATTGAATTCAGTAAACAAGTGCTTGTATTTTAAACATTAAACTAAAACAACTTTAAAAAACTTAGATCTTCTAAACAACATATTGGATTTTTATGCAAATTCACAATAATAAAGATTTCTTCCAAAATGCCTATACTCTTAAAATATGTTGGTCGCATTGCTTATCAATAATAATCCTTCTTACAATTTTGTTTTTTTCAATTTAACTTATTATAATAATTCAAACTTATTTCAGGGCTTTGTATCACAGTCTCATTACAAATACCATATGAGGGTCCACCGTAATGAGAGGACATTTTCTTGTGATGTCTGTGCTATGAGCTTCATACAGATGTCTAAATTGAAAAGGCATAAGCTGAAACATACAAGTATGTAACAATGATCTATTTAAGCTAAACATCTCCTGCAAGAACCTTCTATTTGATGGTCTGACTAGCACAATAAAATATTGACTTGTAATGCACCCAGATAATATATACATATTTTCGGCAATTATAAAAATATTAGATCTATTGTTCCACAGACCTGTAATCACTGATAAATAATATAAACATCAAATCAAGTTTTGATCAGTTAAAGATATTTCTCGATTTTCTTCAAAGATTTTGTCTAATTTGAAGCATTTTTGTATTGCCTTTAATATTGGTATAAATTCTTTTTCAGAAGAGAAAATGTTCTCATGCACGCAATGCAGCAAAGCATTTAATAATTTGAGTGCACTCAGAAAACACACTCTAACACACACGGAAGAGAGACCGTACTCCTGTGACACTTGTGGACAAAGATTTCGAGACAGTTCTAACTATAGAAAGCATGTTGAGAAGCATAAAGGTAAAATACATTTATAACTAGTTAGTTACAGTTGTATATTTACCTAGATTAATTATATAAATAATAATAACCTTAACGACTACCAAACATAACAATTAAAAACCTATGTCATTTTCAAGAGTTCTAACCATCTGACACTATAATATTTCATCACAATGAGTTTGGTACTTACACCAAAGTTAATGTTGTTCTATGTACATCTATTTTATTTGGTTGCACCTAGAGCCTCGCTGGTCGTGCAATGTGTGTGGGCACATATCGGAGTCCCGGCGCGAGATGCAGCAACACTCTCGCGGGCACGGCGCCGCCGCCAGCTCGGTGGTGATCCCGCGCCGCAAGCACCAGTGCCCGCGCTGTCCGCAGGCCTTCCACTCGCGCAAAGACATGAGGAGGCACGCCGCTGTGCATACGGGTAAGGATGGAATTGGAACTGGCCCTAAAGAAGGCCAACCGCGGTCTGTTGCATTGTAAAACTATCTACTTTTATATCATTTGTCATTATGTGGAGCTGAGCATTAAACTACTGAAAAGTGCGCTCCTTCAACATTTTTTTTATGTTAGCGGAGCATACTCTGATTTTTATTTCTTTCTATATAGTTTTTGTTATGTTTTATCATCTCATATAGCTTTATTAGTTCAAATACTATGTGGAATAAATCCTTGATGTTTGATTTGAATTAATGAAACTGCCAGCAAAATTTTTTTTTAAACTGTGTTTGCTTAAGTACTTTAAATAAGGTATAATTTTCAGAATAAATGAATTAATGAAAATTTAATTTTTCTCACTACCATACTGTATGCATGCATATCTTTTATATTATTTATTGTATTTGATTTTCCATCTTCTGCTTTGATCTTGAAATCGTTTTTTAGATTCCAAACCATTCCGCTGTAAGCTGTGCGATCGTCGATTCAGACGCAAAGATAACCTAGAGCGGCACATCCGCAACACGCACCCCGACTTCCTGCCGGCCACCGCCGTCGAGTGCGACGAGAACGCGCTCAAACGAATGGCGACCGGCGAAGCCGAGGTGACCGAGTTGGCTGAGTTGGCCGCTGACGTCACCGCCGAGGCGTACGAGAAGAGCGAGAAGACGAAACTCGAAATACTCAACCCGCTCCCGCCGCTGCCGCAAGACGTCATCCAGAAGCACATCGCGGCAGACCACGTCACCTCCAACACCGTCGACAAGCTGTCCATACTGGAGGCGAACAATGCGCGGCAAAGCGTCATCGTCGAGAAACGAAACACTGAGGCGGAAAAGATGCCCAGTCCGGAGAACGAGTATGTCCACAAAATAAGGAAAGCTATTGTCCCCCTACCGCCGATAGATCAAGAGAAGTTTCAGAATGTGAGGCGTGGTTTCCTCCCGGACAGTATGACGGTGACGCCGATTAAGAATGTGGAGATCTATAAGAAGATTTTGTACGGGAAAGTGGAGAAGGAGCCGAGCGAGGTGATACAGAATCCGAAGATGCACTGGCGGAGGAAGATGGAGCAGAATACTAATTGGTGAGTTTAGCTCTTCATTCTGAAATGACAAGCGAATTCAGTTTCAAAAGTCTGCATTATGTTTTTAAATGGTATCTTTGTATTTTTTTATTGAAGCTATTAATTCTTGCTCAATATTAGATAAAATGTTTGACACAAACTGCAATTAACCTGCAAGATTAAAACTATTTTATTATTAATTTTATAAATTACCCAAAGTATGGCTTAATTCACTGCCTTATCTTAGTAGCTTTTTGATAATTTCTGTATAGAAAATCACATCAATTTATCGTATGAATTTCATATCATGAAACATCATATCACCTGGAAAAGTTTCACTAAATATGCTGAAGACCAACCCCAAAATTTAACCATTGAGTAATATTAACTTCAATTTCTACTGTGTAATGAATTCCCATATATAGAATAATATTTGCCGCTCGAAAAGTCCAACAAGAGTTATAGCATAATTTTCGTATTTTCAGAAAGTGAACGAAAGGCTGACACAGAAAGGCAGAATAGCAAATTTCCTTAAACTTCAAAGCAATATAGGATTACAGGCATAATAAAACGTATATTAAGTTTTAAATGTACCAGGGGAGGACGGCCTTTTGTATTGGGTCAACATTTAATATGTATAATTTTGGCTATAGCCATTTACCATTATATACCACCATATAGCCATAGCCTTGATAATTCTTACAATTTAAATTATAAGTAATAAAATACTTAAATATTCACATCATTATTCTGTATTTCTATGCATTCGACCTTATTCTTATAGAAATTATGTGTGTGTATTTGACTGCAACCTTCTAAAATTATGTGTTTTTAAATTTTATATCCAGGGGACCACTATTTTCCACCTTAACAAATGTTATATTTATTCCGTTGCTTGTCTATGGGGTAGAGCTGTTTAACCGCTTGACTAATTGTTAAGTGCCGTACCCCTAACGCCCAACTACGAAATACGAACTATTGAAAAATCATTTTACCATGTACCATGCAGTTCATAGCCTCATAGGACAAAAATAGAACAAAAAAACATGCATTTTTTCTCTGTCACAGAAATATACACGGGCGGTAGGGGCACGGAAATATTTAACGCATGCGGTCGAAGGGTTAAAAACGATCAATATAATACATTGTACATGTATATCGGTACATTAAGAGGCGATGCAATGTGTCAGATCTACTGGCCGTCCTCCCGGTGAACTGAAACTGTTTCAAATAGCCTGTGGTTGTCGTTAGAGCGTGGTTGTGTGGCTGGCCTTTGGCTATGGTTGGTGCCTAAGTGGTAATGTGAGACTGGAAATATTGTGATGGGTGAGAAAGAGAAAATATTTCTATGGCTTTGTTATTTTTTAAATAGTTGCCATTTAGCTAAATCAAAACATTACTGTTAAAAAGTCTGCTATCAATGATGTTTGAGTCATGGAAATTTAAATATTTAATTGAAGACCAAGGGGGTCATCCATAAAGTACGTCACACTGATTTCGTGATTGACCCCTCCCCCGTCCTTGTCACAGTTGGTCAAATTTGTGAGACCCCTCCCTAGTGTGACGTCACATATTTTGCAATTTTACATCTAGAAATTATTAAATTAAAACAGCAGTTCCGAAATTAGTTTTATGTACATTTACAAAGAGCTCAGGCGGCTAGCGTGTGCCACACGTGGAGCGAGTATGAGCTCTCCAACAAAATAATTTAAACCAAGTTCAAATTTGGAATTTTAACACTTAAATATCTAAGATTTTAAGATATGACGTCACGAAACTTAGGACCCCTCCCCCCCTTGTCACACAATGTCACACTTCGTCGATCTCCTCCCCCCTCCTGTGACGTACTTTATTACCATCCATAAAGTACATTAAAATAGCAATTATGATATTTTTGAAGTCAGTAGAAATGTTTTCTCTCTCCAAGGATAGATAGTTTTATACGAGATGCTATTGCTGAATACAGTCAACAATTTTTATAAACTTATTATTTAGCTTGTAAGTGCGTCCAAGACGCTGAGTAGTCGTTGATAATCTATATTTCTTTTTATTAATATAATTGGGTATACATAGACGAAATTATTTATGCGCATGCATTTGTAATTGTAATTATCATCAAATTTTAAATCAGACAAATGCATTTCACCAATATTCTCGCGGTTGGTGCGGTTTTAGTCTATCAAGTTATTCAAAAGGTAAAACCGCCGATTCTTTACTAGTTTTTAAGCTGTTTTACAATATTAACGCCATGGAAAATTCTAAAACGACAATTGTTATTAGACTCCTTCTAACCTATGTCTATGTATATTTTATAAATTGAGGGAGAATTAAAAAAGCAGTGAAATTTGGGCCAAAAATTATGAAATTGATCTCGAAGGCAAAATGGGAATGTGATTTTTCGTAAATGTACCAATACATTTAAAAATTAAATGTTACCATGTATCGGCATTATTGTGATGTAGAAACAAAATTACACAAGATTTATCTATTAAAGTGAGAATCATTGATCTTTTAGAGACTGAGCCGGCAATGAATTGGTTTATATAATTAGTATTATTTAAAAACGACCGTCGCGTCGTTAAAACATGTCCTGTTTGTTTATCCAAAACGTCGAAGATAATTGGATTTTCACCAATTTCTCGAGTCTTTTATCATCTATAAATAATATTTATTATGCAATGGTGTATATTTAGATATTACCTAGATATAAACCAAAATCGTACATAAATAATTTCTTGCACTGCTGCAGTACAATATCTATAGAGGTCAGTGAATATAATCATATAATTTTTAGATTTTATTGTATGAAAAGAATGCCAGATTTGTGAAGGACACTTTTAGCTTGTAATATCGACTGAAGATCATGATCTCTGACAAATGTTGATCTCAAGGATTATTTTATATAAGTACATTTCAAAATTAGTAAATATCGAGTTTCATAATATATTTTATTTTTAACGAGATGGAATTTTAAACTCAACAAAATTTAAAGAAACTACAATTATTAATTTTTCATGTAGAAACTTCTGAAATCATAATTTAAAATTAAGGGACTCGATGCCCTGAAAATATTATCTATTATTTTTATAAGTTATGGATTGGTTTTAAAGATTCATTTTTGCATTTTTGTGTGAAAAGGATTCGTGTGAGCTCATGTATAACATACCCGCTCACTTTGTAGTTATATTCTAAATGTTAATCTTTCCACTAATTACTTGTGTACATAGTCTCTTTCTCACAAGTCGGAGTTCACTCTTTGCTTTGAAGAAACATTTCTTCAAACGTAGACTGTTTTTAAATAAATGAACGAATAGAATATACCGTATCGTATTTTATGAATTATTAATAAAAACTTCGACTTATCAAAAAATGCATGAAAATAGTCCGCTTTTGTGAGATAGTTGAACTATACAACAGAATCGTTATCGAAATATAGTAATTTGTGTAAAGTTATTTGTTTGTTTTATTTTTGTGTATAATATCTATATAGTTATGCCACCCTAGTAATAAACGAAGTCTTCTTTAGCTTTGTCAGAAAAAGTAAGATAGGGAGTTGTAAAGATGAGAATTAATTGTTCCCCCAATGTCACTGCGCTTACTTCAGAAGAATATTCTGAAGTTAGCGCAGTAGCAGATTGTATTGAATCCAAGTGGGGTCAAGTTGCAATCAAATATACATACGCAAGAACTTAACATTATGACCAAATGACCTGACCGAAGTTTCATTTCGGTCAGTTTTGTTGAACTCGAATTAAGGGTGACCATCGTCATATCACGCTTACCCCACGAGATAACGTGATTAAAGTCTTCGAGTTCATGTAACTTTAATTAATATTTGTTTTAGTCTTAGAATGTAACGTAACGAAGTAACCGACCACAAAACAATATTGGGCGGGCGCCAATCACTGATACTTCAATGAAAGATTTACAGGGTCGGATTCACTTGAAAAATATATTTCCACTTCCGCGAGTTCCGAAGGCAACCAAACTTTAGCGAAATTAAGGTCAATACTTAGCCTAAATGGATAATGTTCGAAATGACAATCATGAATTTATTATCAGTTAGAATCTGATAGAATCATGGAATTCATTCTACGCGTCGAATTCAATTTACAGTATTGAAACCCAAATATTTAAGGGGAATTATCTTAAAGAATTACGTGGCTGCTCGAATTCGTTATAGAAAAATATTGCCATGCGATAGAACTGGTTTTGTCGAGGCTTAGTAGTTTCTTAATATCCAAATTAAAAATATATTTAAATAATCCAACCCTGTATGGCTATTGTATAGAATCAATAACTAGTTCGTTACGTCAAAGAACAGTTCCGACTACGTTCAGTGTCAATGCTAAGAATAACACTGCTTCTCGCAAACATTCTGAATTTTTTTTCGCGCAGCACGTATTGTTAAACTATACAATACATCTATGTATATTAATGACGAAGGAAACTGATCAAAATTATATTTTTTTTAGAACTATTTAAGTTTCAGAACAAGTTTTTCACGTGTGTAGGTAATGCCTCAAAAAAAGGCTAGATAAAATATGGAAGAAAAGTTTGTTAGCACAGTCTTTGAATTGTATAAGCAGGGAGATTGGAGAACGATTGTGCAAAACTATCACGTATATCCCGGAAGAAACAAGTTGTTGTGGGTGTTTCCCAGTGAAGATAATTTCGACTTTATTAGAAGCAGCTTAGAAGAACTGGATTGTTATCAAATATTGAGTATCGGCTGTGGCAGTGGGCTGTTGGAATGGATGATAAATCAAGCCACAGGTATTGTTATACTGCCTTTTCATTCATAGCTTCTGGTAAAATGTTCATGAACACAGGAAAACAAATCGCTTAAACAGTATTGCATACCTTTTTTTAACATTAAGATGCCCAACCAGTATATTCTCACCTTTCGTTAAAATTTAAATAATTATTTTCAGGAATTCCTGTATCTGGAATTGAAGTTGACGGGACATGGTGGAAGTGCAAATACGCCCCGCCCACATTTATCGATCTCCTTATAGCCTCCCCCACTTTAGATAAGGACAAAAACACAGTTCGTGTTTTAAGTAATTGTGATAGTAGTGCTCTATTGTTTTGCTATTTTAACGATGGCCTTGCTTTTAAAAGTTATCTGGAATATTTTTCTGGGACTGTGTTGATTATAATTGGGCCAAATAGAGATGGGGTTCACACGGATCCGAAGCCATTTGGAGATGTCGGTGCAGAATGGAAATTGTATGCATCGCAAGAGGTCCGCGATAGTCAAGACTTTATAGCTATTTATTGTAAAAGTAGCAAATAAAAATTAACAGAAGGACAAAGAGGCAAGACGATATTGGCCACTGAGATTGATTTTTCTATGATCAATATTAAAAATATTTTATCGTTTTGTAAAACAATTATTAATAAACAGTCTTTATATTGTCATATATGACTATATCTTAATTTATATACATTAATAATAGGGTTGATTTTTCAATCATCCAATATTTTGTAACCATGGAGGAATTTTGAACTTTTAACAATGTTTCTATACAAAACTGTCAAAAATCGAATGTATTCCTCGCTACATATTTGACAACGTATACATAATATATACATTTTGAGAACAATCTAGTTCAATTTTTCATTAATTCAATATTTTTAACATTTATTTTATTTGTCGACGGTCTAACCGAAGTATTCATCATTGGATCCTTTTTTCCTTGAATATAACTTGGGAAGTCATTATTGAGTTCAGTGGATGTCATATCTAAACTCTCTTTTTGATTCATAATCGGTACTTCGGTTACCATCCTATTCATTTCATTTACTATTTCTGAACTACTGTTAGTTTGAATATCATTTTCTAAGAAATGAAAATCATTGTGCATCAAGTAAAGTGATTCGAGAGGAAAATTCATGTCGAATCGTTGCAGAAGTTTGTTATCGTCGGAATTATCATCGATTTCTATAACGTCATTTTGGTGTTCCGGTAGTTCGGGAACGACCACTGTCGAAAGATCCATATGGCCCGAATATTGTTCAGGAATTAAATTATCAATTAAATACTGTTCGATATTAGGCGGATTAGCGGCGGCGCTATTCAAGTGCATGTTATAGAACGTATCAGACTTCACTTCGTTCTTTATCTCGTTCATATTTTTATGTATCTCCTCTAGCGGTGGAGAAGCTTTATACTCTCTACTCAAAGATGGATTATTCAACAAGTTCGCGTTACACATTCTTTCTAAACTTGGCGACTGTGTGTTCTGTTTTATAGTCGCTTCTAATTTGATATAACTAGGATCATTCGTTTGTATCTTTTGTACTGGAGGAAGCAATGTCATAGAATTAACATTCATCTGTTGATTGAATGAGAATATCTGAGGATCGTTTGTTATTACACTATCTATAGGAGTTGTAACCGTATCACCTAACATGTTCTCCTGAGCGTAGGTCATTATGTTGCTTGGGGATTCACTTAAAGCGGGTTCTGGAGGTAGTTGCATAAATTGGGTAGTTATTAAATTGTTAAACGTTACGGGACCACCCAGACCATATCTTTCATTATCTTCTAACTGTTTGAAAGCCATTTTCTGCTGCGAATGGAACATGTTCCCTTGATCTGGACCTTTGAGTATTAAGTTGCTTTTAACTGATATCTTAGCTTTCTTTCTTGGAACACCTTCATTATCATTTGATATGTTGATGGGAGAGTGGCTAGATGACGGTACTGGAAGTATTTGCGTCGGTGTAATGATTGGTCCTGTCATTTTAGGCATAGGAAACGATATTTTATCAATGGCTTTGAAAGTTATATTATTGCGCATGGAAATCGGTGCAGGAGGTAATCTTATGGGGAAATTGGCCATTATATTGTTACTAATACTATTAGATATCGGAGAGTGGTTTGACGCGTGCGAATCAACATTACCACTTTGTCGTAATGTTTGCTCCATTGATAGAGAATTACTGAGATAGTGTAGATTTGTTTGTGTTGTATCATAGGACATTTGTAAAGGATGCTGAGGGCTGAACTGATGCCTATCTATCATAGTAACGATGTTGCTCTCGGAAACCAGATAATCGGGGTTGTTATCCTCTTTACTCAAATCAGTGACCATATCTTGGTTACTAAAATTTGATAACGTTTCACTATTTGAGGATGCAATGCAATAGTTTTTTGGATATTCCTGCGGCATAATGTCTGGAAGACTATCACAATCATAAACTTCTATTGGGATTGTGTTCACTGTTTTTGGACTAGCATTATTGTTTTCATTCACTTTGTCGGTTTCATCACTATCTGTCTTTTCTTTTGTTTCACTAGGAATAGTCCAACATTTACTTTTGTCTTTCATCAATTCGACGCGTAACTGCATGCCTTCGTTTTCACCTTGGCGATTATCTCTATGTGTTGTGAGATGAATCAAATATTTGTCTTTATTGACCGATTTAAAGGGACAATATTGGCAGCAGTGAACATCATCTGAACTGACATCGGGGTGTTTGGAGAGCAAGTGGAAAGTGAATACAGTTGATTGTATGGCGGTGTATGGGCAGTATTTACATTTGTAAGCACCATCTTTAGAATGCCCTTGTTTGTGACGCCGCATCGCGTTGTGATCAGCTGAACGGTAACTACACTGGTCACAAGCATATGGCTTATCCCCTGAAAAGACAAGTGTGATAAAATATTTTGTTGTTTAGTTTTTTAAATATAGGGGGAGTAGTATGTCATATTCTTATGTGAAACATTGAAACGTTGAAAGGATGATGTAAGAGGGTAAGTGCTATTTCTATCAATAGTTTCTACCTAGTTGAAAACAATGATTGGCTTTTTATTTTAATAATTCCTATACCTACTTGAATTTAAATTTTATAAATTATATATTATTGGTTTAAAAATATATTTTACCTGTATGTGATCTTATATGTAATTTCAGCTCTTCTTTCCTAGCACAATTATAATCACAATGGCTACACTTAAACGGCTTAAGTTTGTCATGTACAGCAGCTATATGCAGTCGTAACCTCCGCTGGTTGGAGAACTCAGTCTTACAGATGTGACACTCTACTGAAGCACTTCCCTTTTTGTGAATAAGACGATGCTTTGATAACTGATTGGCGTTTTTAAAAGCTTTTGAGCATACTGAACCTGAAATGTTTATGTTAGATATAAATATTGCTATTGCTAAGCAGGTTGATGTAAATTTCTATTACTGTGTTTAAGTTTTACACTGTTAGTTTTAAACTGCTCTATACATACACAAATCTCTTTACACATTAAAGTGACTCTATATATATATTGTATAACCTGGTAAATATATATTGTATAACCTGAGTATACAAGACAGGTAATTTTCAAATCAATGAATTATAAATATTTGATAAATAAAAAGTAGGAACTTACATATACAGGCCTTAACTTTCTTATGACATTTCATATGAATATTAAGTAATCTATGTCTCTTAAATGTTTTGTAACCACATATATCACAGGTTGGCAACTCCAAGTCTATTGAATGGATCTTCCACAAGTGTGAATGTAAAGGATCAGCTGTTGCACAGATTACCCCACATTCGGGACACTGGAGCTGGCCATTCTGATGACATTTTCTATGATATGCTAATATATTAGCATCTTTTAACCTTATATGACATTTGTTTACTGAACACAATGTGCCTTTATCTTCCCGCTCCATATCTATACTTCTTGATTTATATTTATATGGCTTTGCTTTATCTATAGATTGATTCTCATCTTTAGGTGAATCTACTATGTTTGCATGTGGTTGGATGGATGATATTAAGTCTGGGGTAACACTAGATACTTGAATGACATTACACGGTGCACTTGATGTGCTTGGTTTAGAAACATTTACAAATTGGGTTGATACTTCATTTGTATAGACTATGTTTATGCTAGCTTCCTGTATTACTTCTTTAGGATCTACTTTCTCAAAGTTAGGAGTACTCATTTTATTTAATTCATCGACAGATATAAATGCAACACCCTTAGGTAACTGCTCACTATTTGTATTTGATATATCTGGTACTATTTCTATGACTTGGGGTATTTTAACTCCGGCTGTATCTTGAATAGAAGGTGGGCCTGAACCAGTTGCTTGGATATCTTTTTTTAATTTAGAGTTTTTTAATGCTATTTGCACTAAACTCTTTACCATTTTTTTTACATCTTTAATTCCCATTTTGTGATGATTACGTAGATGTGTTCTTAACGTCTCTTCCGCATCGAATACACTCGTGCAACCAGGGCAATTGATTTGAATGTTATCAGCAAGACCATTGCTCTTAGCTAATTCGGGGTGTACAGTAAACAAATGGAATTTTATATCGTCTTCAGCCAAAGCCATATATGGACAAGCTTCACATTTAAAGAAAGGAGTGGAGCCAACAGATTTTTCCTCATAAGACATCACTTTTTCTTTTTGTACACGATTTGTCTCCATGTTTTCAATTGAATTTGGTACTACCGCGGCATTCAAATTAAAACAGTGTGAGGACATTTCGCCTTAAGATTAAAGAATATATACAATTTACATCATTATATAATTAAAACCTTATTATATAAATATTTATTGAAATAATTAGAAAACTAAAAACAAACTCATCGCAACTTTTTCATTAACTGTCACGCTGACAAGACATTAAAAAAATGTAAAATGTCACTGTCAACTGATAGACATGACAAACAACAATAATATTAGGAATGAAGAATGGTTCTAGCAACTTTTGAGTAACCGCAAAAAATATTCTAAGCGAATAGGTACCTATGTACTGGGGCCTAGCATGAACGACTATCGAAAAGTATTCGAATCGTCCACCTGTCAGTTGTATGAGAAATTCTATTTTGAATTAATTTCATACACATGACAGCTCGACGATATGAATAGGTACCTACTTTTTTGTAAGTTGTTAGGCTAAATACCTACGTTGTATACAAACTATGTACTCTTTTTTAATGATTTACTTTATTTATTTATATTTACTGGTAAAATAAAATCTTATATTGTAAAATTTGAAACTATAATTTTTTTTATTGATCTATTTTTCACCCAACAAAATCTAATCATGTGGATTTGATTAGCTATCTACTTAGACTAGTACCTACGTAATCTGTGATTTGACTTTACTGTGTCAAAATTGTCTGACGTGTTGTTTTGTGTTGACGTTGACGTTAGTTACGTTTTCCGAGTTTGTTCATTTTTGGTTATTAACCGGCAATATATTGTGTTAATTAATAAAAATGAGTGTGAGTTATTAAAAAAATATAATATTATTTACGTAAGATATAATAACTTGGTAAACTAATGTTTTATCCTTTACTTGTAGCTGGAAATTGAATCCATGGTGCGCCATGTATCTCCGATCAACCCGGCCGTATTTCCTCATCTCACACTTCTTTTGCTTAGTATTGGCATATTCTTCACAGCGTGGTTTTTTGTATATGAAGTAACAAGCACGAAAACCTCAAGGGATCTATTCAAGGAACTTCTTCTGTCGTTAGTAGCGTCTCTGTTCTCGGGGTTCGGTATACTATTTTTACTACTTTGGGTGGGCATATATGTTTGATAGATAAGTTATGTGCATTTATTTACAATACTATGTGCGTGGATATGTGTAAATCTGTATTTTTATAAGTTTAATTAAAGTTATTTCCAAATAAATCTGAAGTATTTTATTATATCTGATTCATGTTACAGAACACTCTTGTCCCTCAGTGTTAATAAACAACAAGCTTCAGTGAGATAAATATTTATTTTGTTTATTTTTAAAATTCATCATTTATTAACCACTGTAAACACTAAGGGACAACAGTGCTCCCTAACAATTCTTTACATATATTTCATGCCTCTATATGTCCTAATAAAGCTAATATTTTTTTACTAATGTAATTAAAAGTGATAAATGCATTCTATGAAGAAAAATATGTACAATGTACATTGTCTTAAAACTTTTATTAAGATAGTAAAATTTTGATTATTAAATACATTATCCATTTGTTCCTTCTCCTGTTTTATCTGGAAATCTTCATACAATAGTCATGAATCATAGATGCTAGATTTTCTTTTTTTACCCTGACAATTTATTGCTCATTAGTTAGTGAAACACTTTGGTGTACTCTTTATTCATGAAACATAGTATCTTACTATCTTTTAAAAGAGCAAGCATGAGTCATTATGTAGCTTTTGTTTCAAAAACTGAACCTATAAGTAATTTTTAAAAAGTATCTGAAAGTAACTTAAATTACTTGTGGATATTTGGCAATATTTACCATAAGATAACACTTGTTCCATGTGTGACCACAAACACCGTGATACGAGATATCTATATAATAAGTTATTAGATTTTAACACTAGAACGACCAGTCGACATTTTGACGCTTTATTACGCTTATGATTTAATTATTATTAGGTTTAATATGTAGACAAAAACACGATTATTATTTATTAATTTTTATTTAATTTAATGAGTTTTTAAGTAATTCATTTTTAGTTTTATAAAATAATTAAATTGGAGTAATTTTGGTTTAAATATACCATAATTTTAAAACTACGAGTCTGTTTAACTACACGGAATCGTCAGTTTGAATCCGGTCATTATAGTGTTAACTTATCTAAATACCTTCTGATAATTATCAGAATTATGATTCTTACCTTTGACCAGAAGTAGGGAAGACATGCTTACAGAAATTTTAAACATTTCAGCGGGATTCGAACCTGCGACCCATCGGTCAATTCGTAATTTTTTTTACATAAATTTTGATTCTACTCTTATTATATAAATTATAGATTCAATATCTTATACCAATGACGTGTAGGATATATAAATAAAACAACAACAAACATTAAATCAACAAAATACGGATTTAAATGTGTAGCCGAGCGGAGAGGTCTCAGATCAGAAGGCGAGCTTAATTCATTGCCTAAATATTTTTTACATATTAATTCAATTACGTTCAATAAATCTTAACAATCCTTGTGTGATTTTACACAATTGCTCTTAAAAGAGTGGAAAAATTTTCTCTTTTTTAATCTTCCT
This sequence comes from Anthocharis cardamines, assembly GCA_905404175.1. NCBI lineage: Eukaryota > Metazoa > Arthropoda > Insecta > Lepidoptera > Pieridae > Anthocharis > Anthocharis cardamines. The sequence continues at coordinate 12,019,947 of FR989959.1, forward strand.
TTTCGCTCAGGCTAACATTAGTCGGCGCTTTTATTTACATAATATACAATACTAAAAAAATATCATCGTCTAAACGGCTTGTTGGCGAACTCTGTACTGAACGGCGTCGGGTTGAAACCAAAGTTATTATCGTGCGTCGCCAGTTTGCCCCCAGGTTGCTATTAGAAAATGAAAAATATTTTTCAATTAGTTAGATCTAGCGTATAATTAAACAGTCTGCATCAGTATAATGAATCAGTATTTCTCAACAATATCATCAGTAAATGTCTTACTAAAAATTATAAGTGCAATCCATTCTAATATTATAAAGATTTGTTTGTTTGTTACGATTTAATTCAAAAACTACTGAACCGATTTTAAAAATTCTTATCAAGGAGTAACATGCTATTTTTTGTAAAGAACATCTACATTGCACCGGCCCCCCGTGCGAAGCCGGGGCAGTTTGCTAGTTATAAATAAATAGATCTTCATAACCTACAGTGACGGATTAACACTTTTCCAAGGTGTAGACTATTAACTACTTATTTCGTTGAATGACATCATAAAAAAGTTCTACAGAATTCTTTTTGATTATCATAAGACACATAAAATAAAATTGGTCCCCAAATTGCCGCCCCTGAAATCTGCCGCCCTAGGCTCAAGCCTACTCAGCCTGCTGGTAAGTAGGTAAATCCGCCACTGATAACCTATCCGATTTATATTACCTATCAGAATTTTTGATCAGTGCTTGGTCGAACCTCGGTTTAATCTAATATATAAAATTCTCGTGTCACAGTTTTCGTTGCCATACTCCTCCGAAACGGCTCGACCGATTCTTACCAAATTTTATATGCGTATTCAGTAGGTCTGAGAATCGGACAACATCTATTTTTCATCCCCCTAAATGTTAAGGGTAATCCACCCCTAAATTTTTTTTTTAATTTTTGGACGAATTTTTTTGTTTTTATTTTTTTATAATGTGGCATTAAAAAATACATACAACCCCTGCTTTTTTTGTCAAAAAATCTAACCCGTGCGAAGCCGGAGCGAGTCGCTAGTTTATCATAGAAACACAACATTTTAAAGAATTAAAGGACAGCTTTATTTAGATTAATTCAAAATGTAGTGTAGCGTCAGGTCTCAAACAACAAGTCTCAAAAATAGGGTATGCGGTCCAGAGCACCCTAAATCCGAGCCACCCAAATGTATATTTGCCGATTTCTACTATTAAAATAAATAGATAATAAATAGTTGGTACCTCGCCAAATATATCCTGATCGGAAGAAGTGTTGCCCGGCGGAAAATAGTCGGTGCGGAACTGAGGCAGGTCCTCGATACCGATCAGATCCGAGTCATCGGATTCCTCACTATCGAATAATAAATCATTTAGAATTTAGATAATACAATGTAGGTACACTTATGAACGTCAATAAAAAGACATATTAAATGCTTCTAATTTTACATTTACCGCCAGTTCTCAAATCAAGGGCGTAGAATGGAAGAGAAGAACTGGCAATAAACTCTCCGACACTCTTTTTAATCGCCAAGTTTTTGTTTTAAAAAATGTTGGTAAGGCGTTGCAACCATTACATCATGTTCATGTTATACCTGATAGCATCAAAATCGGGGGCCTTGATGGCTTCGTTCCATATCGGGTTGGAGCCCTCCGCGGCGTGCTTGTTGGTGCCGGGCGCGGCCAGCCCGGCGCGGTTCAGGCCCGACTCCTGCGAGCCGTACTTCGTCATGGACAGCGCTTGCAGCTGCCGGTGAAGCCTGAGCCACCGAAACCAAAGATAACTTCAAGCTAATCCACTGATACAAGCACTTTAGGATGTTCAGTTTGTTTTAGGAAGTCTGCTAGTCGTGCTATGAACGTATCAGGAAGAAACGCGGCACAACTACAACGCCAATGAGAATTAACATTAGCATCGGTAAGAAAGAATATGGAGAATGTTTGCGTTTTTGCTTGAATTCTACCGAGATCTGGGGCCTTTCCACAAGCTCTTAAAGCAGTATTAGAAATTTGTGACTTAAATTAATTCTCCAATATTATAACAACTTTAAAGGGGTTAAAAACTTTGATATCGTATCTCCTACTTTGCTTAATTATATTTGTATTTTTTTACTTCCTTCAACAATTAAATAATATCTACCTTAATATTAACTGAAATACAGCAACTTACGCTCTAGTTTTGATGATAAATGTGACGAACAGAACAAGGCACATGAAGCCCAGCACTGCGGCGAGGCCGCCTAGGACGTACAGCAGTATTGCACTGGTGTCCGCTTTCAGTGTCGGACTGCCGCCAGTCACCAAGTCCTGCAGAACCAGTAGCTCAGTGCTGAGAGTCCTCTGGATGGAACCCAGAAGCTGAGAATCACTGCGAAGACTGGAAAAGGATGTTTCATATAAATTAGAGTGTATGAAATAACATATAAGTAATTTAAGAGTTTCGTTTCTGTGACATAATCTCCAAATGAGCAGTCGACAATTGGCATTACGCTTAGACATCCAAAACGTGCATTCGTGAATATCTTGTCCCCAAGGGAAAGGGATAAAAAGATAATAAAGGAAATTCTAGTCTTTTTAGGTTGTACTAAAAATAATACAGTGAGTATTTTTGATTTTGTTGTGAAACCACGAGCCCATTGTCTCAGTGATCGGCTAAACGCCTTTTATGAATGGTGGTTCTATGGTGGATAATCACTTTCAAGGAGCCACTACTCGTAACCAGTTGAATCTACTAACTCCTCAATGACGTCGATGGCGACGGGCACGTTGTCGCGGACGAAGTGCGCCCGCACCTCGGTGACGTCACTGCGGGCCAGCCCGCTGTCGTCCGTGGCCGGCAGCACCTGGTCCACGTTGCACGCCAGCGCGAAGCCGGCGCTGAACGTGGCCGCGATCTGGGGCGAGGGACGCGCTTGTGAGAGATCTACCATGTGTCTATTGCGGGTGAGGATTCTCCGTTTTGGATGGGTTACAAAAACATTAATAAAAGCCGATAGTATAGACAAGATAGAAAGGAGAAGAGCTAAAGATAAAAGTTATATAAAGACAACATATTAGATGTAATGATATACACAGTTAGAAGCTACTGAGATAGTTCCTTATGAATTATTTTACGAACTTGTACTTACAATCGAAAGATTAAAAATGTCAATATTAAGAAATTCTTACGAAAAAACAAAACTATTACGAGTATAATTTTAAATATACTTTTCATTTGGGAGAGGCGAACGGGTAAGCCATCAATGGAAGCTACTTATGTAGCTAATGTATAGTATAGGTTTTATATTTTCTCCGTATCTTCTGGACCTTACTTACTTTGACCGGACACATAAATTATAATTCATGCCTCCGATGCTCGTTAAGTAGTTAGGAATATATTATTTATTTCTCAACTTAATGCTCTTTAAGGAAAAACTCACCCCTAAAACATTGAAAAAAATAATACGTCAACCATAAGTTATAATACTCACAAAGTCCGTTTTCCCTTCGATTTGTTCCAATGTATTAACGAACATGAAGAAGACGCGATTCTGTGATGATATCAGGTAGATCTTTACATCCGCCGTATCGCTTGCACCAGCTGGTAAAAAAAATGTAATACTAATGTAATGTTTGCCTAAACTTAAAAATAAATAAATCTAACAACACTGATTTATGAAACTTATCATATACAGACTTTTCTTACATTTTACTTTAATTTTATACTCATATATTCAATTTCGAGCTTTAGTTGAGAAGGGGGCGGTAATGTTATAGCAGGGACTGAAACCGGTTAATTTTTATTTTCCAAACGTGTCTGACTGAGATACCATGATATTAGTTTTAAAGAGTAATACACACTAAACTAAGTAATTGTTTTCAGTAAATATGAATAAAAACGAAAGAATATTAACAAAAACTTTTTTTTTTATGTTAGATATCGATAGACGAGCATGAGGTTCACTTGATGGTAGGTGATACCTCAGCCACAGAACATCAGTCAATGATGCGCTGTCGACCTAATTTTACTGCGAGCATTCGGATTTATTATACCAGTATATATGCAAATACGAGTATAGCATACCTTTATTATACCGGTATAACTCCCATAGTAAATTAACCGGTATTCAGTCCCTGTAGGCCTATTACGAAAAACGAACGCAACGAACGGATCGAAACGAAAGAACAAACAACTTCGTATTTTAACTTATTAAGAAAACATTTTTAATTCTATTTACGATTATTCTTACTATCATATTAATATCAAACGAAAGACATAATGTCCTATTGCGAAAGACGTGTCGATCATCGGATTCATAACAGTAAAATGTACGATCCGTCAGCCGAAACTTCGTATTTTGTTTTGGTAATAGGCCTCCTGTTACTTAGGCCAGCGTCCAGCGTTTCAAATCCGCCCCAGCCCATCAACATCATGAATCACACTGAATTTACCGTCGTCTGTGGCGGTGACCTGGAACTCGAACATCCCGTGCATGTTGGCCGTGGGCTGCATGTTCAGAGTCAGCACTCCGGTGAGCGCGTTCAGCTGGAAGGCCGAGTCCCTCACGGTGGTCAAGCTGGGATCCACTACCATTGTTGACATATCGATCGCGTACGTGAGTGACGCATTTTCAGAGTGTCGAGCCTGGGAAGAGAAAACTGAAGTAAATTCGGCTCGAAGGACCATAATATGAAAGTGAAAAATCTATGTAAACTGGACCATGGACGTAAACTTTTGGTACTTAATTCATATTTTTTTGTTTCTTTGGTATGAATGATTGCCATATCTCTATGGAATAATTTACCACGTAACATTCACGACGCACCGTCTATAAACGTCTTCAGAAAGAGGGTCGAAGAGTACTATATTAAATTATTAACCTGCTAATTTTTCCATCTTTCACAATTTTCTTATTTGTTTCTGTTTTTTTACGTAAAAAAAAATAGTTTTTAATTTTTTTCCATTTTCTTCTTTTATTTACTATTGCACTGCCTACACACCTCTCCACAAAGCCAAGGTTAACTGGCAGAAAATGCCTTTAGGCATTAAGTTCGCCTTTTGTACACTACTTTTTTTTGTGCAATAAAGAGTTTAAAATAAAATAAAATTGTATATTATAAGCTTTTAATTAAAGAAATCAATAAATATTTACAGAAACAGTGAGGAGTTCCCTGTTGATGGTGTCTAAAGTAGAAATACCAGCGGTGTACAGTTCCCGGTTGAAATACGGCCGTGGGTTTGCTTCTCTCACCTATAAGGTAAAACTTAATATAATTATTAATTTAAAATATGATAAATTACAAAGAGCACGCTTAATATGACAGCAATTTTGGTAACGGTAACATTCTGGTTACATATATAGCGACATCTATGATCCGCTACAAGAATCAATACAAAGACGTCTAATCCTGAATCGCGCTATATAAATGTTTCCGAGCGTTGATTATATATACAACATCTCGATATCAACCACTGGGGCCTTAGGGCCGGCCAGTCAGTGGTTCGACTGGTCGAGGATCCTCCCTTTAGGTTGGAGGAAGACCACACCTCCCCCTCTCTACACATACAATTTAAAATATCAAGAGTAGGAAAAAATAGTTTTAACTTCAGAGACACAGTTTTAGCCTACGCGCAGACTAGAGCCACCGGTGGCCGCCACTAGAAGCGGCGTCTAGACGCGGCCACCGGTGGCCGCGTTTCAGCCACTGTAAAATGTATGAAATATCGCGCCCGCACGTTGTGGCGGCCACCGGTGGCTAGAAGCTCGGTGGCGGCCTCTCGAGCGCCGTGTTTGCGCGGATGTCCTAAAATGTATGAAATATTACGCCCGTAGCTTGTGGCGGCCACCGGTGGCTATGCTGTGGTCGCGACTAGTGGCTCTAGTCTGCGCGTAGGCTTAAAGTGTCTTAGTATAATATAATGATATAATATTATTTTAAGTCTTATTATTTTAAGTTTAGTAAAAGCGTTTAAAGGTTTTAAAGGAGTCTTATTACTCACGTGGACGGTGACAGTTAGTACGGAGGCCGGCAGGGCCGCGCCGGCGCTCTCGGAGTTGCTGGCTGCGATCCGCAGCGTGTGCGCGGCGGCGAGCGTGCGGTCTAGTTCGTTGATCAAGTACAAGACGTTTTGTGTGCTGTCTAGCCCGAAGAGACCGTCGTCATTACCATCTAGAACCATCATTACCGTCAACATGTTATGCTTATTAAACTTGATATAAAATGAAATGTGTTTGTGACTGTACTCTGTCTCGGTGGTACGCTTGATCAGGTTAGCACTGGAGGTACCCGGTTCAAATCCTAAATGTTTTTGTTAGTTGCTGCTTTATTGATGAGGGGTCCTATTAGACATCACTTTTATTCTTATTTTATATGATATTCTTGTTTAAAAATTGAAAAATTGATTGTTTGTTTTATGTGTTTAAGGTGGCATATAAAATTAATATCTATTTATGTAATCATTTTGCCTGAAATAAATATAGAAAGTGAAATCAAACACAGAAATATGTCTGACTCATGCCTAGGGCCAGTGAATTTCTTATTAATTTTAGAATGTTCCTGTATATAGAGAATAATATATTATTATCTTTTGAAATCTATCTCTATATCTATCTATCTAGTGTGAAAAAGTAATATCCTACATCGATATAATTAAAATTATTAAACAATATGTAATGTAATAATGTAAGTAATGAATCCGTTACAGAAGATACTTTTAAAGCCATTTACAGCATATTTTTAGTTAGTAGTTGGCTCTTACCGATAATTCTGTAGTAGATCTGGTGGCAAGTGTCACCATCGCAGAGGTGGTTCTTTGGATCTTCGGCACGGATGAGTTCATTTCTTTCCAATAATCCAGCTTCTCTTTCTATTTAAACATGTTTAACGTTCAATTATTTCAATAAAAACTCCGAAAGAAGAAAGTGGCGCTGATCTAAGAAATCCTAATTAATACCTCAGCGAATACTAGTACAGCTTAAAAATTCATTAATCTTAAAATAATTACAAACATTCACTTACCAAAACTAAGTTATACATTATCTTGCGAATAGTATTTTTTCAGAAAAGAGTTTACTTGACATCAAGAGTGAAACAGCTTTAAAATATAGGTTAGGTTAGAACATTTAAAAGTTATCAAAGATTCTTTCATTTAATTTTACAGACAATTTCGTTGGGGTTTTAGAAACCGAGAAAAGTCTAAGGCCCGTGAAGTCTCAATCTATTCTTTTGTTAGAAACACAATCTGTCAAATATCTAAAGAAATAAAAAATGGTTTGGCGAGTCTCAGGTCTTCGATTTCGACCATAGCTGACCACAACTGATAAAATCGGAAACTTCGGCTGTAGTATGTGGGGGGAGGTGAGGGAACGTCTACCAAACTCACCAATGAAACTAACAGTCGCTGATGTGTCGGGGAACAGCGGGTCTCCCTGTGTGGGCACGAACGCCACGCGCACCGTGACGTCGGCGTGGCGCGGCGCGGGCGCGGTGCCGCCGTCCGTCGCGCGGACCGTCACCTGCGCTCACACGAGCCTTGAGATGGGAGCAGTGTTGGCAACAGTGGGCAGCATGGGTGGGGGGGAGGATGCGGTCAGCCCCGGGCGGCACTTTGGTGGGGGTGGCATTTCACAAGTAACGGTACAAAAATTATATCCTTCAATGCTCTTTTTTACTACATCACCGTAATAACAGAGTTTCTCTTTAGGTTAGTGTTATTCAATAAGAGCCCCAATTTTTAATAATCAATTGAAAATAATAAGGGGGTGGCAAATTTGGGATCCGCACCGGGTGCTAGTTACTAATGCTACGCTACTGGTTGGCAACCGTACGATAGTTATCGTACATGTACGATGTAGGTATGATTATTTGATACCAACGTACGATATACGATAGCGATTCGTTATGGTACATCTTAAAGAAAAAATGGTTCAAAAGCATCATTCATCAAAATTCCGAGATGTCTGTCTATTAACGAGTTTAAGACGTGGCTTGTCATGGACATCAGGACCATTAAAAAGCTAAATGCAAAATGTGCAGTATCAATTTAAGCCAGAAATTACTTTAATCATAATTTCATTATTTTATTAATAACTAACGCTTTTTATTTTATTTAATCAGGTACGATAAGTGGATGCATAGTTATATGGGCGCCTAACAGCTACAAAATAGACACTAATTTAACTATCTTTACTTGAAACTCCCTTATATTTTCCGTAAAAAGTTGCTTCAACATTAGTATCCCTTGGTTCTCTCGGTCGTTCATCACGTAGAAGTACTGTGCAGCATCATCTGTGGAATTTAGAGAAAGACATCTTTTGAGTTCCATCTAGATACAGTAAGTATTAGTAACATGAATATTGAACACACAAGCCTTATTACGATTTTGACACACACATCTATTTTTCTCACTATTCCCTCACAAACTGAGTAATTTTTTCTTGTATGTTACATCAAAATACAAACCCTTAATTTTTCTTCTTTCACTTGTCGATATAGGTTAAAAAAAGGTATATTTTGACCCAGGTTTTCGAGGTACACTAAGGTAAGTACATTTGACGATATGGTAGTACTGAGTAGTATTAATGGATCAAAAGGTTGGGAAATTAAAATGTGTGTTGTTAGCTTGGTGTTTAATGGACGACTCCCGTTTTTTTTTGTATGGAATTGTTCACCGTTGGCCATAGTGGCCTCTACAGCTTAACTCGGTCAAGAGTGGCGAGCGCGAAGGCGCTGTACGCGGGTCTGAGGTGAAATGTCCGCCCGGGCGGAGTCTAACCTAGCATTGGCTACAGTGATAGGATCGTCGGGATCTTCTAGAACGTGTCTGAGTCTTCTTCAGAGAGCCTTATCGGGATAGGGACTCCCGTAGCAACGGATAACATTCTTTTATATAATATCTTACATCCATTTAGCAAGCGTACACATTCGTAGCTATATTGCTACGTGAGCTAGTGTTATTGGGCCTTCGTTGTCAGTAAAGTTTTCATCACAATTTGGTGAAAAGAAAAGAAGCTTTTCACCTGCCTCACTTTCTCATGCATACTCATCTTGTATACCCGATAGTGTCCTTGATAACATACCATCTCCGACCACTTCGAAGGTGACGACTCCAGCCTCCAGGCCGTCCTCGTCAGTGGCCTGTACGCGCTCCAGGAAGCCGCCGCCCGCGGTCACCAGGACACCGTTCAGTTCCGCTCTTTCCTGTTAATGTAAAGAAAAATAATGGTAATTGGAGGTTATAATATTTCTATCTTTCTTGAAAGTTTTTAAAACAGAAAGTGGCTAGATATGGTAATTATACGTACTGAAGTTACAGGCTGATTTGGAATAATAATAATCATAATAATATCATTTAAATTCTGATGTTTTTTTTTCCACAACTGACTGTCGTACTAACCATTATTTTTCATTTTTAATACCTTTTTTGCTATGCTAAGGGAGTAGAGAGTGGTGGTCATTTTAAGTTATATACATTATACACGGTGACGTCTATCTAAACGAGTGAAGACATATTAGTATTACAAAACCTACCCACCGTAGCGAGCCGCAGGACGGCGTCCGCGCGAGGGAACACGAACACCGGGTCGTGGAAGTTGTAAGGGTTGATCACTACGGTATAAACCTCTTCAGAACTCTGTTGAGGATCTCCGTGATCGAAAGCCTGGAAAACATTACATTATAATTAGTAGTAGTAGTAGTAGTTCGCCGACAACGGCGCGGTTGGTTTGAACCAGAAACTGAAAATGTTGAAGAATATCAAAATTCTGACCGGGTAACAAAAACCGTGAATTGTTATCGCGCGTTTCGGTTTTAGTCTATAGAACTCCAAACGCTTGAAGTGTATAAAGAAAAATCTGAGGTAGCTACATGTAATATAAAATAATACAATTTATTTCCGATCCGATCATTTGATAATATCATTTCTAAATATCAGTAGGGTTATTCACGATCATTCGAAAACTTTCCGTTCCGATATTACAAGTGTTCGTACTGATATATCAAGCTTTCTATCATTTTATACTAAGATTCTAATCGGAAACTTCCGAAGAATGCCGATGCTCAATCCTATGGGAATTGTGAATACCATTTTCATATCCGGTAAATACGAAACAACTTTCAGTGGGAGAGCGTAGCTTTCCGGGCGGATCGATTTCGAATGATCGTGAATAGCCCTACTGATCACGATATGGATATTTTACTTGGCTAAAATAAATTAAATAGTATATAATATCAACAAAGCTGAGTTACGGAACTTACCCGGATACCAATAGCATATGTCCCCCAAAACCCCTTCAAATCAACGGTAGTCTCCAACTCCCCAACATTATTATTTAACTCATCATTCCTTGAGGTTATGATGTCGAACAGTCCGGGATGGTCCCCGCCGCGGTCCGTGCGCGTGAGGTTGAGTATCTCGTAGCCCACGAGGGAGTTGGGGGTGTCCGGTTTGTCCCGGTCTGGAGCGTTTATTAAGGGAGGGACACGCTGACCCTGTAATAATTCTAGTGTAAATAGTTATGTTTTTGTATGTTAAGTGAGACAGGAAATTACTGGTATAAAATAATACTATTCTTTAGGATCATCACAAAGTATCTTTTTTATTTTTATAGTATAGCTAATTAATAGCGTAAAGTTTAACAAATACGAAAATCATTAAGTATTCTCTCCTGCAATAAATCTTTTTATTATCGAAAACTATTGGACCCGACAGACGTTGCTAGAATGTTGGGCTCAAAAATAAATAAATATTTCTAGCTTTGAATATATGACATTTTCCCACTTCTTTTATACAGAGTTGCAGTGGACATCATTTATTACAAATACACTAATATGCGTGACGCGAGCCGTCAATTGCGTAAGGGCTCATGTACACGAGCGGCACGATGTCAACGGCAGAGGCAACTGTAGCCGTCGACACGGGTCGGCGGCAGCCGTCAACGCATCGGCGGTAGTCGTCGACCTATAACGACGCTTGCAGTTCTGTGTGTTTGTAGCGTGCAGCGTCCGCCGTTATGTCAGTTGACTGCAAATAGTTTAGGAGTGTGCACGCATTTCGGTTTTATAAAATAAGGTCCAGTGAGAGTATTTATGTTGAAATGCTTATTGTGGCAGTTTTGTTCTCTATTCTTTTTTTTTTATATTGAAATAGGGAAGCGTTATTTGCGATCACACCTGATCTTAAGTGTTGATGCAAACTAAGGTGGTAAATCATGCTTGCCTATGAAAAGCCTATTCATTAATATTACTTGAATCCACAATGTACATATTTTTCGTTTTTGTCGACGTCGACGGAATAAAAGCAATAACAGTGTTCCTTCTTCGAAAATCATTTTGCAACTGGCTCTTGGACAAGCCCTAAGGGCTCATTTATACGAGCGGCATGATGTCAACGGCAGAACAACTGCACTCGTCGACGGCAGCTGTCAACGCGTCGGCGGCAGCCGTTGACATGACAAAATCGAAGCTTTGCGGCAGCCGTCGTCGACTCTTTTTGTCCAGGAGCCAGTTGCAAAATGATTTTCGAAGAAGGAACACTGTTATTGCTTTTACTCCGTCGACGTCGACAAAAACGAAAAATACGTACATTGTGGATTCAAGTAATATTAATGAAAAGAGAATAAAACTGGCACAATAAGCATTTCAACATCAATACTCTCACTGGACCTTATTTTATAAACCCAAAATGCGTGCACACTCCTAAACTATTTGCAGTCAACTGACCAAACGGCGGACGCTGCACGCTACAAACACACAGAACTGCAAGCGTCGTTATAGGTCGACGACTACCGCCGATGCGTGGACGGCTGCCGCCGACCCGTGTCGACGGCTACAGTTGCCTCTGTCGTTGACATCGTGCCGCTCGTGTACATGAGCCTAAGACGGCGGAGTTCCGAACCTAATTTATTTTAAAATTAATTTTTGCATATATTTTTTTCTTGAATTTTTCCGATATTTTAATAGCTATTCTTTTATTCGGGACATAGAGGAATCCAACAAATAAGATATCGTTAAAATCGGTACAGCCGTTCTTGAGTTATAAGCGGTGTAACTAACACAACTTTCTTTTATATATAGATAGATATTAGTCGTCACCATGCAATAAATAAACTACTCGACTGACCTTTTCGAGACCTTCACTAATAGACCAGGACAGACTGCTTGGGTCTGGTAGTTCTGGCGCGTTGTCGTTAACATCCAGAAGCACTACTAGCACGCTAACCGTAGCTTGGTTCCTATTGCCATCTATAATAAGTTGCATTTAATTGTTTTTAATTTTGTTTATTTTTAATGATTTTTCTTTCTTTTTATTTTAATTTCTCTTTTCTCTCATAGATGGAAAAACCGTGAAACGTGCACATTGAGCGTTTCGGTTTCAGTCTATGGATTTCCGAATGCTCCAAGTAAAAATTAGGTCGACAGCGTATCATTGACTGATGTTCTGTGGCTGAGGTATCACCTACCATCAAGTGAACCTCATGCTCGTCTTCAATCTTCAAACTTTGTCGCAAATTGTTCGTACTGAAGCCATAACTATGCGACCTGTCTGCTAGTTGCACCAGCCCAAACAATAAAGCACCTACCTCCATCGGAGTAGAAGTTATCGATGAGAGTGAAAAAAATCAGATGCTGGGGCTCTTCCCCGTCGCGGTCCAGCACCTCCCCCGTGGTGTAGGCCACGTGCACGCGGCCCGAGTCCAGCTCCACCGCGAAGAAGTCCCGCAGCCGCGGGTTCACCGCGTACTGGATCTGGTAGCGGACCTTGTTGTATATTTCTGCCAATACATTATATGCGTTAGTGCCGACTCTTTTAAGTTGATTTTTGCAAGTTTCATTTAAATATTTTACTAACGCTTAGGTTAAAGAACAGTGAATTTCCGAGAGCCCTATTGGAGCAGACCCGGAGTGGACATACGCGATATTTTAATCCGCCCAGGCTCAACCAGCTATTATATCTAGACTTGTGTAGTTCACGTACTAAGTACTATAAGAATTCATTCCTGACACAGAATGAGAATGAACTATTCCTTCAGCTTATAGGACATCGTTCATCTAGTACATTATAGTACAGGTACTACAGTAGCGAATCTGCTCGGACCGCCGACCGACACATGCAACGATGAACGAGATGCGTGAATCAGACGCGAGCGTGGGTCATGGGAGTGAGTGAGATAACTATTACTTCCGCGGTCCTAGTATATTACCGAGGATTTTTATGTTAACAGAAATATTAGCTATTTAAGTTTACTTTTTTTTCAATTTTTTCAAAGTCGCTGTTGTATTATTTCTGGGATTTTTTTGTCAATTTACTGTTAGTAGTACTTTCATATTAGTTCTCAAATTAGTACAACACTTAAATTCTATGTTTGCATCGATCGATGTACTAGTGTACTAATAGTACTAGAAGTCCGAACTAGTACATTAGATTGATTGTACTAGATCGGAGCGGTCCTTTCTATGACCGAGTAAGAACAAGTCTAATTATATCTACACTGTGTGGGGGGAGCTCACCGTCCCGGTCCAGATCGAAGGCCGCGAGCGTCACGACGTCTTGGTTGGAAGTTGCGTTCTCGTAAATTTCCACGGTTAGGTCGAACTTACTGTAGTCCGGGGTGGGTTCTTTGTTATTCGTATCTATTATCGCGATTGTTATCTGCAATGAAACAGGTGAATGAGAATCATGACATCGACTAAAGTACCTACTACTGACGCAAAGAAAACTTAAACTTAATCAGAGTAATTTCTAGAAGATAATTCCAAAATTGAGTCAATTTTGTTGAAAAAACGGTGAAATAAGAAGGCAAAGTGAAATATGATAATTTTCTGTCCAAAAGTAAAAGGCTTCCTTTTTGTTAAAAGTTTTTTCATCCTTATACATTTTTTCTGGCAAAATTGTCAATAATATCATCACAGGCAGAGAGTTCTAGAGAAAGTTTTATTATTTTTAGGTCGTTATTTTTCAGTTACAAAAATCGGTTCGTGCTCCTTTGTAATGTCGCGGCCCCAGGCACGTTTTATTCCGCCACTAATGGAGGCTCATTCGAATTCAAATCATTTATTCATTTAGGTAACACAAAGTACACTTATGAACGTCAATAAAAAATAAAAAAATGCTTCTAATTTGACATTTACTGCCAGTTCTCAAATCAAGACCGTAGAACGGACGAGAAGAACTGGCGATAAAATAAGCGAAAAAAATCACATTACATTAACGTTGGGAACAACAACACGCAGTGGAAACAACCAACATTACCGCATACACGAATTCAAGTCCGACCAGTCATCACAAGTAGCACCCGTTCACGAGCATGACGCATGGCCAGCCATCGGCCCCCTCGCCATATTTTAGGGAGAGAGACAACCCGGTAATGGTGTGAGGTAGGAGTGGGCGTTAATTCAACAAGCAGCTTTTTTTAACAGCTTTTCTAATGTTAACGAATTAGCTTTTTTTTTTCTTTTTTTTTTATGTCAGATATCGACAGACGAGCATGAGGTTCACTTGATGGTAGGTGATACCTCAGCCACAGAACATCAGTCAATGATGCGGTGTCGACCTAATTTTTACTTCGAGCATTCGGAAATCCATAGACTGAAACCGAAACGCGCAATATGCACTTCACGGCTTTTCCATCTATGAACGGTGGTTCGTTACCCGGTCGGAATTTAGATATTCCTCCCACCCGATCAATGCCCGAAGTTACCAGACGTGGGGAAAACATGCTTACAGAAAATTATAAGCATGTGCTCCCGGTGGGATTCGAACCCACGACCCATCGATGCGCACGGCAGGTGTTCTACCGAACGCGCCAACGAGCCCGTCAAAAGCTGCTTTTCGTTTACCGCAAAAGCCGCTTAATATATTAACTGTTTTATTCAACGATTTTCGAACGCAACGCGTGGATTAGCTCAACGAATATTCAGTGCAGTGGTCGCTAACTGCATAGCAGCTAATAAAATGAGCTGCTTTTTCACAGGTTATCAGTTTGTAATTAGCAGTTTCATTTCGTTAACACAAAAACCGTCAACGACCACAACCCACCTCTAGTGTGAGGTATGTTTAAGAGGTGACTGACCTCTCCCTCCGTCCTGTGGAAGTGGCGGTCGGGCGGGCAGTCGTCCGCGAGGCACTCGTCGCTGGCCACCGCCGTGTAGTAGAGCCGGTCGCGCGGCTCGTCCGCGTCGATGGCGCCGTCCGCGTCCACGGCCAGCTGACCGGTCCTCAGGTCTATCTTCACTAGACCCTCCGGCGTCCCGTTGCGAGCACTGGGATTCAGATTTTCATAGTCGAATATATGATTGCATAAGGTAGAACGTAACACATTTTTTTTATTTATTTAATATTTATATAATTTATCTATTACTAATATTATAAAAAGGAAAGTTTTGTTTGTTTATTTGTTACGATTTAACCCAAAAACTACGGGACGGATTTGAAAAAAAAATTCACCTCTTGGAAGCTACATCATCAGCGAGTAACATAGGCTATTCTTTTTACACATAATATATTGCACCCGTGCGAAACCAATTCGGATCACTAGGTTTAATAAATAAAATAAATTTTAACGGACTTAAACGGAATTTATCTATTTTATTATTTAATCCTTTCACCATGTCACCATGTATGTCATGGGTTCAAACGGGCCATCAGGTGACCCACCGCCGGTTTGACCCCCGATCTATAGAGGTTGGCCTCACCGCAGTGTGTACCGCACTTGGTTATAGAGCGGGCCGTCGATGTCCGTCGCGAGCACCGACCCGATGACCACGTCGCTGCTGGAGGTCTCCCGGATCGCGAACGTCTGCGACAGCGTGCCGTCGGCCCACACCGGGGCGTTGTCGTTCAGGTCTATTATTATTACCGTGAATAATGCTGGAAGAAGGTAATAGGTCCTGTTATCGGATAAAATTATTCGAACTCGGCCCAATAATGTTTGGGCCGCGGTCAAATAGTTCGTGTTATTCCGTTGTCCCATCTTGGCGAGAACAGAGGGTCAGAGAGGGGCTTAGTGGGTATGGTTCACTAGACTCTGGTTCGCAGAGAGTCGCTGGATGATCAGAACCTGGCATCCCCATGGGAAGGGAGTTGAAATGTAAACCTTTTGTTATAAGGTTTATCGTTTGCCTCGTGCCTTATTTTTATTCTGTCGATGGGTTTTACTTACTAAATACAATGCTTATTCTATATTTTTTAGCTGATAGGTAAAGTATTACTAGTAGTTTATAAGCATTATATCAATGACTATAAGCATAGAATTGCAACTAAAAAGTTGGAGATGTCAATTTATATTTTGAGAATTAAGCCTATTTTAAAAACAGATAAAGGTACGGGAGAAGATAATAGAAAGGTAATCATACATTCGTCATATTTATCTCCGATTTCGGTATTGTTGTCGACGACCCTCACGGTGAGGTATAGCATCTCGAACTCCTCGTAGTCGATGGTGACCCCGGGGCGCAGCTCCCGCACCACGAGCCGGCCGACGGCGGCGCGGCGGTGGCCTTCCGGGTAGCTGGTCTGGATTTCGACACATCTGGAATGTTTGTGATGTTACGTGATGAGGCGATCGAATTGTCTATATTGAGTGACGAGCGTAAGACTCACTCGATGTGAAATATTCGATTAGGTAACTACCACTACATAGACAACACAACACTTCACTCCATCGAAGTCAAGTCTACCCCTTATTAGTCTGTTGTCCAGTCGCATGGCCCCCACCACGCACCACAGCACATCTACATCATATTAGTCTGTGAACTACATCGACTTTAACCACAGGACATCAGTCAGTGATGCGCTATATTATAATATTGTATTTCGCACATTCGGAAATCCATAGACTCCACTAACGCAAAACGGTTTTTCCATCTATGAATGGTGTTTCTTTACAAGATCGGTGATTACGTTATTCCTCCCATTAATTAAATAATGGTAAATATCATAAGCAATTTATTGCCGCAGTGTTATTTGCACACAAAACGTAGGAATCAAGAGTTTAAGAGAATATCTTACTCTCGATATTGGCTAACGTCAGTCTCGCGGCCCTGCTTGGTGGCGTACGAGGTGTCCCAGTAGATCTCGAAGTGCAGGTCCGCGGTAGTGTCCACGTCGGAGGCGGCTATCTCGTCCGTTACCACGAAGCCTGCGGGTACATTCTCTTCTACTTGCGGGCTCCGACGGGGCTGGAGACAGACATATAAAAGACATTCCGTTGCGAATGGAGTAGTATCAGTTGAGACAATCCGATTATTTTAAATCAAACATCAATGTAAACAATGTGGAATTTGAAGTATTTGATTGGTTGGTCTTTTCATATTTGTTAACCATTTTCAAGATGAAAAGATGGTTAGTTTACAATAAATCTTATAATAATTGATCTTTCAACTTAACTAATCGTACCTAGTAGCTCAAAGTAAGTAGTAGAAGCTCAAGTAGTAATATACATTTCACATGTATGTTTTTTTTAATAATATACTTAGTAATAATAAAAGAAATATAAAGAAAATATATCTAAAAAAATTGAATATGAAAGTGGAAGTCTCCTACTAGAGGGAGGCCAAAAAAAGATGGATGAAGAATTATGTGTTTCTGAGATGATACGGCGAAAGAAGAGAATGTAGAAAGAGAACATACTGCATCGAACCTAAATAAAAAAGGAAACAGGGCAGGAAGAAGAAGATTATAATATAGTAGGTAATATTTTTTTAAAATATAATCAGGCAGATTAACCTAAATAAATTGAAATTCGAGGTCAATTTTAATACCTACTTCATCAGAAGTAGTAGGTAGTACATAGCGTACAGTTCTCTTAACGGGATGTCTCTAGAAGGCTATTAAGGACTCACCAACGTCAGTCGCGGCGGAGTGTTGTTAATGTCGTTGAGTTTGATAATGAGCTGCGAAGTGTTGGTGTTGTACGGCTCCCCCAGGGTGTCGTCAGCTCGCACCTGTGTGGATAAAATGAAGTACCTATCTTTGAGAACACGTTTATGAAGTGGTTATCTAGTTAAATATTTATAAAGCAAGCAAATCTCCGATACTAGTTAAACTGATTTTATCAGTTTTTCTTCAAGTTTTAGGACTAGTCTATATAACTTTGACATTAGCGCGAAAAGTGTTGCATCTGCCTGGTGGGGTTATCGATTCCCGCCGGATCTGATTGAACAAGCCTATCGATACCTTATGTAAAGTATTTGTGGAGGAAGGGAGGTGTGGTCTTCCTCCAACCTAAAGGGAAGATCCTCGTCCAGTCGAACCACTGACTGGCCGGCCCTAAGGCCCCAGTGGTTGTAGTCGAGATGTTGTATATATACTTAGCGCGCACAGAAACTTTGATAGCGCGATTCAGGATTAGAGGCCTTTGTATTGATTCTTGTAGCTGATCATAGATGTCACTACATATTACAGGCCAATAAGCCACCACTACGTCTTATCGAATGCTATATTTTTAATTAAAATAAAATGTTTTGATTTATCTGTTTGATATGAACACCGATTTTTTTTTATGAACATTTTGGATTTACTAGATATTACTAATACTTTTTTAAATACAACATAACTGCGAATACCTGTACAAAAATCTCGTTTTGTCTATGATAGTCGAAGGCGTTGTCAGCGGAGACATGGATCTCGCCGGTTGAGCTGTTAATGCGCAAATAATTCTGCGCGTTGCCCAGGAGAGAGTGCCTGAGGGACAGATGCTTGAATCAGTCATAATTCATATTATATCTAATGCTTCGTCATCACAACTTGGTTTTTGACGAATGTTCAATATTCAGTATACACGTGTTCTTATTATTGATTGATAATAAAATTAATTATCCCCAATTACCTTCAGATATGTAACATTATTTTTGTTAAAACCAGAAACCCCATATATTAAGAACTGTGTTTCAGGAGTCTGCCTTCCCAATTGCTAACAAAAGGTCGCGCGCCTGTATTTCATTAACCAGCAATATTCGCTAGAAGCATATTTGGTAGTCAGTGGCGGCGTAAGGCGTGGGCGACATGGGCCACCACCTACGGCCTCGCGTCCCAGGGGGCCTAATGCCCCGAAAATTAATGCATTACTTAAGCCGCAAACGCGCCAAAAATATTTTTTTGCAAAAAAAGCCATTTTTTTTGCGCTGGCAGAGGGCCCCACAAAATGAATCTTGCCCACATAAAATTTAGGTCTTACGCCGCCACTGTACCCAGTAATATTACGTCCCCTCTTATGAAAATCAAAAAAGAGCATGGAGCTAACATATTATGTCTGAGTTGATGGGAATACTTACGCCGGCAGTGAATTCAATTCAATTCAAAATCATTTATTCATTTAGGTAACATAATAATGTACACTTAAGAACGTCAATAAAAAAATGCATATAAATGCTTCTAATTTTACATTTACTGTCAAATCAAGGGCGTAGAGCGGACGAGAAGAACTGGCAATAAACTCACCGCCACTCTTTTTAATCGCCAAATTATTGTAAGGAGCTGCAACCATTACACCATGTTCCACGTGATATCTTTAAGTAATTAACTATAATAATTAAAAAAAAATATTTAAACGAAAAAATAAAATATAAAACAAAGATGTGCCCTCTATTAGCAGTAGGCATGGTGAAATAGGAGCACGCACTTACATTCTCGTGGGAACAACACGCAAATACATAGTCGAAAGAACTAACATCACCGCATACACGAATTCAAGTCCGACCAGTCATCACAAGTCCTAAGAAGTCCAACAATTCCAAGTCCAATCAAGTACTAACAAGTTCTCATGATGAAGCAGGTCGAGAAACGTTTCGTTCGAGTGTGGACTTCGATCAACATTTAATATTATGTCAATGAATGTGGACAAGCTACACAAGCTACACAAGTTACACAAGCTTCACAAGCTACACAAGCTACACAAGCTACACAAGTTACACAATCTACACAAGCTACACAAGCTACACAAGCTACACACCACTCACTCGACTCTGTCTCCGACGTCCCGGTCGCGCGCCAGCACGGCGCCCACGCGGAACCCCTCGCCCGCGGTCTCGTCGAAGCGCACCTCGTGCGTGGCGCGCTCGAACATCGGCGTCTCGTCGTTCCAGTTGATCAGGTGGATGTTCACGGCCGCCACTCCCACGAAGTCGGGGCGGTCGATGTCGGTTGCTATCACCTGCAGATGATGGTGGATGTACACATTTCCATGGTATTCAATTGTGTTCGAGAGCGTTGTGGGGTAAAAGACGATGTAGTGACGAGAATTGAGAAATGTATGTTGAGGTGGTTTGTGCAAGTAGAACGGATGGATGAAAGATTTATGAAAATGGTGTGAGTGGTAGAGTCGGGAGTGGTTGACTTAGGCGAACGTACCTCGATCAGATCGGGGACGTTCTTCAAAAGGGCCAGGTAAAAGTACTCGTAACCGACGAATGTGGATGAAAGCATTGATGAAAGTAGAAGAAGCGAAAGTGGTATGTAAGGATCGGAGCATATGGAATTCCGTGATCTCTGCTTACCCCAATGGGAAAGAGGCGTGATGTATAACATATATGTACATATGTATTCAATTGTATTTATGCCGCTCTTGATGATTATTGGTTAGGTGTTTTACTTAATAATATAGGTTGCTGTTCTGTTGAATATACAATGAAAACGAAGAGGGTAAAGTCATGCATGTCAGGCAATTTGTCTTGTAAACTTCTCCATGTGTACAAATGAAACTATTTTACATAAATCTTTTAGATTTCTATAAGAAAGCCTTCGGTTAAGCCTACGCAGTTTGTTGGTAAATCCGTTAAAGAAATCATTCCTTCCAAGTAGTCCTTTCTTTTTCATCATACGTCAGTACTGACAGACTACTTATTGCCCAGCAATAGATTTGTCTACCCGCTAAAAATATTCTTGATACTGGATATACATAGGAGCTTGAAATAAATACTCATTTTTAAATATTAAATATAGATTCACGCACATGATAATGGGTAAACATCAGTTACGAGTAGGTACAGTATTTTTACTTCCAGCTTTGAGACTCGATAGACTGAAACTGAAACGCTATCTAAGATTGGTAAATACCATTGATTGATTGAAAGGTTACGCGAGCGGAATTTTCTACATTCCTCCCACCCGTTTAATGCCCGAAGTTCATAGACGTACCTGTAGGGAAAACGGACAGAATATTATATTATTCGGTTTTGTTAATTACTGAATAAAACTCACTCTGAGACGAATTTCCTGGAACTCCGGCACTTCGTAGTCCAGCATGCTGTGGTTCTGTGTGCCCAGGATGAAGGTTTGCCTTTGGTAGCCCACTTGAGGGGCGATGAAGAACGCCGCCTCCGCCCCCGGCGGATATTCGCTCTCCAGTCGCACCGTGTATTGCGCGTTTTGACCCTAAATGTAATTGTTAAGTCGCGGGCAATTACGATTAACTTTTGTAATTTATTGGTGAATTGCAACGACTTAGAATTTATATTAAAAAGACGATAAGTTTTCTTCCCGGCATCTAATGTGAATGAAACAAAGCCTAAATGTTACTCGAGAACCAACATGACAATTCGTACAATAGTTTTCGAAATTAGCCTGACAACACACAGTCAAAAATGTTAAAATTTAAAAGTGCTCTATACAGATGTCTATGAGCGGTGGTGATCACTAACCATCAGGTCAGCCGACAGCCCCTTCGCCCCCTATTCCATAAAAAGGGGATTTGAGACATGGACACTAGTTAAAATTAAATAAAATATTTTTTACCGGATTAAAACGCGATTTATTATTTATCCCATTCTTTCTAGTGCTTTCAAGTAAACGTGATCACGGGCAGATTCTGCTCTGACTTTTATAATTACAATATTAGCTACAATTATTTACACAGCATCATACTCACTAAAGCAAACGGAAGAGAGGCAGGCCATTAAATAGACCTAGCCAAAGTAGGAGGAAATCTCTGGTCCAGGGTCGCCAGACACAGGGGTAAATGGAAAGATTTGGAGGAGGCTTTCACCGCTGCATGCGGTCCATACACTTAATAGTTTTTTTAAAATAATATTATCGTATATTCTAACTACTAATATTCACTAACAATAGTTATTTAAGCTCTATTTGCATATTAACTTCACTACTTAATAACACAAAAAAATTATAAAAAAGTAAGTTTTATGGAATAAATAAAGCTTCATTCATTAATTCATTCATACTCACTAAATCTATATCGTGGAATCCAAATTCTTTATCAAAGTTGAGCGTCTGCGCAGTTTCCTCCAATATCTCGATCGTATACTCTTCCTCCAGAGGCTCGGGAGCGCTGTCGTTGACATCGTCAATGATGATGACCGCGTTGGCGGTAGTTGACAAAGTCTCGTTGTTGCTCTTGTACGCAATGATCGATATTGGGAATAGTTCCCTTTGCAGAGCATCTCGGTCGATGCTCTTGACTTGTAATATCGCGCCCTGATAACCACCTTCTATTGTAAATATGTCGAAGAACTCCGCGTCTGTGGGATACAATTTGCTTATCATATATCTGAGTTTTTTTATTTTATTTATTTATTATTTACACATGTCAACTGCCATTACAGGTATCCCTAATGCGGCAGTGACGTGAGAGAGTGTTAAAAAATGTGTGTGACCATCAGTATTTACCCTAAAGCCTATATACAAATAATAAACGTATCTAATCTTAATTATATAGTTCTTGGTTACTTGATATTTACCTGACGTAAATATCAACTAATCAATGACCAGGTTTTTAGCTCAGTGATATGCACATTGCGTTTAAAGCATTTAAAAGCTGGGTTGGAACCCCAGGGAAACAAAATTAAAGAAGCCATATCTGTTAGCAGGGTATAAAAGGCCAATTTAAAGGCATGTTAATTAAAGGGCTAATTTAAATGGCAGGGTAATTTAAAGTTTATTGAATAATATTTCTTCGCATTACATAAATATTTCACGTATACGTTTGTGAAGAAACAATTACAATATATTTGTATACCTTCCGGGTTGGTCTCAATCCTATAGTATATCGGCCTGTTGATGCCGGTGTCGCCGTCTATGGCCACCACACTGAAGTTCCGCTCAGTCTTCTCGTCGAACTGCTGCACCGCAAATATCTCGACCCAGCGCGGCACTCGGTGCTCTACGTTTTGCACCTGGACCATGATAGTCACGGTGTGCCTGTTGGGTAAGGAATCCTGGAACGGTATTTATTTGTTAAAAAGAACAATACGATACAAGGCGCGCCATAACTGTTAAATAGTTCCAATACTGCAAAGCTTTAACGACCTAAAGGCATTTACATTATGCCATTTTCTTGTCCATAAAAGAGCAATAATTGAATGCAATAATTGACATCCAAGAATTGTAAACAAATGCTTATACCTACTGGGATATTATGTGCTCTTACACCAAGTATTGAAACAAAATTTGTACGACAGATCCAGAAAGTTACGTGTTATTTAGATGGTCTAAATTGGTCATACATGTATTTTTTTTTTTTTTTTTTTTATATTAGAGGAGGCAAACGGGCAGGCGGCTCACCTGATGGTAAGTGACTACCGACGCCCATGGACATCCGCAACACCAGGGGTCTTGAGGATGCGTTGCCGGCCTTTGAGATGAATATATGCTCGTTTCTTGAAGGTTACCAAGTCGTATCGGTTCGGAAAAACCGCCGGCGAGAGCTGGTTCCACAAAGTGGTAGTGCGTGGCAGAAAGTGCCTAAGGAAACGCGCAGTTGTGGATCGCCAGACATCGAGGTGGTGAGGATGGAATTTCGTGTTTTGTCGCGATGTCCGATGTTGAAATTCAGCAGCCGGGATTAATCCAAACAATTCCTCGGAACACTCCCCATGATATATGCGATAGAAGATGCAGAGTGATCCAACATCTCTACGCAGCGCCAAAGGATCAAGCCGTTCGGATAGAGTCTCATCGTCGACGATTCGAGCCGCTCTACGTTGAATGCGGTCAAATGGAAGGAGCTGGTACTGGGGAGCCCCCGCCCAAAGGTGAGAACAATACTCCATGTGAGGCCGAATTTGCGCCTTATAAAGTTGTAGGCGATGGGCCGGCATGAAGTATTGTTTCGCCTTATTGAGCACACCAAGCTTTTTTGAGGCTAATTTAGCCTTCCCTTCCAGATGACCACGAAACTGAACGTCGCTCGATATTTCAACGCCGAGTATCCCGATACTGGCTGCGGCCGATAGTGAAGTGTTCTCAAAACGAGGAGATACGACAAATAGTGATTTCTTAGCAGTAAACGCGCAAACTTGTGTCTTCTGGGGGTTGAATTGGACTAGGTTTAGTCGGCCCCATTCCGAGACTTTAGATAGTAAAGACTCGACTTCAGACACTAGTTTGTTCCGGCTTTCATTGACGTGTTCCCGAGAAATATTGGCGCGGCCGGTGTATACGGCATCTCCTGTGCTGTCATCGGCATAGCAATGAATACTACTGATATGCAGCATGTCATTGATATGAAGAAGAAACAGGGTTGGAGATAGCACGCAGCCTTGTGGAACACCAGCATTGACAGATTTGAGATCCGAGCATGCACCGTCGACAACGACCTTTATGCTTCGATCTGCCAAAAAGCTAGTGATCCAGTTGCACAGTTTCTCAGGAAGCCCATAGGAAGGAAGCTTCGAAAGAAGCGCTTTGTGCCACACCCGATCAAAGGCCTTCGCAATATCCAAACTAGCCGCCAACGCCTCCCCCTTGCTCTCGACTGCTTCCGCCCATCGATGAGTCAAGTAAACAAGAAGATCACCAGCTGAGCGACCACGACGGAAACCGTACTGGTGGTCACTAATCAGTTGGTGCTCCTCCAGGTACCGTAGGAGCTGGCAGTTGATAATGGACTCCATTACTTTGGAGAACAAGGAGGTAATCGCTATAGGTCTGTAGTTGGATGGATCCGAGCGGTCGCCTTTTTTAGGGATCGGGTGTATCAAAGCAGTCTTCCATGAATTCGGGACGACGCCTGATGAATAGGAAAGCCGGAAAAGACGCGTTAAAACCGGTGCTAACTCCGGAGCACATGTCCGCAGCACGATCGGAGGGATGCCATCGGGCCCACTCGACTTATGAATGTCCAAAGAGAAAAGTGCTTTACGCACTGCACTTTGACGGAACTTTACTTCCGTCATGGAGCTATCGCACCGCGGGATGATAGGCGGTGGATTTCCCCGGTCATCCAAAGTCGAGTTGGACGCGAAGAGATAGCCCAAGAGATCGGCCTTCTCTTTCGCGGCATGGGCCAACGAGTCATCGTTCCTGTGCAGGGATGGAAGTGAGGGCTGACAGAAATTCCCTAAGACAGCCTTAGCGAGAGACCAGAACGCACGAGTTCCCGAAGGAAGGCGAACCAGCTTCTCGCCAATTCTGCCGATGTGCTCCGACTTTGCCTTGGCAATAGTTCCTTTGAAGAACCTAGAGGCAGAATTATACTTCTTTTTGAGTGCGCTGGTGTTTAGATCACGAGACGCAGTTGCATCAGCCCAAGCTTGGTAGCACTCCCGCTTTCGGCGCGAGGCCGTTTTGCAGGGGCGACCAAACCAAGGCTGGGATCTGCCACCGATAGGCACTGCAGAGTACGGAATGAAAAGTTCCATACCTTGAAGCACCACATCAGCAACAGAGTCGGCAACGACGTCTGGATCATCCGGCGAGAAGCAAATCCGCCCCCATGGGTAGGACGCAAAGAAAGAACGCATCCCATCCCAATCCGCTGACCTATAGTGCCACACGCGGCGGCAACCCGCAAAGCGAGGCCGTATTGAGCGCATGACTGGCACTGTGCACCGGATCAGACAGTGGTCCGACGATCCGAGAGGCGGATCGACAGAGACAAAGTAGCCGTCCGGGTGAGAGGTAAGCAGAAGGTCCAACAAGGAAGGACTATGACCCTCTACATCTGGGATTCGCGTTGGCGAGGTAACCAGTTGAGTCAGGTCATATGCCAAGGCGAAATCGTGAACAGATCTCCCCGCATGATCGGTGGTGCGTGATCCAAGCCATTCGGCGTGGTGGGCGTTAAAGTCGCCAAGAAACACGATCTCTGCGGAAGGGACCTGCTGAAGCACGGAATCTGTAGCCATTTGAATGTGCTCAATGAGTCGGTCAGTTTCGGTATTACCGCTATGGGACCTGTAAAGGCATGCATAGATTCGCGGATGGTCATCGCAGTCTACACGTAGCCAAATGATGGAGAGGTCCCTACTTCAAGACTGCCGAGGCGACGAGAACAGATATCTTCCCGAACGTAAACGCA
This sequence comes from Anthocharis cardamines, assembly GCA_905404175.1. Taxonomy (NCBI): domain Eukaryota; kingdom Metazoa; phylum Arthropoda; class Insecta; order Lepidoptera; family Pieridae; genus Anthocharis; species Anthocharis cardamines. The sequence continues at coordinate 12,046,167 of FR989959.1, forward strand.
CACTCCAGCCCCCGGCACAAAGGAGCATTCCAATTTGTACCCCGGGTAGGAGAGATAGGCAGTGTCAGTCGGAGGAGATATCTGCGTCTCGGTGAGAAAGAGCAAGGCCGGCTTCGCTGTCTCAAGGTGGTAGTGGACAGCGTTTAGGTTGGTGTGAATTCCCCTGATGTTGCAGAAGTCTACGGCTAGCGTAGAAGGGGTGGCCTTAGATTTCTTGCTCCGTTTGCCCCGGGCAGATTGTTTGTAATTGAGCACAGATTCGCCCCCCCCAGAATACGGAGGGCAGCCTGGGCATCCAAGATCAGGCGATGTATTAGGTCCTGATCTTGGACGTCCAGAGGGGGATTCTCCAGTACAAACGCACGTGGTACCCCCCTGGGGTAGTTTAACCAAAATTTGTGCTGCCATCTATATGCTGGAGGGGGTGGGCCTCCGGGACTCCTACAGACCGAACGAAACACGACAGCGAAGCTGTCGTTTCACGTCGGTTTTAAGTAGGAGAGTGGTTCTTCCCCGGGCGTGCCGGCCCATTTCGGCTGTGACCAAAAGGTGCACAGCGTGGCACTACCACTAGTAAAAAGGTGCTATTGCTCCGTTAGCCATCATTATGTATACGCCTATGGCTATGATGTTCCACCCCTCACGTGGCATAGATGTTGTAGCCGGACGTGGAGTTAGACTTATGAGGGGCAAAAATATATTGCTTCCATTTTATTGTACGCAACATTCATGATAATTGCATAGTGTAAATTATCCTTTACTATACTATTCTACATATATTAACAAGTTTACAAAGTGTACTACGTGCTCCTGCCACCATTGGCACTTCCTGATGCCAACAAACATAAATATTTCCCCAAAAAAAAAAGAGCTGTAGTTAACGCTGGTAACCCAAACACTAGCTTCTAGTTCACCTTCATTCAGCGGCAGGAACTGTGAAGTGACTGGGAGTTTACTCGAACTTCCTACTGCTATACTTACTCTGAAATAATATGCAAATGAAGGGAAACTAATAAACTCACCAAGGCTGTGACTCTAAAAATATGCAGTGCGTTCATTTCATAATTTAGTGAGACATTCAATCCTATTGTCATCGTCATTTTCTTCCAATCGGGCGATATGTTCCCCCCAACAATATGGAAGTATTCTTCGTCATTTCTATCGCTGGTGATGAGGAAGCTCATGACGCTGGTACTTATCTGGCCGTCTTCGTCCGTCACTTCGTAGACGCAGTTGGTTAAGCCGGGTTCTTTCAGCTCCTATAGAAAAAGTTAAACACAAATAGGCTGTGTTCATTAGTTCATTTATCAATTAAGGGATCAATTTTTATAGATCACCCACAACTCACAAAGAAGTTTACCATACTATATCGCCAATCCTGATCAAACAATTGTTTTCTCTAGCTTCCATCAAACTCTACTCTCAGTAGTTACAAAAAATTAGCGACGAACATACATACTAAGGGGTGAATTAATTCATGAAAAGGGTATAGCAGGTTAAGTAAAGAGAATGTGCCCCCAGACCAAAATATAATGAATATTATATTGTTAGGTACGTTACTCATTCACATTACTATTTATGTAGTTTTTGACTGATTATCTCTTACTGTCATTGAGTAACCTTGAAAAATGTCCTTATACCAGCGAGTTTTTTAAACTTTTCTATCTCTAAAACTAATAAAGCTAGGAATGTGATTCAAAAACCAAACTGTAGAGAAAATTATAACAAATTTTACGATAATTTATTTTAATTAATTTGCTAATAATAAATATATTTTTTAATAGAACATTTTTTTTCTTGGCCATTATTAGTCAGTTCTAACAGAGTGACCACTTTCAAAAAAATCTGAAAAATAGTACTTATTATGTAGTTTTAACTGTTATAAGTTTCATCGAAATCGGATGCCTGCAACATGTTCAAAAAAAAGTTTTTTGTTGCTCACGTACTTGACAAACCTTTGATGATAGGACTTTGATTCGAATAGTAATACGATAAAACTTATTTTCATTTTTTATTTTTATTTTATTTCAGTCATCATCATATTTATAACAATAGAGACATTGTTTTTGTCGAAAATTTTAGTTAAAATCTCTGCTGGATTCAAGATACGAGAGAGGTATCTAGCATACGACAGATAATAAATTATGGACGCTATATGCAAACAAAAATGCATCGTTCTATTACCATTTGGACAGTCATACGTAAGAACATCATTAGGCTTAATGTCAGTATCTGGGGGCACGGCAATGCCCCCGCCAAGACGGTAGCGCAGTATGTCACTTTTACGAATCGGCCAAGGCACATATTATGACTAAGGTGTAGGGTTTGTGGAGAACTATGATTCTAAGAGATCTTATGATACTAATTGTAAGAGGAGACTATGTTTCACGCTGAATGCTGTACGTTATCATGAGAGTCAGAGGATTTTGTTAGGGTATGTAGAGCTAGGAGCTTGGCTATCCATAAGATCTGCTGGCCTAGCATGACCGCAACGAGATATGTCGCGGCGAGAGAAACTAAGATATCTCGATATATTATATCTCAACATCGACAATTTAGAAAAGATAACCGTCTTGGCGGGGCATTGCCGTGCCCCCAGATTACACAGACATTAAGCCTTATGATGTTCTTACGTATGACTGTCCAAATGGTAATAGAACGATGCATTTTTGTTTGCATATAGCGTCCATAATTTATTATCTGTCGTATGCTAGATACCTCTCTCGTATCTTGAATCCAGCAGAGATTTTAACTAAAATTTTCGACAAAAACAATGTCTCTATTGTTATAAATATGATGATGACTGAAATCAAATAAAAATAAAAAACTGAAAATAACTTTTATTTTATTACTATTCGAATCAAAGTCCTATCATCAAAGGTTTGTCAAGTACGTGAGCAACAAAAATCTTTTTTTTAATATGTTGCAGGCATCCGATTTCGATGAAACTTATAACAGTTAAAACTACATAATAAGTACTATTTTTCAGAATTTTTTGAAAGTGGTCACTCTGTTAGAACTGACTAATAATGGCCAAGAAAAAATTGTTTCTATTAAAAAATATATTTATTATTAGCAAATTAATTAAAATAAATTATAGTAAAATTTGTTATAATTATCTCTACAGTTTGGTTTTTGAATCACATTCCTAGCTTTATTAGTTTTAGATATAGAAAAGTTTAAAAAACTCGCTGGTATAAGGACATTTTTCAAGGTTACTCAATGACAGTAAGAGATAATCAGTCAAAAACTACATAAATAGTAATGTGAATGAGTAACGTACCTAACAATATAATATTCATTATATTTTGGTCTGGGGGCACATTCTCTTTACTTAACCTGCTATACCCTTTGTGTTTTAATCGTTTTTCGATTGTACAGATAATTTTAGTGCACTGAAAAACAAGTAAAAACTATGCGTTCATATTGAGGGCTAACGGTGTACAATGGTAGACCGAACCAGCAGCACGCAACAAATAAAACATGTTTAATATTTTTACACGATTCAGTTTCAGCCTTTGGATTTCCAAATGATCCAAAAATAAAACATGTCAACAATACATCCCTGATTGAAGTTACACTGTTTGTACTTATATATTGTGTCTCATAGTCGACATTCAAGCATGAGGCTCACATGGTTATACCTCAGCCATATAAATCTTTTTTTTTTATGGAATAGGGGGCAAACGGGCGGTCACCTGATGGTAAGACCGGCGCCCATGGACATCTGCAACACCAGAGGACTTGCAGGTGCGTTGCCGGCCTTGCATATCTTAATAAAGCATACGGCAGCCAGGTTCAGGCGGTTGGACAGAATAGAACATTGCTCTCACCGGCACGACACACGTATCAAAAGCTTGTATCATCGGTGCGTTGTCGTCTATGTTGACTATTTGTAAAGTAACGCTCACGACGAGCCTCTCGCCCGGCGCCTCCACTTCAAACATGTACGACTGCATCACTTCCGTCTCGTAGTCTTGCCTGTTATACAAATGCAACATTCGGTATGTTTTATGTTTGATACAGAAAATGCTGTCGAAAATTCAAAGAAATTCTTCTAATCTATTATTTAAAAATAAGTCGGGTTTTCCTTCCTGACGCTATAACTCCAGAACGCACGAACCGATTTCCACGGTTTTGCATTCGTTGGAAAGGTCTCGGGCTCCGTGACGTTTATAGCAAAGTTCAAATTCAGGAAAAAATTCAACAGAAAAGCGGGAAAATCTTTTTTCATTAAGAATAATTACATAATTTCGAAGCCAAAATTGTGGCAGAACAACTTCTGCGGGGTCCACTAGTTGATGATAAATTTTAGACGACTGAAATATCTGTTAAAGAGTTTTTTACTTTACTTTACTAAGGGTTGTCTCTCAACAGTGTAATCTAACAATATCGGCTGTAATTATTTTAATGAAATAACTATTAGTTAGGTTAGTGTTGAACAGCTCTGTGAACGTATTTCCACTACACATATAATGCGATGAATGTAATATTTAGCGTGTCATTGATACGAAGGGGATAAAATGCATTGTATTTTTTAATCGCCAAGTATCCCTTGCAGACTTTGAAACAAAATAGTCTAGAACCTTCAAGATTTAAGTAGTTACACTAGTGCACTTCTAATCTAGCTGCACTAGTGCTAATGTACACTACAATATATTTTGTCTGATCATTAGATTTTTTTACAGAGTATAGCTTTGTAATATTAAGTTTTAACTTTAGTAGTACCTTAAAGTAAATGGGTGCTAACAGAGTATATTTTAGCGATGATATGATGCGATTGCAAACCGAAAACGAGAATCCAATAATTGCAGACCAGTGGAATCCTCACCCACCTCTGTGTGATGTAAAGATACCAGCCATCGTTGACTCTTCGAATTTCTGGACCGAGCATGGCGAATGAGCCTGATACAAGCGGCTGAAGAACTACAGGTGTTCCGCTCCCTAAAATATGTTTTATATAATATAGTCTCCCGCAAGAGTATAAAGATAACTGATGTTACTCGGGTCCAACCAACCTCTATAGCAGCTTCATATACAAAAGGTAGATATACATACCCATGCATGGTCTAAACGATAAGACTAATGTGGTCATAAAAACAGTAATGTTGCTCGACTTGGCGGGGGCACTGCCGTGCCCCCAGATAAAGCTTTGTAAAAATACTTGTCTTTATGTAATATTAGTAAAATTTTTCGTAACATTATTTACTTTATTTAAATGTAACTCAGATTTATATTTCCTTTAAAAACAAAAATTCATTAAATGTGAACTCACCTTGATAGTTCAACTTGGCTATAGCAACAGGTTCCTGGATCTCTTCATCCATGTAAATGATCTGTGTCCCGAAGGATTGTGATCCCGGGATATACGCGTCCATACACTCGTCACTCCTCTCCGGAGCAGGGATCAGAGGACGCACGCTCCATGTTACTCCTAGTATTTTGAAATTTATATTTCCTATTATCTTTATTCGAATAATTACACACCGCCTCAATGTTATGCCAAAAATTGTTGCAATATGCCAAAAATAATTATATTACTTTTGTCTTAATTTTAAATTTTAAAATTAGTATCTCATCTGATGTGATTTGATAATATTAGATACTAATTTTTCTATACTATCAATTTGGATGGATACATGGATTTGAGCTGATCAGCCGGCCTAGCATGACAACCGCGATAAAATTTTGTCGACCATTTTCTCGTATTTTAATCGATTATTGCTCTTCGGGTCTAACATGACAATTACACCTTGCAGGAATCCTTGTCGTCGAACCGGACAGGTATGTCTCTGTCACCGGACAGAGATATACCTGTTCGGTTCGACGTCACGGCGTCAGTCACCGGACTGTATTGCGTTTAGTAAGACGGTAACAATAAGACACTTAGAGATTGTGGTAGAGCCCCCAGGGGTTTGGAAGCAGAAGAAAATATTTTAATCCAAGTCGCCAATGATGACATATATATTGTGTGTATATGTATATTCTTACCATCGAAATCTAGTTCAGGTAGATCATCTGGTTTTGGAAGTCGTGGAATGTGTATCATGTAGCCGCACCGTTCGGGTTCTGAAAGATGAACGAATGAAAGAATGAATGTAATTTATCAACAAAAATACAAACAAAGAAATATTAACTCATTGGCTAAGTTTCAATAATGTGACTTCATCGCTTAACATTTATTTTTTCTAGCCTTAAGTTATAACTGAAAGATTAGAATATATTTTTTTATGTGGAAAATTAACAGAAGATCTTTAGGCCCATTTGTAGGTTATCTCCAAAGTTTTATCTATGTGTCTTATGTTTTTAAATTCTCAGACTGAAGCTGAAATGCGCAATTTGCATTTCAGAACTTTTTTACGAATGTGCAGTGTTCGTTATCTAAACTAAATAAATATAGATATTCCATTCTATGCTCGAATTGGTCAGACAAGGTATGTGTATAGAAGTCATCGTCAAAATTTAATAATGCAGATAACCTAAGAATTCCAATGATACTACTGTATTAATTTTGTTTATATGTAATATGATATAAAATGTATACACGCTAAGATAATAAAGCTAGCTTAAGGTTCCGGTATTGTGAAAATATCACAAAGAACATACAAATTGTACAGCGATGCTTATCTATGAATGGTGAATTTCGCTTCTAGTGTTAGTATCGAAGCGATAACATCATAATATTTTTTATTGGCAATAGTTTAAACACAGTCTTTGTATTCAAATACCGTTTAAAATATGACATTAGAATTTATTATTTTACCCGATTATTACGTTTTATCATAGTTGCTGTTGTTACAGACTGCAACATTATTTTTGACGGGCTCGCTCGTTGGCGCGTTCGGTAGAACACCTGCCGTGTGCATCGATGGGTCGTAGGTTCGAATCCCACCGGGACGATATGTTTATAATTTTCTGTAAGTATGTCTTTCCCACATCTGGTAACTTCGGGCATTGATCGTTGGAAGGAATATCGAAATTCCGACCGTGTAACGAACCACCGTTCATAGATGGAAAAACCGTAAAGTGCATATTGCGCGTTTCAGTTTCAGTCTATCGATTTACAAATGCTCGAAATAAAAAGTAGGTCGACAGCGCATAATTGACTGATGTTCTGTGGCTGAGGTATCACCTAACATCAAGTGAACCTCATGCTCGACTGTCAATATCTCTCATAAAAAAAAACAATAGAAAGGTTTTGAACGAGAACTTATGAAACCAGATTCAATCGGAAGTTAGGAGAATTTTTAGTTTTAGAGTAAAATATTACCTATATGCAAGTATACAAGTACATTTTTCTTTAGAGTAAACGTATAGGAGCGAATTAAACTTACCATCACCGCGCACCGAGTTATCATATTGCAGCACTGCTATTGCCAATAATAATATCAGCTTCCCCATCTTGCATGATATATAAATTTACCTGAAAAGAAATTATGCCATGTTTACCTTTTTTTTAAAGAGGGAAAAGCACTGGATACCCCCCCGCGAGATGTTATGCGGGGGGAGTGCGGGACTCGACCTCACCCGGTGAATCTCTTTGACCTAAACCCCTCTTGACCCTCAGGTCCGCTGATATAAGGTTTCTGAGGTCGCAGAGCTGGCTGCCAAAAACTCCGATGTGATGTTTACCTACATACTAAGATATCTGAGGTGATGATACTAAAGATTTCTGAGGCATAACCTGAGCGGAGTCCTTTTCTGATATATCCTTTTCTTTGTTATATAATATTTTTATTAAGTTAAAGTTATTTGTTATGCTTCAGACAAAATAAAGTTTTTATTTATTATTTGTAACGTCTGCGTGACTATAGAACTATTTTATTTATCCTTAATAGTGGAACGTTTTAATGTAATAATTGCTAATATACTGGTGCATGCATACTCCACCAAAGCGAGGAGCATCTAGAAGACGATATCAGCAAGCATCTTGCATGACATAAGGAGTGGTCTGGATTGTCAACTGTGGAATTTTCGAAGCATCATATCTGTTTTAGTCCTTTAGATTGGCGTTGTGTTCGCGTCTTATCTACCCTTATTTTTCTAAACCTAATAGGTATTAAATTAGCTATCCAGACTGACTGTTAATCAACATCAAGGCTAAATCGATATTTTATTAGGTTTTCTGTGACGCAAGCACTTATTAAGAATTTTTCAGGTAAAGTACGTTTGTATCAAAATTGAAATGTTTCTAACCGTTTAAATAAGAAAAACTCAAGTTTTTTTTGGACATCACCTCAAGTGTTGGTTCTTTGGAATTTTCATAACTTTTCAACACCGAAATTTTAAAATTGATATTATTATCTTTTCACAAAGAAAACTTTATAATTTTTTAAGAGTATAGGGAATTAATGTTTCTGTTAAACAACATTGATTTAAATTACATACAATATAAAAGAATGCCTTTATTTTCAATCTTTGATAGGTTAGAAATAAAGGCAAAGGGTCTCTTGAGAATCACCATGGGATACCAACGAAAACCAATATTTAAAAATAAAACATCTTACGTATTATATGATAAGAAATCCACAATATTAATCACACAAAGAAAACACAATTAATATTTATTAATCTACTGAAGCACTTATTTCACAATGAAGTAAATTCCGACTGAATATCATATCAGCTGATTAAAATGTATCATTTTAGATAAGATATTGATAAAGATAAATTATTTATTTTCATCGATTATAGACAAAAAGTTGATTATCAGTCATAATAATTATAACTTGATGTGCATGTTGGTAAATGTTTTAGAAGAAAATTAAGAAAAGATGTATGGTATTCTTCGATCAACAACTATGTCAATGATGGTTAATACTTGGAGTAAAAAATGCTTGGAGTCAGCTGTCTCACAGACAAAGGAGGCTTGGTTCTAGTCCAGTTTCATTTCAAATGCCGAGCACGCGAACCCTTCTATATTTACTCCTTTCTATTACCATTTTCCAAACATCGTTATATTTGGATTTTATCAGACTTGTATTTGGAGAGATGTTTATTTTTAATGACACTTTCTTCTTCTAAAATTTAGAAGAATAATAATTAATCCTACCAAAAACATTTTCATGTAAATTCAAATTCAAAAATCATTTATTCATTTAGGTAACACAATGTAAGAACGTCAATAAAAAATACATATTAAATGCTTCTAATTTTACATTTACTGCCAGTTCACAAATCAAGGGCGTAGAGCGGACGAGAAGAACTGGCAAGAAACTCGCCGCCACTCAAAGAAACGCCGAGTAGCTACATATTGCTTTCATTGTAAAAAATGTTATCAGATCTTATGGAGAGCCAAGCTCCTACACGTACACGCCCTAAACTAACAATCTCTCTTATCATTGCGTACCCATAATTTTCTGTGTGAATCTTAGTCTTAAGTTCTCTACAAATCCTAAACCTTAGTCAAAATGTGTGTCTAGGACTGAAATTATAAGGGTACAAAAATACGACAAAACGCTTCGAGAAAAGGTAGGTAGTGCCCTGCGCTAGTCTTGGCAACGGAAGCGCAGGTATCTTATAAGTATACCAGTACCTACTTTTTATAGAGTGGGAAGAAGTGAAAACTGTTATGACTAATTGTAAGTATAGGTACCGCTCACACTATTACACAGTACTAACGATATTATAAAGACAGTTATCAGACTTGTAGATAAATCAATTGATAGGATTGTTATTATAATCGTCATTGCCACTTTAAAATATTTTATCTATTTCCTGCTTTTGTTTAATTATTCAGTGGCTGTCGTTATGATTAGGAACTTACATAGTTCTCCGTTCAGTATTAATTCTAACATACTTGAAGTTTTAAGCTATTCTAATATGCCGACAGATGATATCCATAGATGTGGAATCAATGATACGCTTACATCTCATTCTGCACAGCACTTTGAGATCCATAGATTGGACGCAATCGGAATTTCGATATTTTTGACAAAATTTCAGACTAGATGGAAATCGAACCCGCGACACTTCCATTGAACCAGTCAGTATTGTTTACAAGAGTACGCTAACAGGACAAATGCGAGCATGCAAATATAGCAGGTCGTAGTTAGTGCAGGGATATAGGCCCGTATTTCGTGGAGAAAAATGGTTTGACAATTAATATTAAAACTATATTCAAATCTGAGTCACGTCATGGAATTTGGCCTATGGGTCAAGTCTCTACTGATATGAAACTAAGTTAGTATTCCTATGTATATGTTCCGAGAGTTTATGTTCCTATGTATAAGCTCAAACCGTAACATTGAATTTGATATTGCGGCATGTGTGGCATGTGATATTATTTCTAATACATAACGACAATTAATATAATCAGCAATTAAGTACCAGTAGAATGTAGATACGAGTAGTTTATCATACATAGGCGCTCGCCTCTATTTAGACATCTAATATCTGATTTGTGTGCACTGGTGTCCACTCTGTCTAAACTGAAATAAATTAGTTTATGTGTATATAAATACATTATACCTAACGAAAAGAAGTTAATAGTTTTTTCAGGAGAATATCAACCTTTAAACCAAAAATTAACAAATAATCAGTCAAGGACTGTTAAATATGTACCTATTGAAAACTTATACTTGGTACCATGATATGTAAAATTTATAACTTTATCTTCTAGTTTATTTACGAGGAATTATTTTTGTCGAAGCCTAACATAAGTATTTTTAATTTTGTTCAAAAGTATTTAAATATACGCAATACCTTATGTACATTGAATAGAAGGAAAAGACTCTTTAGTATTAATTAGTTGATTATTTATTTTATAAATAATTGCAATTTCTTGAATTGTGATGTGAGTGAGTCACGGCATTTACAAACTATCAATAGGATAGTAGTATAATAGACACTTTGGACCGAAGTGTTATTTACGCGATTAGTTCAAATTGATCACTGATTGTTAAATATCTCTTATTATGAATTCCACGAAAATATTAGTTGCATATGATAAAAATACAAAGTTCAATAATTAGGTAACTTCAGAATATTTAAAACAAAATAAATACCTACATAATATAACAATTTATACAACAAAAAATGATATGTTTGCAAAAGCTCTTTTCCTACAAACTGGAATAGGAGACAGTCGTAGACCATTGACCAAATACCGTCCAAGGGGAAAAATTGATTACATTACTGTTGAATTGAAGCAGGCTGGGCTGTGTTTTATTAAAATAATTCAAGCGATTTAAATATAATATAAAATACAAATTAAACATTGAATCCCTATGTAAAAATTCACATCACGTGAAATGCATCAAACGCGTCCATAGTCCATTCCCTAATTACAGTGTCGGTGAGTAAACATATTGCCAGATAGAGACCAACACATAATCAGTCATCTTCTAAACACTTATTCGCCGGCTGACATTGAGTGTACGCAGTACGCACGCGGTTATCTCAGTTTGTGATCCGGAATAAGTTAGAAAATAATATCAAGAAGCTTCATTAGTGAGTATTTTCTTAATTTTAATACTATTTATTCTGTTTTAAGTTGAAAATGTGTCATCGTAATTTGTTGTGAGATTATACCGTAATCTGATAATCGGCTTTGTAAAATCGAGAAAGTTTTTTGTATTATCGTGTAAAGTTAAGCATAATATTTACAGTGGTTTTCTGAAAACGTATTCTGATATCAAAAATAATTTATTTATTTAACAAAACTGATTAATTTCACATATTTTGTATTATTATTTTGTGTTACTGATATTGTATTACCCACATTAAGAAGATTTTATCATTATGACATTTAATTCAATGATTGAATATCGAGTTACAATAATTGTTTAAAACATGCAAATAGGAATATTTCTTTTTCTTGCTTATCTTTAGGGCTTAAACTTCATTATATCACAGAATAATATTTGTGTATCTATGGTGACTACTAGTTCTAGCTACCAAATAAAAGAAATTAATATTTTTATACCCGCATCAAACCGCTCAGCTAAAAAGGATAAAATATTTTTTTTATACATTTATTATTAATATAATAAAAACCATAATCGATTTAAATTGAGTAAGATATAACCATACAACAAGTTTATCCAGAATATTTTACGTTTAATAGTAATATTAAGAGTTTTTAATTAGTCTACGTAAGTTTCGAAAATAGTATAAACGTAACGAGCAATAATTTTATTAATAAATTAATATTCCTTCATATTATGGCAGTGAGAACGTTTATTTGCAAATTTTTGTACCACAGTTGAAATAGGTCATCGTTCTTTTTGTGTTGTAATCTAATAGCAAGGATTGGTTTGCTAATATTTGGCCAACTTATAGGCTCAGCGTCATCATCAGAATCATATAGTATCCATATTATTAGTGGACAACTAACACTTTTTTATATAATAACAACGCGCCCCGGCATCACACGGGTGCAATGTAGATGAACTATACACAAAACCTATGTTACTCGCTGATAATGTAGCTTTCTATTGGTGAAAGAATTTTCAAAATCGGTCCAGTAGTTTTTGAGTTTATTCATAACATACAAAAATACAAATCTTTCCTCTTTATAATATTAGTATAGATAAATAGCATTCTAATACGTTTTCTTTTAAATGTGATATACTCAGTATTAGTAGGTACTCATGCAGGTAGTAAATGAACAACCTCAAATGGATTTCAGATTTTAGTTTATCATATTCTGTTCATTATCAGTTAAATAGAATATGAATAATAGTGTATGCGATTTATTACATAAACATAAATGGTAAAAATAGCTGGTTAGATTATAAATTGTTAAATAAACACCGAATGATAGCACGATGAGTAAATCGTTCAATAGCATAGTATAGTTGGTACTTGGTTGTTTGTACTTAAATGATACAACTTACTGTCGTAAACACGGGCAATTTCCAATGTCAAGTTGAACTTTGTCACCAACATACACGTCTTTTTGATTGTATAAGTAAGTACTTATCAAGCTAAAACTAAGATATTTTTTCAATATCTCTTTAAAAATGATGCGAGTTCTATTTATGAAAGTTCTTTTTTTTTAATAATGATCGCGTGTTGTTTCTGTATTCACATAATTTATATTAAACAAATATATTTTAATGTTAAATGTGTATAATTATTAAGAATTTACAAAAATTATGAATATAATTATCATTAGGATACATAAAAAAAACTTTAAAAAAAATCTTGTTTGTGATAAAGAATTTCTTGTTGGGAGATAAGCATTAAATTTCTAAGCTTTTCCTGAATATCTTTATTCTTTATTCACTTATGAAGTCATTACCAGGATCGGATACATAACTTGTGCAAAAATAAAATCATTCTGATAACCTTTGCATTAATAAATTAAGCGAATAAACGATGTCTCAATCAGTTGGTTACCGAACGAATGCAACATCATAACGTCTGACAAATATAAAATAATAATACGCGGGAAATGGCGGCAAATAGAAAAGCGCGGGCAAAAGATAATTGTGCTACAGTTTCGGTACAAGTTAGTAAGCGGGCGCAGGGTTTAGTGGCAGAAATGGCGAAAGCCTATTTAAAAGCAGTGAAAGAGAGTCAGGAGAAATCATTAGGTACGTACAGTGATATATTTATTGTAGTTATGAATATGTCAAAATAAATATTTATTGTGGCCTATGCAACATTCAGCAGCTATTCGGATGGCAATCGATAGAAATGATTTAAAGAAGTTTATAACCAAAAAAATAAGAGATCTTGATGAATAATGTCTATAAATAAAATGATGGATTAAGGCTAAGGTATTATCACAAAGACAAAGGCGTAATGTCACAATGGACTTTATCAGCTTTTATTGCAGTTGTTAACTACAACCTCAGATTAAATAAAAAAGGCAAATGGAGCATACCGAACGCGCGAGTGAGGTTGCCAGAGCAAATACTAATTCAAAAGCGAATATAATCTCGCGGCAGTGCTAAACGAAGCGCGCGTCGTATTGTTTATACGTTATTTTTTTATGTGAAAAATGTGTATTCGTTATATTATGTGAAGAAATGTCATCTTGTGATTTTAAAAGTTGTTCCCAAAAATTACGGTGGTCTTGGAACACAAATTCTCAACAATAATTCGTCTGTGTTGCCAGTTTTTATCGAATTTTTTTTCCCTTCAATTAGGGAAACAACCTAGACGTTAGTGATGCTGACTGCTTAATGTAGGGACGTGTATGCAAAATATTGAATGTACTTTTCGATTGTAATTCCGAAACCTCTGATTTGAGGATTAATGAATTAACTAATGTGGTTGTTAAAATATTATACCATTTATGCGGAAATAAATTATTATGCATACACTATAGGTAATAAATAATAATCATTAAATTAAAAAATGCACGTGCCCCTACAGTGCCCCTGCTAGTTGTCACGCAAACATGAAATGATAGGCGGCGTCACACTATTTGTTGCGTACACTCCATATGCCTTTTTTATTTAATCTGAGACTACAACACTAAGGCCCGTATTCCAAGACGGTACTCAAGTCGTAATCTATTCTTGAGAACTGTCAATATGTCAAAATACTATAGAGAAAACATGGTTTGACAAGTTTCAGAATGATCCCCTGTAATTTACGGCCTGAATGAAACCAATTTTCAATTGTTTCAGACTTAATTAAAATATCGATTTGAAGTAAAGTTGATAATCCAAATTTAGTGTCACTACTAGTTTGCTTAGTACACACGTCTTTTCATATGTAAAAGTAAAGTATTTATGTGACTAAAAAAATATTAAGTCATCGGTGATAATAAATGCACTGACCCCGCTTTTGTGTGGCGCGATATCTTCCCGAAGCGTTGTGTTATAGGTCAATGTAATATCGATATTAAAATTGCTTTACCATTTTTGACAACAGATTATAGCTTCTATCTGTTGTGAATTACATACAAATTGAGGTATAGTAACAAGTAGTAGGTACCTCGACTTATTTTACTTCGAACCAGGAGTTTTATGGAGCTGTGTTACCGTAACCAAAACTATCGGATATCCGACATAAAATCTATCCGTAACCATAACCGAATCCTCTTTACTTAAATGTTTGGAATAATTTCTCATAGGGACGGCGTCTAAATGACAGGTTTTTGTTTTTGCATGACAACCCCGACTTTTTGTCGACCATTTTCTCGTGTTTTAATCGATTATCTCTTTATGTCTTCCGGGTCTAACATGACACTTACACTTATAACTCGACTTCTACTGTCAAAAGAAGATATATTTGTCGATCGAGATATCTTGTCAAAGTTATCGATGTCGAGAAATAATATATATATCGAGATATCTTATATCTTAGCTTGTCTGCGAGACATCTCTTGATGACCATGCTAGGCGGTCAGGGTCGCATTATTATTTCTATTGCTGAGTCATAATCATAGTCTATCACTATATCATTTGGTATTACGTTACGATATCTAATACCCATAACCGAAACTATTGGAATATCCAAAATAATAAGTAAGTGTATCTGAAACCGGGATGATATTATACCTACATATATCCGAATCTGTATCCACATCCAAAATTTCATATCCATAACACCCCTGCTTTAAACATTCTGGTATCCTATGTCTATCGGTATCTGACATAAAAATATAAACAAAATCTCAGCGAGTTAGCCTTTTCTTCAATCGCTTTCAGTATATCGCGGTAAGCTCTGGTATTTTGAAGTCGAATTATAAATATTTTTTGTCGACAGTGCCTGCCGTGCAAAGGTCTGGTTTTCCCAGGCTGGAATCAGTACAAAGGGTTTCTCACATACCCATAGTAGAATCTGGTATCGGAGTTACTGAAAAGATATATTCAAAAATACGGGTAAGTGAAAAAGTTACTACTATTTTTTCTATTAAATTAAATACCTATTCCTTACACATCACGTTACGTAATTTAGGTACCTAAAAAAACTAGGAAATTAAAATCTCCGAATTTGGCAACCCGACAAGGGTTCATATATTTTAGGGGGAATCCCTCGACTGTACACAACTCAAATTTATTTTTGCGAGTTTCTGGTACTTTGTGCAACATAATTGTGACTTTTTGGTAAAAATGATCACTTAGGTGTTACGATTACGTAGTACAGAAAAACTTTACGGCATTGGGCAGTGGCGGCGTAAGGCGTGGGCGACGTGGGCCACCGCCTACGGCCTCGCGACCCGGGGGGCCTCGCGCCCCGAAAATTTATGCATTACTTAAAAGCCGCGAACGCGCCAAAAAATATTTTTGCCAAAAAATGATTTTTTTTTGCGCTGGCAGAGGTCCCCGCAAAATTAATCTTGCCCACATAAAATTTAGGTCTTACGCCGCCATTGGCATTGGGGGAGGCAGGATCAAAAATCTTCAAAAACTGCGTTACGTAATACTTGAACGCTCTCTTATAACCTGCGGACAAGAACATTCTGTCCCAACGAAATATGTATACCTAGTTCACTTTGAGAGGCTTTTTATTCAAAATATAATTCAATAAAACTACATATAGTAAATTGACCAGCCTATAAACAAGCCTGCTAATTTATTTCATACTGAAGCGAGAGAAAATTAATCACGAAACCTTACAGGAATCAAACCCCCTTCTCCGTTGGTACTTCACCCTGGGTGAGAAGTCCCTGGACATTGGTGTCCAGCTCGCGCTGCCGGCTGTCCATCTGCTGGAGACGCCCATCCACCAACTCGACAGACTCCTCTGCAAAAGTTTAGACGTCGTGGAGAAAAGAGTGCCGTCTATATATCTGCCACCACAAGTGGTAAGTTCTGTCTATTTTATCTTAAGGTACTAGATTCCTACAAAGATATTATTTTACAGTTTTAAACTAGGGTTGATAATTCTACAACTTTGTAGTGACAACTCGAATCTAATTTCTTTTTGGAATTGCGCTAGCGAAGTTTCGTCGACATAAATCGTATAATGTATACCTACCATACAACGAGTTGTATGGTAGGTATACATTATACGATTATGATGTCGAGACATCAACTACTGAGGCCTTATGGTTTGTGTGAATCTGGCCTAGCATGACAATCACGATAAAATTTTGTCGACCCGTTTTCTCGTGTTTTAATAGATCTCTCTATGTCTTCCGGGTCCAACATGATACACTTATATCTCGAATTCTAATGTAAAGTAGAGATAATTATCGATCGAGATATATCTAGATGGTCATGGTAGGCGGGCTGATCAAGGATTCTCTCTTATGTGTAATTATTACAATTTATATGTGATACAAACATATATAACATAATTTATTATTCGACTAGGTTTTGGTTCACCAAATTGAACTTGTACTCAGTACGCATTACAAAGTACTTGCGTCGAAGATCTCAAAAGTTCTATTGGAAAATTGTTGTTTACGAAATTGAAAGTGCAATGAGAATTCATCTCACCACATAAAGGAAGCAGTAATTTAAACTGTTACTTTGATTTGTATTATCTGTTCTTGGTAGGTATACTCAGTAAATTAGTTCTTCCATAGGTCATTACGGAATTATATTTTTATTTTCTACCTTATCACGTGATTAATTACGACAGTATTATATTATTAATTCTAGAGGTCATATAGTTGATTAAATTATTATTTATAGCAGACTACTACAACTGATTACAAAGAGAACATTGTTTAATGACATTTCATTTTCCAAATTATTATATTTAGACCCCGTGTATGTTGCTTAAAGTAACATACGTTCGTAAATTATAAAAACATTATTTTTGACTAGACGAAAGTTCCACGGCAGTATAATTTATAATATACATAGGTACCATATGCTGATTTTCACTGTCTATTTAAAACTCCAATATATCTTTGAGTTCGATCTCAAATAAAATTAAGAATATTTTAACGGAACGGTTTACAGAATAAACACGAAGTGTATATTATATAGTTACAGCGAATGTATATTATCACTGCGAATTTATTGTTCAATAGATGTAGATTGAATTATATATGAGCACTTAGAAATACTTTTACATTATACTAAGTTTTAAAAATAAAATAATAAGGATAAATATCCATGCGAGTAAAACTTAGTATTGAAATAAACAGCAATGCTCATTATTTCCTCCCCATCATTCGTTTATCCTATGGCTAGTACGTCCAATACTTTCTAGATGATTTCGGAGACCCGTCAATATGTCCTCCGTCGCGCGGATTCCGTAAAGCACTTCGGCACCGCCGTGCTGGACTCCAGGGTGACCGCAGCCACCGCGTCCGCTCTGGACCTGGCGCTGACAACGGCTGATAAGTACGTGGACAAGTACTTACCGCCAGACCAGCAGGATGCTGCTGAAGGTGAGTTATGGGAGGAATATTTTCTCTCTTTGGCGCGGTCGGTAGAACACCTGCCGTGCGCATCGATGGGTCGTGGTTTCGAATCCCAGCGAGACAACATTTTTATAATTTTCTGTACGCATGTTTTCCCCACGGGTGTTTCGGGCATTGATCGGGTGGGAGGAATATCGAAATTCCGACCGGGTAACGAACCACCACCGGAAAAACCGTGAAGTGCATATTGCGCGTTTCGGTTTCAGTCTATGGATTCCGGATGCTCGAAATAAAAAGTAGGTGGACAGCGCATCATTGACTGATAGTAGTACCTCTGTAGCTGAGGTATCACCTACCATCATGTTATGATGATATACATGATATCTAACATTAAAAAAATAAGTTTCTAACTTTGCATTTATTGTACAATTTAAACTCTGATTTTTGGTGGATTGAAAAGACGTTTAAAAATTTGTCTTGATGAAAAATATCTCTAAACAGTTTTTTGGATAAAATTAACGTTTACAGATGAACTGTGATTTCTGTTAGTTCCCAATAAGTGTGAGAAAGTTATTTTTATGTGGTATTGAAGTTGACCTAATTACAGCGTTATTGTTCGGTTCCGAAATGAACACTGAATATCGTTACTGATACTTCAAAAACTTCGTTAACTAACGCGCAAACAGCAATTCAGAGCTTTTCCTTGCCCTTAGATGCTAAATATGTCAAAACAAAGTTGAACATGGGAATCTAATTCGCGACCCATTCGCAAGACTGTACCGATATAAGTACATAATATTTTTATCGGAACATATATAGCACGATAAAGCCTAATATTGGGCCTATTTCCATCGTTATCACTGGGAATTGGTAGGCATTTCTATGTGTCACACTGATAGAGAAGCGGGATCGCCCAACATTGAAATCACGTCTGCGCTACGTCTAGTTAGTATCTATGCAGAATATACCAATCCGATAGTTTGTAGTTGACATCTGTTGTATTAGTTAATAAGACGAATCTTAGTTTTCTAGATCTTTTAGTTCAGTTTTATACAATCTGTCTCCTATAGGTAACTATTTAATTGGCTCAGTCTTATAAGTTTGACTTCTATACCAATCTTAGCGAGGCTACAGTTTTAAAACCTTAAAATTATTTAATTTTATGTTTTAAGTTATTCAATTTTAAAAATTTAGAGACAAAAGTACCTTAACTAAGATATACAAATAATTTATCAAATCACAAATATTAACTATGCAGCGATGCTTTGTCATATCTTAGGTATTTTACTCCCGAAACTTGTAAAATTGAATAACTTGAACACTTAAAATTTCTCTGTATCTTCGATTTATGTTCGCGATTTTGAATCAATGATCATTACCAGGAAGCGATAGTAGAAAGATAGGCTTTTATAAAATGCAAAATACCTTAGAAGGTAAAATTAAATTTCAGAAACATCCCAACTATGAAAAATTGTTTGAGTTTTTCCAACACCTGGGATCTATTATTAATAAAAACTTATGTGAAATATTTAAATTTAAATAAAATACTGTATACCGGATAAAAACGCGATTTATTATTTTTATTGTTTAAATTATTATTTATCCCGACGTTTCGGATGCTTTTCAGCAACCGTGGTCGCCTGTCTCCCCGCGTTAATAAAAGACAATTTTATGTGAAATATAGTATAAAATAAAATAGAAATAAAGAAAGAACCAACTTGTACAAAAATAGATAAGAAATACTTTCACATATATGTATCTATAATATTTAAATGGTGAAACATAAATTCGAATTCTGATAACTTTCACCTTTCGTAAACGAAACGCTGTGATGAATAATCAAATTAATAAATCGCGTATTAACCCGGAAAAAGATTTTAATTTAGTTATAGTATTTGTTATCCGTACAAGTAGGTACAGACAAGGGTTATCACTTATCAGTCGTCTCGGTGGCTACTAGTGAGTTAGACCGATGCATTTGGACTCTGTACCTCTGTATCCATGTATACCTACTTAAATTATATAATTCATTTATTTGTCATTTATTGCGTATATCATTTCGGCTGTCCAGTTACGTCCGGTTCTGCCTACAATACTGAGACTACGGGCTTTTTACTGTTCTTCTTTTTTTCAGTTCAAGTATAAGTATTTTATGATTTTTAATAGTAATACAATAACTCCACTCTCAATATGAATGTGCGCCCAACGATATTTATTATGCTATTCGTTTGACTTAAAACATACTTGATATCCAGTGTTGCCAACTTTATTTTTACGAATCCACCAAATGTGGCATCCTGATCCACCAGAAAACCACTAATCCAAAGCCAGTGTTGCCGTTTTTAGTGGATTTATCGCTAGATTTAGTGCAAAAAGGGTCTCTTGTGCATTTTTTCTTATAACTATGCGCTAAAAAATATATCAAACTGAATCTGGCGCAAACCTAGTTATTAGTTAGTAACCAAGATTAATTGCGCAATTATTCATAGTGTTTCGGACGCCTAAAATCATAGAGAAATAAAAGTAGCGAGTCGATTTCATTTGGATATTTCCGTTCTCTCATCATCAACATCTGGGGTGATGATGACAATGAAAATGTTGTAGAAATGTTTAATTTAGTTGATATAAAACAGTTATTAATTTTTTTAGTTTATTTTTATTTGTAAGTAATATAATTTTAAATCATAAGATATGAAAACGTGCTTATTTTATAGATTATATATAACCAACCTACCTATTTTTATATTTACAAATCGTTTAGCAGAAACTAGTGCATTTAAGAAGCCGGATATTAGCAAGATATAGCGCATTTTTGATAACGGTATAGTGCATTTTAGTTTCTTTAAACGGCAACACTGTCCAGAGCAACGGCAGTGATAATAGATTTTTTTTGCAATTATTATTATTACACTAAATATATATCGGTTTTCTTGGTAGCAATCAAAATAATAGAATTTAATGCATTATTGTTAAATATTTTAAACATATTAGGGTTTCATGCCCGCTAGTTTTTACAATATTTTTGCTATTAAAACTATTTAAATTATTTATATATATATCTCTTTTGAAATATGTACTCCAGCTCATAAAGAAGCGATTGGTATCAACATTTACATTTTTATCATTTTGTGGGTTGACACTGTATTGCTTAACAGCGTCCATATAATGCCTTTGAGACGTCTAAAACCTTAGTCCCTCCCGTGATGATTGCTGTAAACTTTACAGTGTAAAGCATTCCAAATAACGGCAACCAAAAATCCAAATAAGTCATCTAATAATCCGGAAAGATAGTTTTATTTAAAATGTTCTTCCCTAACTAGAGTATTCATTTAAATTGTACTAGTGGTTGAATATCCCACCTTACCACTAACTGGAAAAATCTAAACCACTAGAAAATCCACTAGCCACTAAAACGAAAATTTTGCCGCTAAAAGGGAGGTCCAAACCACCAGATCTAGTGGAAAATCCACTGAGTTGGCAACACTGTTGATATCAGTTCATTACGTACATCCTGCGTTCCGATGGGTCGCGAGTTCAAATCTGTATGTTTACTGTGAATATGCTTTTCCCTTCGTCTGGCCACTTCGAACATTAAACAGATTCAAATTCCGACCGGATCACGAGCCATAGTCCATAGTCGTGATGTGCAAATTGCGTCTTTTGATATACGCTTTGTAAATATCTGACATGTAAATAAAACATTTTTAGGATTCCGTACCCAAAGGATAAAACGGGAATTATTAATTAAATTGAAGACATATTAAGTATTAATAATAATTAGTAATTAAATTATCACGCAATTCGTGATCACGTTTTGTAATTTAAACAAACCAACATCATATGAGAGAAAATAATGTACTGCTAGATATTAGGTAGGTATATATCGCTTTTTATGTAATTGGATGTCTGTCCATTTTAATTGAATAAATACGAGGATAACAAGTTAAAGCGTATATAAACTATTGATTAATATTTAATAGTAGATTGTTTACCAAGGGAACAAACATAATTTTTATGGGAGAGTATTTTTAGAATCCAGAGTGGAGCGAGGAAGCGACTACCTCTTTTTGAATAAGTATTCATAATATATAAATAGTAGAATCTCACTAATCCAACATTATTAAAAACACGTTTTTTTATAAACGCAACTCTTACAATAATAATTACATAGTTTTAAAATAATCTTTGATTGAGGTCTGTTTTTGTACAATTTATATGAGGGAGGCGCGGGTGGAGGGTGCCAGATTATTGGACGTGTCGGTCTATTGTAGTGCCGGATTATTGAGATTCTACTGTAATGTGAGAAAGAGTCGCAGTTATTTACTTAATTCTTTGGTTTTGTCACAACATAATAAAACAAAGGCGTGAGGTAGTATTATTTAAGTCAATGTATGCTCTAAAACACACAAGTGGTGATGATAGTGACGAGCGCGGAGTCAGCAGGCAGCTGCGGCGAGTCGGGGCGAGCGCGCGCCGGGCAGGCGCTGCAGCACGGGGACCGGCTGCGGCGGAAGCTGCAGAGGAGGCTCACGAGGCAGGCGCTGGCCGAGGCCAAGGCGATCAGGGAACAGATACACGTGCTCGTCTATGTTGCTGAATTGGTGAGTACGAGTTGTAGAGAGTACATCCAGTTGCAGTACTACCATACAAGCCCAAAACCCCGTCTTACCGACTTTAACATAATACGTGTTTATATATTTATATAACTTATATAATTACGTACCTAATCGTATAAGTTATATATGACTAATGACATTAAAGAAAAACAGGCGTTTGGGCTTGTATGGTGGTCCCGCTACTGAGTACATCAGGTCTGGGATACTTTCTTAAGCATTTCTTTCAGGTCTTATAATATTCAAAACGTGTTAGTGTGTTTGCTAATATATTTGTTGTATTTATTTATTTGGTATCAGAGGGAATGGAATGTTTAACCCTCTCCATGACCTGTCTCACTAAACATTTGAAATTATTTAAACCATATTCTACTGGTCGATTTTTTCTTGTGGAATTCGCCGCATAAAAACCTCGTAACTCGTATCAAAGCTTTCACCAATTGCTTGTTGGAGACTATTTGGTCTATGTGTGTTTGCTTCATTTATTTGATATAAATTCTTATTAAAATCCGATACAACAATAACCAATATTTCTGAGAGGTTCAATCTTCAAAATATCGTCTTATTACCTTCGGACTTCTCGTCACGGTCCAGTCGAGTGATCGCAATACGTAACCGTACGTAATCCGAATGCTCGAAGTAAAAAGTAGGTCGACAGCGCATCATTGACTGATGTTCTGTGGCTGAGGTATCACCTACAATCAAGTGAACCTCATGCTCAAAAAACAAACGTATCTCGGGACAACCAGGTCGCAACAGACCCAGCCCTGGCCTGGACGAAGGCTAAAGAGCTGTACGCGTCTCTCTCGCAACCGGAGCCGGAGAACCAGGCGCGCCCGGCCACCTTCGAGGAGCTGGTGGTGCTACTCTCGCGCGAGACCGCCAGGAAGGTGGTCCACCTCATCAACTACACGCACTCCGACCTCCCGAAGTAAGTGTTACACTCGCTTAGATTACATTACATACATACATACATCACGCCTCTTTCCCATTGGTGTAGGCAGATTCCATATGTTCCAATTCTTGCATACCACTTTCGTTTCTTCTAATATCATCAATGCTTTCATACACACTCATCGGTTTCGAGGACATTGGACCTGATCCTTTTGCAGAACGTTCCCGATCTGATCTAGGTACGTTCGAACTACTCCCAACTCTAACAGTCACACAGTTTCAAAACCCTTTTTCGTTTCCCTACTTTCATTCATCCTTTCTACGTACCCAAACCAACTGAACATACCTTTCTCCACACGCTCTCGAATTTATATTAACGGATTTAACACGGGATCTAAGTTACTGTACCTAGTGTTTGATCTGATATTAAATAAATTAAATATATTGTAATATTAATGAAATTATAGTAAATTTAATTACTACCTATTACAAAATGTTTAATACTAAATTACACTCAGTATAAGCTGTGTCCATGATGCAGATGGACACAGCACTAATTTTCAGGGAGCCCCGTTCGTTTGCTGGTGTTTGGGCTTGGGCAATTAAAAAGTAATATTTTATGATGACCTTCCCAAGTTGGTTGCTGGTTCAATAAATCGCTGCAATAAAGGAAACCCAGACAATAATTAATGATGGAGACTTACTTGTCATGTAGTTCCCTGCAGCTTGTGGTCGACCACTTTTCACTTTCTCCTTAGTTTGATTGAGAACACATTAATTTATTTTTAACAGTTCAATATTTGTAACCGTGCGCGCGCGCTTACATCCGTCATTCGAATCACACACAGAGTTAAGAAATTGTTTATATTAGTAGGGAATGGAGCGATGGTACAGCGTCGCCAACCATCAAAAAACTACGCCTGAGTATACCAATACCACAGCGATTGGCGCGAACATAGCTCCCCGCCTTGAAAGGTCATCTTTCAAATAGGAATATAAAATAAAACCTAACTTAATGTTACAAATATACTTTAAAGAAAGAAAACCCTATGATAAAGGAATGCCAGAAAAAATATAAAATAAAACTATACCTACTAATATTACCTACGAGAAAACATTCTACACTAAGAGAGAGCCGGTAAAGGGCACAAACGTATAATCGGACGTTTGAATATACCTGACTTAGTACGCACCAACGCGACACGATGACGATTATCTTTGCCTGGATACGTTTTCTCTACAACACCTAAAGGCCAATGAAGAGGTGGAGAGTTATTTTCCATAAGTAACACAATAGTGCCTTCTTTAACCGGGTGTTGTTCCGTGTTCCATTTCTCACGCGTTTGTAACGTATGTAAATATTCGTTACTCCATCTTTTCCAATAAGATTGGACTAACTTATCTAACAAAAGATATCGCGAGAGTAGATGCGATTTCTCTTCTTCGATATTAGAAGCAGGCAAGTAGCGTAACGGTTGTAAATTAAGAAAATGAGCTGGTGTTAGTGCAGAAGGCTCAGACGGATCTTCGCTCAATATACCTAACGGCCGAGAGTTTAGAACTGCTTCGACTTGACTTAAAATCGTTAATAGTTCTTCATATAATAATAATTGGCAACCGATTACGCGGAAAAGGTGCGTTTTAACGCTTTTAATTGCTGATTCCCAACTACCACGAAAATGGGGAGCATTAGGTGGAATACGAAATTCAGTTAAAGTTGACCGAAAACTCTCACAGAAAGAGTTGGAAAAAATAAAGTTTTGAAGTTCGTTCAAATATGTACGAGCGCCTACAAAATTAGTTGCGTTATCAGAATAAATAGTTTGAATCGGACCTCTGCGCGACAAAAATCGTTTAAAAGCGTTAAGAAAAGAGTCAGTACTCAAATCTGTGGCCGTTTCTATATGAATTGCTCTTGTCACTAGACATATAAAAACACAAATATAAATCTTTTGACTTTTACTACCCCGTTTGCGAACAGGGGTGTATGAAAGCGGACCAACATGTAAAATATCATTTATAGAAACGTCTTCATTAGTTTTAGCACTAGAATCGAGTACCATTCTAACTTTAGTAGTCACAGATGAGTCACGGAATACACCATGATGCGGAATTATATAGCCCACAGTGTCACATGGATCGACTACCGGGGAGATATAATCTTTTTCTACATATTCAGTAAATATATTATTATAAGAAGTACGATATGAGACCGATGATAGTAACTTCCTCTCAAGAGACATAAATCGCCTTTTAGCAATATCGGCTGAAGAACCTAAGTTAGTAGGATCCTTCTTAAAAGGAAGCGCGACAATATCTCGAACGGAAGAATCGCAACACGTCGTCCTTTTATAAATTTCTTCGCATTCTTCTTCTTCGCTGCTAAGAAAGGCAGAAGGCTTAGATGGTGCTTCCTCAAGCTCCCAGAATTTACGCAAAACGTTATCTAGAGGTGCGCCTGAGAACGCGCATAAAACGACAGACTTTTCATTATTAAATAGTACAGGAGCTTCCCCCATAAGAATAAAACCAAAAATGGTTTTAATCGCATCAGGAGTACCAGGTGGACCCTGAATACGTCCCTGCATAAACAGTCTAGGGAACAGCTGAGCACCGATCAACATATCAACCCCACCGGGTTCATAAAACTTGTCATCGGCGAGCGGTATATTAGCGAGATATGCTAATCTCGATCTATCGATATTTGAAGTCGGTAAATAATCAGTAATATTTTTTACGACTAAAGGTTTAATAGGAATAGTAGGTTTTTTATCGAAACGAGAGGATATAACTAAACTAGTTGCCCCTATGATCTCGTTCGAACAACCACCGAAACCGTTCACGGAAACCGGTTCGGAAAACGTGTCATACACTAATGACAAACGTTTACAACATTCCGTTGTTATAAAATGATTTTGTGAACCGTTGTCTATAAGACAGCGCACAATATGCGAGTTACCACGCGCATCAAACGTACATACGCGGGCAGTAGCGAGCAAGACCGTAGAGGGTTGCGCTACGAAATTATTAGTTTTCTTTTGCAATGAGCATAAAGAAACAGGTGCGTAAACAGGGTTAGGCGCATCTGTGTAGTGCGGCGCGACGAGCGGGGTTGCGCTGGCCGACGATGAGTCATTAGAACTCAGCGGCTCAGCGGCGCGGATGTCGATACTCGACCCATCGGTCGTAGCTTCGAACGGCGTCGGCTGCGAGTTAGGTACAGTCAGGACAACTGTACTGCTTTGTTCATTTGAACGCGGGAAATGTAGTAAGGAATGATGTGAATTCGAATGACAAACGTTACAATTTTTGTTAGAATTACACGTAGAAGTTTTATGTTTCACGCTTAAACATTTCACACAACAATTAAATTTTTTAACGGTATTAAAACGATATTTAGGTGTAAGCTTTAAAAATTCAGAACAACGATAAAATTGATCATGATCCACCCTTTTACACAATGAACAAACTGTGGAATTATTTTTGTTCGAAGTAACAAATGATTTTACATTTTTAGGAGTAGGTATTTTATTTATCTGCGAGTTATTACTCGTAACTGGCTTGCTAGACACAGGATTCGTGCGTTCTAATATCTTACATTGTTCTCGTAAAAACGTAAGCAACTGCGAATAAGAAGGCAATTTTTCTGATCGGACATTATTTTCGAATAGGCGAATGTTTTCGATATCAAGTTTTTTCAAAGCTAAAAATAAAAATACAAAATCTAATTTATTTGGAATATCGAGTTTTTCAAAAGCAGAAATCGAAGTGGCGAATTTATCAAGAAAACTATTGAGTCCGTCAGTTGAAGTTGTGGTCAAAGTTTTAAAATTAAAAATTTGATTTAGATATGCAGTGCCAAGAGAACGCACATCTTGATATTTTTCAACTAATGTCGAATAAATAATATCGTAATTATCACCCGTCGGATTGCTTCCGGCGATCGCGGTGAGTGCCTTGCCAGTCAGCTGACCGCATAGATAAAACACCTTCTCTGACCTTGAAATTAATTTGTTATTATGCACTAAATGATTATAGCATTCAAAAAACGAAGTCCATCTGTTTGGATCTCCGTCAAAATGAGGTAACTGTATTGGCGGCAGATTTAATGTTTGCTGAGGCACAGATATAGGTTTTGCCTCTTTAGAAGTGTCTTTAATTTCATGAAGAACACCCTGAATATGTGCATATAAATCTTCAAAGGCCTCCCACGTACTAAACGTAGGGATGTAGTTAGGATCATAATCCATTTGTTCAGAATTCAATTTTTCGACAACGTTATTAAACTCCGTGCGAAGTGATTGTATATTAGAAGTTTTAATTATAAAATTTCTTTTCTGTTCTGAAGTTTCAAGATACAAAGATAAATTTACTTTTAGATCTCGTATCCATGATGTAATAACGTTAAAATATAAAATATAAGATTCAGATTACAGTCACCTAATGTTCGTATAAAACGTGTGAAGAAGCGTGTGCCTTATGTCAATAACTATAAGACTTAAAATTAAGCGCGGCAATATACGGCCCTATGCGGTACAAACACTTGAAAAATGAAACCGACCCTCAAGTGTAATTAATAATGTTACGTATGGAACAATGACGATTGTTTCGTATTAATAGTTCTAACGAATACAACGTAATTATATTAAGTTAAAAAATTAACTTATTTTGGTATTTCTCGAATAGTTCAGGTACATTCAAATAATAAATTATAAAGAAATACGATGAAAACCCATCGGCTTATCACCGCAGCGGAAATAAAGGAAAAAACCACCGTTTTATTCCTGTATTATATTAAAATAGGTTTATTAACATAGGAACTTCCTATCGGCTCGTCCTAATCTAATAATACCTATACCTAAAGTGCCTATAATAGGTCAGACATATAACCTAACACTACGAAGCAAATTAGGGGCGAAAATGAAATGTATACCTAACATTTACGTGAAATACACGGCTATTTTGAAGGACCAATAGTAATGAAAAAATAGAATACGGCTCGAAGAGACCAAATGTTTGGGCTTGGGCAATTAAAAAGTAATATTTTATGATGACCTTCCCAAGTTGGTTGCTGGTTCAATAAATCGCTGCAATAAAGGAAACCCAGACAATAATTAATGATGGAGACTTACTTGTCATGTAGTTCCCTGCAGCTTGTGGTCGACCACTTTTCACTTTCTCCTTAGTTTGATTGAGAACACATTAATTTATTTTTAACAGTTCAATATTTGTAACCGTGCGCGCGCGCTTACATCCGTCATTCGAATCACACACAGAGTTAAGAAATTGTTTATATTAGTAGGGAATGGAGCGATGGTACAGCGTCGCCAACCATCAAAAAACTACGCCTGAGTATACCAATACCACAGCGATTGGCGCGAACAGCTGGGTTATTAGCATAATAAGAATATAAGATATATCTATATATTATTTAAGATATCTTTATTTAAAATAATAATCTATATATATAAAAGAGATTCCCACCTATATAGTCACTCATCACGATATCTCTGGAACCATAAGGCGTAGCGACTTGAAATATGGTAGGAATATTCCTTTCGCCGAGTAGAGGTCAGCTAAGAACGGATTTTACGAAATTCAACCCACAAGGGGGGTTGCGGGGGCAATTGCTAGTATTTAATATAATTAACATTATTTATTAATTTGCCAATTACAACTACATACTTCAGTGATGATCGATAGTTGAGAGCTAGGCTTTAAATAAGTCTACGAGTGTTTGAAGAAGTTAGAATAAGCACTGGGTTATAGAAAATTAAAAATGTGTCGTGTTAAATCCGTTTCAGTTGAATTTTCATGTGTGATTTTAAATCTCACGTACTTACAATTTGGTCCTAGGTTTGCTTTAAAGGACCCAAGTGTGCCGTTTGATCATTATTTCTCCGATTTTTATAACTTTTAAATATTTTTATTTTCCAAGTACCTTCTAAAGTGGGGTAATCCTAAGGTTTCCTTAAAATTTAATAATAACCCAAAACTATTTATTTTCTGTGTAATTGAATTAGAAATATATATAAATGATACAAAAAAAAAACAAACAAATTTTATGTTATGTTTTTATGTTTATAAACGTAAACTCAAGAATATCTTTATCAAATAAGGTTATATTAAAAAAGCACTTTTGAATCGTGATTTCTTTTGATTTTCGTTGTTCCTGCCGGACGTTACCCAAAGCCAAAGTAGTTTCTTGCAGGATTTGATGCTACGATTTAAACTATCGAGATATGGATATTTGGATAATTTAGATTAGTTTTGCTTATGTAAGTCCCTTTCAATACTAAATAATTAAGAATTGCATTTACACTAATAGCACTAACGAGATGGATGTTATCTGTTTAGATGTGAATGGGGGTTGGAACTAATTATTAATTCTATTGTTGTTTAATTTATTACATCTCTAATATAGTACTGTGTTTTTTAAGAAAATCCAGGAATTATTAATCTGAAAAATATACTCTTTGATATTGAAAATTTTGATTATTTGAAAGCTTGCGAAGATGAGGGATCATTTTGTTCGCGATATTAGAACTATATGCAATACCATGCAGGAGTCTGACGATAGAGACAGAGATACTCTTACAGATAGTGATACAGCCTCAGATGAGCTGTACAAGGCTTGATAAGCCGAAATAGATGAAACACAAATGTACTAACTTTGTTTAACTTAGAAAGGATTTTATGATAGTACCCTCAAGCAGGGACTGAAACCGGTTAATTTTTCTTTTCCAAAATACGTGTCTGGCTGAGATACCATGATATTAGTTCTAAAGAGTAACACACTAAACTTATCACAGTAATTTTTTTCAGTAAATATGAATATAAAGAAAAGAATATTAACCAAAACGTTTATTAGGTATACCGGTAACTCCCATAGTAAATTAACCGGTATTCAGTCCCTGCCCTCAAGGGAGAATGGAAGGTATGATTTGCAAAGCCTCATTCCTCATCTTCGCTGGCTTTGACGCTGTTAGCATGAGTTAGTATGTATATTGAGACATTTGATGAGCTTCAGTGATCGGTCTTTCAGAAATGTCCGCCAAGGTCTGTCGGTGGTGACGAACCATTTGTCGGTCGCCGCGGAGGCTCTCCTCAAGGTAAGTCGCACCGATAACTTACCATTTAATTTATATAGGTATTTTATTTTTATAGGTAATATTTGTTTATAACAAAATCATATATAATAGTATACGGTTACAAAAACAAACATTGTTTGTTGTAGGACATGTTTTCTGGAAATAAAACCAAAACAATTCGATGTATTTTTGCGTGAGAATAGTTAAACCAAAAACACTCTCGTAGAATATTTATATGTAGAACTAGCGACCCGCCCCGGCTTCGCACGGGTCAAGATTTTTTGACAAAAAAAGCAGGGGTTGTATGTATCTTTTAAAGCCACATTATAAAAAAATAAAAACAAAAAAATCCGTCCAAAAATTAAGAAAAAAAAAATTAGGGTGAACAACCCTTATCACTTAGGGGTATGAAAAATAGATAGTAGCTGATTCTCAGACCTACTGAATACGCATATAAAATTTGGTAAGAATCGGTCGAGCCGTTTCGGAGGAGTATGGCAACGAAAACTGTGACACGAGAATTTTATATATTAGATGTAGGACAGCTTGGATGTTTGATAGAGTTGTAATAGTACCTAATTGGTTTGTATCAGAGGTTCACTTGATGGTAGGTGATACCCCAGCCACAGAACGTCAGTCAATGATGTGCTGTCAACCTTCTTTTTACTTCGAGCTTTCGGAAATCCATAGACTAAAATAGACTGACATGACAACATGACAGCGCGATGTGCACTTCAAGGTTTAAACCGGTCAGAATTTAGAAATTCCTATCATCCGTTTAATCTACGAAGTGACCAGACGTTAGGAAGACATGCTTGCAGAAAATTTACTATAGAAACAGTCGTCCTGGCGGGATTAGCTCGCGACCCATTGGAGTGCAAAGTAAAATTCTACCAAAAGCGCTAACAACTTGACAAATTTTCTGTGCTCCTCTATCGATATCTAACAACAAAAAAGGGATTCGACAGCGAGACTTTCGAAGTGGTTCATCTATTAATATAATAAATTGTACATATACTGGCAACACAGACGATGCCCCTGGAAAGCGCCATCAGTGAAGTGAAGAACTGGCGCAGTAAGCTGAAGGCTCTCCTTCAGCAACTGCAGGATTCTTCCAAAATATACTTGGTGAGTTTCGCACTTCATCATTCATTATAATTATATTAACTCAATTTTAATTCTTTAGATAAACCAATCAGTAAAAGTCAATTATTTTGAATTCACGAGCAAACCCCTATTGGTCAGAGTATTTTTTGAATTCAGAGTGAAGCAAGGAATTTGAACAAACAATAATAAAAGAAAGAATGCGTTTCGCGCGTTTTTACAGACTTTACTCTTACAGAAACTTTTTTTTTTATTTGGTCCGCGCGCGGATTATTTGTTGACAGCCAGTAACGTTTTCATACAATGTTCGTGATCGGATTCTTTGGTGAATGAAACATAATTACCTACTATTATAACAATATCCACATTCCAAATTCAAATAAGTTTTAATGGGGGATTAAAAAGCTGTTTTAGTCCTTGTTTACTACGTCGTTGCGCCTGCCAAATTCCATATGTGCATTTTTTTGATTTTTGGTTTTTGCACAAAAAATAATCTTTGTTTTATTCTCTACTGTGTTTATAAAATCCTTTTTGTGATATTCGAACTGGAAAGGAGTTTAACTAATTCCATATGTGTTTAGACCGTTAAGAAAAACTCCGTATGTGAGTCAATAATACGTTTTTCGTTGTTTCCCAAAACTATACAAAAATGCACATATGGAATTTGGCAGGCGCAACGACGACTAGCTCTTTTCAAGTAGATGTGTTAAATATAAATTTTAAATAGAATATTATATTTGCAACAAACATACAAATATAATTGAAACAAAACTTAAATCGGTATTATACAAAAAACGTTGAACAGTATACACTTACCCAGGAACACCTGGCGATGTTCCTGGCGGGCAACGAGGAGCGCGAGAAGATCACGCCGCGCGCCGCGCTCGGCCCGCGCGACGACCTGGCGGCCATCAACGGCGTCTACTGACCGTGACCGTGACCGTGACCACTGCTGACCACCACCAGCGACATTTAGAGCCGAAATCAAAAATCTAAATATCCATTACATATTTTAAATTCATAATACTGCCGATATAAAACAAAAAGCGATAGCTCAGAAAAAAAAATGTTTCGGTCGGGTAGGATCAGAATGGTGTCTGTCCATCATCAGACACGCCCAACTAGGGGACTCGGAATTCACTTTCTTATGCTTCTGATAGCCAATACCAGTTTAAAAAACGTAACACGACTTAGAAAATTAACTTTGTCGCTTACCATAGGTTACGGTAGGAGCCATCGATATATCAATTCAGTCAAGCCAAATGGCGGTCTTGCCTTAAATATTAATGAAAATCTCAAAAAAGAAAGCGAGAAAATTACATTTTAGTTGATATAACGCTTTATGGCTTTTGGCGGCAGAATAATTTCATTTTAAGTCAACTGATATTCTCGAATCAATACATTAAACATTTGTATGTCCAATCTTGAGTTACTTTATATTTTATCGTATTTTTACTTATGATTTTAAATTCTTATAAATAATATATTTATCATTAATGAATTACTAACTTGTTAATAATTGTAAGCAAGATTTGCAGTAGTGATGTAGCTTTCTAATTCATGTTTATCGTTGAAAGTATATTGTTATGTAAACATTATGGTACCATATCTTCAATATTTGTTAAGAACCATTTTATATTAATAATAATTGTTAATGATCTGTATTTTATATATCATTTAATTTTAATTGTTAATTTTATGTACCTAATTATTTTTAAGATTTAATAAATAATTTAATGAAAATAATAAAAGGGTCTTTAATAAACAATGTTTTTTTTTCCTTATATTTAATATCAAAAAAATATACAATAATATACTCTTTTATAAAGCAATATTCTACTCGAATACTGACAACCCATGACTGAACGTATTATCAAAGAATATATATTTACATAGAAGCACAGGCCTACTAACTTTTGGCACAGAAAAAGTAGTTCTGCTTTTGACCTGTAGAGCGCATGGTAATGTATTGGTGTGACACACACACCTGAGCAGTCAGTTGGCCCCTCCCCTCGCGCTCGCGACTAGCTTGCTCTTACGAGCGTACGGCAATAACTAGACATGGGTAACTCAGCGAAATTCCCCGCGCCAACTCAGCAACTCAGGCGCAGTGTAGTGCGTCGGCTCCTTGAGTCAACTCAAAATTGCGCCACGTGACGCGCAAAGCGAGCAGTGAAACCTCCGAAACTCACGCTCATAGTTCACTCAGTGAGTGGGTACTGCGCCGTGCGCCAACACATTATGAATGTGTGAGCTGACTCACCCTGCGCAGTGAAGCGTGCCGACGCAATTGCGCGGCGCAGCGCTGTGTTACACATGTCTAGCAATAACGCTCTCTCGCAGTCTCGCAGTTTTAGGCATCGGACCCGAAGCACGCCGAGCATTGCCAAACGTTCATCATGTCATCATGTCCCAAGCACGGAAAAGCGGCTGGGTGCGAGAGAGTGCGCGTTATGATTCCAGCATCAGAGTGTGCGTTCACACGGATACATAGCAGCGCCACGGTGGCTGAGGTAAGAACTACTCTTACCCTACAGAAACCATGTTAAACGCGCCTATAAGGCTTGTACTTCTTTGTAAATCTATGTTCTTTGGTATTACGTATTTCTATTCTGGAGAGCGTATGATGTCATTGTAAATTGACAAATATTTCTTTCAAAATAATTATATTTAAAATTAATATTATATTAGAATAGCGAAATTAATCGTTATAAAATGACAAATAACATTCACTTATTAAAGGAAGTTTCAAGCCGAGCTTACTATGTGGGTATTAAAGGTGCTGGCTTTCATTGAAGCTATGTAATATTTAATATCTAGTTTAGTTGAATATCATTTTAGGCCGATAATTACAACTTACTAGAAACGGGACTGGAGGCAGATAAAAAAGGAATAAGATGGCATTTAAACGCTACACTTTGGTTAACAGCTGTAGCAATTTTATTATGGGTTATTAGCTACATTTTAGCTGTTACGGCTATACCAGTTCTACATTGTGGTGATCCAACTAAGAAATTTTATGTATCCCTCTAAGGTATCTCTTTATAATGACTAGTAGGTATTTAACCGGATGTTGTACAAACGTACATTTTATATACCGTTGCAACTTGCGAGCAATCCATTAAAAAATCACATATATTAGAGATAATAGTGTGTTTGTGTCTAAGATTTTGATTTTTTTAGTTATACTAAATTATTTTAATTTTTATATGTAAAAATAACTAATATAAATACTAATAAATATGTATAAATTAGTCTGTTTTACGTACTAAGTGTTGTCATTTAATTATTAATTATTATCAATCATAATCCTGCATCATTATCTGCATCCAGGCAAACCTTTGGCAAACTTATAAAGGGTTCACTACCATGGATGCATTTGGTACCCAAAAACCCAAACGCTACTATTAATGCTGTTCGTAGAGCCAATTGCGTGTCAGCGATATCAATCTCCATGATCACTATTTGCGTTGTGCTTGCATTCACTAATTATTATCCATTATTAAAAAGGTTAAAGGGTCTGTATAAAACCATACGGAGGCGCTAGTGTAGCATGAGAGTAAATTTTACGTCCACTTGGACAACTTTTCACTATGCAATATCTCATTATGGTTATATTATCTCCACATTTCAAAATCACAAGCAATAATAATTCATAAAAAATCAGAATAATAAAATTCAGCATACTCCTCAGATAGTAACCTAATCTGAGTTCCACTCTCTCTATATTTACTAAATTCATATTAACCCTCTTGTTACACTAGCACCGTTGCGTTGGTGGGATGTAATTTAGATTTTACAAGTGGACACTTTTTCAGCTAAAAACCCCCTTTGAGATCCTTACCACAGACTAGTAAGGGATACTTCCTTACCTCTACCATAGTATCCCTTACTAGTCTGTGCCTCTACCTATGGAGGGTAGAGACAAGGAGGAATTTCTCTGTATATTAGAAGTGTCCATAAAGTCATGTGAAATTAAGGTGGCGCTGCTGTAAGCTAATGACTGCATTTGAAAGAAAGCGCCTAAAACTGTTAGAGTAGGACAAAATGAAACGAAGAAAGATATATATCCGGTCCGTAACGACTTTCAAAAATTATGTTGTAAAGTAAAGTAATTTCTTACATTGATTAAATATAACAATAATTTTAAAAATTCTTTTGAATAATTATGTTTTCAATTGCATAGGTACTCGTTTACTTTATTTTTATAAACTACTCTATTCAGTACAACTACTTCTGTACTTTACTATATTTCCGTTTGGCATACTTCACTTCATTAATAATCGCCAATCACATTGTGGTAATCAGCGCCTTTTAAAGTTTTTAGTTGGTTTTGGAACTAAAATCTAACAGCTTATCATGGACACTTTTGAAAGTAAAGCCCCATATCAGATATTCCTCCTTGTCTCTACCCTCTGTAGCGAGTGAACTAGCTCGCTTGAAGGACGCATGGGTGACGTCATAGATCATACGATGTTACGTCATTCATCGGATGATGTGCCTTATGTCAAGCATCGGTGACGTAGCACCTTTACACCACGCCCTCACTTAAAAATGGTTGCTATTACATGCATTGTCATTGGCGCATCTTGTACATAATATAAATGATTCCATTTTCTATTTTATTATATAATTGTTTAGTATTTAAGCTTCGGATTTCATAACATTATATTCAGTATAAATTCAGTTCTTCTTCTGTAAATATATTTTATTCATTAGTACTAAACTTAATAGTCTTTCAATTCAAGCTATGTACACACTGACCTTTCAACTTCTACACCTCCATACCCCTACCCATGGACCTAAAAAAAAGAGCGGACACCACCTCTCGTTACAATAACTGAAGCACCCCTAGGAAGCCAGCTCGCTAATACAAACACGCCGGCACGCACACATTCACACCATAGGAAGCCGATCGCTCGCCATTACGCTCCCAACCGCCTGCGCGTGATGTTATATGACGAAAAATAAAAGATGCCGTTCTACGTGATGAAAAGTTGTAGAAACCATAATGGTTCCATTAAAGAAAGTCAGGGAATCACCTTTCATAAGTAAGGAAGTTATTTATTCACCATAATAATTCTCGTTTATACTTCAATATAATTTAGCAAAACGCAACCAAACAGTGTTGTCAGTAATTTAAATTTGCAAATTACCTTAAACGTAGGAGTTAAATTATTTTTATCTTAATGTACTTAGCACCGTGTAAATTTATTATAATATTATAAATAAAGATATTTTTTCATTATAAATAAAGATATTTTTTCATTAAAAATATTTACCAAAAATATTTATAGATTGATCGAATATTTTTTAAACTTTAATTATAACATAGATCAAATTGTATTTATTAGGAGATCAATATTAAAAGGCACACTTGATATAAAAACCATCAATTGTCAAAAAAGACAAATATCTAAATAAGAAGATCAAATATTATTTAGGTATACCAAATTTTATTGAGTATAAATAAAAGTAAAAAATTATTATCATGTTACCTTGAGCTTGAATGCAGTTCATTTATAAATAATACAAACGCAATAATGAATATAAAGATTAAACAAAAAATACATCATTTATTTTAAAAGTGCTCATTTATATAAAATCAAGTAGATTTTAGAGTATTACGTTGCCTTTTAGTTATTATCCAAGTTCCGAGGTCACCACACCTTAAAAATGGGTAATTTTTTTCCATAAGGCAATAATTTAGACACTCACACATAGTTCGCCGCCGCCATTGTGGTGCTTCAAATATTTCTTCGCGACGTTCTGTCCGCTCTTTTTTTTTAGGTCCATGCCCCTACCCTTCATAATCTGTTATCTATGGCTACTATAAAATATACAGGCGATGATTATATGTAATCTGTGTAAATGCAAATGTCAATCTTTCAGACGTCATGTACAGATTTGACAACTCAGAACTGACATATCGCGTACAGCCATTTTATTTTTTAATAGCAGGGACAACTTCTAATTCTCTTGAATTTTTGCGAAGCAACGAATAGTTGAATGTTTTCTTGAAAATAGTTATTTGTGTATTACTAAGATTGATTTAAAAAATATTTAGAAAGTTACTTATAAAATCCAAGTGTAATGAATTGTGAATCCATATAAATAGAAAAATAAGCTACAGACGCTAAAAATGCCTTCTATTGATGTGATGATGCCTCCTGGGCAGATCAATGAGGCTCCAGAAGAACCCCAGGCACCTCCACCACCGGTCATAGGCATAATTTATCCTCCACCTGAAGTGAGGAGTATCCTTTTTTATTTAAATGTGTAAGTTTTAATACAATGTAATTTAACCTATTATTACTAGTTCAGCCGAAAATAATCAAATACGGTTATGATAGAGTTTGTGTTTTGTTATACTATTATGTTTTGATTATATACTTTTATGAGAAACTAAATTTTGTAAATTGTAGACTTCCTTTCAGCGCCTATGGTTGATATCAAGACATCGGAGAAATGTTAAAAGGTAGTATTGGATATTATGCATATAGATATATTAAAATTGAATAATCATTAAAAACATGAAATGTGATGTAAAGTATGTCTAACATTTTCTTTTAAGCTTCTCATCAATTTTAACATAGAGGGTTTTGTGAAATGGGCCTCAAAGTCAATAAGAGCCAATTACTTCTAGCTAAGTACTATAGAGCTATAGACTGATTGTAACTGAGACAAGGATTTCAGCAATTTGTAGTAAGTCAATGATTATATTTTGATATATTTAATCATTTAAAATCTTGATGTATTCAACATGATGAAAAATACTGTTTCCTTAACAAAGTACTATAGATATTGTTGACAAGACTGCCAGCTTTGTTGCTCGAAATGGTCCAGAATTTGAGGCTCGGATTAGACAAAATGAACTGGGCAACCCAAAATTCAACTTTCTCAATTCTGGTGATCCCTACCATGCTTACTACCAGCATAAAGTCAAGGAAATCAGAGAAGGCAAAGGTTTGTATTATTTATTTGAAATTATTGCTTCATTTTTAGTTACTTTTCTGTAAAATTAACTTAAGAAGATTATTTTTATATAAACTTTTGTAGGTCAAGATACAGCACTGGTACCACTAGGACCACCATTACAAAGATCTTTATTAGCACCCGCTACAGCTGCAAGGCAGCAAGAATTACTCAAGGCTGCTGCTCCAGTTGAACCCCCACCACCCCGTGATCCCCCACCAGAATTTGAATTCATAGCCGACCCTCCTTCTATATCGGCCCTTGAACTTGACATTGTCAAACTAACTGCACAATTTGTTGCGAGGAATGGCAGACAGTTCCTCACAGATTTGATGAAAAAAGAAGAACGCAACCACCAATTTGACTTCCTCCGCCCACAACATTCCTTATTTCAGTACTTTACACGTCTTCTGGAGCAATATACTAAAGTTCTTCTACCACCGAAAGAACTAGTATCAAAACTAAGTGCTGAAGTAAGATCTGGTGTATTAGAACAGGCTCGTACCAGAGCTGCCTGGCATTCACACCAAGCTAAGCGCAAAGCTGCTGATGAAGCAAGAATTGAAAAAGAAAGATTAGCCTATGCATCTATTGATTGGCATGATTTTGTTGTTGTGGAAACAGTTGATTATCCAGCTGGAGAACCAGGAGAGTTTCCACCACCGACTACACCCTTAGAAGTGGGAGCAAGAGTTTTAGCTCAAGAGCGTGGAGAAGACATTGCTCATCATGAAGAAGATGATACAGAAATGCAACTGGAATCAGAATCTGATTCGGAATCAGATGAAGATTTGGCAGAGATGGAAGATCGTACGCAACAGCAGCAACGACCAGATGACAATCGGGTACAAGACATGGAAGAAGAAAGCTCGTCTTCGGAAGATGAAGGGATCCCAGAGCCACCCCGGCAGACGACATCAGATGAGGCACTGGTGCCACCGCGACCAGATCGCGTAGTCGTTAAGAAATACGATCCGAAACGTACCAGGCCCCAACCTGCGCCGCCTAGCGAGGAATGGCTAGTGTCTCCAATCACTGGAGAAAAGATTCCGGCTAACAAGGTGGCTGATCACGTGAGGATTGGGCTGTTGGACCCGCGCTGGTTGGAGCAGAGGGACCGCGCGGCGGCTGAGCGCACGGACAGGGATGAGGCGTTGGCTCCAGGTGCTGCTATTGAGGAATCACTGAAACATGTGAGTTGTCGTCATTTTTTTGTTTGCAACTCTATTTCGCTATATATATCCAACTTTTTTATATATTTGAAGTGGTAATATTTTATTCATAGATAACATTTTTATCTTATGATTGAGTGGTTAAGTATTGACCACTCAATCATAAAGCTCAAGCTTGTCTGCGGCCCACCCGCGCTGCTCAGCACCACGCTAGGCCAAATCTCTTCAGGCGATGTAAAACTCATTTCTTCAACATAATAAATTACTATAATCTTGAAAAAAGGCATGGGAATCCAAATAATTAATTTGACTTGTCTTAAATTGTGCAATGCATTTAAATAATTTGACATTTTGTACATAGAAATTGAATTGAAATTGAAATTGCATTGATATTGAATATTTCTTAACCTCTTAAGCTCGCCGAGCGTCGTACGGATATCTTCGGTGTGGGAGATGAGGAGACGGCCATCGGTAAGAAGATAGGTGAAGAAGAGAAGAAGAGAGATGAAAGAGTCACGTGGGACGGCCACACGTCCAGCGTAGAAGCCGCCACTAGGGCTGCGCGCGCGCACATCACGCTAGAAGATCAGATTCAACAGATACACAAGGTTTGTTTCCTTACTTCTAAAGTTATAGATAATCGTAATATTTTGTACATAATAATTATATTATACTATAAAGTCTTAATATTTCATTTATATTTTACTCTAAATGTTTCCAATGCCTCACATCGGAAATAAACTAGTTATTTCCCATGTGTAAGTCCGATAAAGTAATTATATAGGGTAATAATAACATTACTAGCGATCCGCCCTGGCTTCTCATGGTTGCAATGTATATAGATGTACTATACATAAATAAATAGCCTATATTACTTGTTGATAAAATAGCTTTCTATTGGTGAAAGTATTTTTAAAATCAGTTTAGAAGTTTTAGAGTTAAATCATAACAAATATATAAACAAATCTTTCCTCTTTATAATTTTAGTATAGATTATCTTAAAGATCTATCTTATTTAACAAAACAGTAGTACAAAAAAACTTTACGGCGCGTTACATGGGAGCAGGGGGAGTTAAAAATCTCCAAAAATTGCGTTACGTACGTACTACTTACATACTTGAACGCTCCCATGCTAGGCCGGCTGTACTTAACGATTACGATGTGCCTTAATTTCCTTATATAACAGGTTAAAGGTCTTCTTCCCGACGAAGAAAAGGAGAAAATCGGTCCGAAACCCGTCCCAGCGTCGTCGCGGTCCGCTCGGGCGCCCCCGCCGCCCGCGCCGCGCGCCCCCGCCACGCCCGCCCCCGTGCTCCTCCAACCGATCCCCCC
Source organism: Anthocharis cardamines (assembly GCA_905404175.1). NCBI lineage: Eukaryota > Metazoa > Arthropoda > Insecta > Lepidoptera > Pieridae > Anthocharis > Anthocharis cardamines. Next base: position 12,087,574 of record FR989959.1, read on the forward strand.
GCTTATGGTCCTGCCGCCGATACCGCGAGCCCCGCTCATCCCCACCCCAGTGGGCGCCCCCTACGGCTACGTGGCCAGCGTCCCCGTGGGGAACGTGAGCGTGGGCATCGGGGCGGTGCCGCTGCCCGAGGACGACGAGCCGGCCTCCAAGCGGGCGAGGACCGAGGACGCTCTGGAGCCCGAGAGCTCTTGGCTGTCGAAATATCCTGGGAATGTTAATATTCAGGTTGGTGGGCCAGATTTTGTGAGGGTGGTGTTCGCTCAGTGGATCACTGAAATTTGTCTTATCTAAAATCAAAAATAACAAACTAAATGATAAAGAAAGAAGTGACTTACCGGCGTCCAAAAAAATAACTATCTCTTGTTATTCACAAGCTACAGGTAAGATTTTTTTTTAATTTGCATTAAATCTAAAACCTGTATACCAAGTTGTAACTCAGTTTGATTTTTATATTTAGACTTGTTAAAAAGGATATGACTATTAAAATTAGACAGATTTCAAGAATAGATTTCAACTTGAACAATGTCTTGGAATACGGATCTTAGTAGAAGCAGTATACAGAGTATGAAAACCTAAGTTCTATAGATGTCTACATTTAATTAACGTCGATATATTCATAAATTCCTATATTGGATAAGGCTTATTACACAGTTAATGAGTATCTGGAAAATAAAAACACACGGAGTTCTGTAGCTTAGCAGGACAGTACCATTATAGAAAAGTTCCAGTTACACAAAATGATTGTATTCATATACATATTAAACAATCTTTGCCGGCTCTTTTGGGTGGAAGTGACATTCCAACTGCTGGTAGCTTTCAAAATTTACCATTCAAAATACTTGTAAAAGTTTATTTGTCAGGCTCGTTCGGTAGAACACCTGTCGTGCGCATCGATGGGTCGTTGGTTCGAATTCCACCAGGACAACATGATTATAATTTTCTGTAAGCGTCTGGGAACTTCGGGCATTGATCGGGTAGGTGGAATATCAAAATTCCGACCGGGCCGTGAAAGCCGTGAAGTGTACATTGCGCGTTCGGTTTATTTATGTATTTCCGAACGCTCGAAGTAAAAAGTAGCTCGACAGCGCATCATTGCCTGATGTACTGTGTCTGAGGTATCACCTACCATCGAGTGAACCTCACGCTCGTCTGTCGATGTCCAACAGGTGTCGCTGCCGGCGGCGCCCGAGCGCGGCGAGTGGCGGCTGGACGGGCGCGCGCTGCCGCTGGCGCTGCCGCTCGGCGCCAGCGTGGCCGACGTGAAGCAGCACGTGCAGCGCGCCACCAACATGCCCATCGCCAAGCAGAAGCTGCACTACGAGGTAACACGCACTGAATATAGTCTTTTATTAACGCGAGTATCACACGTTTAAATAAAATACTGTATACTACTACTGGATTAAAACGCGATTTGTTGTTGATAATGTCTCAAAGTTGAAACGTCGGGATAAATAATTCATCCAATATATATCATATTTTATTACATACAAGCTACGGCACCGGTTGTAGCTGAGTCGTTGAGTCCATGGGTGGTAATATCAGATATATCAGCCACCTGCTCAGTTGTTCGCTCTATAAAAATATTTTTGTTTTGATACCATTTGCTATAATAACAGTATCCAATCGGAATATAACATTCTAACAGGCGAGTACCGTGTATAGATATTACAATGGACTTGAAGGCAGTGATTGTATATTTTAATTTATTGTAAATTTTATTAAATTATTGGTTTTTTTGTTTGAAAAACACGCAATTAGCACGGAAACTTCCAATTATTTATGTAGTATTTGGTACCCGGAAAGTATGATTTTCTTTCAACCCATTCAAAGTGACAAGACAGAAAAATAAATGGAACTTTTACTTATTGTCCCAATGAGCCCATCGCATTAATGAATAACCATCATAGTCTTGTGTCCAAAAAGAGGATTTAGCCCATTCATACAACTTAGTGTTATTGATATTTGTGAAAAAAGGGAGATATTTATTTGTTAAATTAATTAACAGTGCTATCTAAAAATAAATACATGTAAGTAATATTGTCTTATATTAATGCGAGTATCACTTAAATGTATTATCTATATTTCCAGGGGCTATTCTTCAAAGACACGAACTCCCTGGCGTACTACAACGTGCCGCCCGGCGCCGTGCTGCAGCTGCAGGTCAAGGAGAGAGGCGGGAGGAAGAAGTAACATTAGCTATACTGTTCGTATTCAAACTGTGCTTCACAAAATTATTATATTTCAGTTCATTATTGGATTAAATAAATGAATGTCTATTACAATGTTTTTCTGTAGATATAAGGTAATCAAAGACAGTATTTCATATTACAAAAACATACATTTTTACAGACTAAGACAAAAAAAAATACCAACTTATATTTATTATAAATTAAAATTATTTCAAGTTTTTGCAATTGAAAAGGTCAATGTCACAAAATACTGCACTGATTCTCATGACCTATATTTGCCTAGCTGTTCTCTAGGACCTTACAAACGATACCCGTTTGTGTGTTGCTCCGTTTTGCCATTTACTAATTACAGTTGGTAATTCTAAACTTATATTAACATCAGTCTGCCTCATGGCCGTGAATTTACTTTAGCATACCATTACTTACACTGGGTTCCTGCCTTTTTAGTGTAGCATCTGTATTAAATTATCAAAATATGAATGGCTCCTTTTCCTAGATGATTTAATTGCTCTCTATGGCTCACTATCTGCGGACAAATTTTAGTTCAACATAGGAACATTTTTTTTTAGTCTAGGTAGGTAATTGGGTAAAAAATTAAACACGGAATAGTATGCATTTTTTATTAACGTGAAAAAAACAAGCCATTTCATGGAATATAAAAATCTGGAATGTAAATATAAATATATTAAATCTAATGTAAATTAAATAAATATCTAGCAATATGCTATAAAATCAGATGAAATGATATATATTTTTTCATTATTTGCAATAATTGAGTTCAATATAATTATATTTCAGCTGAAGTTCTATAAAATAAATAATTTATAAAATATAAAATGATCACATTTGTTATTAAGTATGAGATTTTCTTATAAGATGCAACAATAGTCAATAAGGTTATACCAAGCGTAAAACTTAGGAATGGTAAGTCGCATTTATGATCTAAAACAAAAATGCCAACGATAATAAATTAGAGAGCTTACACTTCAATGTAAGTAAATAAAAACAAACAAAATATATCTAAAAACCTCTAGCTAAAACAAAAATAACGTTTTTCTTTTATTTGGATCATTGTATAAAGCACAACAATATTACTATCCATATTTTCTTCAAATAAATGGGGAGATTAAATGATATAATTTTTTACTACTGTGACGTAGATTTTGAGTTTTTTTTTAGATATTAAGTGATCTTGATGTCTACAGATTATATATATACAGTTTTCTAAAACGACAACTGAAAACTGTCTCAGATGGTTAATTTTTATCTGGATTTTTACACTTAATATTTGAATGAGCTTAAAACACTCTTTAGTTACCAATATTATTTGTGTTTGGAGATGATATCGCACCTTGATAACCAAACTGATACTAAACGAAACGTGTTTCTTGGGATATCCCGTTTAAAGTTCTCGTAATGTGTTCCTTTTATATATATTTTTTTAATTTATTGTATGACCTTGGTTAATTGTCCTTCAGTCGGATACGATACGAATAATGGTACATTGACACTTGCGCTATCTAGCGGCATAAAGTTGACCTTTTGAAGTTGTCTTTGCATTTTGAAGACGAACAATAATCTCACAAGATGGCGTTGATAGTTGAAAATCGTCAGTTTTCGTGCAAGTGCAGGTTTGATTTTCAAGGTGCAATATTAGTTTTTGCAAAGGCATTTTTTGGCTTCATTAGAAGTGAAGTGCCATTATATAAAGTTATATTGCCTTTATAAATATACAGGATGGTCCTGAAGAGGTATGAGACTTTCTTTGTTTTGTATTATAAAGTATATTATACTAAGTGTCAGTTTAATGACAGACAGTCGTCTCGCTCAGACCGCTACGGTGTGACAAGGACAACGCATTAGTCATTGTACAGGTGTGTACAGGAATGCTATTCAAGTTTAGGAATGGTCTCGATAATCTCCCGGTACCGCTGCAGCATCGGCGTGTATATCGCCTCGGAGTCCGGGTACGGGGTCGCCACCGGGGACAGCTTCGGTTCCGATCCTGTATAATAATATAACCATTACTAGACGGGCTCGTTTTACCTCTGTAGAACACCTGCCGTGCGCATCGATGGGTCGTGGGTACGAATCCCACCGGGACCACATGTTTATAATTTTCTGTTAACATGTTTTCCCCACGTCTGGTAACTTCGGGCATTGATCGGGTGGGAGGAATATCTAAATTCCGACCGGGTAACGAACCACCGTTCATAGATGGAAAAATCGTGAAGTGTACATTGCGCGTTTCTATTTCAGTCTATGGATTTCCGAATGCTCGAAGTAAAAATTAGGTCGACAGCGCATCATTGACTGATGTTCTGTGGCTGAGGTATCACCTACCATCAAGTGAACCTCATGCTCGTCTGTCGATATCTAACATAAAAAAAAAACTTTAAATTCCTTCCTATCCTAAGATGTGCTGTTGTATATTTTATTTTTTTTAGTTTTTTTGGTTCACTCCTCGGAATGTACACTAGTTTTCATTACTAAACTTAGTTCGAACTTAAAAACTATCATGCTCAGTGTAATTCCTAATATTAGTAAGCACTGCATTCTATATATTATTATGTATTACGTGTAGCATTCGGTAATGCACAGGTTGTAGCCGAACGCGCTATCTACACTACGACTTATCACACTGGAAGCCAGCTACGCAATATTGCGTACCTAGTAGTAATGTTGCAGGTCGACTACGCAGTAGGTAATTATTATTACCTATCAGTTTAACTTCAATATTGCGTATATTGGTACCTTTTGATGTAGCGTTATTAGCGTAGATATTTGTATGGTAGCCACTGATATCGCACTATTATACGCAATGTGTTAAAGTATCGTGTTTGTGTGTGCGTGTGTAAACTAAATCCATACCAGTAAGTGTGACCCCGGCCTGCGCGCTCCACACGTCGGCCGCGCGGACCGCGGCGCCCAGCAGCGCGGCGTTCGAGTGCGACTCCTGATGGCAGTCAGTTATTCACAAGAGATACACCATCAACACATACGTAGTTAATCGTTCCGAGATAATATTCCATGAATAGAATTTGTTTATTATTATTTAATTTGTGTTTCCCCCCGACACAGGGTATCCTAGTGAGCGAGAGTGTATGAAAAAAATAATGCTCTCTATATAGCATAACATAGAAAGTTAAATTATAGATTAAATCAGAACATTTTAATAAATTATAAACAAAATTCACAAGTACACATTTTTGAAAAACAGAAATATTCATCTTGAGAAGATTAATCTCGTGTGCGTTTTATTCAGAGCGTCCGAACAAAATAACCACTTGTGCACTGCGGGATCCGCGAGTGCACTGAGGAACGTCACTTGAGCTTGATTTAAATTGAATTTACGAACAGGAACTACGCTGCTACTTCAATGCGACAGTTATAACTCGCCCCTGAGTCAAAACTGAGCAGTTTTCTGTTATATTAGAGCACGTACGTGTGTGTGTGTGTGTATGTGTGTGTGTACGGTACCTGCACGTAGACGGGCGTGTTGAAGACGTCGGCGAATATCTGCAGCAGCTCCTTGTTGACGGAGGCGCCGCCCGTGGCCACCACGCGGGACGACGGCTCTGCGGGCGGACCCACCTCCTCAGTACACAGCATTATTTTATTCTTACACATATATACACTCGTGGAAAAAAGCTAAAGGATCAAATGAAAAAACATTTTTTGGGTTTTTACAAATAGTATCTAGGTATGTTAAAAATGGTCGGATAGGCGAACGCCTGGCCTCGAACTGCGGCGCCGCCCGCTGCCCCGCGCGCCCCGGGCTCTCCCACCGCCCGGGGCGTCGCGCGGCACGATCTATGTACTGTGCGTGTGTTACCGAGCCTGAAGCCCATGTCCTCGGCGTGCGCGCGGCGGGCGAGCGCCTGGCCCTCCAGCAGCGCGCGCGCCTCGAACTGCGGCGCCGCCCGCTGCCCCGCGCGCCCCGGGCTCTCCCACCGCCCGGGGCGTCGCGCGGCACGATCTATGTACTGTGCGTGTGTTACCGAGCCTGAAGCCCATGTCCTCGGCGTGCGCGCGGCGGGCGAGCGCCTGGCCCTCCAGCAGCGCGCGCGCCTCGAACTGCGGCGCCGCCCGCTGCCCCGCGCGCCCCGGGCTCTCCCACCGCCCGGGGCGGGCGCGCGGCACGATCTCCGGCGTCTCGTAGTAGATACCTTACATCATTATATGAAAATGTAATTATTTATTGGGTACAAAAATACCATAATACATATTATATGAAAACTTAAATTAATATCGCAAAAGGCCCCAAGAGACACATTGGTCGAGTCAAGTCTAAAAATATCACGTTTAAACCAAAACTAAGCTACGACTATTTAATACAAGTGAATTTACAATATAATCTATTACTTAACTTCATAGTCTATTATCGATCTTTTGATAGTTTTAGCTTGTGTAGCTCACTTTACTATTAGTTTTCATATATTTTATTTTTAATAAAAAATAATAATTACTCATATATCCCATATTGCCCCTAACCGTGGACCGCAACAGTTCATTGAACGCGTCCCAGCTGGGGCCCACCAGCCTGTCCCTGTGCTTCTCCCTCGTTAGGGACCCGTTCGCGAAGCACAGCAGAGCCATGTACGGGACTTCGGGAGTGGGGCCCACGAGGATGTGCCCCGCGGGTGGGGCCCGGGCCTCCTGTAGCCCCAACAGGAGAGTATCGCTTGTGCCGAGGCTCAGGCCTACCCAGCCAGGCTTGAGACGCAGACCTACATAATAATAACTATATTAGCAACACGCCCTGGCTTGTGTACTATGCATAAATAAAATCCCATGTTACTCGCTGATAATGTAGATTTCTATTGGTGAAATAATTTATAAATAGGTATAGTTGCTTTTGAGTTTATTTGTTACAAACATACAAAAAATAAATCTTTCCTCTTTATAAAATGAACATGATGTTCCAACAATGTACAAATGCTCCGCCAATCATGTTTGTGGGCGGAGCATACGTTACGAGTTCCGATAAACGCTTACACCTAGTGATGCCAACTCCTACAAAATGTTCCCCCCTAAAACCAACTTCAAATACCCCTAAATATCGATTAAAAACCTCTAAATTGTTGTACACTCGGTTTAAGAGGTAATTTCAAATATTAATTAAATAAAAATACATAGAAGTAGTATAAAATAGCTATTGTACTTATGTGTGTGCATTTTATACATTTACAAACATTAATTGAACCGTTAACAAAGAAATTCGAGGTTCGAGGCTGAATATAAAAAGTATAGAATCGTGCGTTTGTTCTAAAAAATTCTTGAATAAACTACCCCCTAAAAAATCCCAGGACATTATGATTCCCCCTAAATTTAGGGGGAAATCCCCTAAGTTGGCATTACTGGCGCCACCCTGTACGCTTAGCACGGTTTCCAACATGACGATGGGCCACCACCAGAGGCTTTTCCCTGACACAGAATGAGGTTTCACTGATTGTTTTTTTTAATAAACAATACGGAAAAATTACTTAAAAGCATTTCACCCAGTGGTACTAGGTCTGATGCTTAATGACAATACTATTTTATGGATGATACAGAAAACGTTCCAAATAATACGAGTAGATTACCAAAGCTAGAATAATATAATAAAATTTTGTTAAAATACGTGTCACCTAGAAGCAACTAATACGATAAAAGATTTAGTCACAAGAGACAGTTATTGAGCACACTGTATAATGCTTAAGAAAAGAATTCTGTAATTACATTAAATAATAGTATTAACATAGTTTCTAAATAATGTAGTAAGTTTTTTTAAGAACTAGGGCAGATTGCTTGCCTAACGGTAAGTGATACAAACCGGAGGCCAATATTATATTATTAAGACATGTTTTACTACTTTATCGGAAGTGGGATGTGGACGAATATGTGATATGAAAGTAAGAGAATCACTGAGATACAGTGACACAAACTAAATTTATACCGAAATAACTAATTAGGTTCAAAATCATTTATTCATTTAGTAACAGAATGTACACTTATGAACTTCAATAAAAAAAATACATATTAAATGTTTCTAATTATACATTTACTGCCAGTTCTCAAATCAAGGGCGTAAAACGGACGAGAAGAACTGGCAATAAACTCTCCGCCACTCTTTTTAACCGCCAAGTTTTTTGTTTTCTAAATGTTTGTAAGGAGCTGCAACACACACACATATGCATTATGCATGTATTGCAACACAGACATGTATATTATTTTGATTTATATACTTTTACTTGCAATGAATCAAACATTTCGGTCTTAGCAAAAATTCATCAAGATACAGCTACGTTTTTATGTAAATTGGCCATGAATCGTTTATTTAAAAACAAATATTTATAAAACACAATCCACATACGAGTATCTTATCTAATCCACTCAAACTGCTACACTCACAACACTCCTACCGCAGAGATTACTTCGGTAAATATGAAATTGATCTCATTTAGAGTGTTTCTGAAGAGGTTTATCACATCACATCTTGACAACTGTCAAATAAACAACATTTATCTTTGACCTCTGTATAGATAAACCAAAACCACTTTGCATTTATATTTATAAACCAAAATCACTGAACCGATTTTAAACATTCTTTCACCTATAGAAAGCTACATTATCAACGAGTGGTCGGACTTGAATTCGTGTTTGCGGTGATGTCAGTTATTTCGACTATGTATTTGCGTGTTGTTCCCACGAGAATGTAAGTGCGTGCTCCTATTTCACCATGCCTACTGCTGGTAGAGGACAAATCTTTGTTTTTTTTTTATTTTTTTCGTTTATATATATATTTTTTATTATTATAAGTAATTACTTAAAAACAAAAATCTCAAAAGAGTGGCGGAGAGTTTATTACCAGTTCTCGTCAGTTCTACGCCCTTGATTTGAGAACTGGCAGTAAATGTAAAATTAGAAGCATTTAATATGTATTTTTTATTGACGTTCATAAGTGTACATTGTTACCCTAAATTAATAAATTATTTTGAATTTTAAGTGACATTGGTTATTATTTTTAATAATAACACATCCGTGCGTAGCCGGGGCGTGTTGCTTAGTATGTTATAAAAGTATATCCCCGTCTATATGTTAAAGTAGATATTATTTTTTTACATAGCGGTAAAAATCCGTAGCAATAATAAAGACTTACCCGCAAGAGCTGAACAGTTATCTCCGGTGAACGCGACCACCTTACACTCGGGCTTGAAGCCGTACCTCCTCACGAAGTACGGCGATATGTTCCCCAGCACCGTCGCGCTGGGAACCGGCGACCCCAGCTTGCTGGGCAGGCTCTCGTCGCCACAGGCCTAGAGCGACAATGAGTTCCACTAATGGCTGGCCATGCGTCATACTCGTGAACGGGTGCTACTTGTGGTGACTGGTCGAACTTGAATTCGTGTATGCGGTGATATTAGTTATTTCGTCTATGTATTTGCGTGTTGTTCCCACGAGAATGTAAGTGCGTGCTCCTATTTCACCATACATTCTGCTGATAGAGGACAAATCTTTGTTTTTATTTATTTTTATTTTTTCGTTTATATATATATTTTTCGATTATTATAGTTAATTATTTAAAGATGTCATGTGGAACATGGTGTAATGGTTGCAGCTCCTTACAAAACATTTGTAAAACAAAAACTTGGCGATTAAAAAAGAGTGGCGGCGAGTTTCTTGCCAGTTCTTCTCGTCCGCTCTACGCCCTTGATTTGAGAACTGGCAGTAAATGTAAAACTAGAAGCATTTAATATGTATTTTTTATTGACGTTCATAAGTGTACATTGTGTTACCTAAATGAATAAATGATTTTTGAATTTGAATTTGAATTTGACCAAAATATGACCTTTTTTATTAGATATCAACAGACGAGCAGAAGGCTGACTCGAAGGTAGATGATACGTCAGCCACCACAGAACAAGAAAAATAAGTAGAAGTGCGAAGTAGGCGTGGCACGCGTGTCACAATTAAGCACGGTGGCGCTTAATCGATCACAGTCAGCCAAAAACATCCTTATATCTTTCACATAAAGTTTAGTATAGTAATTATATATTAATTTGTTTAAATATTACAAAACATCGTATGTACTTTGTGCGTTAAGTCAAAGTAACCGTTATCACCAAGCACTGAGATATATTATAAGTTGTTGGACCAGTGTGATTTAGCTAGTTTTGAGTTAAATAAAAACAACGAATCTAAAAAAAAATAACTGCAGTATTCTATTCAATTGCGTGAATTTGGCGACAGTCGATCTGGTACAAATTATGACTTCTACTTCTTTTGTTCTGTGTCAGCCACAATATCAGTCAATGATGTGCTGTCCACCCCTGCTTTAAGCATTTGGAAATCTATTAGGATTTTATTATTATATTTTATTTGATTAGAAAGACAAGAATTAAAAAAAAAAGAAAAAAGATTATTTTTAAGGTGGAATTAATAGGGTACCTTCAAGGCCTGCTCGCACCACCGGTGAGTGTGTATGTCGAGCAGGTTCATCCCGGAGCCATCGGCCAGGTCGATCGGCGCGTGCCGGCCCAGCAGCAGCGAGCACGCGAACGACGACACCAGCGCCACGCGCTCGGCGGCGCGGCAGGCGCGCGGCCGGGCGCGGTGCATCTTGCGGATCTGCGGGCCCGTGAACCGCTCGTACGCGCGCGAACCGGTTATTTGAGACAGTTTCTGAAACGGTTCGTTTTATTTGTTTTTTTTTTTAGTTATACAACTTCTCACACAAATTAATGGTTACATTTAAAAAATACTTGGTTGTAGAGCTGTAAAAGTAACGATAAAAAAACGTACCCGTATGTATTCGTTACTATACATTCAGTACTCGTTACTATCGTATCGTTACTCGTTACTCCTAATACCTCATAACATGCTATTATATATATATGTTATGCTAGAGAAAAAAATTTACAGAACTAGTCTAAGTTGCACGCGCAAGCGTGCGATTTAATTAATTGTTTGAAAATTAAGTTACAGTGAAATAATTTTAGAATTTCATGAGAGACTAAAACTTTCGTTTATTTCATACTACCTATCACATAAAATTTATGAAATTTTAGTGGCAAATTTTTATGAAAACACTTTTTCACAAGTATATACTATTTTTTTTACTGCATACTCTGTTAAAGAAAACTTTGTTTTGAATATTTGAAGTTACATTGCGTCATTGAAACATCGTATGTAACCATGATACGAAACATGCGAGTAACGAAAAGTATTCGTGAGTAACGTTTCGTTACTCGGTACTAGATGGCGTACCCGTTACTCAGTAACGAATACATACGGTTTGCTACAGCTCTACTTGGTTGAGAATGTTACGTCTACCGTGAAGAGATTGGCAAAAAAATTATTAACTTTTTAAGAATGTCCTAAAAATATAATTAAAATCTTATTTTCAAATTATTATTTAAATAAATCTATCAACCTCCTTCACACACCTGCATATCACACATTATGCACATTCCATAGTCAACATATGAGCAAAATTTTATACATTACACATTCATATAAGCTGAGTAAAATATAAATTTTCAACGCTTAATAAACATGAAAGGAAGGTTAATGGTGACAAGGGAATATGGAACTAAAACCAGCAAAATGCATCAAAACTCTAACTTATGAATAATTATTATAGAAAAAGGGTAAACAGGCAAACACCTCACCTTATTATATAATCACCAATGCCTTTGGACATCTAACATTTTGATGACCAAATGTGTTCTAGCCTTTAAGAAAGAAAAAGTTTTTTCTTACATTTCCTTATATCATAGCAGCCAGAGACTGACTTCACCAAATGTATAGACAATAACACTATCAATTGGACAGGTAATGCTAAAACTTACTTCTGGACCACCAACAGCTTCCTCGATTGCCCTACAGTCGGCACTAGTACTGGAGTCCATCCAAACAGGAGAGTCAGCTATGAATGATGATGCCAACTGGGTGTGGAGGAAATCTTCTGAAGATAGATTCTTTAATCTCTCCTCGGATCCTTTGGCCCACCACACTGACCCGTGTTGCTAGGACGGAAAACACATTTACTGCACTCCATATGAGAAGTATTATTGTCCTAAAACGTTTTTTTAAGGATCTTGATACCATCCCTTTGATGCAATGATAATTCTGTAAATATCAGTGTAGTGGACATGACTTCAAAATAATGTTGGTTATTTAGAGGATACTTTCTTGACAACCACATTTTAGAAAATTGAGGTAAGGCACATTACTTAAATGATCTAAAATGTTGCTCAAGTATTCTTGAGATCTGCCAAAATGTTAAATTTATAAAAAAAAAAGGTTTGACAAGTCCTAAATCTAGGTTCAAACTTGAGTCACCTCTTAGAATAGGGAACCATAATAACAGTGTTTAATCAAACAGAAAAGAGCTAGTATAAAAGTTTTTGTATGTATTTTATATGATCTGCATATAATATGAGTTCTAGAGTGAGATAAGCTTTATTGTCATTATAAATTTAAAATCAGATTTTTAATAATAAAAAGATCCAAAGGAAAAACTATAAATGAAATTTATAAAAATAATAATATAATACCTGGGCTGCCCCTGATAAAGCTTCTACCAAAGAAAAATCTACTCCAGCTACAATCAGTCTGTCCATCACCATGTCAAGAGCCTTAACCCACAACAGGGGTGGAGCGGTCACCTCACCTTGCTCCCCTCGGACCACACCACCTGATGTCCTGGTTATTATAACATAGATTTAATTTGACAGTCATGAGATAAAGGGCATAGTGTGATTACATTATAGAAGGACATTAAAAAAACATTGTAAATATCAGCTCTTGACTAAAAGATACCCTGCTTATTATAAATAATAATATAAGAATTTTTAAAAATCTAAATCATGTTTACCTGAACTCAGGAAGGTCCACATCAAATTCAACATCTGCTTCATGGCGCACTTCATAATCTTCACCAATAACCACTGCTTTGAGCTAGAACACATTTTGTTATCGTTTTATATTTAACTGTTACACATGGTTTATTTTAAGTGCAAGTTTTAAAATTATAATTTATTAAGAAACTTATATCTGAGAATATAAATAGAGCATGTTAAGCACTTCACCCGGTTTAAATCAATACCTCAATACTATTCTATCTGTACTATTGTGGGAATCTTATCACCTCCAAAACTATATAAATAAAATACTGCTCTACCAAAACTTAATGAAACTCTTAAATTAAATATCTTACACTGAGTTTTTACATTAAAATCAATTAAAAATATATTATTTATATACAATTTATTTCATACATAAACAGATATTTGTCATCTTCTCAATTAATTAAACTTTCTAATTAGATCATTAGTCATCATAGCGAGGCAAGTAATAAATAAAAAATACACTTACAATATTTTTTAAGCGCCTTTAAAATTTAGAAAGCACTGTTTTAGATTTTTAATATATTTTTCAAATGTAACACATACCCTCTGAGTACTAAAATCGAATCCCAAAAAAGTTTTGCTTTGATTTTCTTCGATCATTTTTTATTTTGACAGCGCGGTTACAGAACAGTGCGCCGCTGCGTATTGCGTTCAGAAATACCGACACGAAACGGAGACAGTGGTTCCGTGACCGAATACTAAATTGTATACGGAATTTACAGCTATATGCGATTAAGTTCGTCATATTATCTTTTTTTATGAAACTTACGTATAATAATAACAATATTTAAATTGCTCCATTATACAGTTTCAGATAAAATAATATCAAGGTCATGGTTATCATAGTACGTAGGTATCTTGTGTAGATAATATAACTTTTGACGATAATCGTTATTGCTTTGCCTTACCATTTTTTAACTACAGCAATTAATTAATCTGTTTACTAGGATTTGCAAAATCACCTATGCATAGGTGTTTCAGTAGCACCTTTTTATTTTATACCGATTTTTGAACGCCTACAAAAAAATACAATTTGTTTATTGAAAATATTTACTTTTTGGTTCACCAGTTTTTTCAAACCTCCAAAAAACTATACAGTTAATAGATCAACGTAATACCAAAACGAAAAATCTTCGATCAAAAATATATTATGTCAATGCGAAAAATACATTATTATTTCAAAGCGAAATATTTACATACCTACGCGTACGATGATTTATTTAAATAATGTATATATATGTTAATATTATTAAAATATTATAATATGCATTATAAGCCGACGTTTGACGTCATTATGCGTAATTAAGTTCAAGATTCCTAATAATATGCAAGACATAAAATGTGGGTGTGATCCATCTTGATCTTTGAAATAGGGATAAATAAATTAAGCTATAATAAATTCAAGCTTTTATTTACTTTTAAATCCGTGTTTTTTTCGCAACGGAAACATTTTCTTCATACAAGAGTTTTAAGTGAAATTTAAAGACGAATAAAAAATAACATCTAACATAATACCATGGCAAGCTTTATTTTGTAAATAAGTAGATATGTATTTTTATTTCACATATGAATATGATATAAATAAGTCAACAACAAAAGCAACAATCATTTTCTGTAAATTTACTAAATAAATACTTTACTAATATACTAATATTGAACAGGCGTTGTAATTTATGATCTTTTTAGAATCAAAACGACCTAACTTCAACATTTTGGCATAATTACTTTACTTCACAAAACGGACTAAGTAAAAGCCTTTCTTACCATTTAAACAATATCCGCTTTGATCATGAAAATTGTGATATCAGCCGGTTAGTTAAAAATTATGTAATCGAAATACAATGATAGGAATTGTCCAAAAGTTTGCATGGTTCTAAATGGTGAGATAACTTACATGACGGGCTCGTTGGCGCGTTCGGTAAAACACCTGCCGTGCGCATCGATGGGTCGTGGGTTCGAATCCCACCGGGAGCACATGCTTATAATTTTCTGTAAGCATGTTTTCCCCACGTCTGGTAACTTCGGGCATTGATCGGGTGGGAGGAATATCTAAATTCCGACCGGGTAACGAACCACCGTTCATAGATGGAAAAGCCGTGAAGTGCATATTGCGCGTTTCGGTTACAGTGTAGGTCGACAGCGCATCATTGACTGATGTTCTGTGGCTGAGGTATCACCTACCATCAAGTTAACATCATGCTCGTCTGTCGATATCTGACATAAAAAAAATGGTACATGTAATGGTAGCTATGGTAACATGTCTGATATTATTGCGATGGTTTTCATGAGCGCATTTTAAAAGTATGTTCAATAAAGGCAGTTGTAAAGAAAAGGAAACAAAAAATAATACCTACTACATTAACTAAAAGATAAGATAATACGAGATCCATGTCTTGCTACGAAAATACAAGAATAAAAAATTCAAATTCAAATGATCATTTATTCATTTATTTAACACAATGAACACTTATGAACAACTAGTGGACCCCGCAGACGTTGTTCTGCCACAATTTTGGCTTCGAAATTATATAATTATTCTTAAATTTGAATATGCCCATTTACCCACTATAATTGTCTAATATGTCACTGATTTGCAGTGGACATCTGTTATTCCAAAAAAGCTATGAATGCATGCCGTGAGCTGTCAAGATGGCGGAGTTCTGAATCTAATTTATTTTATAATTAATTTTATGCATATATTTTCTTTCCTGTTTTTTTTCAATATTTTAATAGCTATTCTTTTATTCGGGACATAGAGGAATCCAACAAATAAGATATCGTTAAAATCGGTACAGCCGTTCTTGAGTTATAAACGGTGTAACTAACACAACTTTCTTTGCCAGTTTTAGCTAAGTGTTGTAGCCACTAAGTTTTTTGTTTTACAAAATGTTTGTAGAGCTGCAACCATTACACTATGTTCCACATGACATCTTGAAGTAATTAATTATAATAATAAAAAATAAATGATATAAAAATAATTATTTTGTCCTCTATCAGCAGTAAGCATGGTGAAATAGGAGCACCCACTTACATTCTCGTGGGAACTACACGCAAACACATAGACGAAACAACCAATATCACCGCATACACGAATTCAAGTCCGACCAACACATCACCATATCAAGTAGATACTGGTCGTACTTGAAGAACAAATGAATAGATACATCAATATACAATTAATAATCTCTAGGACTACTTTCGTGTACGAAGACAAGAATGAATATGATTACACATCTAAGGAAATTAGAGAAGAGGATAATATTTTTTTTTTTTTATATCAGAGCGGACAACAGAGCAGGTGGGTTATCTGATGGTAAGTAATCACCACCGCCCATGGACATCCGTGACTCAAGGGTCTCAGATGCGTTGTCGGCCTTTAAATAATAATCAGCCTTCCCCCATTTCAGTATTTGAGATAAATGTTTGACTCACCAAACGAACACTGGAAGATATTTGGTCTGTTTGGGAGTTTTATAAAATTTTACATTTACTTTAAAAAAATTGCATCTCCCAAAAATCTACCACATCTAATTACCCAGATTAACACATAATCTAGGCTATCAAATACATGATCGAGTGCTCTTCTTTTAAAATTCTATACGAATTATTTCGGCACCGTGAACATAGGCCTAAATGAGAACCTATTTCTGTTTGTCCTGCAAGTGCCTTCGCCAAGCGTGTAACCACGATCAATACGCTCAAGTATCCATAGGGTACTGGCTAATCGGCTGGAAAACCACACGGCTCACTCCACACCTCTATTTATACCAAGCCTCCTCATCCGCGCTCGCTGGCAAGGTACTAATATCTAAACGGTAACTAGGTCCGAATTTTGCGTGTTATATACATACGAGAATATCAATACAAAAGCCTTGAAGAAAAAATTGAACGGACGTTAAGTAGGTGACGGTGAAGACAAAGCCTGTGTGTAATAAATGTTACGTAGAAAAAAGCTTTTTTTTATGTTAGATATCGACAGACGAGCATGAGGTTCACGTCCCTCAGCCACAGAACATCAGTCAACGATGCGCTATCGACTTACTTTTTACTTCAAGCATTCCGAAATCCATAGAGTGATACCGAAACGCGCAATATGTACTTCATGATTTTTCCATCCATGAGGTTATTATATGTCATATACTGAAATATTTTAAGTTATACTTTATTTTAATAGGTGCTCCAACAACACGTATAGGTACAATAAAACGTATTATATATTTTCGTATATAAAATTTTCTTTCACCACTCAGAATCTTGAGATTTATACTAATGAAACCTACTACTAATCTACAGCATTTTCTCCATCTCGGATTGTCTGGAAGAAATAGCTGTCTTAGCTATAAGACCGCATTAACGCAGATTTTTTATATTTGTAAGTTGTTATAATATAATTAAAGCTTTGATGTTGTTTAAGTATGTTTATTGTGTTTGTTGATGTTATACATCTGCAAGAACCTCTGTATAGGTAAAGGCCTCCTCTAAAAATCTGGAGCTATTCCTATCTAGATTATGATATTTAGCCAATTGCAACCAGCTATCTTCATAACTATATCCTCCCACAAAGCGTAAGGGGGCTCCTTTTATTTCATAAACATCTACAACATCGGAGGACTTCAGAGATGGAAAAACCGTGAAGTGCATATTGCGCGTTTCTATTTGAGTCTATGGATTTTCGAATGCTCGAAGTAAAAATTAGGTCGATAGCGCATCATTGACTGATGTTCTGTGGCTGAGGTATCACCTACCATCAAGTGAACCTCATGCTTGTCTGTCGATATCTGATATAAAAAAAAAGCTAACAGCGTATTTCCGACCTCTTTTACAAATATTGATGTTTCTAAAACTAAATATTACCAAAATATAAGACCGCAAAGGATCGGCTACAAAATTATATTGTTAATTTGAATCTTTTTAAGTGAGTATCGTTATATAAGCTGTCATAAAACCGTCCAAATGCCCAAAACTGACCAACGGAATAAAACAGTAGCTATTGAATGCTACGCGGCTCTACGTGAGAAATTAAGTTCATCTGAAATTGACAGTTACACTTCTGGCTTTATTTATTGCCACAATAAATAACGGTTCTTCCAAATCCAGATATTCTAAATTAGAAAAAATAAAACTATTCTAATATCCGGATGATTGAAATTTACATCGTCAATAACCGGAAAAAATGTTATAATATTGCTTTCAAAGACTCATAGTTACTCCTTATAACCAGTGGCGTAGCTATCATAGGGCAAAGTGGTGCGGTACACCAGGGCCCTGAAGCCGTGGGGGCCCCCTGAGCTTTGGAAAGAGGGGGAGGCAGCTCTTGAAGCTAGAAAATTTCTCATAAGAATTTTTATTCACCTCACTACGGCACTGCTTACAACTAATAACGTATAACTGCTATGAGGTTTGTGATTTCAAATACCATGATGTTAAAGGGGATGAAGAGTCATTTTGTAAAGAAAAATTTATTTAATGAAGTAAAAGATAGCTACTTGCTTACTTACTTGCGTTGCTTTCTGTAGCGTTTTTAGTATAATGTAGAGCTAGTGGTAGCTATATTCAGTCGGTTATTAAGAGGCTAAAAAGCTACAGTACCCCTATAACATAAGTAAAAGAACAAAGAGATTTCTTATAATAAAAAAATATATTTTAATTCGTTATTATTAATCAGATTAAATATTTATATAAGATGAATATACATATTTCTTTATTATTTTGTAACACTTCAGTTTCATATCCGTAACTAAAGTTACTACACCTATATAATATATACCTTAAAACATTATTACTTTTTAGAATTTTATCAAAACGAGAACTGTCCTTTTCAAAAATAATACTTAATTCTTATTATTGTTCTACGCTGCTCTACGAAGAGTTTCTAGAGTTCTCAAAAATTCAAGGTTTTAAAAATTTAGTTTTTTTATAAATCTTTTGTCCAATTTCTCTAATATAACGTGTACCTTATTATAGAATTCTTCCTTTATTTATGTGTAAATCTACAAATAGTAAGATTTGTTATCATTGAACTAAATGAAGTCATCTATAGACTAAATCTGGTCTATTCTCTCTCCCTTGATTAATTCATGCATTCATAAAGAGAGTATTTGCTGTTGCTATATCATAGCATTGCGTTTGAGAGTAAGGAGTGTTGTATGCCGTCGACAGGCGCGCCTCTAGGATGCTGCGCGCTTGATTTTGTAAACAAGAGCTTTTTCGATTGGCGAGTGTTATCGCGCACGCGCAACCATAGGTGAACTTGGAAAAGCGTCCAGCATAAAATATTATCCTTTTAGCTTTCTACTTTATTAACTACTTTTATTCTTTTGATTATAGGTTTTTTTTAAGATATAAAGACCTATTATTGTCATGTATTTATTCAATTTGATGAAGCTTAAATATAAACTTAAACTAAATTTAATCGCGCAATATCGTTACACAATATTTGACTCGACACCTGAGATTCCATTTAAACCTGAAGCCATAATCCTACTATTATTTCATTACCAAAAGAGCCTTAATGTAAAACAAAAGTTATAATATTTGTTCAAATACAATAACGTATCGATCGTTTTAGGCAATAGGACGTTATTCCGAAGTCACATGAGTGGAGTGCGCGAAGGATAGTCCGCGCGGCTTGCGGGGGAGGTGTGGGGGGAGGTGCGCGCGCGGGGCGGAGGGAGCGTAGCGCGTGCGCGAGGAGAGGGCGCGGGCTCTGTAGGGTTGGGATAGCTACCGATTCATCAGGATATGATACTGATATTACCGATACTGATATTGTGCTACTGCTATTATAAAAAAGCTGTCTTGAAGTAGCTTCGAAAATTACAAATCTTAAATCAACATTATGTGGTTCTAAAAATAGTAAATTCTCGAATACATAAGAAAAAAATCAAGATTTTAAACGGGTGGGATGAATATCAAAAATCCGGGTAACGAACTAGCAATCACAGATGAAAAAACCATGAAGTGTATATTGCATGTTTCAGTGTATGGATTTCCCAATGCTTTTAGTAAAAATTAGGTCAACAGCGCATCATTTAATGATGTTATATTTATGTTTATAATTGTTTTATAACTAGGTATATGTTATGAGTATCTACCATAGTGAGCCCCTCGCTCCGATGATATCTAACATTAAAAAAGGTTTTTAAAAACAATTTTCAAAATATCACCCTTATCTTTTACGTAAAATATTGTTTAAAGAATCAAAATCGTCGTAATTTATTTTTATTGATTCTTTCATAAAGCTTCTTGATAATGAATTCAACTTTTTTTTTAAATAAATATCTAAATTTCACACCCAAAACTAGTGAATGCGTTTTAGCAATGAATCTGCTGAATTCTACTGACTATATCCGCACGGCTCTCCCTATTCGATTTAGGTTTTGCATCAGTAGCGGCAGACGCGCCGCGATGGTGGGCCGCGACAGCCGCTCGGAGAGCGCGGCGCGCCCCTTGGCGCCGCGGCATGAGTAGCGCTCGCCCGGCCCGGCCCGCGCGCCCGCCATGGCGCAGGCCGCGCCCGCACAACGCACCCACTCCTTCGCCAAGAAGACCTTCCACAAGCCCACGTACTGCCACCACTGCTCCGACCTGCTGTGGGGGCTCATCGGCCAGGGCTACGGCTGCGAAGGTACGCGCATGCGCCCGATATGTCGATACGCGCGAAGCACGACCAGTTATGCAACCCGGGCGTAACCCTACATCCTCCATCACAACCTTCGTCACTGTTAGGGTGAACTCCGAGTGCACGACCTCGACCTTCACCCATCAGATCCTGAACCGACTTGAATTCCTCTTACCTCTCACCGAGTATCTACTCATTCATCGGGAGCTGAAAGAGAACGTGTTGGCGAAAACTGTGAGATATCGATCGGTCTGTTTTGTATGATGTTTTTTTCCAAGCGGCGCGGGGCGTGGGGCGTGGGGGTATCACACACCCCGTCCGGCGCGAGCTAGCCCTCTGTTTGGTAAGTCACCATTAACTCTACATGGACCTGAATGAACGTCAGATTTTCAAAATGCCCTGTACAGTCGTCGGTATTTGCGTAGACCTACGAATTGAACTTACATATTTCAACAGAATAAAGACCGAAATTGTGTACCCCCGACTGCAAAATCGATCAAGCTGAAAATGGTAAATTGTATTAATTTGGTTTATTTGTTTGTTTCGGATATCAATCAAGTTATGCAATGTGATCACGTACAGATTACGATTTTACATGGATATGTCTGCAGGAGTTACTTTTTATTTTATATCTACATTGAATATGATGAAGGCTGGTTGTTTAGTTTTAGTTTAGTCATACAGGGAAACCACCTAGGCTATAATTTATCTGACTCCAACAAAAAAGTAAAAGTTCCAGGTTATTCCTAAAATTATAAATGCAATCAGCGTTAAATACAATCTATTAAGTGTTGTAGGAAGGGTTTTAGCTTTAGACATTTCTAAATAGATAATTAACACTATCAGCACGCCATCACACCAAGATGTCAAACACGGCCACTCTATTAAGAGTGTTAATACGGAGATGAAGAATTAATATTAATTAAACATGCATTTTAGTGGTCTGTTGAAATAACATTGTTTGAATTTATTTATAACACCACCTAGGAATAACATTCTTTCAGGACTTTAAATTTCAAACAAGTCTTGATCAGTGTCATATCGATTTTTTTTATGTGATTAGCTATTCGTATTTTGTTAGACTGACAACACATATTCAATACCATTATAGTTTTATTATTTAAAGACTAATGTGCAAACTTAGCAGCAATAAGTCTAGTTCTTCTGTTTGTCAATTGCATTCCTTCTGATGCTGTGTTTTTATGTTGTCATTGATTGGTCTGATGATGGGACTGGATGATAGCTATAGGAACTCAATTGACAATTCAAAACAATGGAACCCAATAACCCTCGAGTTCCAATAATTTTGGTAAAAAATTTAAATTTGATCTTTTTAACAGATTCTTGTGTAATGTGAAGGTTTGTGTTTCTAAGTTCGTATTATTGAGGTTACTTCATTTAATTCAATAGTAAAAATCCATTCGTTTTTTCTATCTATCTAAGTTTACTCTAGATATTATTAATTCTTTCCACACCGAACCACCAACCAAAGTTAACGGCTCCATTAGCGGTAGGGCGCAACTAACTTCACAATATTTGACTCCTTTTGTTTTATTTATCTTTCTAGATCACTAATAAACTTATTGGTGAGTCATAAAATTGAATTCTTATTCGTTTCTATGTAGGCATGCCCTTTCTATGACGTATTTTCACATATCAATGGGTCGTGCAACCTTTCCCTTTTATAATAAATTTCGTTTTTTGAGGGCCTCCGAAGTCTTTATTTATTTTGTTTTATATTTGAATAATGTAAGTGGTCTAAAATTACGCATTTATTACATCTCAATTATTACATATCTCTTAATGAAACCACTTTTTACATTGTAGCCTTTAATATCTATTACTTGAGAAAATATAACAATACTTCAAATTACTTATTTTCAAAGCCAATTCAATCGACTCAACCGAGAAAACAGACCTGTCAAACAGGTGCAATATGATACTATCCTGTATTTCTTTTACTTACTTTTCTTTGAAATTCAAACTCTATGTTAGATGACCGCAGTCATCAATTCGCATTGAATAGTTAGATTGTTAAAATAAGTCTTTGAATTTTCTATGGATGAGAAACCCATAACAATTTTCCAAATACATCACTTGTTTAGATGTAGGTACATTTAATTTAGATGTAGGTACATTTAATCATTTATAATGTTAGCATATATGGCACTCTCCGTCACTCCGTCTCAAAATAATTATTTTTTCGACCACAACCAGAAGGATGTCTTTGAATTACGTTAAATTCAAATTCAAAAATTATTTATTCATTTAGGTAACACAATGTACACTTATGAACGTCAAGAAAAATACATATTAAATTACTTCTTATTTAACATTTACCGCCAGTTCTCAAATCAAGGGCGTAGAACGGAAGAGAAGAACTGAACGGAAGTTAAGATTGCATTGTAAGACGAGCGATGTTATGAGAAGGTAAATATTTAAAGTGACACGACATTCGCTTACCTATTTGCAAAGTATTTCGAATCCCGATTAATTAAGAGAACGTAAGATGTTGCTTAACTTGTATTTGACCAATAATATATAATAACTTTACATAAAGTGCAGCTTCAAACTCTATATCTCTTGGTAGTTAATAATATAATATCCTTTTAATATTTATGAATGAATGTTCGTCGAAGATTAGGATTTTCTGTTAGGAAAATGTCGATTACAGTATTTAATCCGCTTATACATTCTACTTTACCTCCCGTAGAGCTAAAGTCCCATAATATATAGGGTGTGATTGTGTAAATATACCAAAACCAAGCCTAGCTTGCTTCTTATAACAAATAATAATATCATGGTATGAGCTATTGTAGGGATAGCTCATACCATGATATCAATAATCCATTAAGTTTTTATTAATCGAATAAATTTTGTTTAATTTCCTTACTCTCTCTCTCACGAAGTTCCATCCTCACCACCTCGATGTCTGGCGATCCACAACTGCGCGTTTCCTTAGGCACTTTTTGCCACGCACTACCACTTTGTGGAACCAGCTCTCGCCGACAGTTTTTCCGAACCGATACGACTTGGTAACCTTCAAGAAACGAGCATATACTTTTCTTAAAGGCCGGCAACGCGTCCTCAAGACCCCTGGTGTTGCGGATGTCTATGGGCGGCGGTAGTCACTTACCATCAGGTGAGACGCCTGCCCGTTTGCCTCCTGTAATATAAAAAAAAAAAAAAAACTACATGATTATGCTAGGTATATATAAATATATCTAATAAAAATTAAGCTAACATGACCATAAATTATCACCGTTTATGGACATATACTTATGTCAATGCCGGCGGCTATGGACATATTATGAATTTTCTAGCCTTTTTTTTGTTTTCTTTATCTAATTCCTATCGGTTTGGAAATAGTGATGACATTAATTGGAAAACATACAGAGCAACTAGAGTAGGTGTGAGAAGCAGGAATGTTCTATTATCAAGACATTAAGTACAGTCGCGACGTCCGATGATGGAAATGAGTCGGAACACTTGTCATGATCCAGAGTGATCGAACATAGCTAAAGCACTCAGGTAAAAAAAGAACTACTTCTATTATTATTATACTATTCAAGAGTCCATCTCAGTAACGACATGTTTCACTTTTTTAATATAGCAATAATTTTGATCAAGTTTGCTTGTTAACAAGTACAGTATCGTTAATCAAATACATGTAAAGTTTAAGTTGAATAAAGTTTGCTATTGGAAAAACCACAATACACATTGCAACCTGTCATTCATAGCAGCTCCATTTGTTGTCCACAGCGGACAGGTGGGCGGAACAATAATATTCATTACGCCACTTCCTACGCCGTAACGCCATCGTCACGGCTGGCGACACAAAGAGACATAGACAATGGAGAATGTAGAAGTAGAACAGAGTTGATAAGCGACGTGTGAGTGGGGCGGAACAGGAACTCATTGTGTTCTATTCAGTTTGAAATAATGTTGAAGTTTCTTCTATCGACAGATAAGATGATGCTTTCATATTGAATACAAATGTTTATCATAGACTATTTAATTAAAATATTCTGAAATGACCTTAAAAACGAAATAAGATATGAAGATTGAATTGAAGCAACGTTTAGGTACAATTCAAAATCAAAATCAAAATCAAAAGTTTTTTATTTCAAATAGGCCTTTGCAGGCTCTTATGAAACGTCTAGTTGCACGGTTCCAAAAAGTGGGTCTCATGGAGAAGAACCGGCAAGAAACTCCATGGACACTCTTTTCAACAATGGTTTAGCTTTCAATGTAACGTATTCTTCAATTTTATTTTTTGCCTAATGTCGTTTCAATAACATCATACTCCAAAAAGCATAATCCCACTTATTCTTCCTGTCCCATTTCCTTACTTATTTGAGGCCCGCGCAGTATGTTCTCTTTTTAGATTCTCTTCTTTCACTAGTTATATCACCAGTCACTCCCCTCATACACCTATCATTCCATACAATCAATTCATCTTTTTTTCGCCTACCTCTTGATTAATAACCATCCACCTTCATATTCACAACTTAGTACTTTTACTGAAGTACCTATAGTGAAGTATTTAAAATAAGAATCTAAATATATTCTCCGGAATGCCTTTTCTTTGATTAACTGTCATGCCGAAAATAAATAAAATAATCGGTAATTATCTATTTATAAAAAGGATAATAATTTTACTGCCAAGTAACTTAGTAATTTTGTAAAAGTTAATAATGTTGTACATCACACGTCGCTCGTTATAATGTTGTTGTTATTTCCATCATTGTCAAGAACTAATTGTTCTATTTACAGCAGTCACATTTCCCTTGAGAAAATCTAGTTATTAGTTTAATGGAGGACGCGCCATTCTGTTTATTCTTATCGCACTTACATATCCAATTTCTATGCTTTAGGGAGTTCACGGTAAATTACTATCCACCAAGTTCACATTCTTTGTCCTAAGTGGAAGAATAAATTTCGTGTAAGAGTAGGTAAGTAACGTAAAGAAGTTCAATTAATAAGTGACATTTCTCGTATCATAGTTTAAAATCTAATTTTATACGGTTTCTAATAACATGAAACTCACGAATTTCATACACATTCAATACATTTTTTTTAAACATTTTGTCATTAGATTTTTAAACCATGGTCAGATTTTTACACGACGGCTAAGCCTTATCCAAATCTACTAATCAGGCTGTAATCCTTCTAGTCTATATATAGAGCCCTCCAAGTAATCCACGCGGGCCCGGGAGCTGTATGTAGGCCACTGCTGACGTCACGATGGTGACCCAGTTCCTGTGCCATTGAGAGATGCGCGTCAATGGCCCCCCGCCAAGGGTGTGTCGAAGTGGTCCTCATTACTGGGTCATAAAAAATATGAAAATATTACCACGTGTACCAAGTAGAGTTTGGGATAAATGCCAGTAAAGTAGAGCCGACATGTCTTGCACAAGTTCTCAAGATTGAGCTCTATTTTGTATGTAAGCTTGTATTTCTAGTAGGTAATTTGCACTTTCTTTTAAAGTGTTACAGTCCTTTACATTTGTTACAAAATAATCTATATTTATTGTATAGCCTATGTTACACGATGTAATGTAGCTTTCGATTGGTGAAAGAATTTATAAAATCGGTTCATTAGATCCAGAGATTACTTAGGTTTAATTTTGTAGATAATAAATGACACCAGCCACCAAGCTATTACTCGGTGCTGCTAATTAGGTATTTATACCTATTTACTTACTTTCTGTCCTAATTCTGATACTTGCTAACTTATGTAAGAGAAATAATGAACTTAACACAAATCTTTGCTCACACTGAAATACTGAGGTTGTTAAATAAAAAGAGTAATAGGTATAGAACGTGGATTTGTGGTTTATTCAATTCTATAATACTGTACTTTAACAGTACTTCGGAAAGTCGCGACTGTCAAAAGAGCTGCCACGACGAATAGAAAACCTATAATTTAATATTTGCTTATTTATTTTTCATTAACTTTAATAAAGAAGTAAATTTATAAGAAGGTTCCGTTGATATAGCCAAGTGAGTATTAAAATACAAAATCTGTCATTAAAATATTTCGCTTCCGCTGCTCGTTCAAAAGCTTAACGACTTAACAAAAATATTTTATCACATACCTAGTATCTCTGTGTAAAACATTTACTTTAATATTCTATTCTCAAGTTAATTCTTATAATATTTCACTTTCACTAGTAAACTAGTAGCAGTAAAAATATCACTTGCGCTCAACTCAAAATCTATATAGCTTTTTCAATATAAAATATATGTAGCTATGTAAATTTATGTTTTATACATCTTTTGAAGTATTCGTAGATATTATAATAATGATTGATTAATATATGTCTTTCTGTTTATATTATTTTACGGGCGCCGCCGTTTTGCTTTATTTGGTATAGAGATAGCTTATACACCAGAATAATAATTGTAATCCCATTTTTTTTTTACAATTTATCCATTTAATCAAAACCTAGTGAGTACGTTATATAGTTATATGTTCTAGTACTACACTTAAAACAATAGATTTCAAAACGTTTCATCTCAAAATACTAATAGTTCTACCAAAAATCAACGTAAAACGGAATTTGGCAGTAAATATAGGTCAAAACATATTTACAATGACTCTATTTATATCAACTAAAGCTAAAATAACAGCCAGTATTCCTGTACGCGGACAGAAATAAATGCGTTTAATCTCTCCTTTAAACACATATTGTAATGTTGGCAATACTTAACGTCTACTCAGATGTGTTAGCGGCTGCTGGCTGCCGGCTGCATGAGGATTTATATCACTTGAGAGTCTTGAAACTGATCTAGTGATATTATTGAGGAACATCACTTCGATCGGACATTTTGTGGCCTGCCTGACCAAAAAGGTTTTTTAAATCTGTTTGTTTCCCCATTCGAAACCAATAACGCTAAACGCAATGCGCGTCACGCGATTAGTGACTTCAACTTCTTAATTATATTTATGTGTGTACCGATTATTCCAAGATGCGTTGTATATTTCAGTAATGTCTTAGTTCATTGAAGAAGTATGCTTGTGGTCTCAGAACTTCATTTCAATAAAGATAATTTTGAATTAATACTTCTGACTTTGCTATTTTAAAATCGATTTTATCTC
The DNA here is from genome assembly GCA_905404175.1 of Anthocharis cardamines. Taxonomy (NCBI): domain Eukaryota; kingdom Metazoa; phylum Arthropoda; class Insecta; order Lepidoptera; family Pieridae; genus Anthocharis; species Anthocharis cardamines. Next base: position 12,115,385 of record FR989959.1, read on the forward strand.
TGTTTGGCAGAAGTAAATGATAATAACCTTTCTCTTTTGTGATATATCTGATTGTGAGTTGGCAAAATAACAAATATTATATTGAATCTGTATATCCTTAAAGGTATACTTATTATGTTACATTCGTAGCGGGGTCCACGTAGCACGATTGCGTAGCTAGACCGCGTAGATCACGTAGGCTTTTCGTAGCACCGCTTCCTTCATTGATACCGACTACATAGTCGTATAAGGACATCCTTACTTCGTATTAAAATAATTTTACATAATATTCTTAGTATTATTTGTGGAATTTTTCAGACTTTGTTAAGTCTAGCCGTCATTAAATGAATGGGAGCCATAACAGTCATCATTTTGTATTTTTACTCATGCGCAGTCGGGACTGTTTTCTACATAGTATTCTGATAAAAGCACGGATCCGGAACTCAAATCTCTCAGCATTCGTTTATAATCTAAGGCGATTCTTTGCTATATTTAGTCTGTTTATATCGCACACAGGTGTCTCAATAGTTCCGCCTCGGCACTTTGAAGTCTCAATCGTTAATTTAATGCTTTGAATTGTTTTAGTTTATCGACATCCAGGTTTATTTGTATTTGATGGCAACAACGTGTGCATTATTTTAACAAAGTCTAATACAATTCAGATGGAAAATATAAGAAGAGCTACACTGCTAATCTAACATGACGTGCTCGTTGCGGTAAAACACCTGCCATGCGCATCTATGGGTCGTTGGTTCGAATCCCACCGGGACGATGGTTATAATTTTATATAAGCATGTCTTACCCACATCTGGTGACTTCGGGCATTGAACAGGGGGGAGGAATATCGATATTCCGACCGGGTAACGAACCACCGTTCATAGATGGAAAAACCGTGGAGTTTTTCTGAACCGTTTCGGTTTCAGTTTATGGATTTCGACAGCACATCATTGTCTGCTGTTCTGTGGCTGAGGTATCTCCTACCATCAAGTGAACCTTATGCTCATCTGTCGATATCTAACATAAAAAGCAATAACAATATCCCTGCGACTTCCGGCGGGCGGAAAATCGAAGAAAATCTCGTTTCTTACGCCGACGACGGCAACCGTGAAGTTTTAGTTTGTTGGCTCGCGACGTTTTAACACTTTGTGAGAGTCCGACGAATCTCGTCACCGACCAACATATGGCTTTCAATATCAATGATGACTTTCAAAGAGCCGCAAGATGTTCTAACAAGCAGATTCCTATCCGGCTTCCCATATATTTAACCCAATAATTAATCTACTAACAAACTAAATACAGCGAAGATTCCTTTCGCTTTACTTTCGGTCTTCCTAGCACTCTATGAAATTTCGCAGCATAGTGTGTTTTTTATGAAAACGAACAGCGAAAGCGGTGTGATCCTTAATGAGAATATGCTATTCCAGACGTAAAATTAAAATATAATGCTATTCCAGACGTAAGATTAATAAATTGCTATTTTAAAATTTTTACAAGTAGCAAAACAAGTAAAAGCTTTATAAAATAAAAGAGCTTCCTGATTAATTTTAAGCTCGGGCGCTGGACACAGCACTACACGGCTAACTGCCGAATTCGGAAAAACATTGAGGTGTACTTAAAAGTATCTCTAACTCTTTCATTACGAAGGTAAAATGAAAGACAGAAACATTTTAAGAAGCCCTCAAATTTTGATTATCGTTTCAGTATTCCACAGTAAGGCTCCCTTATTCCCAAACGGCGAAAAGAAGCAGAGATAGAAGCTACACCTAGTTGTCAAAATTTCTTACAATAGGGTGCGCTATTGGTTGAACCGGGTGACGTCAATGGCGACCTAGCCCGCTTGCCCCGCGCGCCGCACCCCTCGCTTGCCCCGAAGGCCGGCCCGCTACACTAGCAACGAAAAAATATTCACAATTTTCGAATGGAAAAATTATAAGGATTGCGTTATAGATTTGTACATCCCGTGAAGTTAATTTGAATAGTAAACAAGCATTCGAATACTTATTGAAATAATGATTTTAATGCTAAGTTTATGAAAAATTATTAATGTTTTTACTTTTATAATTTAAGGGAAAACGACATTATAATGGTTGATATTATTTCTGATTCAATAAAAACGGTTTTAACTCTTTTTGCAAAGAAGTACTCACGTTGACCTAATTATTTTGCAAATTATTTCATATGAAACTAACAAACCGAAAATTGGATACGTAAAACTTTTACCTGTGAATTTTAAAATATTAACTTTTTATTGAAAGGAGAAATACTTAGCATTTCATTTTAAAATATTTTTGGAACATTTCAAGTAGGTAGTTTCGGTTCGCTACTTATAACTTATAAATTTAAAATTCAGCTTATTGTGGGAAACATTTTCTACTATTTGCTGTAGGTACCTACTGACTTTGATTTTTTTCTATTTCGCGAACGACTGTCCCAATTTTTTTTGCTGGTGTGTGTGTGTGCTTTGTGTAAAGGTCTCAATTCTTAAAAGCCAACGAGATTGTAATACGTAAACGAGTAATATATATGGCCTTTATATTTATTTATGGCCTTTTACTTTGTAAATGGCTATAATAAAGTAATTACCTCAAAATTGTCCAAATAAGGAAATAGTTCGTCCACGTGAGCAGCGATAGCTCAACGCCGGTCTATATATGTATATCCGTTTTATTTAGGGCCGCTGATTCATCGGCATAATTAGCGTTATTTTCACACACCATCAAGTTCAAATAAAGAAATAACTATTCGATTTGTGCTTGTACGCGTTGAACCGCAAGAGAAAGCTATGTTATTGAGAATGTTTAATGAAGTAAGGTCTCTTACAGATAAAACTGTCACATTAAATAATTCATTTAATAATCATAACAATAACTTTTCTAGTAGGATAAAAAGCATAAAAATTGGCACAATGTTTAAGCGATGTTCAGGATAATACTTATTACCTACAGTTAGTGACTCATTATACGCACTGTTATGTTGTCTTACGTTGTTGATGGATAAAGAAAAATACAGGTGTTCGTCATTAGTATTTTATTTGAATTATATCGTCCATTAATTATAACTGTTCAGAGTCACATTAAATACTAACATAATTAAACCTCCTTATAATACAAATCTTAACAGTGCTATTGAAATAAAATACTGTATACCGGATTGAAACGCGATTTATTATTTATATTGTTTAAATTATTTATCCCGACGTTTCGGATGATTTTCAGCAACCGTTTTCACGGGGAGACAGAAAGGTGACAGTTGTCTGATTTTTGAAATGTCACAAAGTTGCCATATTAACGTCACCTATTCCTACGGAGTAGATATTTACTGTAATTTTCTATATTATGACAATATTGACTAACGGTGTCCTCTTGTTTTTTAGTATGTTTGATTTGGGGTTTTAGGTTTGTAATTATTGGATCCCAGGTGTTGGATAGTCTCAAAACATCTTCTCTATTGAAGTTAGGATGTTTTTTTAATTTCAATAGCCTCGCGTACCAGTCTGGGAAAGAATCTACTTTCTCTTGCTTTCTTGATTTTCGGTAGGTCGAGTGCTATTAACTCAACGTCATGAGGAACTAGAAATTGATTTTGCTAAGTCCTGTCCAGGGTAATCCTTTCTTATATTGCTATTGGAATTTATAATGATACTAGCAGCGAAACCCGGCGTTGCTCGGGTTAAAATACATCGCATGTTTAATGGTATAAGAAATATTTTAGGATTCATTTTTTAAGCCAAGTGTCCACTGGCAAGTAGCTTCCGCAATTTCTTGCAGAAGTCTATCACGACTTGTTTCCACTGGCTGCAATTTTTCTATTTGCAAGCCGCTTTTAGAAGTTGTATAAGTTAACTTTGTGCAAGATCTTGAAGAATTGTTTCCACAGAAATTGCATACAAATTACTTGCGCAAGAGCGGTCAAACAAAATGCCTAGCTGGAGAAAAATACGAGTTGCCTCTATTGTGTTGTTGTTGTTGTACGTAAATTTTAGGAGATCAAAATATTCCCACTTCGACTTACATACTTCATGCGTACTTTGGCCACATTTTTGTTTGTTTTGTTTTTTAACCTGGCCAAATTGTCTTTTAAGATTATGTAGCTTCCGATTGATTTCAATGCTCTTAAGTCTAATGCAACGTTTTTCTTAATTTTATTTTTATAATCTTTCCCACAATTGGGGATTAATCTCGTATAAAGATATGAATTTCACCGTGTCTTCGCGGGACCATACCTTTTTCTCACTCATGTTGAAGTTACTAATTTTTTTAAATTTGAAATGTAGTTATAATCAAAGTTTCAAAACATTCAATTGTATCCAGGAATTACCTGAATAATTTCCAGTATAAAACATTGAACTTGCCCTAAAAACTTCCAACTTTATTGTGTGAACAAAATAAAGTCGCAAGCGCTTGCTGCAAAGTCAAAACAACCGTATACACGTGAGACTTGCAGCAAGTTTGGCAAATCACTAAAACTTCCAGAAGTCCACTTGCGCTCGCGTTTACACATTGGAAGTCGCTTGCGCAAGTCAACTTGTGCAAGATTTATTGCTAGTGGACACTTTGCATAAAGTAGATAAATATTTTAGATTTCCATCTTAAATAATAAGACACTTATTCGACCATTTAACATACGGTGTAAAGTATCTTCAAGTTGTAGGCATCTTGGAAGTTTCTAGACCATTTTAGAAATTTCTAGAATTTTCTAGATCATTGAGGATCAATTTCACCGATTGCACACATTTTGGAACTTTCTAGATCTTTCCAGAAGCTTTCTCAAACATTCTAAATCGATTACAACAATTGAAAACATTTTAGAACTTTCTAGATCATTTCAGAAATATTTAGAATTTTCTAGATCATTGAGGATCAATTTTACCGATTGCACACATTTTGGAACTTTCTAGATCTTTCCAGAAGCTTTCTAAATCGATTACAACTATTGAAACCATTTTAAAACTTTCTAGATCATTTTAGAAATTTTTAGAATTTTCTAGATCATTGAGGATCAATTTCACCGATTGCACACATTTTGGAACTCTCTAGATCTTTCCAGAAGCTTTCTAAAACATTCTAAATCGATTACAACAATTGAAACCAATTTAAAACTTTCTAGATCATTTCAGAAATTTTTAGAATTTTCTAGATCATTTCGGATCAATTTTAGCGATTGCACACATTTTGGAACTTTCTAGATCTTTCCAGAAACTTTCTGAAATATTCTAGATCGATTACAATAATTGCACGGCTTGTTGGAACTTTCTAGATCATTGCAGAAAGTTTTAGAACTTTCTAGATTGCATTTATCAGTTGCACACATTCTGGAACTTTTTAGATCATTTCCGAGATTTTCCGAATTTTACGGAAGATTACATTAGTTAGAAAAGGACAGATATATATTATTCCACATTTTTGCCACCCGCAACCACCCACTTCCACCCACCCCGACCAAACTCCCTTATGCACACCTAGAAACCAAGGGGTATTTGCCATCCCAAGGGGAAGTTGATCAAAGTAGCGTATGATAGAAAAAACCGTGGACACACGTACGAACATTTGCATTTTATATAATATATTAAGATTACAGAAATATAAACCTTAGGAGTACCAAGTAGTTAGGAATGAGGCAGACCAGTGAGCGCTAAGCTAACTCATAAAATAAAAACAAACACGTAATATCGGACTGTTTGAGGCGTATATTATAGTAGCGACTATAGAAGCGAGGCGTACTGTGCGCTGTGGGCAGCGCTGTTGTGCGCACGGGCAACTCCCCGCTCGCTATGCAGTCCGCTTTTATGTTCGCCTTTGAGTGCACGCGTGCGACAATATCTCGAAATAAAACCGTCCACGAGAGACGACGAGAGTCGTTTGAAAACCGGAAAATGTCACGGAATAACATCGTCACTCACTATTGCCGCAATATATCAAAAGGATACTTATAACATTTCCAAACATTGAACTTCGCTGGTGATCATCAAACAGGCTAATGCCCTCAAACTATTTTCATCTGTTTACTTTGGCAGGGGTGCACCCGGCTACGTTACGTGTGTCATAAACCTGTAATACTATTACCGAATAAATGTATTTGTCAAGGTGAAGTGTGGTGATTTTTTAGTATTTTTAAAATGGCAACATCGAGGAGGTGGTGCCGCGCGGGCTGCAAGAACGTCTATCAGTTTTCCCGCTCGGCCCCGCCCCGAGGCTATTTAAATATATCGTGATTCGTGACGTATGAGCATCAGAGCAGCGCTAATTCGTTTCCTTGATCCGTCCGCCGGTGCCCTTCCTCGCAAGAACCTCGTCTTTATTGACAAGCAAGTAAAAATAGCACCATTAATTTTCTTTTGAAACGGATGTGAAAAGGGCGCGATATATAAACATTAGTGTTGCTATATATATTATAGTTATTTTTAGCCTATTTTTGTGGAAATATAACAGTGTTTGGACAGTGTAAATATTGACAATGTCTTGTGACAGTTTAGTATCTCAAGTGTCTACGATATTTTGTTCAACTTTACGTAGAGGGCGTTGGGTGCTGCGATGTCCACAAAAGTGTGAGTGTCAGTGTTCTACAACTTATTCTAAAATGAAAGATTTAGAGCATTTTAACTTTTCCCTAAACCAAATTTTGTATAACTAACACGCCCCGACTCCGCACAGGTGCAATGTAGATGTAGGTACTATACAAAAAAAAAATAGTCGACAGAAAAATATTTTTTAAAATCGGTCCAATAGTTTTTGAGTTGAATCGTAACAAACAAACATACAAACAAACAAATTTTTCCTAATATTAGTATAGAAAAGTGAATTCCCGAATCCCCAAGTGAGGCATGGGGAAGATCCTCCGGTACATAATACATCGCGCTCACCACTGAGCCACGGGGGCACCAACACTTAATGGACTAAGCTTATTTTGTGAGCTAATGTTTTGATTACCGAAAGATTCTTCAAATAAGAAATTACAGCGGACCACTGATAAACCCCTAAAAATATTGTACCCCTAATTATTTCTCTGATAACTTAAATCTTTGTCAATAATAATAATAATTAATAGGGACACAGATTTTGGTATTATCAATAAAGCTTTATTATATTCAATAACAATTTGATCTACTTTGGATTGATATGTATCGCGGAATGCGAGATCTATCACAAAATAGTTTTCCAGATTCCCTGCGAAGAGCAGTCAGTCGCCATATTTACATAAGTCTAACATTTCTAACGAAATATTTACTAGTAACTTGACTATACTATAGTAACGTTTTGATTTTCAACTCTAGCTCAATAAAGTAAGCCTTGATTTTTAAATGCAGATAAAAGAAGTAACCTATTACCGAATACATACCAGGAAACTTGATGTTATTTGTACACAAACTGTGGTTTCATCAATGATACCTTGCTAAACTAATTTTGACTATTAATTTGAATTGGTCGAATATTTTGACCATCGAAAAATCATAAACAAGGAGGAACATTATATATTATCTACCAACCACGGTCTGTCCATATTAAAAATAAAAACTTATTTAGTGAAAACACATTAACAGAAAATTATAGAAGTTCGTAGACTCTATAGCAGGGGTCGGCAACCGGCGGCCCGCGGGCCGCATGCGGCCCGTGCTCTATCTCGTTGCGGCCCGCAAGCCTCAGGTCCTTAAGAAAAAAATACCAAAGCAATAGGCCATATTACTAGAATCACTAGAATTTATACGGCCATGCTGCTGGGCCATGAGAGTATTCTTGAAAGCTCGCTCCCACGCGGGGTGATAAAAATGTACCTATTTCATTTTTTAAGAACTGTTATGTTATGTATTGTTTCTACCGAAAATAAATATTTGCTGTACTTATTCAATTCTTGGCAATTTTTTTTGCGTTTATACGCTGCACCTGGCCGTCGGTGGCGGGCGGCTCCTTTGAGACAATAGGCGGCGGCAGTCTTTGATTAGACGCAGGTGTGCGGCGGCGAAAAAATTCAAAGCGACCGACTTTAGTTAAAATCACAGCCGCGCGCAGCTATCGCCTCATTCGGTTGTGGAAATTCGCCGGAAACTCACGTCTCATCTGGTTGCTGGCTACGCGTTTCGTTTCACCTTTCTTCCCTTCGATGATAGCTTCTCACGCACGACGTATGAGGTAAGTACGTTGTATGCACTCGCGAGCAATTTGTATTATTTTATTTACTGATTGTTTATGTGAACCTTCAGATTGATGGGTAAATGTTATAAGGACGTGGATAGTAGTTACATGACATGAAGTCAGTTACGAGTATGTCATGTTTTAATTATTTTTTGAATGTGGAGTTGAATTTGTAGGTGCTAACTGGAACATATAATTTTACAACGAATTTAATTTTTTTCATTATTGTTACAGAATATTTATATAAACATGGCTTCAAGAAAAAGGAAGATAGAAGAAGAAAAAAGAGTTTTTAACAAATTATGGACAGAATTATACTTTTTTATCGAGTTTAAAGGAAAACCGTTATGCTTGATTTGTCAAAAGAGTATTTCTGTAGTAAAGGAATATAACCTGAAGCGACATTACGACACTGAGCACAAAGCTAAATTTGACTGTCTTGAAGGAGAAATACGACAAAGGAAAATTTCCACTTTGAAATCGTCATTACAAAATCAACAAAACATATTTAAGGTTGTGGCAGACAACAGCGAATCGAATGTTCGTGCCAGTTACAGGGTAGCAGAGATTCTAGCAAAAAGTGGACGTCCGTTTACCGATAGTGAATTAGTAAAAGAGTGTGTCTTAGCTATCGCAGAAGAAATATGCCCAGAGCAAAAAAAAATGTTTGAAAGTCTTAGTCTCTCTGCGAGAACTTGCACCCGACGTACTGAAGACTTGGGTGCTAATTTGTGTGAACAACTCAGGGATAAGGCGCAGTCTTTTGACTGCTTCTCTTTAGCGATGGATGAAAGTACGGACGTGTCGGATACAGCACAGCTACTCATATTTGTACGCGGCATTGACGAAAACTTTACTGTTTACGAAGAGCTTGTGAAAATGTGCAGTTTGAAAGGTACAACTACGGGAGAAGATTTATTTCACCATGTGGAACAAGCTCTGGATTCATTGCAGTTAAGCTGGGAAAAGTTAACAAGTGTCACTACCGATGGAGGCAAGAACATGAGCGGTCAAAACAAAGGTGTTGTTGGGAGAATCATCAGCAAAGTGAAAGATTCTGGATCTACTGTGCCATTGATTTTTCACTGTATTGTCCATCAAGAGGCATTGTGCTCCAAGGTTATATCCTGGAAAGAAATAATGGATACTGTAACATCCACTGTTAATTTTATAAGAAGAAATGGGCTGACACACCGTCAGTTCCAAAAGTTTTTGGAAGATCTGGAAGCTGATCATGGTGACGTGGTTTACTACTGTGAAGTGAGGTGGCTCAGTCGAGGTGCCGTTTTGGAACGGTTTTTTGATTTGAGGAAAGAAATTGGCAACTTCATGGAGATGAAAGGAAAGCCAGTCGAAGAGCTTACTAACAAACAGTGGATTATCGATCTTGGTTTTTTGACTGATTTGACTAAGGAACTGAATCAGCTCAACAAACGCTTGCAGGGAAAAAATAAATTGATTTGCGATATGTATTCAGATGTTAAGTCATTTGAGATGAAACTGAAACTGTTTATCGAGCATATTGATGAAAAAAAGCTTGACCATTTTCCTAATTGCAAGAAAGCCGTGGAAGAAGCTGGAGATAATTTTGTGTGGCAAAATATTACAATGAGAAACGTGTTAACACAACTACAAACTGAGTTTGTAAATCGATTCACCGACTTTAAAAAGAGCTCCCTTAACCTGGAAATATTCCAAAACCCTTTTGCAATTGATATTAGTGAGGTACCAAGCAATTTGCAAATGAACATAGTAGATTTGCAAAGTAATAGCACACTTAAAACGGCATTTAAGGAAAGCACTGACTTGATACTGTTCTACGGAGGTTTGAGTTCTGAAAACTTCAAAGAATTGAAAAAGTTTGCTCAGCAGATAATAACTATGTTTGGTAGTACATATTTGTGTGAGCAGAATTTTCAATTCTCAACTACCGCAAAAATAAGAATTGTTCGCGGTTAACGGATGAACATTTGGACGCGATTCTACGCGTGTCTACTACTAAAATGAAAGCAGACGTTAAAAAACTTGCAAGTCAAATGCAGCCGCAAAAATCTCACTAGTTCTTACTTTTATGTTAGTATAGTAATTCAATTAAAATAGACATGATTGTATTAATATATATGCGTTTTATTTCAAATATTAAAAATACATACCCGAACATATAAATATAAAAATAAGTGCGGCCCGCACTGATACTCTGGCAACATATGTGGCCCTGCTATAGCAAAAGGTTGCCGACCCCTGCTCTATAGGAATCGACACACTGAATCATGAAGTACTTACGTTAAGTTGAAAAAAATAATAATTAAATGCCAACTAAAAGTTAATTGACCTTATCAAGAAAGGTTCCTTTCCAACTAGTATTTTTAGTCCCATACTTATAAAATGTCCATATTTTAATCAATTTTATAAGTTTTAAATTATAAAATATCCTACTGGACATATTATAACAATTTTAGTCCATCTAATGTTTTTTTAAAAGCCAAAGGACCTCTTTATGTTCTGTTTGTATTCAGTTCGCTTACTATAATATTGTAATTAACTCTTATTAAGAAAAATTTCATTTCTTTTGAGAACAATAAATATCGTTAAGCATATTTCTTTAGCTCACCTTTAAGCGTTCGTTTCAAATCTAGCATTGCCAAGCAAAGGCTGGTTTCAAGAGGCTAATAAATGTCGATTACTAAGATGGAATTGCGAGAGCGCTCGTTGTATACGCAATACGCATGCGCGGAACTATCGATCGCACAGGGTGACCGCGCAACCGACCGACGCGTGTTTGTCTCCGCTCTGATTCTGATCTTGTCTATGCTCGGTTTTAAGATGTAACTGTGAATTATGTATTACTATTTGCCTTGTAATTGTAAATACCGGACCGGCCCAGTCAGTCAGTATACCAACGCTGCTCGAATATCTTAACATCATTCGACAGCAAAAAACAGAGACTAGTATCTTTGTTTTTATTATTTACGTTAGTTTCAGTTAATTATTAATATTAAGTTATTGGCAATATTTTTTACTTTTAAATAAATTCCCGGGATGTTTGTGAGGCGTCAGTGCAGACGTTCTTTGTATGCTTTTCTAGTTAATATAAGAAATGGAGACTGAGATGGAAACGCTGTGTTCAGGTTTCGGTTTCAGTCTAAGGATATTTAAATGCTCAGAATGAAAAATGGATTGACAGAAATTGATGACCTCTGGCTGGGTATTACCTATCCTGAAGTTAACCTTGCGTCAATGAAATATAAAGTTAGTTAAGAGTAGTTACATAAATGGACGGTCAGATTATTTTTAAACAACTTCAGGAATGGTAAATGTGTGTACGAATAAACTGATTTTAAAATGAAGACTTTAACTTACTCGTATTTAATATACCTACTATATGTCACTTGCACGGAATAAGTGACACGATAAACAAAAGAAACAAAGATTATCACAATATAGGTACTGTGGGTATAATATGGACGTGGGTGATATGGGGTGACTGCCCTTAGCTCAATAATATCCACCTACTTGGTTACATTGACGTTAGTACTTATTTGTTAAACAACAAATGTAACAATGCAGACTTTATAAGAAAAACGAAATGTTCGCGTTGTTACAAAACGACAACGTTTGAAAACGGTAGTCGGAAATATTTTTATTGCTAGAGAGAATAATTTTCGAAAATCACTTTTTTTGCATTTAAAACAGTTCGTGTTTACTATATGCAGACTACTCATTAATAATCTACTGCTACTACGGTATCAGTATCGGTATCTGAGGTATGATGGCACATTCCCAGAAGACAAAGTCAAATCGACGTTACCGTTCTCACGCGATACGTACTTTTCCAATATGAAATAACTACTAGGAAACCCTCATTTAAGATATTGTAATCCTGCAGACGCCCGGAGATTCTCCCAGATCAGAGAGAGATCAGATCCCTTTCCTTCCCGATCACTGTCCTCTATTCCCCTTTTAAAACTGTCAACGCACACGTAATTTTGAGTTAAGAATATTTAATTTACTTGCTTTCCTTTCGTATCACATAAAAAAATCTCTTTTTATGTGATACGAAAGGTCTAGGTATTATTTTCTTGTAACAGTTTCCCAAACATCACATGTAACCTAGGCCATCACATGTAATCGTCTATCTTCGGACTATATGTATTGAAATAATCGATATAATTAGAGACTAGCCTGATATTAGGCTCTCGGTATTTCGCGTATGAAACGAGAACAACAGTGGCCGAAAAAAGTTACTGTGATGCCTCGAACCTCATGTTGTCAATGGACGATGATCACCATCCGTCTATACCACTTTATAATTAAAATATGAACTTTATACTTTTTTATGAAGAATAATCCTTTGACCGTAATCCTGATGGTAAGCGCGGATGCGCTCTAATTGGGAACATGCTTTTTTCGAATCCTAACTATTGTAATGACTGTTTCAGTGTGCAACTTCATAGTGCACGAGCGATGCGTGGGGCAAGTGGTGACGCCGTGCAGTGGGGTGGCGCCGAGCCTAATCAAGGTAATATAGATCTTAAAGTATTGATAACATTCAAAGAATTACAAAAATATAGAGACTTAACACTCCTATCGTCATCTACGATGAAACTATAAACCACTGAAAACTTAAAATGTTTTCTTAATTTTTGTCAATAATATAAATTATGTTGGTTTTGACAGAAGAGTAGATTTTAGCTATCCTATAATACCCACTTACTAGCCTTGTATAGAACCCTCACAGGGCCACAACCTATAGAAGATGTTCCCGGACATTTATGGCATACTACAAGATGAACTATTTGCTCACTTTACTTGCTTTTTTTTCATTTGAACTTGTATCACTCTCTATAGCTATATACACGAGTACGTTCCTACGTTCCTCCGCTTTTGTGTAAAAAAATCATTGACATTGTTGATCGAAGAAAAAAATACCTATATATATTTATGATAAAGTTATGTCACTGTTTGTTATGCTTAATCTGCATTTAATGGCTAAGTTAGCCATGCAGTTAGCCATCAATTCCATTAAACTTAGGGGTAGGCAGCAGTAGAGATAGTATACTTCAGTGAGTACAAGATGTCAGTTGGCATGAAACATTAATAATGCTAATAGACTCGTCAAACTATTTATAGACGAGGGTGAACGCCACATACGATTAAGTAATTGGAAATTTAAAAAAATATGAAAATGTTTTCAGGCATTGCTATAGCCGTTACACAAATTGTCAAGTGATTAACATAGGGTATTTATAATATTCAAGATAATAAATATTGTTGAAAATTACTAATCGTAACTGCAGTTTCATATCCGATTTAGATCTCTATCCGGTTTTCCTATTTAGGCAAATAATACTATTTGTAGGCAGGAAGGTTTAGTGGTTATTGATGATAAATGAGTTTATGTAATATGATGTTAGTACCAGTAATAAAATCATCCATCGAACTATAACATATTGTACAAGTAAAAAAAACTTTGATAGTAACCGGCCACGAAACTGCAGTTGTGGTGGCGGCCGAAGGAGATTTTTTTTCTTAAGCTGCTTCCTAGCTTATGGTGCTAAGGGGGGTGTATTAAGACGGACCAATATTAATATCCAATTATCACTACTAATATAAATAATAATTCAATTAATTTTTGATCTACGTCCCACTCCTCAGATTTTCCCTCACGAAATGTCTTTCACGTTTATAATAATTGAAAAAAATTATGCGTACTAAATATTAAATCAATAAACTACAACAAATCAATTTGAACGTATTCCTCTTTTGAATCAGAACCCAGTGGCTCACTGCTGGTCAGAGCCAACACACCACAAACGCAAGTTCTGCACGGTGTGTCGGAAACGACTTGATGAACTACCGGCTTTACATTGTATGAGTAAGTACGAGACTTTATGTATATAATTGTATAACCTTGATTTTTAAATAATAAGGTTTTTATTTCATACTAATCATTAAAGTAGTCTCTACAAAAGAGTTTCTAAAATCTCTGTATAACTTTTAATACTTAAGGTATGCAGCATCCGCAAATAAAGAAGACTTAACGACGTAAGGGGAATAATAGTATCTACTTATTTTTCAAAGTATATTTAACGCTAGATGATTTTATACGAAACCCTTAATAAATGTAAATGTAGTACACATCGTTCACGCTATATCATTCAATACATAATACTTAATATCGAAAAAAATATCGCGTTATAGCGTGGTATAATGTTTCACTTGTATACCTCTATATCTGAGTTTGAAGAAGAATTCTAGTTTTGCTTGTTAAAGCTAAGTAGGTACCGTAAATACATGAAGTAATTTGTAATAGCTAACGAAGGTTCACCAATGGCTGAACACTCAAACGGTATCAATCATTATTCAGTGGCGTAGCTATCATATGGCAAAGTGGTGCACTGCACCTGGGCCCTGAAGCTAAGAGGGGCCCATGGCGTTTGGAAAGAGGGGGAGGCAGCTCCTTGATCCATACTTATATTATAAAGAGTCCATTTACCTAAGTCCGTTGTGTTACATAAGTGTCCTCAGAGAAATTAATTAATAATGCTGTGTGCACCCATTATTGACGCATATACCGGACCTATTTCTTTATAATATTGTTATTGTAATATGTATACAATAGTATATGTGTTGTTGGAGCACCTATTAAATAAATAAGAGGAAAAATTTGTTTGTTACTGTTATTGCGATTTTTTTTCTCTCTGCACCGGGGCCCTCGTCCACCTAGTTACACGACTGTCATTATCGTTTTGTTATTCATTCAAAATACCTACATTATATGAAAGACCAGAAACATTATAAGTGGTTCAAATTTTGACCACTATATAAGTCCGTGACTTAAACGGATAATGACGTTATGTTAATTATTACCGTGATCGCGAAGGCTTCGTCTTGTGCTTTTAAAACAGTTTATTTGAATGATACCGGGTTTGATCTAGGCTATATAAGTGTGTATACCCTATAAAAGTGTTAGCATTGACTATACATAATTATATATTATCCTATATAATTTATACTGTTTATACATACATTATATAATGCTAGTTACAATAAGAAGAAACTGCTAGAGACAAAACTCCTTTGGTTCAAATAGTATCTTCCATAATATAATACTTACATTAGTCAAACATCGCCAATACTAATATGGTTAAATCGTAGATCCGCGACTGCTACGAAGTAATAATATGTATTTTGCTTTAATTTTTTAAAACATTTTCAAAAACTCATTAGAAGGTTTGATCGAGGCCAGCTTGGGTATTTTATCTTCGGTATACTTCAAATTGTAGTCCAAATGTATGTGCAGTATGCGAGTACTACGTCCACGGAGAGTGCGTAGACTTCGCGGCAGCAGACTGCAAGGAGAACGCGACGTACTGCGCCGGCAGCGAGCCTCGCCACGTCCACCACTGGCGCGAGGGGAACCTCCCCCCCAACTCTAAGTGCTCGGCGTGTCGGCGGGCTTGCTGGTCGGCGGAGTGCCTCACCGGCTACCGCTGCGAGTGGTGCGGCAGTACTGTAAGTACTCCCCTGGACAAATACGACTCTGTTTCTCTTCAATTTTTATTATTAGATGCCAGCGCTCACTTGATGATAGGTCACTACAGCCAATATATCAACCTATGATAAGCTGTTATATATTTTTTCAGAATTCCGAAATTCTTATTCGGTAAGTGTTTCATGTTCGAAGTAGCCAAACGTTGTCAATAACGTGAATTAACCAACAAGCAACCCGTGGATGCGTGAATTTTGCAAAACCTTTCCACCAACAAGTCCGTCACAGTCCAATCTTAATGATCTTTCTTAGGAATTTTATATTTTCTTCGTTTTCATTCAAACAGTTCGACAAAATTTTACAAAAAGATCTGGATCATCCTAACTTACTGTTTATCGTCGGTGATATCTCGACGAGCGAACTTGCGGGAAAAGCGATTAATGTTAGCTATGGTTTTTTCGATATAAGTATTATATCAAATAGGTGAACAATTTGGTATGACCATATCCTCTGAAATCAAATATTGTTCAGTGTCACGCTGGCTGCCGCGCGCTCATACCTGAAGAATGCAACTTCGGCACGTTACAACCGATCTTCCTGCCTCCGTCTGCGGTCTCCATCCCCCGCACGGAGGTCCCGATGGAAGCGATCATCGGAGTCCACGTGCGGCCGCCGCCCTCCCAGCGGGACTTCGGTTGCCGTAAGTGTCTGTTCCGCAGAGCGCTTTGTCCCGCGCATGTGCGCTCACGGGTGCACATGTGCGCTCACGGGTGCACATGGGCGAGGGTAAAGCGTGAGGTGAGGTTGTGTTTGGGGCAGCGCGCCGGCGGGGCTGGACTCCGAGACTGGTGACTCTGGCGCGACGTCTGCTCCCAGCCGCTTGCAGTCCGCACCATGGCGCTTCGCCGCCCTATTCTAGAGGTATGATTCTTCTCTACTGCTCTGTTCGTACACAATTTAGCGGACCTTCTCTATGTCAATAACAAATAGACGAAAAGGCTTGAAATGAATTTTCATAAAAATTGCTCAAAGTTGTGCAACCCGGTCTGTCCTATCTAACTATGCTATATTCACCAAATCGATTCATTTATCTATAAGTATTGGTAAACATTACTTAATATTACTCTTTTATTAGATTTTGGAAGCATATATGTCATATAAATAATAATAAAGAGTTGTTATGTAATTATGAATATAATAATATGTTAAATAATAACTATTTATCATAATTCTAGAAAATTTTCTTCTCATTCAAATAATCGCTAGTATTGAAGGTCCAGCTAACGAATAACCAAGCTTTTGCATGTTTCTGCTAACCTAGGTACCTACCTAATAAATAAAATAACATTTTCTAAATGCATGAAGCTCTAGCTTTTCTAAACACCTTACATTCATGATAGGATCTTCGTAACTAGGCCCCTTACAAACTGTCATCAATCATTGAATTTTACTGAAAAGCTTTTCGATATACATATGTACATTGAATACATAAAAACATTTGAATTCAATTTTCAATAAGAATTTTTTTTGTTCCTAATTCCAGACAGTTGTTTGACCTGACTATCCCACCTAATAGTCACAATAGCTCCTGGGTTGAAAAGCTTAATTTTAGCAGCAAACATATAATTATCATTTCCTAAAGTTTTCATTTCACACTCAAAAGTCCTGAAGTTTCATTTACTAGTTTTCTGAACTAAAGTAGTTTCACTTCACATTTTTATAATACTTAAAATCTTTGGAGAGGCGTGAACGGGTCAGGGTACTTGGTATCCCAACATTGAAGGTAACACACATACACACATCAGTGTCGCTACTAATCTTGTCAGTGTTGTAAGTCTAATGACGTATTGCTGATTTTTAAGGTGACAGTAAAATTGGCAAGACCGACCACATTTATTCCTTTTGTTTATAAATTAAAATAACAATGTTTAAAAATAATATGTATAACCTATTTTATAATTAGTTATTGATAAAATGGTTTTATTTATTGTAGATTAATATTAAGAGGACTAATTATATTATTGTATTTCAAATTCCTAGCTGAATTAAACAGTGAGTAGTTAATAATTAACAATCGCTAAAAATAAAGATGAGCATGTGCTAAATTAAAACATGTGCAAAAATGAAATTACCTAAAGTAGATACTAGATATTAAAAATGTGTTAAAATAAGTCTGGAATACTGATACAGTTTAAAATAGGGGATTTGAAGCATAGAACAATGAATATTCCTTTTCAGATCAATTTAATAAATAAATTAATAAATTTTAAGTAATCTAGCCATAAATCTTTAAACAAAATTAAAAAAAAAAGGAATATGCTTTGTGATGACTTCTTTAAATAGCCTAAAGCATATTTTACGGGGTTGTATGGGGGGCGTAAGCAATGTTCTGGGGTGTTGCAGCTCGCAGCGTGAGTGAGGAGTTCAGCTCCGGCTGCGAGGGCCGCTCGGGCTCCGGCGGCGGCTCCACGGGCGCGCCCGCGGATCAAGAACACAAGCCAGACCATAAACAACATAGAGATCGAACACCGGATGATAGAGAAGAAGGTAATCATGGTGAAATAGTAAAAAAACATGTATGTTACTGTAAATAAACTTAATTGTGTACCTACTTGTAAATCATAAGTTTCTTAAAAAGATGGTTGAGGGTTTATTAGTTTTACTCAACAATTTAATTATTTCCTTATACGAACGTTACCTTCATCTTCTTCTCCTTCTTCCTGCCCTGTTCCCTTTTTTTTATTCAGGTCGGCGCAGTATGTTCTCTTTTTCCATTCTCTCCTTTCACTCGCCATATCATCAGTCACACCTTTCAAACACATATCATTCTTCATACAGTCAATCCATGTTTTTTGGCCTCCCTTTTCCCCTATACCCATCCACTTTCATATTAAAAAATTTTGTAGCCCTTCGTCTCTCTTCATAACATGCCCATACCTAGCCAAATGATTACCTTTAAATTTTTCATTCACTGGCGCTACTCTCAAACTTCTTCTTATATAGTCATTTCTTATCTTGTCACTCCACACATCTACCTCTACATTCTCATCTCAGCTACATGCAAAAGTTTTTCATCCATCAGCTTACTTGTCCAACATTCAGAACCATACATCAAGACGGGTCTTATCACGGTCTTATAGATTTTTCCCTTAAGTTTTAAGGGTATCCGTGGATCACAAGTTGTTCCAGATACCTATTTCTTATACGAACGTTACCATTGTCGCTAAAAAGACATATCCTGTACTCCAACAGAAGTGGTCAAAGTATATGACGGCGAGGCGGCGTGGTCGCGGCGACTGTACCGCCCCGTGGTGGTCGGTAGGAATTGGAGTGATCGCGAGCTGGTAGCGGCCGCTCTGCGTGCGTTCCACGTGGCCCGCGACCCTGACCAGTTCGAACTGACCGACGCCCTGGCTGGAGATGAACCGCCGCTGAAGGATCCTACACCGCTGGCCCGAGTGACACGGTTACCGAACAAGAGACCAGCTTTGTTCTTACGCTTCAAGTTAGTATCATTTATTAAGATTTTTTAGTGAATTCTATATACAGTTTTTTTAGCGTAGGTACATTTTTGGATGACCCTTTTTCTTAGATTTAATGCACGTGTTGATTTACCAAATATATATGCTAGGACTATATCTTATACCTTTAAACGAGCAATTCTTGTATATATATATATATATATATATAATTGGAATCTCGGAATCGGCTCCAACGATTTGATGAAATTTCGTATACGGGGGGTTTCGGGGGCAAAAAATCGATCTAGCTTGGAATCATTTCTAGAAAATGTCATTTTATTCGTGTTTTATCAACTTAAAAGAAAAATTACTTTTCCTGACATCTATCGGCGAATAGTAATACTATGTCATTTTATTCGTGTTTTATCAACTTAAACGAAATATGACTCTTCCTGACATCTATCGGTGAATAGTAATACTATTTTTTAAAACTAGGTCTAGACAATGTCATTTTATTCGTGTTTTATCAACTTAAAGGAAAAATTACTTTTCCTGACATCTATCGGCGAATAGTAATACTATGTCATTTTATTCGTGTTTTATCAACTTAAACGATATATGACTCTTCCTGACATCTATCGGTGAGTAGTAATACTATTTTTTAAAACTAGGTATCATTTCTAGAAAATTTCATTTTATTCGTGTTCTATCAACTTAAACATAAACTTATTTTTTTTTATTCGAAGAATAATAACAAAAAGGTGGCGTTTGATTTTTTTAAATTGCTTTAACGACACTACAACACTAAAGCTATTCCAGCAGATGGCGTTGTTAAGTAACACGAAGTCAATGAGTGTTTGCTTTGAGGTTAGACTTGATTTTATTACTATGTAATTCGTACTTAAATTTTCCAAAAAACACAATTTATAAAAAAAAAAATACCATCCAGGTACTGTAACTTAATATGGAAACCTACAAAATACTTATATGTAGTTATATTCTCTCCAGGATTAATATTGTTTCATTATCGCGAGTATCACACATTTAAATTTTAAATAAAATATTGTATACCGGATTAAAACGCGATTTATTATTTACATTGTTTAAATTATTTATCCCGACGTTTCGGATGCTTTTCAGCAACCGTGGAGCAGACTGGGACTGGGGATAAATAATTGAAACCATATAAATCATAAGTTGCGTTTTAATCCGGTATACAGTAGGTATTTTATTTAAATCTCTCCAGGGTTCTTTAATCTTTGAAAGATTGTCGAAATCCCCTCCAGATGTTTTGTTACTCCCTCTAGAGAGCCGGAATCAGGCGGTGGTGAAGTGCGCGTGTACCCCGGGCGGGTGGCGGGCGCGGGGGACACGTTCGTGACGGTCCCCTGCAGTGGGGACGAGTCCGTGGCCGACCTCATGGCGTCCGCGCTCGAGCGGTTCGGACTGGACCCCGCAAGCGCGACGCAAGACTATCGCTGCTCGGAAATTCTACTCGATCGAGGAGGTAAATAGTTTTCCCCAAGGACTTCAATTAAATTTGAGCCATATTCAAGACAATAGCATAAAAAAACTTCTAATAAGCTGTAGTTAGTTTGATGACACTTTTTTTTAGGTTTCTTTCTTCAGTCTTACAAAGAAATATATAAACTTACGAGTAAATTAATTGTGGCCTGTTTTTTCGCACTATCTGGTAGACAAATCCTACTGATAGCTGACACAATTTACCTTGAACATGAAGAAAATATTAATCACGATGTGGTGGAATCGCCCTTTATGGCATAGCATAGTACGCATGATATGCAGTATAGGTTTACGTTTTTTGAACTGTAAATGAAGAGCTTTATTCATTTATCTTCACTTAACCAAACCAACTGTGACGGACCCAACTTGTGGCTCGTTGCCAAGTAAACAAAATGGAAAAACGAGGCTAGATATTATCTTAAACTATTTGCCTAATTTATTTGTTGACGACTTACAGTGCTCCAGAAATAAATAGTTGCGAACATTTACAGTCACATCAGAACTCCTAAAGTCATAACATAAATGACATCTTTAAGATGTGAAGAAAAGAATCAGCTCAGGTTGGATGCAATGGAGAGAAATATCTGGAACAATTTGTGATCCACGGATGCCCTTAAAACTTAAGGGAAAAATCTATGTATTTGCATGTAGCTGAAATGAGAATGTAGAGGTGGATGTGTGGAGTGACAAGATTAGATAAGATAAGAAATGACTATATAAGAGGAAGTTTGAGAGTAGCGCCAGTGAATGAGAAATTGAAAGGTAATCGTTTGGCTTGGTATGGGCATGTTATGAGGAGAGATGAAGGGCATGTATCTAAAAAAGTTTTAAATATGAAAGTGGATGGGTATAGAGGAAAAGGGAGGCCAAAAAAGACATGGATTGACTGTGTGAAGAATGATATGTGTTTGAAAGGTGTGACTGATGATATGGCGAGTGAAAGGAGATAATGGAAAAAGAGAACATACTGCGCCAACCCCAAATAATAAAAAAAAAGGGAACAGGGCAAGAAGAAGAAGAGTTCTTTATCCTACCAACTTCTTGTTCACTTCATTGCATGCATCGGCTTTTATTAAATAGGTAGAGCCGGGTGAGACTATCGTGTCTCTAAGTTGTGATAAACATTATTCTACGTTTGACAACTTCCACCATCAAAATAAGCGGGCGGAATAATAAAATGCAGTCTGGTTAACGATGGATGGTGAAAAAGCAGTGTAGACCAGATTCCCTGTCAACTTCATTCTGGTTATGGACTTTCGAATGCAAAAGAAAGCGAATGAATATTATGCGACTGTAGTATCGACTACCATTTAATGAGCAGTACTTTCAAATTATCATTTATTCATTTATGTACATTTTTGTTTTACATTTACTGCCAGTTCCCAAATCAAGGGCGTAGAACGGACGAGAAGAACAAATGGCAATAAACTCTCCGCCACTCTTTTTAATCGCCAAGTTTTTTATTTTACAAAATGTTTGTAAGGAGCTACAGCCATTACATCATGTTCCACATGCCATCTTGAAGTACTTAATTATAATAATAAAAAATAAACGTATAAAAACAAAGGTTTATCCTCTATCAGCAGTAGACATGAAATAGGAGCACGCACTTACATTATCATGGGAACAACACGTAAACACATAGTCGAAATAACTAATACGCCTAACTAATTTTTTAGCGCCGAGCGCCTTACTGAGTGGACGTGTGTTAGTGAATAAATATAATTTACAATGAACGTACTTCGTTCGCCTACTGGAAGTGGCCTCGCTGCTGGGCATAGTGATCCACAAATCAATATATCAAGTAGCAAACGTCTAGACCTATCTGACCAGCAGGTTACTGTTCGGCACAAAAGGAAGTATTTAGACTACGAAGACACGATGAAATCGGAATTTAGCGAAATGAGGAAACAAATGACGCAAATGATGGAAATGATGTCTTCTCTTTCTGAGAAGCAAACAGACTTCATCAAGCAAATTTCCGGCGATATTTCTTCTATTAAGGAACAGGTTTCTGAAACAAAAATAGCTATCGAAACTCTCAGAACGGATCATAATTCGCTAAAAACCGACGTAAGTACACTCTTAAATAAAAACATTTATACCGAGAAACGAATTAGCGAAGTTGAAGCAAAGTTAAAGGACTTAAATTACCCTACCATAGTTACTTCCCAGGGTTCGGATCAAGAAGACATACTTTATGAACTAAATGAGCGCCAACGTCGTAGTAAAAACATTATTATTACAAACGTTCCGGAATCCGAGGCATCCAAATCGGATATGAGGCAGGCTGCCGACAAGAATTACGTTATAAATTTAACGAGAAAGATAATGCCGGACTGTCCTCATCCAACGACAACTATAAGATTAGGAAAACCCATACCAAATAAATCACGACCCTTAAAAGTGTGTTTTCTAAACGATGAACCTGTGAAAATAATTTTGAAAAACAAAAATAAACACACTTTAGGTACTATAAAAATATACTCCGACCAAACTCCACAGCAACGGAATTATCTCAAAATATTAAAAGAAGAACTGGAAAAAAGAACTGAAAAGGGGATAAAAAACCTTAGCATAAAATTTATAAAAGGTGTGCCCAAAATTGTGGAAAATAATTCAAAAAACTTATCCACCTAAACACTAACAATTGTTTAACACATCAAATAGCGAGCACATACAACAGTATTAAGTTGAAGGCAACATCCCTAAAGCTGATGTATGCAAACGCACGTAGTATAGTAAAACCTGGCAAAATGGATGAACTGAGATGTATAGTAGACACCTTTAAAACACAAATACACTTAATTATTTTAACAGAAACGTGGATAAGATCTAAAGAGGATGGTGAGCGACTTCAACTCCCAAACTATAGTCATTATTATAATTATAGGTCAAATAATAGAGGTGGTGGAGTCTCAATATTTGTCCACAAAAACCTGCAACATAATCAATGTCAGAACAAAGTTCTACTAGATAACCATTATCTCTGGATTCATTTATACGATTATTCGTTGGACATTGGTGCTATATATCGTAAACCAGAGCACAGTACTATTGAACATTTTTTTGAAACTTATGCTATGCAATTGCAATCGAGTAAAAGAGCAATAGTCTTTGGTGACTTTAATATAAATTTATTGAATAACGACAGATATACTGATACATACAAAGAAATTATCGAAGTAAACGGCTTTGAAATCCTTAACAAAATTGACGACAACTACTGTACACGTGAAACTGCCTCATCAAAATCAATAATAGACCACGTTGCTTCGAATCTGAAAGAAAATGACTTTCACCTTGCAATTGTAGAATCAGCCATGTCAGATCACAAACAATTATTCCTAGAAATGAAAAAATACAAGCCTCATCCAACAAAGAGGGTAAAATATGAAGCAATAGACTACAAAAATTTATGCCATTACCTTATGAAAAACCCAATTACAGATATAAATTCAGACTATTCACAAATAGAAATTAAATTAAAAAATGCCATTAATAACAATAAGATAACAAAAACTAAAATCCTAAATCCACCAAGACAAGATTGGATACAAAAAAACATAATACAAGACATAGATGCAAGAAACTTACTCTATCACCAGCACAAAATGAATAAATATGACAAAATAGTGGAACAAAATTATAAAAAAGCAAGAAATCAAGTTACAATAAAAATACAAAAAACTAAAAATCAATATTACTTAAATGAATTTAGTAAGGTGACGAATCAGCCAAAGAAAATGTGGAGCCTAATTAACAGCCTAGCTAGAAATAGAATTAAAGAGACTGTCATACCGCACCTTGTTACCCAGACCGGCCCTATTAGTGACGCGAAGGAAATATGTAAGTGTTTTAATATCTTCTTTGCATCGGTCGGCTCGCTCTTAGCAAATAAATTTCCTAAGACTCAATTAAACCAATCACACAATCTTACTGTAAATAGTAAAATTTTAGATAAATTCGCCCCCACAACTGAAAAGGAAGTCTTAACAATCATTAATTCCCTAAAGACAAATATAAGTTCAGGATTAGACGAAATTAATGTTAAATCATTAAAATGTGTTAAAAACATAATAAGTAATGACCTTGCTAGTTGTATCAATAAATGTCTAGCTGAGGGGATATTTCCGAATAGTCTTAAAATAGCTAAAGTCGTACCGATATTTAAAGCGGGTAATAAAACGGATCCTAATAACTACCGTCCGATCTCTGTTCTGCCAGTTGTATCTAAAATTTTCGAACGTATCTTACACAACCAATTAAAGAAATTTCTAGACTCATCAAATTTCCTATACAAGAAGCAGTATGGATTTCGACCGAAATCAAATGCTCTTTCAGCGACAATGGATATAATAACTAAGCTAATAAGCAATTTGGATGATAAAAAATTGGCCATCGGTATTTTTATAGATCTCCAAAAAGCTTTTGACACCGTAAGTCATGATCTGTTACTAATGAAACTTCAAAGCCTAGGTGTCGTAGGATCCGCCCATGCAACTCTTAAATCGTACCTAACAAATCGATCCCAAATAGTCAAAATTGGTTCTGTACAAAGTGACCCAATACCTATATGTTACGGAGTACCCCAAGGCTCTATTCTAGGACCGCTCTTATTTCTGGTGTACATAAATAGTTTACACGAGTTACCGCTCAAAGGAGAATTAAGTCTATATGCGGATGACACGAGCTTGTTCTACTATGGAGAGTCAGTACAAAAAATTGTATTGGAGGCACAACAAGACATGATTCAACTAAGCACATGGCTGCAAAACAACTTACTCACTATTAATGTAACGAAAACTAATTACCTAGTATTTTCCCCTAAAAATAAAAAGATACCACCACACTCGCCTATAACTATTAACAATCAATCTATCAACCTTGTTACTCAAGAAAAATATTTAGGCTTAATAATGGATAACCACTTGACCTGGCGACCTCATATTGACAAAATCCGAAAGAAAATAACAGCCCTGACTGGTTCTGTAAGAGGTTTCGCCAAATGTCTGCCCCAGGCTGTTCGATATTTGATATATAACTCCTTAGTCAAACCACATTTCGATTATCTAACCCCCATATGGGGTACAGCCGCCAAAACAAATATTGACAAAGTGCAAATATCCCAAAACAAATTAATAAAAACACTATTTTGTTATGACTATCTTACACCAACGGAAAAAGTTTATAAACAAACTAATATAATGAATATTACACAAATGTACACCTACAATACATGTACACTTATACGTAAAATTTTAAATAATCAACTCCATACAGAAATAACTTTTACGAAAAGAAAACGAAATTCTAACCTAAGGCCGATCAAACCAGAAGATCTGAACATACAACCAGCCCGAACTAAATCTGGTTCAAAAACCCTACTTAATGAGGGAGTAAAACTATACAATAATTTGCCACAAGAAATTAAACAACTTAATTCATTGACTGTATTTAAAAAGAAATTAAAAAAATACATTTTAAATAACAATAAAAAACCAATCTAAAATACACAATAAAAATAACATTTTATATATGAAATAAATAATTACAACTAACGAAGCCCTTTTAATTTTAATCTAATAAAAACTAACTTAAATCACTAATACAAAAAACATTACATTGTAATGGTTACCACGATGCAATATCGTCGTGTCACATTTAGTTTATCTATATCCGTGTAATTTGCCCGAGCGAGCGCAGAGCGTACCGTCAATTTGAAGATATTAAACACACGAAATTTTTCGCTCACCCGCATTATTGTTTATTAGTTAAGGTGCTAATTAATTTTAAAATTTGTTACATTTAAGACATTTTCTAAATAAGTGAATTGTAAAATTCTTTGAAAATAAACTTCTTTAAACATAATACACACATTTATGTTACTAGTATCAGAACGCGTGCTAGAAGAGGACGAGCGTCCTTGGCGAATCCTGGTGAGGCTAGCGCGCGACTCGGTGCGGCGCATGGAGCTCGCGCGGTTCTACCTGCAGCCGCGCCGGGACCCGCACGGCCCCACTCTGGCGCTGTTCGTGGCATCGCTGCCCCCCGGCCTCTCGGAGCGAAACTATGAAACCATACTCGTTGAGTTTTTGGGCGCGGGTAAGTGATGTTAACACGATATCAATTATATAAGTTCAAATTCAAAAAGTTTAGTCAAGTAATCTTTTACAAGTATTTTTGAATCTATAAAAGCTACGGAACGTTGCGGTTGTGGTTTATATTTAGAGAAACAACTCGATAATCATGAAATTATGCTAAATGCCTTATTATCATCGCCTCACTTATCTGTAATTTGATAATGTAAAATTAATTAAGCTTTGAACGTTGTATATATTTTTATTAACCCAATTTCGCAAAGGCAATCAATTTAAGCTTGTTTAGCTCACCAGTCATATGTATAGTGTATGTAATCGATAATTGGACCAAGTGTAATTTTTTCAAATCGTTTGCTTCTTCATAAAACATCAATATTTAACGAAAGTACCCATCGACCAATAAATTGTAACACCACAAGAGAAGCAGTTTTAACAGCCCGTTATTACTATTTAAGTAGGTGTAATAAAAACGAATAAATTGATTGGTAATGTTCCTTGTCAATAGATAACAAGTTCACTTCGATCGGTCCCATTTACTACGAGTACGGCTCCATGGTGATCACGTACGAGGACGCGAGCAAAGCGGTGCGGGCGCTCTACGCGCTGCGAGAGGCCAAATACGAAGACAAGCATTTATTAGGTGCGGCTCTTGAATTATACCTATGTCATAAGATTGTAATATTTTCCCAAGAGTGTTCAAAGTTGTCAAGCTTTAAAGTTGAGGAATCCAGTAGTCAAAAGTAACCAGACGAGAATACGGATTCCGCCTGAACAGCTTCTGTGTCAACTGCAGGCAGGATTGAGTATCGATGAGGTTCTAACTTTCTAGCAAAAGATTATTCCATTTTGAAGACATTAATGTCTTGGTCACATTAAACTGGCCATTTAGTTTTGTTTAAAAATCAGTCAGAGAAAGTAATGTAGAGATGCCTCTAGGCATTCTTTAAAAGATTATTATATATTTAAGATCTCTTCTTAACATAATTCAACTTGTACAGTGATGCTGCTACCCAGTATCGAACCATCCATGGTCCCATCGGGAGTGAAGCCACTCCTAGTATTCGTGAACGTCAAGTCCGGGGGCTGCCAGGGCCTCGAGCTGATCTCCTCATTCCGCAAACTCCTAAACCCTTACCAGGTCTTCGATCTGGAGAACGGTGGTCCTTTACCTGGGTGAGTGAATATTTTTTTGAAATACGTACATATTTCCCTCAAGCTATGTAATGTGGTAGCAACGTTGCAAATACAAAAATAACAAATTAACTAAAAAAGACGTGAATATAAAAATATAAAAAAAAACAAAAAAATCTGTTCAATAAAATACAATAACAAAATATTTTAAATTGAGTAAAAATTCCATAAAGAAATATTAAAAGTGAAAATAAGAATTACAAAAAATACTAGGGAGTATAATTGCTTTTGAAAAAAAAAAATTATAATTCTGTTGTATATTGAGTAAAACTGACATAAGTGTGCTTATGTTATAAGTGCGGTGGTTTGGATGTTGTTTACACACACACTTTAAGCTATATTTAGAAGTCCACTAGTAATAGTACAAATATATGTTTACAAGAGGCACAATACTTAGGCTATAATATCACGCAGGCTGTACGTGTTCCGCCACATTCCCAACTACAAAATCCTAGTGTGTGGTGGAGACGGCACCATCGGGTGGGTGCTGCAGTGCCTGGACAACGTCGGGCAGGACTCCCAGTGCTCCAACCCGCCCTGCGCCATCGTGCCCCTCGGCACCGGTGAGAACATCATTATAATAAACAGAAGTTGATCAAGGTTTAAAATCAAATCACGTAATTATCATCAATCATACTTATCTCATCAATTATACTCCCCAAACACATATTATTCTTCCCACAATAATTCCATCTTATTTATTATTATTATGTATTTATTCATCAGATAAAATAAACCATTATGTTAGTAGAAACTTAGAAACTAGTGTTAGTATACAAGTACCATATTTTTTAAAAGAACAAAAGCTCACGAGAAAGTACGCGTACACTAGTCGATCCGAACCGACGAGTGCACGCACAAAGTGTCTCATGATAGGTGATGAGAGGTCGTCTGCTACAGTCTTTAAGATTCTGTTCTGACTGCCCCGTACCCGGCTCAACAGAGATCCTGTTTTAGTCCGAATGACAACCCAGAAAGTATTTAACCTTTCTCTACTTTTGTAAGGAAAGGGTAATTTTTTGACTTGCCCAACAATTGTTATTTGAAACACAGGTAACGACTTAGCCCGTGTTCTCCGCTGGGGCTCGGGCTACACCGGCTGCGAGGACCCCATGTCCCTCCTGCGTGACGTCATCGACGCGGAGGAGATCCGTCTGGACCGCTGGACCGTCGTCTTCCACCCCGAGGACAAGCAGGACGAACCGAAGGACCTCTCCAAACAAACTCTACCTGGTATGAACTATTCAATAGGAAATAGAATTGAAGCCAGAAATTCTTCACCAGATTCTCATGTTCTCTATTAAACCCAGGTTTTTTTAAGTACTCTTTAGCTTATTTAAACATGAAGATGGAATCAGCGGTACCAGGGACTGAATACCGGTTAATTTACTATGGGAGTTATACTGGTATAGTAAAGGTTTTTGTTAATATTCTTTCGTTTTTATTCATATATACTGAAAAAAAAAATACTGTGGTAAGTTTAGTGTGTATTTCTCTTTAAAACTTATATCATGGAATCTCAGTCAGACACGTATTTTGGAAAATAAAAATTAACCGGTTTCAGTCCCTGAGCGGTATACTAGATTAATGTGATCAAACATACAATCGCAATCTGAAATTCTTCGTTTCACACTGTTATTTATTTTCATTTATATTATAAACGACACTGATGATCTGCATCTGTTTTAAGAAGATGGTTCGATTACCTCTTACATATGAAAAGAGATGTTGTCAGAGATGGCTACAGAAGTGGAGTATAAATTCAATAGTAATTCTATAATGGCTATGATAAGCATGCGAGCAAGCAATAGTTCGGTTAGCATAGGCCCTATATTTTTTAAATACCTGACTAAAAATCTATTTAATTACTTATTATTCTCCGCTTTTCAATACTCACAACTATGTATCTTGAAATCTTTGACAGATAAGGAGTAAGTTATCATCATCATCTCATAGTTATTGCACAAGTTTGCGCCTCAACATTTTAAAACTACATCCAAAGTCTTAAATCTACCATGAGATATACACTATTCCTGTATGCGCATCGATGAAAGCTAAATATTAACCATATGTAGTGTTTACCTGTGTTGGGCTAGGTTCCCAGAGCGAGGACAACTCGCAGATACTTGTAATGAACAACTACTTCGGTATCGGTATCGACGCAGACCTCTGTCTAGACTTCCACAACGCGCGCGAGGAGAACCCCAACAAGTTCAACAGCAGGTATGCTTAGAAAAGACACTAGAATTCACATACATTCTCTCACTTACTTTAAAATTTCCATATACTCGTATAATAAATATATTGTTTATGGTATATGTTCCTATTTAAGACTATTTTCTTGATTAACGTTTAATTCAAAAGTGATACAATATAAAATAGTATTTGTATTAGCAACTTACGGCCTTATTCATAAACGTATTATGAGCTATAGTTATGATATAGTTAAAATATGTTTTGTTTCTTTCGTTCTGTAGTCTTTTTATATTCAATAGAGCGAGACAAAACACATTTTAACTATAGCTTATTAGGTTTATGAATAAGGCCGTTAATGTTCATGTAGGTTACGCAATAAAGGCGTTTACGTGAAGATGGGTCTTCGCAAGATGGTCGGTCGCAAAATGTGCAAGGATCTGCACAAGGCGGTCAAGCTGGAGGTGGATGGCAAGCCGGTCGAGTTGCCCGCGGTGGAGGGCATCATCATCCTTAACATCCTTAGGTAAGATAAGGGCATGGAGAGCGGAACTGGTGGGAAGAGCAGGGTAATATCGTAAGAACTAGCCTTCAATAGAATGAAGAAAGTCACAGACGTTTGATTTTTTACAATATACCAACAGAAACTATACATAATATATGCAATTCGTTTAATCTTTTGTCAACATTCCAGTAATAGGGTATAAAAGGAACCTTTGATTACACAAGTCCCATAATTCTTAAAAGATTTTAACACCTGGTAAGACCAAGTTTAAGGTTTTAAAAGTTTTTTTTAGTTATGTTCACAGTTGATTGATCTGACTCGTAAGACCAATTTTTCAAAATACAAAAAAATGTGGTTATTATATTCTAGACCTGAAACGAAACGACGAACAGGAAACATTTATATCCAGGTACATTTTGTGGATGCTCATCCTTTGCTGTGACTTTATTTATCTCTTCAGAATAATTAATGCCAACTCTAACCAGAAGTGTGACATCGTAGTGAAAGATATGTGTGGCATTACAGCTGGGGCTCCGGTGCAAACCCGTGGGGTCCAGAGAAGGATGACCAGTTCAACAAGCCCAACCACTGGGACGGCATGCTGGAGGTGGTGGGCGTCACCGGCGTCGTGCATCTCGGACAGATTCAGTCCGGTTTGCGCGCCGCCATGCGCATCGCTCAGGTCAGCTATTGATATTATTATATGACTTGCGACCATTTGAAATCTTTTTTTTATGTTAGATATCGACAGACGAGCATGAGGTTCACTTGATGGTAGGTGATACCTCAGCCACAGAACATCAGTCAATGATGCGCTGTCGGCCTACTTTTTACTTCGAGCATCCGGAAATCCATAGACTAAAACCGAAACGCGCAATTTGCACTTCACGGTCGGGATTTCGATAGTCATCGCACCCGATCTAGGCCCGAAGTTACCAGACAATAATTGTTTCTAAGCATGTTTTCCCCACGTCAAACAATAATTGTTTCTAAGCATGTTTTCCCCACGTCTGGTATAATTATTATAAACATGTCGTCCCGATGGGATCCGAACCCACGACCCATCGATGTGCACGGCAGGTTCTATCGACCACACCAACGAGCCCGTTAAAAATCTTGTCCTTAACGTTTTGGGAAAGAAATCTATTTGAATGTTTCGCTGTGTAGACCCTGGAAATGTTCTTATGGTTTTATGTATATACTGCTTGTGACAGTACTTATTATTGTCCTTATAAAGGCTATATGGGACTGGTCTTCTGAAACAAGAAGTCAACGCAGTTTGAGATGTGCCCTATATCTATTTTAATAAGCACAACACTGATTTTCAGTGACCTCATTATAAAATTTTAATTAAGTAAGAATTGGAAGAAAATGAAGGAAGGAAACAGACAGATGAGCACGTATAAGACCATCACTCTAAAAATACGGCAAGGGAACTTCACTTCATAAGCACGTCTACACAAAAAGTAGTTGGCATCGTTGGCTTAAAATAATTCTACTCGTAGGGCGGACACATCAAGATCAATCTCAAGAGTGAGATCCCCGTGCAAGTAGACGGGGAGCCGTGGGTGGCCGCTCCGAGTGAGGTCGTCGTGCTTAAGTCTGCGCTTAAGGTAAACATCCAGCCGTCGAGACTTAGTTAAATTGATGTCGTTGTATTGTTTCTTGAAGTTGCACAAGTTTTAGACAATTTTAACAAGGATCTTCGGATACATTTCTCTATCTTAAGTACTCTAAAGTAGTGTTGTATATATTGTAATTTACAGTCTCCACACCCCTCATAAGTAGTATTTTAGAAACATTACTAAGATAGAGAAATGACGACAAGGACATGATCTTTATCTTAGGGATTAATTTCTATTAATCTTGTTAGTAGTTCCACCATAGGATATTAGTTTCATAACTCTTGGGGTATATTTGCTTAATCAAATGGGTTGCATAAAAGTTAAAAAATCAAGTTAATGAAATTAAAATGGTTATTTACTTTAAGTTATGGTGAAACTATTACTGCTGATCACACGCAAATTCCAGTGCATGCTCGCTTATTTTATTAGTTTGAGACCTTTTCTGAAACTCATCCTGACTTCATCCGGTTATGCTCAAATTAACTTCTCTTCATTAAGAACTGACTTTTCGTCAAACGTTTTCCTAAGAAACAACGTTTTGCTAACAATTAACCGAGTATTGAGCTTTACATGAAACAACAGCCTTTAATTGATGGTAAAAGTCTCCTGCTATATTCCTTTTGCAAAGTCCTGCGCAATATTCTAACGTAAAATCTTACTAGAATATTGCCATTATGTGCATTTTACAATATAACAAAGGCTCCTATGTGACACTGTAATAATTGTTCTACGATCTTTCGAATATTTTATACATCAAACACTCATTGAATTAATTTGAGCATTTTTGGTCCCAAAATCAGAATCTGTCTTAAGTAAGCAGACGTTTCTGTGTCACAATATTGAATAGTCTGCCTGTGGGGCGTTAGTGGTATGCTGATCGTGATGTTGGACCCAAAGCCAAGTGCATGAGCTCGCTGCGCCCGCGTCGCGTTTTCACTGCCGACGCAACGACGTTACGCTTCCCGATGTTGTGTTACTGTAACAGGACTGAGGGATACAATATTTGACGATTTTGGCGTTGTAGGACATCGAAAATCACTACTAACATAAACATCAGTTATAGTATCGCTAAATCAGTGTAATTGAGTGTAGTTCTGAAGTCATAATTATAGTAACGATTCATAATAATGTTGGATAGCTAAGAGAATACTATATTATTACATAGCAAAAGTTTATTTAAATAATATTAATTTTATTTTGAAAGCTTTTGTCATAATTTGTATCAATATTAAAAGTAAAAAAGATTAAAGAATTTATAGAATATTAAGGTACTTTTTATAACCGAAAAATATTATTTGTAAATCACATTTAAAATGTAATGTTCGAATGAGTTTCGGATGTTAGGTTTCATCCTTATATAAATTATATTTTCCTTTATAATAATCCAAGTTGTCAGGTTACAGTAACATAACTTTCATTTACATTGTCGAAGCACCGTGCCCACACGCGGCCTTTTAGCTACACCTCATCCTAAACTAATTATTTCGATTTTTTATCAAACACATAGTACTGTATCTTGTGAACCCCAAAGAATAACTATGTATAAAGATACGTAGTATGTGGCATACACTTATATTCTAAGATCTCTATAATAAACTCCACTCAAACCCTAAGCTTAACTTATAATGTACCTAGTACCTATATTAGTTTATCTTTGTTAATGAAGAAAAGAAGACTACCAAGTTACGTCATGTGAGTTGGAAAGCCGCTCACGAACTTTTAAGATTAAATAATACAATTGAATTGTTTTTCATACTCTATTTAAATACCGAGAACAACTGGTAAAAAAATATTATCTATCAGTAATAATGTATCATCATTTAGAAAGCTGATTCCTTCCTAACTTCTTCGAGGACGATTTGTTAAAATGAAAAACCACAGACGTCTAAAAATATATGTCTGTGGAAAAAAATTGATTACCTACCTATATATTTTTTTAATTAAGTAAGCTGGCTTAAATTCAAGTACTTTTGTCTTACTATGGAGGGATTCTGTAGTGGATAGTTTTAGATAAATCCGAACCTAAATTTCTATAGGAATATTTGCAATGAAAAAAAAAACTTACACTAAATATATAAAAATGTCCCTTAAGAGTTAAAGAGATTTTTTTAAACACAAAAATGGTTATTGACAAGGTTACAGCGGCTTCTACTCGAACTTGGTAGGTTTCTCAAGTTGATGTGGAGTCGAGTGGAGTTTGAGATGTCTTAGAGTATGGCTAACGTCGCTGGTCACAGCCCCGTGTCGGCGCTGGATAACTCGCTTTGATCGTGCGTTGTTGTTGTTCAGTGAAAACGCGCTCGAGTGCCTCTTCGGCTCTTACCCTACTAAATTATTATATCGATTCTTGATTGGCTGTTCTATTACTACCCCGGGGTCGGGCACACTGTTTGTTATCAACTATTGTTTTTAATAGGGAGTATACTTCGACTATAATTTATTTTAATAGTTTATTGTATTGGGCAAACAGAACAGTGTCTATGGCAACATTTCAAGCTAACGTCTGCTATCCAAGATAATTATCAAAATCATATTTATTTCTCACAATTCTAATAATGACTGCTCTCCTTCAGAAGCAATTCTTGAATATAAGCTGCTGTTTTAAGCATAGTTAAGGTGTAAGCACCTAGAACATTCAATTTTACTGTCACGAAACAGTTTACGTGGTCCGTAAGCGTACGTAAGCAAAGTTACGTGCAGTGATTTAGGCGTGAGTTAGGCTGACGAGCGGTAGGCCGGCAGGCGTGTAGGCAGCTAGGTGGGTAGCTGTAGCGAGTGCCTCACGGGTGTGTGTGACCGGCAGGCGACGATGCTAAAGAAGAGCAAGCGAGGGTCGGGCGCGGGCCCCGCGGCGGGCCCGTGACGCCGGCCCGGCTCAGTGGCGCGCTGCCCGCAGGCCACCATGCTGAAGAAGCGGGCCAAGGTCCGCCGGCGCAGCACGGAGCCCGCGCTGGCGCCGCCCCCGCTGGCGCCGCCCCCGCTGGCGCCGCCGCCCGCCGCGACCCCCGCGCCGCCCGCGCCCCCCGCACCGCCCGACTCCTGAATCTGGCTCAGCGAGCGCCTCATCTGAGCGGCCTCGGGCTCAAGGCCGCTCCGAGACGCTCGCGGGGACGGATCCCGACGGAGCTCTTGGTGGATGTAAATAACACAAATATATAACTTATAATTGAAAAATAAATTTATAGTCATTAGACGTTGTTTCATTTCTAGTCGATACATTTAAAGTGTATTATAAATAAAAATTTAAATATGTACATTTTGCGTTTTAATTGACTGCCAACTCCTTAATTACCATTTTCACCAATCCTTGAAGTCACTAATCTTAGTCTGCGAACAATGTGGACAATGACAAATAGTTTTCATCATTAATATACAACTCTTTGGTGAAAGTGGTAAATTCTATCTTCACATACACATACACTCCTTATCTTTTCATTGTTTTGACTAACTAATCGCTCAAAGTACTCTAATATTTTAGATCAAATATATACGCCTTTAGAAAATATTGAATCGATATTTCATTACAAATAAATTATATGAACTCGTTATTTCATTTTCTACAGTTTAAGAGATGTCAATAAGCAACAAATATATGAAGATTGGGCTTTTTATCATTAAATATTGGTGCTGAAGGAAAGTATACTATATAATGACAATTTTTTTTCTTAGGTTATTTTTAAATTCACAAAATTAGTCAATCATCTCCTAAATCAGTCGATGTACCGCGCTCTAACGTTCTCTCATCTTCTTCCCGTTTCATTCGTTATATCGGTGATACCTCAGCCACAGAACAACAATCAATTATGCTCTCTCAATTCGAAAACAAAATACTGAAAGCGAAACACGCAGTATTTGCAAAATCTATGAACGGTGGTTCGTCACCCGGTCGGAATTTCGATATTCCTCACCTTTTTAATGCTCGAAGTGGCCAGAGATGTCGACATGGTCATGAATTACGTCGGGATTGGAGCCCGTTCGTTCCCTATCGGAACGTAAGGTTACTATTCAGTGGCGGATTTACATGGTACAGGCTATTAACTTCAATTTCCGTCTACAATTGTCTATTCTTAAATAATTAATATAAAATATAGAGCCCGATTACTGGTTCGGGACGACGAACTGGGTGTTTTGCTATAGGATATACAAATTTGATGTTTCGTTGAATGACATCATAAAAACGTTCCACAGAATTCTTTTTGATGTCCACAAGACACGTTAAAATAAAATTGGTCCCCAAATTTGCCGCCCCTAAAATCAGATGCCGTTACTGTTACTGCACAATGTAATCTGGCCCCATCTCCACGTAAGGACTCTCGCTTAGGGGGAGTTTCAAGCAGAATCTAACGCTAATGGGAGAGAAATAATACAAGCAAATATTTTGTGCAACAATGTCTTTATAGATTGTCTTGCACACACAAATCTATGAAATATTTACACATCACAAAAATATAGCGTTTTTAATTTCAAATTATATTGCGAATATACTTAAATTATACAGTAACAACCATGAAGACTGCGACAGACTGGTTGGGTTGACTGTTACCTGGAACAAACAATGGAAACTATTTCACAGTGTCTCACGTTGACCGCCAAACTATCTGTCTTTAATAAAATGATCTAAGTATGAGATATCTTGAAGTGGATATAACTAAAGATTAACTTATGTAATTTTGTATCTATAAACAAAATGCATGGCACGAATGTACGAATGAAAGTACCTTCTTTTCACGCAAAGATCTAGCTAGTTTTTCGATCATACCCCGATCTAATGACAGTTCTCTACATTACCAGCTTTACAAAGCCTTGAGTTCGTTTCTTGAACCTCGTAATCAGTTTAAACACTGAAGGCCTTACCATGCTCGACTTCTATTTATCGAGGTGATGAGAATGACATTTCTGGTATGGTGCGGTAATGCAAGTCGGACATGGCCATAATCGCAGCAATTTGCGGATACTTTACAATTAATTAGTTTTATTTATTATCAGTTAGATATTTATGGCTCTGTAATCGCTTTCCAGAGGTGACCCTCACGAACGTAAACGTAAGCTGAGTGCTCTTCCTCTGCTACGTCGTTTTGCTCATAATTTATTGCCTCATGTAGCTCTGTAGCGACATCTATGATCCGTTACAAGAATCAATACGAAGTCTAATCCTGAATCGCGCTATACAAATATTTCGGAGCGCTGAGTACATATACAACATCTCGACATCAACCACTGGGGCCTTAGGGCCGGCCAGTCAGTGGTTCGACTGGTCGAGGTTCCTCCCTTTAGGTTGAAGGAAGACCACACCTCCCTTCCTCCACATTGGTGACCCCGACGTGATTTGAACACATTAGTTAAGAAACGTTCTACGTACGTAGCACCAGCTCGGTCTAGCGGGGGGCCAGCGGCTCGAGCGGCTCGAGCGCCTCGGCGGTGTAGCTGCGCACGCGGCTGAACGCGAACGGCGGGAACTTGGCGGGCGCCAGCTCGAACGCGGTCCACGCGCCGCGCGCGCCCACCGCGTAGTGCCGCCACGCCAGCGCGCGCCCGCGCCGCGCCCGCCCGCCGCGCAGCTCCAGCTCCTGCGGGGTTGGGGTCATGTATCTCACGATGTTCTTTGTTTTTATCTATACTTCTATATCTATACTCTATACTATTGTATTTTTGAATGTTATGAATAAACTCAAAAATTACTGGGCCGATTTTGAAAATTCTTTCACCAATAGAAGGCTACATTATCAGCGAGTAACATAGGCTATGTTTTGTATATAGTACATCTACATTGCACCCGTATGAAGCCGCGGCGTGTTGCTAGTGTTAGATATCGACAGACGAGCACGAGGTTCACTCGATGTTAGGTGATACCTCGGCCACAGAACATCAGTCAATGATGCGCTGTCGACCTACTTATTTCGAGCATTCGGAAATCTATAGACTGAAATCGAAACGCACAAAACTTCACGTTTTTTTCATCTATGAGCGGTGATTCGAAACCCGGTCGGAATTTCGATATTCCTTCCACCCGATCAATGCCTTAAGTTACCAGATGTGGGAAAACATGCTTACAGAAAACTATAAACATATCGTCCCGGTGGGATTCGAACCCACGACGACGTACCATGTGGAAGGTCTGCTCGGCCTGCTCGGGCGCGTCCCGGCGGCGCGGCTCTCTTGTGACATGACTCTGATGACGTACCATGTGGAAGGTCTGCTCGGCCTGCTCGGGCGCGTCCCGGCGGCGCGGCTCTCTTGTGACATGACTCTGATGACGTACCATGTGGAAGGTCTGCTCGGCCTGCTCGGGCGCGTCCCGGCGGCGCGGCTCTCTTGTGACATGACTCTGATGACGTACCATGTGGAAGGTCTGCTCGGCCTGCTCGGGCGCGTCCCGGCGGCGCGGCTCTCTTGTGACATGACTCTGATGACGTACCATGTGGAAGGTCTGCTCGGCCTGCTCGGGCGCGTCCCGGCGGCGCGGCTCTCTTGTGACATGACTCTGATGACGTACCATGTGGAAGGTCTGCTCGGCCTGCTCGGGCGCGTCCCGGCGGCGCGGCTCTCTTGTGACATGACTCTGATGACGTACCATGTGGAAGGTCTGCTCGGCCTGCTCGGGCGCGTCCCGGCGGCGCGGCTCTCTTGTGACATGACTCTGATGACGTACCATGTGGAAGGTCTGCTCGGCCTGCTCGGGCGCGTCCCGGCGGCGCGGCTCTCTTGTGACATGACTCTGATGACGTACCATGTGGAAGGTCTGCTCGGCCTGCTCGGGCGCGTCCCGGCGGCGCGGTTCTCTTGTGACATGACTCTGATGACGTACCATGTGGAAGGTCTGCTCGGCCTGCTCGGGCGCGTCCCGGCGGCGCGGCTCTCTTGTGACATGACTCTGATGACGTACCATGTGGAAGGTCTGCTCGGCCTGCTCGGGCGCGTCCCGGCGGCGCGCGCGGAACCGGCTCGCGGTCGACGGCGCGGCTCTCTTGTGACATGACTCTGATGACGTACCATGTGGAAGGTCTGCTCGGCCTGCTCGGGCGCGTCCCGGCGGCGCGGCTCTCTTGTGACATGACTCTGATGACGTACCATGTGGAAGGTCTGCTCGGCCTGCTCGGGCGCGTCCCGGCGGCGCGGCTCTCTTGTGACATGACTCTGATGACGTACCATGTGGAAGGTCTGCTCGGCCTGCTCGGGCGCGTCCCGGCGGCGCGGCTCTCTTGTGACATGACTCTGATGACGTACCATGTGGAAGGTCTGCTCGGCCTGCTCGGGCGCGTCCCGGCGGCGCGGCTCTCTTGTGACATGACTCTGATGACGTACCATGTGGAAGGTCTGCTCGGCCTGCTCGGGCGCGTCCCGGCGGCGCGGCTCTCTTGTGACATGACTCTGATGACGTACCATGTGGAAGGTCTGCTCGGCCTGCTCGGGCGCGTCCCGGCGGCGCGGCTCTCTTGTGACATGACTCTGATGACGTACCATGTGGAAGGTCTGCTCGGCCTGCTCGGGCGCGTCCCGGCGGCGCGGCTCTCTTGTGACATGACTCTGATGACGTACCATGTGGAAGGTCTGCTCGGCCTGCTCGGGCGCGTCCCGGCGGCGCGGCTCTCTTGTGACATGACTCTGATGACGTACCATGTGGAAGGTCTGCTCGGCCTGCTCGGGCGCGTCCCGGCGGCGCGGCTCTCTTGTGACATGACTCTGATGACGTACCATGTGGAAGGTCTGCTCGGCCTGCTCGGGCGCGTCCCGGCGGCGCGGCTCTCTTGTGACATGACTCTGATGACGTACCATGTGGAAGGTCTGCTCGGCCTGCTCGGGCGCGTCCCGGCGGCGCGGCTCTCTTGTGACATGACTCTGATGACGTACCATGTGGAAGGTCTGCTCGGCCTGCTCGGGCGCGTCCCGGCGGCGCGGCTCTCTTGTGACATGACTCTGATGACGTACCATGTGGAAGGTCTGCTCGGCCTGCTCGGGCGCGTCCCGGCGGCGCGGCTCTCTTGTGACATGACTCTGATGACGTACCATGTGGAAGGTCTGCTCGGCCTGCTCGGGCGCGTCCCGGCGGCGCGGCTCTCTTGTGACATGACTCTGATGACGTACCATGTGGAAGGTCTGCTCGGCCTGCTCGGGCACGTCCCGGCGGCGCGGCTCTCTTGTGACATGACTCTGATGACGTACCATGTGGAAGGTCTGCTCGGCCTGCTCGGGCGCGTCCCGGCGGCGCGGCTCTCTTGTGACATGACTCTGATGACGTACCATGTGGAAGGTCTGCTCGGCCTGCTCGGGCGCGTCCCGGCGGCGCGGCTCTCTTGTGACATGACTCTGATGACGTACCATGTGGAAGGTCTGCTCGGCCTGCTCGGGCGCGTCCCGGCGGCGCGGCTCTCTTGTGACATGACTCTGATGACGTACCATGTGGAAGGTCTGCTCGGCCTGCTCGGGCGCGTCCCGGCGGCGCGGCTCTCTTGTGACATGACTCTGATGACGTACCATGTGGAAGGTCTGCTCGGCCTGCTCGGGCGCGTCCCGGCGGCGCGGCTCTCTTGTGACATGACTCTGATGACGTACCATGTGGAAGGTCTGCTCGGCCTGCTCGGGCGCGTCCCGGCGGCGCGGCTCTCTTGTGACATGACTCTGATGACGTACCATGTGGAAGGTCTGCTCGGCCTGCTCGGGCGCGTCCCGGCGGCGCGCGCGGAACCGGCTCGCGGTCGACGGCGCGGCTCTCTTGTGACATGACTCTGATGACGTACCATGTGGAAGGTCTGCTCGGCCTGCTCGGGCGCGTCCCGGCGGCGCGGCTCTCTTGTGACATGACTCTGATGACGTACCATGTGGAAGGTCTGCTCGGCCTGCTCGGGCGCGTCCCGGCGGCGCGGCTCTCTTGTGACATGACTCTGATGACGTACCATGTGGAAGGTCTGCTCGGCCTGCTCGGGCGCGTCCCGGCGGCGCGGCTCTCTTGTGACATGACTCTGATGACGTACCATGTGGAAGGTCTGCTCGGCCTGCTCGGGCGCGTCCCGGCGGCGCGGCTCTCTTGTGACATGACTCTGATGACGTACCATGTGGAAGGTCTGCTCGGCCTGCTCGGGCGCGTCCCGGCGGCGCGGCTCTCTTGTGACATGACTCTGATGACGTACCATGTGGAAGGTCTGCTCGGCCTGCTCGGGCGCGTCCCGGCGGCGCGGCTCTCTTGTGACATGACTCTGATGACGTACCATGTGGAAGGTCTGCTCGGCCTGCTCGGGCGCGTCCCGGCGGCGCGGCTCTCTTGTGACATGACTCTGATGACGTACCATGTGGAAGGTCTGCTCGGCCTGCTCGGGCGCGTCCCGGCGGCGCGGCTCTCTTGTGACATGACTCTGATGACGTACCATGTGGAAGGTCTGCTCGGCCTGCTCGGGCGCGTCCCGGCGGCGCGGCTCTCTTGTGACATGACTCTGATGACGTACCATGTGGAAGGTCTGCTCGGCCTGCTCGGGCGCGTCCCGGCGGCGCGGCTCTCTTGTGACATGACTCTGATGACGTACCATGTGGAAGGTCTGCTCGGCCTGCTCGGGCGCGTCCCGGCGGCGCGGCTCTCTTGTGACATGACTCTGATGACGTACCATGTGGAAGGTCTGCTCGGCCTGCTCGGGCGCGTCCCGGCGGCGCGGCTCTCTTGTGACATGACTCTGATGACGTACCATGTGGAAGGTCTGCTCGGCCTGCTCGGGCGCGTCCCGGCGGCGCGGCTCTCTTGTGACATGACTCTGATGACGTACCATGTGGAAGGTCTGCTCGGCCTGCTCGGGCGCGTCCCGGCGGCGCGCGCGGAACCGGCTCGCGGTCGACGGCGCGGCTCTCTTCTCCGTGCTCGTCTTCTTTATTACTATCACTACCTGGATATATAAATGGATGGATATAAAGTGAAGCGAATTAAATGAAGTGTATGACGTACTATGGTATAGTGAATAGGGAATATGCATGTATTTTTTTATATTTTTATCTGGTAGCTTACAACGCTATATAATAGGAAAAATTCTACGTCAAAAGTGATTTATGGTATTCAAACAAAAAAGTTAAAAGTTGCCAACCGACACGAGCATTTTAAACGCGCGCTTTGTCTGACGTCATAGTCTATTACAACAGCCTAAATCGCAAACACACAAAGCAGAGACACCTAATAATTACGCAATGTCTATGCTACTGAGGCATAGACATTTACGTCATATTCGCTCTAACCAATGGAGTGGCTTTTCAAACATTTGAATTTCCCACAGATTATTTGCACATTTTAAAGATTAATTTTTAATCTGAAATATAATAAAAAATATTGATAGAAGCGTAATTCTGAATAAATAAAGTTTATTAAAAAAAAATTGACCCCCATTGGAATCACATGCATATTATTCCCTATTCCTTAGTCTTCTAGTTCGGGAAGAAGCAGACGCTCCTTGCCCAACTTCTGTCTGTTTCATTTTTCTATACAAGCATGCTGGTGATCAGTCTTCTACAGACCGACCGAAACATGTTTATTACACCTTGTTTCCCCGGGATATAACACTAGAAAGACTGAAATTTCGGACAACAATCAAATGAAAATACTGTCTTGTATTTCGTATATTTGTTATAACGGCTAACAGTACCTTGTCCCCCACGAGGCGATAGTGCCCCGACATGATGCCCAGGCTGTGCTTGGCGCTGCGGTACCGCAGCTGCGACACGCAGCTCGCGGGCTCGTCCGGTGTCGTCCACATCAGCACCAGACCCTCGGGGAAGAACCTGCAACCCACGGGGAAGACCTTTATGAATATATTAAGGCAGTAAGGCCTTGAAAGAAATAACGACATGAAAGCCTGACAGCCTGAAGGGCTGGAAGGTAGCTCACTCGGTCGGCGAAGACGCTGTACGCGGGTCTGGCGGAGACGAGTTGGCCTTGATTATGGAATTAACGGAATCACCTAGGACGTGCCTTTGTGCACGTGATTTTACCTCCAGAAACGACTGCAGAGTGTCAGGACTGTCGAGACAGCGAATACACCACGCAGCATACACTTGCATGAACGAGATGGTCGAGGCAACGACACTATCTCTCGTCGATAATAGGTCTTGACATGTCGCCGCGCATCGTAAGCGGCATGGTCAATAGTAGAGAAGCGTGGCAAGCTATGGTCTCTATGATCTGGTTTATGTCGCATAAGAAATCTCAATTAGGCCCAAGCCAGGAAGAAGAAAAGGAAGATGTGTCCACCATCTTAATCTTGTCTGAGGATGTCAGCTATTGATCAACCGCTGGAGACCGAGGAGAGTGCGAAAACGAACCCACGGTATTCCAAAATGCGGACTTGAAGGTTTAGTGGGTAGGGGTCACCACTCTGGCTAGCAGGGAGTCGCGAGTGACTTTAACCCCACACTCTCCGAGCATTAAACTTACCACTGGAAGGTGGGCGAGAAGGCAATACCTTTTGGTTTGCCATATTGTCCTTCGGCATTAAGGAGCTTCCCCCTCGATAAAAAAATAAATAAAAATGTGACTTTGCGGATCGAGTTCCACATTATCGACCAGCAACTTCTTTTATTTAATGGAAATTTCTATCTGCAATGGATTCTGCCAGTACCCAGTGGTTATGGAGTGTACGAGAGTACGAGAGAGTTATAATGAGAAATTTAAGTAGAACGTTAAAAAAGGTTTGAGATTATTATTCACCTTCTTTTTTAACCTTTAAATAGGCGCATAGTAACTTGTAACGGCAGCGATTGCACATAACCGAAAACAGGTGTCACATTTTCGTCTGACCATGGAAAACATTCGAAACATCCGCGTCGGGATAAATAATAAATCGCGTTTAAATTCGGTAAAACTTATTTTATTTAAATGTGTGATACTCACGTTAATGACAGACAATATATTATAAGTAATTTTGATTACAATTTTATTTAAAAAAAAAATTCTTTGGGTCTCACTTCTACGCCATACATCTCGAGATGCGTACCTGAGGTAGCGGTAGTACTCGACGAGGTACCAGGGCCGGTAGGACTGGTCCTGGAAGCTGTTCTCGCCGTGTCGCAGGTACGTGGTCTTGCTGATGTAGCAGCCGTGCAGCGCCAGCCGCGGCCGCTCCACGAACATGAGCCGCCAGGAGCCGTACCCGGCGGCGCGCGGCGAGCCGCACTCCACGCCCCATGTGCTGTACAAGGCGAGCTAGTTCAGCTGCTGACAACGTGTCGACGGTATAGCGCAGCCTTTCCCAAAGTTCCCGTATTTACGCCCGTCCCCTGACCTGACTTC
Organism: Anthocharis cardamines; assembly: GCA_905404175.1. Taxonomy (NCBI): domain Eukaryota; kingdom Metazoa; phylum Arthropoda; class Insecta; order Lepidoptera; family Pieridae; genus Anthocharis; species Anthocharis cardamines. The sequence continues at coordinate 12,159,838 of FR989959.1, forward strand.
TCAATAGAATTGGACAACGGTGTATAACACCAGAGATTGGCTTTGCTTACGTGCGGTAGACGCTTCTAATTCTAATGTTGAAAAGAGTGTCCATGGAGTTTCTTGCCGGTTCTTCTCCATGAGACCCGCTTTTTGGAACCGTGCAACTAGACGTTTCATAAGAGCCTGCAAAGGCCTATTTGAAATAAAAAACTTTTGATTTTGATTGATTTGATGATTTGATTGGGGGCAAGAATAAGGGCGACTGTTACCTTGTCCCCGTCCACAGCGAGCAGATGGGAGCTTGGGGTTTTAGGGCGATAACGCCCCCTTGAAGGCGCTGCAGGCCTAAAGGAGAGTAAGAGACCAAAAAAAGGGGGCGTTGTGCAGAGGCTTGGCTTGGCTTAGCGATTACTCAAACTCGGTTCAATATTTCTCTCTGCGTAGTTCATCAAAAATCATATCAACCGGTCGCTCCGTTTCGAAATGAAAGTATATTAATCAATTTAATTTGAAGTTACAGTGGTTTTTAAGTAGGTGAAAAAATGGGGGGCTAAAAAATAAATTATTCTCAAAGTGGGCCGTAGACAAAATAAGATTGGAGACCCCTGGTATAGCGGGACGACTATGGGCCGAGTGGGATGTTAGGTTCATAGATTGTCTTATCAGAAGAAATGATTCCCAAAGCTGTCATACACATATTAAAAAAGTAAAAATTTTGCAATGAAATAATTTATTTTGTACTAGTGATCCGCTCCGGCTCCGCACGGGTAGTAGAGCATATTATGCCTATTACATGTTTTGTCTGACGTAGGTTTGCCACTATACAAAAAATGTGATACCTCCTGAGATATTCATTTAATTCATATGGTGTAAAAGATTATAATAATGATAAACCCCATTAAAATGAACAGACACAGACAGACGCGGCGGAGGACTTTGTTTTACAATATGTAGTGATTTTTTTCATACAAGCTAGATACACCAAAGATTAAACTGGATATTATAAGTGTTTTTCCTTAATAATAATTATGGATCAGTTCCATGCTATAGCCATATAACCATATATATAACTATAGGAAGTGTTCTATACATATACCGAACACGAGTACGTACCGCAGACACATCGTCTTCCAGATTTCGTTTTCCCTCGCGGCGACGTAGAACCCGCGGCTGACGGCCGCCACGCGCTCCAGGGACGCCGCGTCCAGCTCCGCGCTCACCACCCACCGCAGGATCAGCTGGATCACTTCGTACGGCAACCACGATATGTGGCAACCCTGCACACACACACACACACACGTGGCGCAGCGCCATAAATATACGATTACATTTTTTTTTAAAATATAGAATGCAAACGGGCAGGTGGCTCACGTGATGATATCACCACCACCCATTGCTGTTCTACTGAATAAATAAATATCAATCAAATTTTACGTCACCAAAATGCATAGACAACTATTGCAGCAACACTAGAGGGCTTGCATATCCGTTGCCGACATTAACATGACATTAACACTATTTCAAATATCAATTTCAGTCTATGGTTTTCCGAATGTTCAATGTAATAAATAGGTCAACATCGCATCAATGATTGTTGTTCTGTTGCTGAGGTACCACATACCAGAAAGTCGCTTGTAAATATCTAATATATAAAAAACATTAATAAAATATTGTTTATTAATTATATTATATTTGGAATTGTTTTATTTAATATACCCTGTTGTGTTGTAAACTTTAAGCACCTCCACTAGAAACAGGCAGACATTTAAACTCTTCTACAATACTTTATCTACAATACTTTAATAAATCATCGATATCATTAAGGAAGATCACCAAATTTGTATAAAGCAAGTTACTTTAGCCGGGAACTGCATCTGGCACAGGTGACCCTTCCTGGCGAGGATCCTCTGCAGCCGACTCAGGAGCTCCTCCCCCTCTACTGCGTCCTCATCCTCACTATCTTCTGCCACATTGTCGTTACACACTTCCTCAATTTCCAATTCCTCTGTAAAGAAAATTGCAATTTCTATTATCAAAAATCGTAATTTCTTGTGGTTTATTCATGTCAATGAAAAAATAGAAGCTTTTTCATTCACTGTGTAATAAAACTTGTCTTAAAAAACAATAATATAAGATGTTTTCTGAGTTTAATCCTACAAAAAAAATATGATGCTTTGTTATATTCTTAATCATAATTATCAGAATGAATGAAAGAAACAGAAAAGACATTGAACATTGATAAGTAAGACACAGACATTGAAATAAATCAAATAGGAAATGGTGTATTTAACACTGCCAAATCTTAAGATAATGATGAAATCATTGACATAGTATTAAATAGACTTCAGGTCGCATACAAAATTCACGAAAAAAGTGTACCGATTATTTAAGCCTCGTTCCTTGTCAAATTTTGAAAAAATGACACTGCTCAATGGGAACAAAGAAAAGAGTGAAGTTGAAATATGATTTTATTAGTTACCAAAATATATATATATATATATATATATATATACATATCTATGTATTATACATACACACTTGACTAACTTCGAAGACTTTGGTATTATTAGTATAGTTTATGAAACACCAATGTGTAAATTATCATGTATCTAGTAGGGTACAAAAACTATAATATATTTGATAAACAATAATATAATGTTTTATATAAATAGTAATTCGTATGTTAAATAATAAATAATATCCGCAAAATGTTCCGAATATATACAGATTGGAATATTTTCTTTTCCGTTTTAGCGTGAAACCGTAACAAACAAAAAAAATCACTTTCGCATTTATAATATTACTACGGATGCTTATCCTTAGATAGTAAGAATTATTTTAGTACTAATCTACTCCATGCATCCACTATTCTGTTACACAATAGTTAGCGCATGTGTTGGCCAAACATTTGTAGCGTTCAACAGATAATTTTATTCAAATTTTCAATTATTTGTTAGTTTGAAAGCTTAAAATATATCTTATTTTATATGTACTAACCAAAAATAAGACTCCGTCCGTAAAATTGTTTTTTCGGGAATTTTTTCGCAATTTTTGAAGACAAACTGTGTCATTGTGAAACGTCTTAATATTGGCCGTGCTTGAAGAGAACTAAACAGAATAGACTCTCACATTTCAAGTGAGCCGATATTTACCGGCACGGATTTTTTGCGTCGACCCGATATCTAGTATATTGTTGATCGAAGGATGAAATATAAATACAACATCATAGTGATCACTTATATAATAGCCAAATTCTACAATAGATTGTGATATGGTGTATACATTTCTGTGTCAGCTTCACTAATCATTTTTCTGTGGATAAGTAGATAATCAATCTAACTTTTTTTATAATTGTTTCCATGGAATTTGACACCTGGACCAATCTTATAGCATTACACATATGACTGAGCTTCGGAGTCAAGATAAAGGCTATAGCTATGTCACTAATTTCCAAGGTGGTCTAATTTTTCGCATATTATATAAAATCATATGAAGGAGTAGTTTTATGTATGGTGTACTGAATCACTCACCTTGTGGAGTTTCAGCCCTAATGTCGCCTTCATATAGCCTACTTTCCACATCTGGTAGGATCTGTATAGCACGCTTGTAGTGCTGAATAGCTTCGTATAGCTTGCCACTACGCTCCATTTCTATACCGCGAACAAACAGGTTTTTAGCCTGGGGAAAAACAATGTTTCAGCATTTCCAGTACATGATGGTTGTCACAAATTTCCTGTCTTTATATTAGATGCCATAACAAGCATAGTTAAAACTAGTTTGATTGTTTGGTGAATATTTAACATAATACATACTAACTAAGGAAAAACTGCATTTAGGTTGATACACATGAGTTCAACTATGTAAATTAAAGAATGCTTCCTTAAATGGTCTATTTCACCCACTATCTATGGGTATAATGAGATTGTAACAGACAAACAGTTACACATATGAAATAGTATTATAGCTATGACTAATGTGAGATCTATACTAGGACAACAAAACAAACAAAAACAATTTTAGTACATAGAAAATAATGACCTTCTCTTCATCAGTCTGCTCCTCACTGTTTATCTGTTCCTGCGCTGGTTTCATGGCTTCCTTATGAGGAGATGGAGTGGACTGCAGCTCTTGTTGCCATTGTTGTCGAAAAACTGACAACTCATCTTTATAGTCTTCATTCTAAGAAAAACAACTCTATGCATTATGATATGTAATAAATTCTAACATCACATACACAATTATAATTAGACAATTTGCATTTATTGAAAATTATTTACATCAAAACCAGCCTTAACTATTGCAAATAATTAAGAAAGACAAAAACTTTACACATATCATGTGATAATGTGGAATAAAAATCGCAGAGATTTTAGATCTTCTCAATCAAACCAAATTACACATATTGCACAGAAGTTGCTCTATCAGGAATAAAATGTAAATCACACTTGATCAAGTAAATAGAATAAGCCCCTTCGCTCTACTTAAAATGTCTAAACACAGATTAATAAGAGAAGGTTTGCCTTTAAAAGGACTTAAGTATCATAATATTGTTTACCTGACTTTTGTCAACCCCTATTTGACCCAAATTATTCGGATCCAGTTCGGAATGAGAGGAAGATGACTCGTCCTGTTCCTCCTCTTCACACTCACAGGACCCTGTTCCAGATCCTGTAGGGGCAGCCTACAATGACAGGCTTCTTTTAAAAATAATATTTATACTACTCTATGTAACGGACTGAATAATTTTTTATAATCATATTAATTCATAAACATATTAATTAAAAAACATAATGCGCTTTTAGTGGCCTTTACCCTTACCATTTTATAAGCTTTGAGTACCAATCAATACTATAATCACTTAAAATCACTTAATTATACATGTGAGAAGCATGATAAGTATGAAATTATCAAAAAAATAAAGTTAAATGATAGGGCAATGTATCCGTGACCTATAATACTTTTATTTTTTGAAAATATTTCCAATCGCAGTTCAAAAAGTTCATTACAAACTTGACAGACATTGGGTGATCTCAGATCTGACAACTGACAAGTGATAACGGTGACAAGTGACAACCATATTGTATTGATAACTGATAAGTGACACTGAATTGAAATTTGAATTAAATAATTAAAAATTTATTCTGTTGTTCCAAAAAATAACTTGGAAATTCTCCTTTTGCTATTCATATTTCACTTTTAATTTGTATGATGAAACCGTCATCAAATAGAACGTATATTTTGGCAATTAACTAATGTCAAATGTCATTTTTATTTATTTATCTGTGAAGTGCTGCGTTGCCAGAAGGCAGTGATGCCAACTTGGCGATTTTCCCCCAAATTTAGGGGGAATAAAGATGCCCAGGGGTTTTTTTAGGCGTACTTTATTCAAGATTTTTTTTAGAAAAAACGCGCGATTCTAAATAATTTATAATAAGCCTCGAATCTCGAATTTCATAGTTAATAGTTCGATTAATGTATGTAAATGTGTTAAAGACACCCACATAAATACAGCGGATATTTTATACTACTTGATTGTATTGTTATTTAATTCATATTTGAAATTACCTCTCAAACCGAGTGTACATCAATTTAGGGGTTTTTAATAGATATTTAGGGGTATTTGAAGTTTGGTTCTCTCGCACTGATATTGTATCCATAACGATAACACAAAATCATAGCACACACAAATGGATGGATTCGTTCGTGCTTGTCGCAGAATCATAAATGATTCAGTCAGGGACGTACTCGAATTTAGTTTTGTTTGATTTGGAAACATTACTAAATTATCCATATTTCTGTAAATATATGCAACAAAAAAAAAATACGGTCAATTTTCATACCAAAAGGTTTCTTTTTTATCCATTTTAGTTAACATTTCACATTTGACAAGACCCAACTGGCAACACTGGTATAGTGTGAGCCATTTTGCCAACCAACACCTTTATTTTCAATTTTTGTTATTTCCGATAAATTAAAATCAACTTCATTTGTGATAATAATGCAGTGATAATTATTAAAATATACCTTATTAACTTCTAATATTCCACTAAACTAATAATCACCTAATGAAGTAAGTTCTGATAATGGTAAGTGATGTTAATCATTTTCCAAAACATTACAATTAAACATTTATTATAACCAGAAAACAGGAATAGTAATAAGTTTTATAGACTATAGATCGTTTAAGTTTATATAACTTATTATCAAAATTATTTTAATCATTTTTTATTTACCTCTAATTACGTTTTTCATATTTCTAGATGCAGTTTATGCTTCTGTTCAGTAGACAAGGCAAATTACGCCTTCAGAAGTGGTATGTAGCTCACCCAGATAAGTTGAAGAAGAAAATCACAAGAGAACTCATCACCACAGTTCTAGCTCGAAAACCAAAGATGTGCTCATTCTTAGAATGGAAGGATGTCAAGGTTGTCTATAAGAGGTTAGTTTTGGGGATAGTTATTATTTATTTGTACGTGCTTTGTATTCATTGTCAATGAATCATAGGGTTTTCAACAATAAAAATTAAAGTGTTCTATATCTTTAATTAGAAGTTAGGCTTTCAGTACAGAGGTTTGTCTGTGTAGTAAATATTATAAGTATAATCATATTATTAAAGATTTACTATTGAGTTTCATTATTGCTATTCTTCATGAAGAATATAACCATAAGTGGCTGCAAAAGTGTACTTCAGTAGTCTTATCATAGATTTAAAAAACTTACTTCTACAATAACATTATCCATTTAGAAGTACTCTTAGATGGGTTAGAAGTTAAGATAGAGTTATATTAACAATGATTTATGGTTGCAAAATTTTATTGGAACAAGCTTCATTGTGTCCTCTCAAATATATATATAGTATAGCCTTTGCATTAAACACACAACATTTACTACAAATGTTACAACTAGGACCAGTCTTATCTATTTTTGAATATATTAAAAATCTAATTTAAAACAAAATTTTAATTATGTACTAGTGTTTGTCAATTAAATCTTATTTATACCTTTAAATTATCTATACAAGCCTATTGACCTTAGGAAATAGCTAAAACTTTGAGAAAGGACTATTTTACAAATCAGACACCCATTCAAAATATTAAGAAACATATTATGCATGGTTTAATTCAATTTCAGATATGCATCATTATATTTCTGCTGTGCAATGGAACAAGAGGACAATGAACTCCTCACCCTGGAACTAATTCATAGATATGTTGAACTCCTTGACAAGTATTTTGGAAGTGTAAGTTATCAAATGTTAATTTAGTAGTTATGCAGAAGGCAAACTCGTTTTCAGAACAATTTTTGATAAATATATATATTATAATTTGAATATGTACCCTAATTATCTAAGCACTCACACCTCTCTTTAAAATATCGTTTTAAAAATATAATAATTAGACCTATTTATATATATAAGCCATTGATAATATAAATAGGCATCTCATCACCAATCATGATTGACCATCATTTCATCAGGTGGGGTAGTGGACAAATACTAGCCTTTTCCATAATAAAAAATAAATATAAGTTATAAAATATAGATTAAATATATACTAAAATCATATTTGTTCATATTTTGTTCTAAAACAAAACATTTGCTGCTTTCAGGTGTGTGAACTAGACATAATCTTCAACTTTGAGAAGGCATACTTCATTCTTGATGAGCTGGTGCTAGGTGGAGAACTCCAAGAGACAAGCAAGAAGAATGTTCTGAAGGCGATCGCTGCCCAGGACCTGCTGCAAGAGGTCAGTAGCCAGGATAATGAACTTGTTTGAAAGATTGTTTTGTATTTGTGGTTACTGCACACACGGTAGTTTTAGTAAATTTTTCATGCTATTCAATACCAATGTAACAAAAAAAAATTCTCACGAGAAAGGAATGATTTTTTTAGAAGAAACACCTTAAGTCTCCAACAATTAAGTTCTGCCACTACTCCTTATTTCCATTCAAGAGAATTGTAGTGTATTAAACTCTTGTATTGATAATTTAGATCAGGATGAAATTCTGAAACCTAGAAATAAAATATTTTATATAACTTTTATTTATATATGTGTGATACTCGCGTTAATAAAAGAAAATATTATTCTGAAACTTATTTACTAGTATTTCCAACTTTAAATTACCATTCAAAATTGAAAAATAAATCATGTATTTTTTTTATATATTTAATTTCCATGGTAACATGAAAATAGGTCAGCAGCACATCACTATGTTTTCATTGACATGTTAAGTGAAGACATGGCGCGACGTTTTTGATATGTAAACATAATACTATCTCTATACTTGTATCTCTCAGATCTGTATAATTGCCGTCTTACTTTACGAGAGAACATGAGAGCGCGTTACAACGTCTATAGCTTTGTCCCGCTCTATCATCAACAATTCCTGCAATCATACTGCTCTTAGAGATTGTGTTAGAGCCCTTGGACTGATTGTGAAACCCTTGTTTCTAATGCAGTTTAATGTAATGGAGTAACTTCCTTCAGAAATTGTAAAAAAAATTTATTGACACTTCCTTCAATATGAAATCTTATCGCTATAATATGATTGGCGCGTAGGTACTTGGTAGTATGTCAATGCTAAAAGTATCATGTGTGCAGGTGGCCTTTTTGTTTCTAGTTGGGATTGAGATATGTCAAATCTTCATTTGTCATGTTTTTTCATAAAAATGTTTGATTAGTGATGTGAACTGGGTGTATTATAGTTCTAAAAGACAGTTTAAATATAATATTCTATTCATATCAATACTTAAAGTAGCGGTAAAAATTATAGATATACCTAATTTGATTTGTATTAGATTTGTATTAGATACGATACAGTATTTTTTACAAAATGAAAAAAATGTAGTTCGATTTTTAATTGTAAATAGTTTGATAGTACAGACCAAAGTTTCGCATAAGATTGGTAAATCTTTCCTGGATATCACTTCTAGTCAGTACATATCGATACTTTTTAAATTAGACGCTGTAGGCAAAAGTTTATATTAAAGAAAATGTGGACCATATTATTGATAGTTGAAGTGGCCTCAGTAGTGCCTTGTAGGTGTTTAATTATTGTAGGAGCACTGCCTTTTACGTATTAAATATACGTGTTGTATCACTCTTTGCTATTATTACTATAATTGGTTCCAGTGTTGCTACTTGTTATTTTCGTTCAACATCAAGTTCCTTAAACAAACACACTTTAAAAACAAAAAAAGAACGACTGTGTTGCCAGTTACCTCATGTCTCTTGATTGTAAATACGGTCATAATGTCTAAACAAACCAATGTCTGTCGCACTGCACTCAGCTAATATATCCTGTTCTCTGTGGTCTGCATGCTGATGGTTCTCAGGACTTAATCGACGGACTGTGGCACTAACACCTCTCCTATTAAGGTTATAAACGCTTTTTTATATGGTAATGGACCTCTATAGTCTCACCTCATTGTAGACATCATTTTATAGACATCGAGAAAAAAGCGTTTATATGAATTGCTTTTTGCTTACGTTTCGCATGATTTAAAGCTTAATGACCATATCATATTTCAATATGTGCAATAACAAACCAGGTGTACATGGGATTGCTTTGGTATTTCTCACCAATAACATTGTAATTATGACCTTATAGCCAAGTATGTTTCGAAATGTCCATTCGACTTCAACTATTTCCTGTTGAAACCATTCGTATTTCTCACTTACCGCACTTGATACGAAATATATAAAATAATACCTAGCGCAAATAATAATTTATAAGACATCACCTAATAACAATATCTTATATTTTTAATTAGCGGCACCGATTCAAGTAGGAATTAGTCGAACACACCAAACATTACATACATACATACATTACTAATTATAACAGTTTTAAGATTCAGTACAATTGTTTATTCCACTTTTACAGTCGTAGCAGTAAAGCATTTCATACTTTTAACTTAATCTTTTAAATGTTACAATCACATCCAGGTATAATCGAGCTTATATTAAAGTAGATTAATAATCGTATTCTTGAAAGGGCTTTCTGTCTATCGTTATACCTATATTATCTAAGATTTCTGTCGAGTCCTTAGTGTAATGGCCGAGCGCTTGGTATCTTGTATAGCTTAGTTTTTATCGTACTATTGTATTGTTGACATTGTTTTACCTCAGACGTCCTTAACAGTAATATGTCAAGGTGAATAATTGTTATTGATATTAAGTAATAAGTATTTTGGAAAACTTAATAATTAACAACTGTTATTGTTCTAATTTACAAGGTGAAACAATGTCTCGTATATTAAATGGTGGATGTTGCATACTGTACTTGGGTTGTCTTAAATATATTGTTGAAAACTAAGAATCTGTTTTCTTGCATGTACCCGCTCCTAACTCCGATGTGGCATGGGCTTTAAATATATAATATATACATATTTTTATCCTTTAAATACTATCGTTTTTTTTATATATTATATAGTTCAAAGCTTATGGTACAGTCTATTTGCTAATATTTTCAATAATTAATGGGTTGTGCATTGCATTTGACAACGTCTAACGCTTTAACTGTAAGGGAAGCATGCTGAAATTAATTGAAATATTCACTAATTGCGTACAAAACTTTTCATAGGTCTCTCGGCCTTCCATCTTTAAGACTTATTAAATACTAAGAATTGCAAGAATTAGTTGTTACATTTAAAAGTTAGGAAGTTTAAAACATTTTACATACTTTACCGTTATCTAGCCCTATTAACACTTAAATACCTCTGAATACTATTTGATAAAAGCAAACTGTGGTTGAATGCTATGTATTAGGACGAGACCGTGGACGACGCCCTACGCGACGTGGGCCTCCTGTGAGCTCTGCACCAGAGGGCGCCACTACACAGTGATTTATGGACGCTTAAGTTACTATAGTCTATAAAAGAGTCTAGAGTGTATGGTTGTGTTTTAGTTAGGGACAGAGATGTTAAAGCGAGTGTGTAAGTATGCTGTGAAGTAGCATGACCGAATTTAGGATATCCAAAGAAACATCGAACATAAAACTATATGACGGATGAAACGTCGAAAAGTAAAAGCGTTGTGTCGATGATTTTGAGACTGTTTCTCATTGCGATTCAGCTGATTGTCAAATGCTAATTCTTTGAGTTTGCGATATTATACTTTTTTGACAGAACTTTTATACGATGAATTTCTATGAAAATTAAATGAAGACAAAAAAGCTTGTATCATTCCATGGTGTAAATGTTTTTTTTTTTTATAATCGTTAAAATAATTCTTGATTTGAAAAAAAAGACACACACTTACGTAGGTATTATTTAGGCAAAAAGAATCATTGTTTTTTATTAAGTCGTTATATACGTTTTTTCTTCAAATATTATTTTTGTTTTATAATTTTTTATTAAGTTGAACTTTTGAAAATGATTTTATTGTTTTTTAGTAGTAGATGAATGAAATGGTATCATTTTACGAATTTATTTTTATACATGTCCCTTTTTGATTGACGTGGCCTATCTTAACCCGTTCGCTACCAGGGTCTTCCGGAGAAAACCGCCACCACAGCCCAATTTTTTTTCATGATTATATGACACCAATTTGAATAAATTTAATGTATGTGTATTTAGAACAATATAAAAAACAAAATAATTATATTTCTCAAAATGACACAAATATGTGACACTGGACTGTGGTAACTGCGGTGGCACATATTATGTGTGACGAATAGTAGCGAACGGGTTAAAAAATGTGATTCGTTCTCACAGTCTTCTTTTAAGTTAATAGTTAATAGCACAGAAATATTTTTTACGTCCTGTAAATGCTGTAACACATTCGATACATTTTTTTTAATTTTATTTCATTGGTGTGAACGTGTATTAATATACATATTATATGAATATAATAATATATGCCATACATTTTTATATGAAGTAAATAAACTTATTTAATGTTTAAATGAATTTTAAATATACCATACACCAATTCAAAAGAAGTTTGTATCCAAATATAAAATTTATAATTATAATGTGCGATTTGTGAATTGCAGCATTACTCTTTAAACAACTAGTATCGGTACTACTTCTTGTTCTAGTTTGCACATAATGACAATTATTGGGAGCTTTTGTATCTTTAAAAGAAATGATTATATTAATAACCCGACGATACACGATTTCAGTAAAATTACAAACTAATGTTAAGAACAAGAAAATAAATGAGTTCCCATTATAAGATAGTTCACTTAATTTTCAATACATATTTCTTGTCTCTAATTGCCAAGTGTAATGTGATTTTTCTTATATCATTAAGAGGTGGGAGGAATATCGCAATTTCTACCGGGTAACGAACCACCGTTCATAGGTGGAAAAATAGTGAAGTTGCACAGTCCACGTTTCGGATTCAGTCTATGGATTTCCGAATGCCCGAAGTGAGTTGACAGAGGACTATGTATGTCCTGTGGCTGAGGTATCGTGGTTTCGAATTTATCGATTCAGTAGCTTTAATAATAGTGAGTAAAATAACATTCCTAGTTTAAAATAAAGTATTTTTCAATTTTTGGTCCAGATATTTCATGGCAATCATTTTGCATTTGATTTTCGGGACCACAGTGAACCTCACGCTCGTATGTAGATATGACATAAAAAGTCATATCTTCTATATGACATTAAAACTACGCCGTGTTCATTTCCCGCCGAAAAGCGATGGCTCGGTTTAACACGGCCACGAGCGACTCCGGCTCAGTGATGACCCTTGTTGCAGGAGGAGACTCCTCAGGGCTTCTTCGAGGACCACGGGCTCGGCTAGCCGGCCACAGACTGCGCGGCGGCGACACAGATTATATTAAGGATGTAGTTTTTAGTTTATCATCGGCTTAATTATCCAACTTCGTATCTCCATTTGGTCAAACTTTACAGGAGGAAGAAAAAAACTACAAACAGGTCAAACATTCCTTGGACATACGCAGTTTTATTTTTTGAAAATACCAAAAAAAGTAAAAACAATTAGTAGATACGAGTGATTCCATCGTATTCGTTACGGTATTTTACACAAGATGGCAACAAAAATCGGAAATTTTGGAGTTATGAAGTTTGATAATTAGGCCAGCGTTATGTTTATATTATCAGCTTCGGAATTGGTTTTATGTGATGAAATAAGGTATTATGATTTTGAGACTCGAGTGTTTTAAATTGTTTAATTATTGAAGCACACGTAGTTTAGCGTTTATATTTTCTCTTAATTTATGTACTTAATTACTTTTACGAATTTTATTTATAATATTATGGAATAATTAAATTGGCAATCGCTGGCAGTAAAACTAAGTCGTTCATTTCTAACCAACTCTGAATCAAATTGAAGCTGTGCTGACTACATTTATTATCTGTTCGTATGTTCAAATATTTTATTTTAATTCAAAAATCACAACTTGAATCGGTAATAATATCCACTTAAAGAAACAAATATAAGTGCCAAAACATAGAATCCCAATAATTGAAAATTATTAAAATACATTCCTTTTATATGAGATTATGTAGTAAGACTTCTGTCTTACGGTTATTAATATTTAATTATTCTTAAAAACATGTAAAAACGAATCGCTAAGTATAAGACATTATAGAACTACGTAATAAAACACTTATAATTCAAAAGTGGACTTTCATTGAAACAACCTTTTAATTAAGAAAGCTTATATAATTTATACTTCATAGATCACAATATAAAATCCATATAGGCATGCACAGACCTGTCAGTCTCATAATTTCATAATATAGTAGTACATTCACCATTAAAATATATTTATATTACCAAAACAATGTAGATATCTTAATATCTTCAGTGTGGTATATGCTTAAAATAATAATATAGGAGAAAATTAAAAATTGAATTTCGATCACTGGTCACCCTCAGACTTTGCTTCGGGTGATGTCTTGACGATTTCAATGGTCGGGGGGGATGAGGGTGTTTCGTGTTTGGTGGGGGTGCTCTGCGGGGCGGGCTCGGCGGCGTTCTGCTGCTTTCTGTCCTCCGAGGCCTGCTCCAGCTGCTGCTGGTCGTCGGTGACCTTGGCGAGGTGCAGCGCGGCCAGCAGCGCCGTGACGTAGCGCCGCACGTCCAGCTCTATACCTGTTGTAAGTATGGTATATGAGTAACAGAGAACATTACAATCCAAGGCCTCATTTTATTTTTAGACTATATTTTAATACTGGTTGCTGAAATCTAGTCTTTTTGCAAGTTTTGTATATCGTGAGACGAATACTCCATTGCGGACGTCATACATCACACAGCTTTACAAAGTTATATTATATATATGTATATTATTCTCTGTTGAGGACAATTAAATTTATCCAGATCTATAAAATAAAGACAAAATTGATGGCGTAACAATAAATGAAAACAAAACACGTGGGGAAACATGCTTACATAAAATTATAAACATGTTGTCCTGGTGGGATTCGAACCCACGACCCATCGATGCGCACGGCAGGTGCTCTACCGAACGCGCCAACGAGAAACCGTAAGCAGCGGGCACTCACCGGCGCCGCGCAGCTCGGCCACCTTGCGGGCGAGGTTGGCCCACACGCGGCGCGCGGCCACCGCGCTCAGCCGGCCCACCGTCTGCACGGTGTGCGCCGTGGGGTCCGTCTCCGCCGACACTATCTCCGTGCTCGCTGTACCAATGTTAGATTCATTTAACACAATATCAAAAAAAAATACAAAATCTAACGGATGCATTTATTGCAATAAAACATTATCTATTAAATAGCATAATACTATTCGCAGATAACACAATATCAAAAATATAGCATTGGTCCAGAACCGGCAATTCCGTACGACTCCCGCTGGTGCCAGCGCCTACGTGGGCTTCATCTTAGGCTAGGCTATTTAAATGAAGATAACTTTTCTTCCCGACTTCCGATTTCGATGAAAAGAGTTTTGATGATGTCCCAGTTAACAGTTCAGTATTTTTTTGTACTTCCCTTCTTTAATAGCCCCCTCTCCATTTCTGTTAAATAGGTTTTTCCATGTACACAAATTTTGATTTTTCTTTTTTGTTATATACTAGCGGACCCGATAGACGTTGTCCTGCCAGAATGTTGGCTTCTTAAATAAATATATAAGGTTTAAGATCTTTATTATTTCTCAAAGATTACAATAAATCTAGATTTGCATATGCTATTTTCCCACTTATATACTACAATGTCTCGTATTTCACAAATTAAGTTTTAATTTAAAACTTGTTTAAGTTAGTCATTTATTATTCATACAAAAACACAATGTTTGACGGGCTGATTAATGCAATTAACACGTCTATTGCATCATGCATCACGGATTCGATTCTAGTCGGACCTGTTATTTATTTCTATAAAGTAGCCTCCCCTAAGTGTGCTCATTTGCTTTCTAGCGATTATAGATATCAATAGATACTCAAATGGTTAAAGATAAAATAAAATAGGTCGACATCAAATCACTGATTGATCTAATGTGGCTGAGATGTCACCCTATCATCAAGTGAATCTCGTGCTCGTCTGTCGCTATCTAACATAAACATTATAAAGAGGAAAGATTTCTATTTTTGTATGTTATGAATAAACTCAAAAACTACTGGACCGATTTTAAAAATTCTTTCACCAATAGAAATACATTATCAGCGAGAAACATAGGTAGCCTATTTGTGTTTATAGTACATCTACATTGCACCCGTGTGAAGACGGGGCGCGTTGCTAGTCCAACATAAAAAAAAATATACACATGTAAAAATGACCAATAAAAACAATAGTGAAAGTGTCCCGCTAGGCTACACTTGAGCTATCCCAGTACCTGGGGCCTCGTCCCGCGCGGGCGGCAGGTAGTGGTCGAGCAGCCTCATGGCGTACACGGCGCCGCTGTCCACGCCCTGAAGCGCCTTCTGCCCGTACGCGGTGGACAGCAGCGAGTTGGCCTTCACCCAGGTGAGCTCCTTCAGCGACTTGACGCGCTGTTCCGCCGCCGCGCGCGCGCCGTACACCTGGTTCAGATTTACCTTTAAATCAATTAGTGGGACTATAGTGTTAGTACTTATACCTATGTTATACGGGAGCTTCGACCCCGGTTGCCTCTGCCTCCACTTCCGGTTCCTACAAATCAAATATTCCGAATTCGGTTCCGACTTCCGATATAACCACATCCCTACTATGTTAGTGGTGTTATTTGGACAAAATAATAATATTTTTTTAATACACTAAATATCTAATAGATGGGTTAATGTTAAGAATTCCAAAAATGTATTTCGTATGTAGTTTCTCCATCGAGGGTCGCGACCCATTAGGTATGTTATTTGTTATTAACAGAGGTCGCAATTGAACTAATAAATTGACTTTTAATTAAAATATAAGTATTATTAAAAGTGAAGGTGTCGCTTTGTTACTTTTTGGCCATTTTGTGTCGCGATATAAAAATCCTTGAGAAACAGTGATTTATCTATATAAATTCACGTACTGACTGAAATTATATTATACTTAGAAGTAGTGAGCTCCCGATATTAAGAATTTGCTGATAAAACGAAGAGATTCTGGACAGTCGAATTCGTGATCGGGTAACGTAGACCGTGAAAACGATGTAGAGATCACGGAATTCCATATTCTCCGAACCTTGCACACGACTATGTATGCATTATATTATACATATTATATTACACGTATGGATGGATGGATAAATAAGGTAGGTAGAGTAAGATGAGTACCTAAGTACTTTGCACCCCAGTATGTAGGTGCAAGAATCAAGAAATAAAAAACATTTGAGGAGATTTTACGATCTGATATTGTTTGTGGTGAGGTATAATAATTATGTTATTTATTTACAAGTTTTACTTTGCTTGTTTATTTATATTCTCAGGTTTTATTATAAAAGAAACAATGCAGTCGTTTGGGAAGCTGTTTTAACTTGATATTTTCTTGATTCAGACTATATATCAGTAATATGGTTATAAGAAAAACCAAACAATCAAGTTTACGCTAAATTAAACGAACTGCGCCGTAGCTGTGGTACAACGCGTATTATTCAGAATCAAAAAATGCATTATCACTCTTCACGTCATATCGAATGTACACAAGCCCCAAACGTAGGTACAATAAAACCGCTGACGGTAAAATATGATGCGGTTTTCTTGAACTAGGTAAAAACATAACTAAAAAAACGTGTGCAGAATTCCTTTAAAACATTGCTTGTAATTTTGCATTGTTATCGCAATAAAATCATTTCCATAATATTTGAATTGATTTAGCATTTAGTGACTATTCTGCTAACTAGTCCATGACCGGGTTTTATGGTTGAAAACACAGATTATTTACCAGATACCGTTTACAGGGCCGCCGACTGCCAAAATAATTGTATTTAATAACACAAAATTTAAAATTTCCATGTTTAGTTCTGCCCAGTTATTGGAACCGCAAACACGTGGCGTACTTCCTGTATAAAAATCTTTAAAAATGTCTTACTGTTCTGTCAAATGGTGTGGCAAAAATAGCAAGACATTAAATTTCAAAAAAGATGGGATTACATTCCACCTGTATGTTAAATTCATTTTAATTTTACTCATTTCACTGAATTCATTTTATTTTCTCGGAGATCAACTTATACTGGACGGTATTAGTCACGTAGTCACTCGCGCGTATATACGTCTCTTTCTCGCATTACCGTATTATTACTTTTCTCTTTCTTTGCCAAGGTCACGTGTAAAGATTAGTGATGTGACAAGGCCTGTATCGATAATTAAATAGAAATCTCGAACGTTTTATACTTCAAAACATAACGTCGTTGCGTCATAGGTCAACCATAACTGGTACAATTACTTACTTTCTACGATTTTCAAAATTTAGAAAAAATAAAAATACACCCTAATAAAGTGAATAATTCTGTCAGCTTATAATATTTTCAAATTTTTTCATATTTTCTTAAATAAAACCAGTTAACCGATTGAGAATATAGTAAAAAACAACATTTAAGTTGGTAGTCTCTCACAACAAAAAAATACGATAATCTCAAAATATTGTTTATTCATTAAAATCTTCATTTAATTCCCTATTAATAGCCATAAAAATAAAAAAAATCGAAGCATTAAACCTTATTTAATTTCATTTTAAAAATTTCTAATTATTTCCATACTAAATTTAAAACGGCTAAGGGTGATATTATTCACTTATTTTTGGCCAAGAGTGTTCTTTTTAAACTATCTTTATAAATTCGTAAATTTCAAATAATTCATTCAATCAGGAGTGAATTTTCGGTCAAGAGCGTGTCGGCAATTAAATTCAGTTTAAATATATTTTTTTAAATATTTTATAGTAAAGTCTGTGTCGACCCATATCCTTCCCCTATACCTCACCCCCGTAATACCCATTTCCCACTCCCTTCACCCAACCCCCCCAAGTTTGGGCTTGAAAGAAGCGTCTCATCGAGACGAGTCGATTGGCCCCGGCAGATCCCCCCCTCCCACCTTCCCCCACCCCTCCAAACTCAATTCAATTCAATTTCAATTCCTATACCAACCCACTCCCCACGAAACCCAATTTCTTCCCCCTTAGTCGAACTTTTTTCGACCTCACCCCCACAATTCCCAACTCCCCCCCCCACCCACACCCCCCGAGTTTGGGCTCGAAAGAACCGTCTCTTCGAGACGAATCGATCGGCCCTAACAGATTCGTACGAGAAAGTCTATACATCGATATTCAGAAAACATCGATATCGTCTATGGACATCCCTCAGTTATCACTGTAACCTTGAAGTAGCCAATAGCGGCGTAGCTGCTTTCCTTCCCGCCCTTCGTCCCCCTTCCGACCTTGGCGATTTAGAATCAACGCAATTTTAGTGAGATTATCAATCTATTGGGGGTGATCTGTGGGTTGAAAATAAACATTTTTCCTTCCAGTCGTATGATCAAGGCGCGATGACGTGCGACCTTATCGTCGTTGATAAGTTATTTCTAACAACGAAATTATAATGTATATGTATAATTTATAAAAAGTATATCGCTGATAATGTATTATTCTGTACAGACAAGTTTTTGTTTCCCCGGGATTCGAACCCAGGACATCAGGTAATAAACGCAACGGGCTGACCGATATACCACGAAGGCGCTCTAAATGAATAAAACGCGTTTTATAAAAGATTTTTGATTTAGATACATTCGTCTAGTTTGTTCGAACACACATTTCGACTATCTAACAAACAACGGCGACTATATTACATGCTTAACCAAGGTTCATGCTTCAGTATCAAGTGACCTCTATTTAGAAAACCATGTCCCGAACGCAACTGCAAGCGGACATCAGACCGATATCGACGGAAGCTCTAGGCCTAGATAATGTGAAGGTTCGCGTGTTCCGGTTCAATGTGCGTACATAACACTATATCTAATCTACTACTTAACGCTGTTATAAAAATGACGATAATTATATGGACGCTGTTAAACAATACAGTGTCAACTCACACGGTTGCCATTTTGAGAAAATTGAGTTTGAAGTTAAGAAATGGACTTTTATTAGATTAAGAAATGGCGAAATTCGAGAGCGTTGTGGAGTAAAAGACGATGTAGTGACGAGAATTGAGAAAGGTATGTTGAGGTGGTTTGGGCATGTAGAAAGGATGGATGAAAGTAGGGAAACGAAAAAGATTTATGAAACTGGTGTGAGTGGGAGAGTCGGGAGTGGTCGACCAAGGCGAACGTACCTCGATCAGATCGGGGACGTTCTGCAAAAGGGCCAGATCAAAAGTACTCGTAACCGACGAGTGTGTATGAAAGCATTGATGAAAGTAGAAGAAGCGAAAGTGGTATGTAAGGATCAGAGCATATGGAATTCCGTGATCTCTGCCTACCCCAATGGGAAAGAGGCGTGATGTATATGTATGTATGAGTTTGAAGTTTTAATGAGGTTTTATAAAATTTCTTTTAAAAAGTAACTGAAATAATAGATTTTTTTGTAATTATTATTATTAGACTAAATATATATCGTTTTCTTGGTAGCAATCAAAATAATTAAATTTTATGCATTATTATTAAATATTTTAAACATTTTATGTTTTAGTGCTCGCAAATTTTTTCAATATTTTTGCTATTAAAACGATTTAAATGATACATATCTCTTTTGAAATATGTACCCCAGCTCATAAGGAAGCGATTGGTATCAAAATTTACATTTTTGCAATTTTGTGCGTCGACACTGTATTGCTGAACAGCGTCCATATGTCCTATTGACATCGATCGAATACTACAATATTTACTTTAAAGGATATCCAAATCTATACTAATATTATAAAGAGGAAAGATATGTTTGTTACCGAGAAACATATGCTATATTTATTACCAGAAATAATTAGGGATCCCTACTAAAACTTGAATAATGTAACCCAATGTGTAAAAAAAAGGTTGTAGGGAGTAAATCACTGGATCGATTGAAACGATTTAAAAAAATATTTCACCAATAGAAAGCTACATTATCTGCAAGTAACATAGGCATTGTGCGAACACCTGTGCGAAGCCTAGGCATGTTACCTAGTATGTAATAAATACCTAGCTACCCCAGCAATGCAACAAACTTTTCAATGTAATTGATATAAAACATTGAAGTATGTAAAGTTCAAAACTCCTTTATATTTCAAAATACCACAAAGTACGCTACGAATAACCGGATTGCGAAAATTACGTATAAATTACAATTTGATACATTTAATAGCTGTCTGAATGGATTAATATTTCTTAGGATTAAAGGTAGCCTATGCCACTCCCAAACAATCATACAACTAACGTTGTACATAATATACTTGCCTGTAAAGATAATGATTTGTAAAACATATAGAAAATGTTTAATGTGTGAAATTTTAGAATATAAAATTCTAATTCCATTGAAGTGTGCATATATACCTATATACATAAATACGTATATAATTAAATTATTAGTATCAATGAGCATATATAATTATCTTATCAACTACAAACACCTGAGCTGACGTCATGCAATCGATCAATGATCGATTAAAATCTGTTTTCGAAAGGGAAAGTCAAAGATTGAAATCGCTTTATTTATGTTTTTCATATTATAGTATTATTATATCACTAAGAGACATGTGCACTACAATAAGCTCAATACTTATAAACTTCAAAATAATATGAAAGAAAGAAAGAAAAAACATTTATTAAAAACACACACACAATTTACAAAAAAAAAATAAGAAACAAAATTAAAATATACATGTGGTGTCTAAAAAGGAAGCCACTCAGCATATTGTGTTACAACACAGACGTGTTGCAACGCTGATATTCTGTGGCCCCCTCGTGACGCACTACCTCAAGGGTGACACCTCGTCTGAGTCAAATTATAGTATATTACAGGTACTTAATCTGAGTATATTACTAACCTACTACAAAACCAAACATAAAAATAAGAACAGACATATAGATTAGAATTATGATAAAAATAATAAATAAAAGCAAATAATTAGAACAGAACTTAGTCTCTTGGAACGCAACTAAGGCTGGAATGCTGGCTTTGATATTTATTTAAGAGATATCCTTTCATTTTGTATTTAAAGGATATAATTGATAAGGAGGCTTTGAAAGGTGGTGGTGAAAAATATCTAAGTTTGTTTTGTTTTTTATCAACCTCTGAAATCTCTAGTATTTTAACAGTGATTGTTACAATTTAAGTCAAGTTATCTAAGAAGATACACAAGAATAAAGGCTTTAGGAGGATTATGAAATCAAAATCATGATTTTGTTTCTAATGGTGAATGAATTAAAATCCTCCTGGAATAAAAACTACTGGATATATTAAGATGTTATTTTCAATGTTTAGTAGAACTGATTAAAATTAAAATAAATGTTTGTTATTTCAATGCAGGTGAATCTGCAGGGCGCAGCTAGTATCAATATTATAATGTTAATATATTCAGTAAAAGCACTCCTTAAAAGGTGAACTATTTTATTGTTTGTAATCTGCTCTTTGGCGTGATTATTGCACAATTATTAATTATAATGACTCATTGTCAGTAGTAACTAGTAAAACCGTAGTGATCTTTGAACTTTGCAAAACAATTTTTTCTTACAAACAAGCTTATTATTGGACATATAATTATTATCAAAATATTCTGGTTATATCATAAACTATGTCTTAAATTATCAAGGTTCTTTTTGTAATTGATTTCAGGTTAGTAATCCTAAAAATCATGCATACATAAACTTCAAATTAAATTAATTGTTAAAATTTCAATTATACAGCCCTATGCACAAACTCACTAGCTGTTAAAATAGTCAGATACTTTTTAATGATTAGTACTCACTTTATTCAACTGGGGTGATATTCTGGACAGCACAGCTTGCTTTGTCGTCTCCACGATAACCTTGGGCTGTTCAGTCACCATGGGTACTCGTTTCTCCAACTCATCAATAGCTGCTGCAACTTTAGCATCACCTGCTGCTAGCGGTGCAGCTACAAAAGGTGCAGCAGTGTTTGCTGCTAGTGCAACGCTGGCTTCTGCTGTTGATAGTGCCCATTCGAGAAGTGAGTGGGCTCCTGCAAGGACACTTGTGTAAGGAATGTATGAGTATTTTAATGACATATTCAGCAATATTTAATATAATTAAAAAATATATGTACTAAATATTGTTCAATATGTCAATTATCAGATCAGAAAAGGTAAATAACTTAAGAAAAGATAAAATTAATTGATGAAGTTACTATTTCTTTGGTATTTGTTAATTTTAATATTTTGATAATTTACTTGCATTTTAGTTACAGGTCTCAAAAATTGTATATCCTTATTATAATATTGTCATTTGTAACTTTTTTGAATATCATCAGGAATTTTACTTTATAAAAGGTAATATTTCAATACATAACTTTATCATATCCTAGAACATTCTAAGTTAGTCCAGTTTATTAAAAAAAGGAGGTATATTAATTTAAGTATATATTAAGCATGTAGGTAGGTAGTATGAGTGATAATCATGCTTTCTGCTAAGACTGGATTTTTAATAACTTACCCTTAACTTTGGTGTATAATGCACCAACTTGACCAACAGCAGCACCCACCGAGGGCAATGCCATTGCCTTCTGGACTGACTGCAGTTGACATAGAGACGGGGTACTCACTTCTGTTGCCATCTAACATCAGATTGAAAGGTTAATATCAGTTATATGAATACCTAGAAAAATAGGCTGTCCACCCAAGAAACGTGTTCAGTTAAGATCAGAAACCCACAGCAATGTCTTATGGAGTAATAGGAATTCACATAAAAAAATTAAAATTAAACTATTTATAACTATCGCTGATATTATACCTAAATCGCTGATTTGTCCTACCTTCAAACATAAAATTTCTAAAATAAATAAGTATTACAATAAGTAATATTTATAAACAAGGATGTATTGAAAATACGCAATATCAATAATCATAATTATTGTGGATTAAACAACATTTATCAAAATAATTATAATTGATGGTTCGATATGATAATATTTCGAGGGTAATTATGAAAATTACGCGTATGCAACTTTCATTACGCGATAAAGAATGCGAATAAAGGCCTAATAAAACTATATTACTGATGAAATAACTTCTAAATAAGAAATACATGAAAACTATAAAATTATGTTGAACCGGATACTAATAGGATTACAAAAACCACAAATAAGAAATTACTAGAGTTCAATATCTTACCTTGTCTGACGAATAATGGTAATAATTTTTAAAGAAAAAACACTGGCTAATGCACGACTGTAATGTGATTTAAAACTTAATAAAAGGCTAGACAATATACAGTAACTTAAAAAACTCAAACGCTAAGAACAAGTAACGACTGAATACCAAAATTAAACTGAATTATGAATTATCGCGACCAAAGAGTATATAAGTACGCGACACAAAAAAATGTAGTTTAGGTATATATATACTGAGCAGCTGAGCAGTGAGCAGTGATAAGTGTCAAATAGTGAGTACTATGTGTCATTCTCATTTCATTCACGAATGAATCCTTCAATTGGACTAGTTCCTTAAGTGGGCCCAACCCGTCTTACTTTCCATATAAAAGCTCGTACGTGATTATGGCGATGTAACCGATTTTTCTTTGAAACTTTTGAACTAATAGGTATCTCGTGCACTATATCTAGGTTTCTATCGAAAGAAAATCTCAAAATTTTCAGAAATAAATTCAGAATAAGCCTCCAAAAATCTTTTTTGCAAAAAAATTACCTGAACTTTGGGCGTTCATAATGTACTCATAAATTGTGAAAGTAAATATTTTGTTATGATAGAAACCTTGCAAATATAATGGAGATTCTAAATTACAAAAAATATTTCATAAACTTGTAAAGACTACTGAAAAACACGTATTTCCTAGAACAAGTTTTATGAAATTTCCGCACACTATTTTTCATACAATGTTATCGCGTTCTCACTCACTCGTTAGCGGTAGAGGTCTGCGCTGCATGAAACAAAAAGCTTTTCAACCATGCTCGCGTTGACGATAGTTGAACCGGGAAGGGCCCTCTTAATGTCTATCCTTCTTTCTCCAATTCAGTTACAATTCATCTACTTCAGTAGTAGTTCATAATGAATAATCTGCGAACGAAGCAAAACGAGTGGAGCCGAACTTTCCCAATGAAACACAAATCAACAAGTGCGTGTTATGTTATGATTTATGAATTTATGATCGTTTATCACGCTCCATTGTACTGAAATTATTTTGTGTTACACTCATTTATGCCCGTGGGGATAACATCTCAATACAGTGAGCAACTGAACCAGGCACCTAGTGTGAAGTGAACTAAAAGAAGAATATAGATCACGGTGACGAAAAGATGCATACATAATTTTTCTTTTCAGTGACACATTCTGCCATTCTGCGCATGGCCAATGAGTAGAGACTAAAATATGAGTAATGATATTTTGAAGAATGAAGTTGAACGAAAAATGAATGTGAACTATCGAACAGGGACTGAAACCGGTTAATTTTTACTTTCCAAAATACGTGTCTGACTGAGATACCATGATATTAGTTTTAAAGAGTAATACACACTTAACTTACCACAGTAATTTTTTTCAGTAAATATGAATAAAAACGAAAGAATATTAACAAAAACCTTTATTATACCGGTATAACTCCCATAGTAAATTAACCGGTATTCAGTCCTTGCTATCGAATGATAAGAATAAGAAAGTAAATACAACACAACCCAAAAAAATCCCCTCACCCCTCAAGCCGCCATAATGGGGCCCACGGGATCGCGATAGCGTACTTCCGCGAGCATCCAACGGTCAGGCCAAACGGCCCCCCTCCTCATCCCGCTTGTGCATCCTTCCCATGCTCAACATGGGAGGAGTCCGCAGGACGAATTTTCAGTCAAACTTTGTTGACTCACCACTAGTGTTAGTTTTCCGCATTTCTGCACAGGATTCAAACTTCCACCAATGTTTATGTTATCAACCCTTCCGGGCGTCAAACATCCCTCAAGTTCTCAAACTCTGATCACCAACTATTTCCACACTTTTAAAAGCGAGAAACACTTAATGACCAACCTGGAAATCGAACCCGGGACGTATGCTCTTAAAACACAACACAACCAACGCTATATTGTGCTAATTACTAATAATTATTACAAATTATACTCATATAATTTTTCTTATTTATATAATATAATTTTTAAAGTCTTTTAACCAATTCTCCAGACAGGTATCTATAAGTAACACATTAGTAATACGTGATTTTATTTAGAAATTGAAATGGATCAAAATAATTTTGGACTTGAATATACCTGCTTGCTATTAATTTTCGAGCCGCAATAAAGTTTGCATGGGACAATTGCATGCGATCAAGGGACGAAGCCATCTTACATTAAAGGTGTGACTAATATATTCGTATTAGGTATACGGCAGAAGTTCCATATTAGGTATTACGAACGTTCTCATATTAGGCTATTCAATAATACCCAGTCAAATAATATTTTATAGTGATCGACGTACTAAAAGGTACGCGAAGACTTTGTTTTGGATCAAAGCTTGCGAGCGACAGCAAGCAATCGATATCGATTAAATATTGTTATATAAATATGCAATGTTATATTGTCTTTTATTAACGCGAGTATCACACATTTAAATAAAATACTGTATACCGGATTAAAACGCGATTTATTATTTATATTGTTTAAATTATTTATCCCGAAGTTTCGGATGCTTTTCAGCAACCGATTTGCACGGTTATTATGTTCATTTAGTCGGGTTTTTATGTTCAAAAAACATAAAAAATTAAAAAAAAATATATGAAAAAAGTATTAATGAAAATTTAATCACTCCATGTCTTATTTATAATTATTATTATTATGATTTTTATATCAATGATATGCGCTATCATTGAGCTAAATAACGGTCAACCGTAATACGAAATATTCAAATATTGCGTATTTTTTGAACTCTTGACTGTTATACTATTATTTGACTATTACCCAGTAATAGGTATGATATCATCTTTGATTATTTAGACATATAAATAATAATCAAAGGATATATATTATTTGTAAAGCGTTATATTCGATAATAGGATTACGAAAATTTGATACTAATATAACATCTCTACCTTACATGCCCATTGCTCACTCATCAAATGTTGGCCGAGTGGTTGGTCACATTAAATCATTCTCGTTCCTCATTCAATCATTCGTTCTCTATAATGTCAAACAAGAGTGCCTGATAGTTGGACATATTATTGGCGTATATATTTTGTGTTTGGTTATAATAAATTTACAAACATTGGTGATGTCGTGGCCAAACGATAAAGTATTGGAATTTTTGGAACTATATAAATCTGAAGAAATAATATGGAATCCAAAACATATTTCGCATAGAAACAGATGCGAGGTCAATGAAGCATGGGAGCGGATAAGATGTAATTTTAGCTTGAATTGCTCAGTATCTGATCTTAAAAGAAAAAAGGAATCTTTGATGGCTGCGTTTAGGTTACGCGTTAATAAGAGAAAGAATACGCCAACCTGTCGTACATCGTGGTTTGCATATTCTCAGATGGAGAGTTTTTTGGGCGGGAAATATGAATGTGAAAGCACTCGCTGTAGTGAAACGGAGGTACTTATAATTAATGTTATTTCTGTTAAGTTGATTGCTGAAAGTTATTCCCTGGATTTGTCTTGTGAGAATTGAACAAATAGGTAAATTTATATAAATCGCTCATGTACGAGTATGTATAAAAGTTTCGCACATATTCTTCGAAAGTTTTAAGTTTTCATTTTGAGTGATATTTAAATAGCTATTTTATTATATTATGATTTTTACTTAGATTATTTAATAATCTAAGGATTATTATTTTATTTTTTACAAAGCATGTAGGTACATACCAACATTTCCCCGTAATTGGATTCAAGAATCTGCGTTATCACTCGATTGAACATTGGATTCTTAGTGAAATAATTAATTATTAAAGCGTAAGAAAAGCTGTCGTTGGTAAATAAATATTTTTTCCCACTATATAACTGCTAATGATACAGCATACATTCATAATAGGAAATTTGCTTTTCGCTCAATTCATTTAATAATATTAAATAATTTTGAAAAAAATATTTACGTACCTACTACTACACGTGAAAAATAGTTACGTAGGTAGGTATGTAATTAAAATAATTTTTTTTTTAAATGTTTGATATCGACAGACGAGCATGAGGTTCACTTGATGGTAGGTGATACCTCAGCCACAGAACATCAGTCAATTATGCGCTATCAACCTATTTTTTGCTATGAGCATTCTGAAATCCAGACTGAAACCGAAACGCGCAATATTATGCACTTCACAGTTTTTCCATCTATGAACGGTGATTCGTTACCCGGTCGGAATTTCTATTTTCCTCCCACCCGTTTAATACCCGAAGTTACCAGACGTGGGGAAGACATGCCTACAGAAAATTATAATCATGTCGGCCTGGTGGGATTAGAACCCACGACCCATCGATCCGCACGGCAGTTGATCTACCGAACGCGTCAACGAGCCCGTCAAAGTATATTTAGTTTTCAGCTGTAGATTGTAGTGAATAATAGCAATTATTATAATTTAATATTAATTATTAATATTTAGCATGACATATTTCTTTTTAATGTTTCAGTTCATAGACGCCAATGCCTGTTCATACAGTACCAGTGATTCGACTAACGATTATCAGAATTTTGCATCAGAAACGTTGAGTGATGACACCGAAAAAAAGAATATTGTTACTCCATGCAAACGACCTCTAACTAAACCTCAAAGTACTCTTAAGAGATGTATCTCGACGAATACAACCAATGACGAAAAACCTAAACGAAAATATTTGCAACACGAGTTTGAAGAATGTGATCTCTATTGCCAATTACTGGCTAACAAATTAAAAAAGTTGGATGAAAATCAGCGTGATATCGCCATGCATGAAATTGATGATATTATGTTTCGCGCCAAAATGGAACAAAAAAATAACAACTGCTATTCAAATTCACAAACTACTTTAACTAGTAAAAACCCTGTGCTGGTCTTTACCACCGAAACACCAGTGAACTCAAATGTGCTTTAATAAATAATGCAAGTATATTTTTACATTAATAAAGATACCTATATCTAATTGAGAGACGTGTATAATAATATTTTTAATCACAATGTATTTTATTTACGTGAGTTAGTACTATTCATTTATATAAAACTAGCTGATGCCCGCGACTTCGTTCGCATGGGCTTCATCATAAGCTGAGCTTTTGAGCAAGCTTCATATGATAATATATCCTACATCTTCTGTACTTGATGATTTCTTGAGGGAAACAGCTATTTCTTCTACGATCTAATGGCTATTAATACC
This sequence comes from Anthocharis cardamines, assembly GCA_905404175.1. Taxonomy (NCBI): domain Eukaryota; kingdom Metazoa; phylum Arthropoda; class Insecta; order Lepidoptera; family Pieridae; genus Anthocharis; species Anthocharis cardamines. The sequence continues at coordinate 12,188,619 of FR989959.1, forward strand.
AAATACCAATGTACATAAGTACACGAATTGAAAGTCAATCAACCCTGTTTTTGCATCACAAAACAGACACAATCACATTATTGACATGTTTAATGACTGAATGAGATTTTAAAGAGGCAAGTATTTTATAGGTTTAATTTTATAGCTACGTCTAAAATATATTTGATGATCTATATTACTTACGTTGTGAATGTGAATTTATAACCGATTATATATTTTATATTCATTTTTCTTTTATCTAGACACTACATTTTCTATTGTTATAATATAGTACTTTAAAAAAAAATACAAAAAAATATTTCTTTCAGTGAAGTTTCGAACTCGCATCTGGAGTTACGCAGTGGGACCGCATATCCACTATTCTACGAATCACATCGACAATGGCGAAATAATCAAACTATTTCATTATTTCATTTAGATATCAAACTGTGATTAACATCTGAAAATTCGAAAAAATCGAGTCAGTTTGCATAATTGCAATTTGGTGAAAAAGGGTTTTTAAAACAATATTTAAACGATGATAACTTCTCTTTCCGAGAACCGATTTCGATGGATCAAAGCCTATATGTTGCCCCGGGCTTTACTTAATATATTTGTGTAAATGCATGATAATCAGTTCAGTATCTTCGGAGATTAGCGTGAACAAACAGACAGACAGACAAGAAACTTAAAAATTGCATTTATGCATTCCACTACCCTTCTTTTATCACCCCTCTTATTTTCTGGTAAAAATATTTAGTGAAGCGTAATTTCGATCCTACTCTTTTATTACATGTATAATAAGTATATATAGATATAGATAACTTTAACTTACATTTCGAGGATTTTACCGTGGTTTAAATATTGCGAATATTTTATTTAAATATGTCTTAAATTGTAATTTTTGATTTAATTTAATGTTAAACTTGAAGTAAAATCATAACGTACCTACACCATAACCAGAAATATAATTATATATACCTAAGCTATATACCTACCATAATTAAAAACTCAGGGTGAACCTACTTCCGAAATCTGATAACCGAATTTCGTTTAAATAATCAAATTTTGGCGCATTTGATTATTTACCGAGATATTGATTTTTTTTCTAAATAACTGTTACCTCCGATTTGTCTCAGACAATCTCATTCGGTCTACAGACCTTCTTTTTGACGATACAAGAAAGAGTGCCAAGGTATTTTTGGCGCATTTCAATATGTAAAAATATGTAAACGAATTTTGAATATTTTAATTTTTTTATCATTTCCGAAATTAGCTGTTACCTCCGATTTGACTAAAATTTTAATAAATATGCCGAATCAGGGCTGCATTGTTACTAACGGGGACAAGGATTAAGGGCAACTGTTTCCTTGCCTCCTGTCTGTAGCGAGCAGATGGGGCCTTTGAGTTTTAGTGGGTATGGGGGCATTGCACTTTCGGCCTCGACCCCCACACTCCCCGCGTCACTTTACAATCTTCGCCCCGGCTGCGGCCGAATCTATAAATGGGTTTCCCAACGTTAAAAGTTATGTTGGTATGGTGACCACAGCCAAAATCAAATCCTCCTCTTTTCACTTGGCAAACTTTTTTATAAAAGACAATTTAAAAAAACGAGAAACGATACCATATAGACATTGCGTGTCTATATGGTATCGTTAAAAAATAAATATCTAAATACTATGTCTCGACAAATAATCGAAAATCCTGTGGAGGGATGATTTATAATGAAATTAAATTCGGTTTCAGCGGTAGGTATATATAAATCTAAATATAATCTTTAGCTACATATTATATTCATTCTGATTAGGATGTATAATATAAGTATTATAATATCTAACTGCATAGAGGTTAAAGTTAAAATGCGATATTGAAACGATAAATAAGCAAGTAAGTACATAAGTTAAGTCTTGCAAACTTACAGACTTGCTGTATATAACGGAATGTAAGTGAATTTAAAATTGGCAATGGTTGTCAGCTAGGGATGTGATTCTTTCCGAAAAAGATTAGGTTAAGATTCCAATCGATTCACAAAAATCGATTTTTTTTTCAAGTCTGCATTTACAACGTAAATATAAATCCATTTAATGAAAAACAAGAAATATACCATATTAAACGATCTCTTATTAGTTTAGTCAAGGAATTGTTTAGTTGAGGGAATTCGATAATTACAATTATTTTTATAAAGATTTCAAAGTGTTCAGATATAAAAGAAAACATTTATTTTCTAAATATATTTGTTACATTAATAATTTCATGGAATATATATAGCGGTTATCCAACTTGACATTATAATTACTGTAAAAATAAATGAATGTTAGATTTCTTATTTGTTTTATTAGGTACCCAGATTTCAATTTTTGAATTTCAAATTAGAAAACATTTTTTATAAACTGTTACATTAACAGCTCATGTTAGGTACTAGTTTTTGTTTTTCAAGGCAGCTTTGCAACACATATAGTAAAGGAGGCACCACCATGCCAAATGCCAAATTATAGTTGCCAGCCTGTATGGAGAATAGAGTAGCTGCATAACAACTAACGACACCAACGGGGTACTTGGTATAAACCAGTGGCGTAGCATAGGTAACTAGCACCCAGTGCGGTTCTCAACGTTGCCGCCCCTTAATTTTGCAATTGATTATAAAACAAATGGGGTATGATAAAAAGGGTACTCTTATTGACTAACACTAACCGAAAGGGAAAAATTGTCATTACGGTGAAGTTAGGCAACAACAAATAATTTACGAAAATAAACGTTATTTTTTTTTTATCGTTACCTGTGAAATGCCGACCGCACCAAAGTGCCGCCCGGTGCCAACCGCACCCTCCGCCGTCCCATGCTAAGCCACTGGTACTTAATAACTCGAAGTGATGAGCTTCATAGAGGCCTTACAGGCTAGCCATGTTGAGTAAATTCAACTAATTGTAAATAATTTTATGATTTTTACCCAAACATAAAAAATTGAATGTCGATTGTCTAGTGTGAAATATCGGTTCAGTGGTACAAATCGATTTAAAAAATACATTTTTTGGCATTTCTTCGATTAATCGATCTCAGATCCCATCCCTACTGTCAGCTGTCCAAAACAAAAAGTATGTATAGTATGTAATATGTATCGTATGTATCAAAATATTGCTTTGCATAAAATAAAGTTATGAAACTTGAAAGTGAGAATCTAAAACATATAAATTTAGGTGAATGTGAGCTTTTCGTTTTCCTTTATCCTAGTTATTACAATGGCGACCCTTGTTAAAGAAAAACACAGAGAGGTTTGTTGTTAAATTTTATTAAATATATATGTCTTTGTTTAAATACGTCATAAAAAGTTATTTATAAAAAAGAGAAGTACTATAAAAAATAATCCAATATTATAAATAATTTTTTATTCTCTTTCATTGTTAATTTCTCATGTTTACTGAGTTTTTTATACTGATAAATGATCAATTATACATTGCTAAATATCTTAAGAAAAGAAGGAATCTTACAAACATTTTAGACAAATTCTACTATATTAATTAATTAAAATAATATATTTTTATTTAGAAAAAGAAAAAAGAGAAAAATGTGACCAAACAAATTAAGACTCAAAATGATTTTAAAAGTCTCACAGAACCAGTTGTTGATGCTACTGAAAAAGAAATTGTTCATATTAACACAAACTCAAAAGATAATTTACCTAAAGCCCTGTGTTCAGTTCACAACAAGTTTATCACAGAAGAGAATGTTGTTGCTAGCAGTAGTCTAAAAGTAAATACTGACAAAGGAAACCTAGACTCCAAACAAGAGATTGACTCAAATACAACCAGCTCAGATTTAGGACCAATAATAGGAACCATAGGTGAATGTTCAGAAAACAATGATTTTAAAATGTATCAAAAAGAGACTGATAGCAGCCTGAATGTAAATAGTCTTATAGATTCAAATTTAGACATAGTTAATACATACAAAGATTTAAATGAAAAATTAGTAAGAATTCAAATACACCCTTATGATCAAACATCTCATAGCGAAGTTGTGAATGACAGCATTGATGAAGATATTGTTGAAAAAAAAGAAGAAAGTACAATCCCATCTGCACCAGTATTGGATGTGCCAATAGAGGAGGGATGTCATATGGACAAAACAATACTAAAAAGTGACTCTGTAACAATAAAAAAGGCTAGAGTGTTGTGTATGCCGTTAGAAGAGGCAATAAGGATTTTTGGGGGGAAAGAGATAGCAGAGGTTAAAATAATGAGTGAAAGAGAGGAGGCAGCTGTTGAAATAGGGCCTTTAAGTGGGCCTGAACATCCTTTAGTTGATCTGTTATCCACATTTAGGTAAGATAATAATGAAACAATAAACAAAGATCTTTTGTAACTACAAAAATATAAAATATGAATGAAAAATTCTCGTAATATTAAGATTTCTGAAGTTAAAATAAATATTAGATATTATCATTATAAATATTATAATGAAACTCATGCAGAGTGGTCTACACATTCAGAGTAATTGGTAACCAGGCTGAAAAAAAATCATGTGAATCTGTCCATGGCCATGCTTGCTATATGCACTTGACATGTCAGGACAATAAGTATTAAATTGCATTTATTTCAGTGAGGCCATTTAAGCTACTTTGATGATCTGGTTGGTGCGTTCGGTAGAACATCTGTTGGGTGCATCAATGACCCACTGGACGAAAAGCATGTCTTCCCCATGTCTGGTAACTTCGGGAATTGAACGCGTGGGAGGAATATCGAAATTCCGACCGGTTAACGAACCACCATTCTTAGATGGAAAAATCGTGAAGTACATATTGTGCGTTTCGGTTTCAGTGTATGGATTTCAGAATGCTTGAAGTAAAAAGTAGGTTGACAATTCATCATTGACTGATGTTCTGTGGCTGAGGTATCACCTACCATCAAAGGAACCACATGCTCGTCAGTCAATATCTAACAAAAAAAAAGCTTACTCAGTTTGGCTGTGTTCACTTATTAATATGAATTTTGTATTTTATAGATCCTCTTTATCAGCACTAGAAAGAGAAAGAATCAGCATCAATTGTGGTTACAATGATGAAGAGAAAAGAAGAGCTTTACTCTGGAAAATAGAAAAGCGTAGTATTACTCTATCAGAGAAGTGTCCGTGTGGCGCTAATGTAGATCTCCGCGTGGTATATGATTACGCCGAACTCCAGAAAGATCGGTTGCCGGCTGCGAGGTTGAGGCTAGAAGGTCTGTTGCGGGATGTTCAGGATTCATATTGCCATCATCAACATGCTGTGTTATTAGCACATTGTCAAGTGAGTCCATTTCTATAGATGCTTTTCTTTATTAGATACTCTTTCAGTGATTGTAATGTCATTAATAATCAACAATGGATATTTGATATATATAAGGCAATCTGAAAAGTCATACCTTTTTTGTAATATATTTTTTTTCTAATTAATTAAGCTAATAGAGAATGACTGATAGACTATGTACAGATTAAATATTTTGCATAAGATTTAACATATTAAAAATTAATTTTCTAAGGAGAAAATGGACGCAAATATTAAATGCCATAAATTTATTAATGATTTACCTTATAGATAGAAGAATTAATATCAGAAACAGTTCAAAGCAATAAGGGTGAAATTCGGGAAGCATTAGCTCTCGTTCTGCAAGCATTACGGTTAAGCGATGGGGCTCCGGCTGCCTTCCCACAAGCACTTGAGCGCTGGGCTACCGTGCTTGTTGACGCATTAGTTGATGAAAGGGATTTAAGGCAGCTGTTATTCGTGATCCACCATTTGTTTAGGTAAGGTATAACATTTTTAGTTTAATCAACAGTTCCCAGTAATAGAGACAGGCATTTTTTTTATTGGTTTATAGGCCATGTGATAATACTGCGTATCATTATTTTACATAAAAATACTTTATTTAATTATAAATTATACAATACAAAATGGTTAATTCAGTTATACATGCTGACTGCTGAGGCATTATTGCAAGTGAACTAATGCTGGGCGGTTTTTGCTTTGTAGTTTGTACGCTTAGTATTGACTATATAGTATATATACAATATCTCTTTTGTAACTTGGTGGATAAAGTGATGATTTTGATCAAATTGCATATATTATACTATATTGTTTCAGTTTTTCACAGAAATAAGCTCACATGAAACCACTGGAATGATTGTGGATTTATTTTAGTGGTAAACTGTAATTAAGATCGCCTAATTATTCACCAAGATGCAGAATACTTGTAGGAATTGTTGATGGAAATTGATATCACATAAATAAAGCTCTCCCAGCTCGCCTATTGCAGGGATTAAACCAATATTGAGACTTTTAAGTAATTTTTTAAATAGACAAAGCCGCTCGGTCCAGTGGGCGGGGAGCGTGTTGCGCGTGCGCGTGAGTGACACGTCCTCCGCGGCCAGGCTCATTGCCATTCTCGATGTGCTGCTGACCGGCTGCGCGTGCTCACTCGACAATGCCCTCGAGTGTACTGAGGGTAGGTACTTAAGTTCGGACTTGATGACCACAAATCCTCGACATGACTCCATAAGGAATCTAGTTTTACTGAGAGTGTCCATGGAGTCTCTTGCCGGTTCTTCTCCTTGAGACCCACTTTTTGGAACCGTGCAACTAGACGCTTCATAAGAGCCTGCAAAGGCCTATTTGAAATAAAAAACTTTTGACTTTGACTTTTGACTGTACTTGTCCAGTATTGCTGAGAGACTAGATTTAATTTGTCATACCATTTCTATTCAATAAAAGTAGAACGTTTAGAGATTTCTCAAAAATAGATTTCCTCTTGATTAAAGTTTTGGAATATGGAAGCTTGGAATATGTCACAAACAATGGGGTTCTCAAAAATTTCAGGTTGGAAAACGTAGTGATTAATTAATACATATTAGGGAGGAATATAATGTATGTATAATGTATATAGAATGAAAGTGAATAAATTTTTAGTAAGTCTATGTTGATCAGCGTTTAGTATTTTATAATACGCCTAATGGGAGGGTTCCCAATCTTTTTACCAGCGATTCAATGTTGGATACATTGTTCTTCGCTAAAGGTTTATAAGCAATTGTAATTTATATATTAGAGTTGGAAGCATGGGAAGAGGTGGACGTTAGAGGCGATGGCGGCGCGGTGGGGGAGGGGCGTCTTCGGGAAAGAGACCTACTGATCGTCCTCAACTCTTTACCCCTCAAAGATCTCGTGGCGAGGCTGGCGTTGTTCGGGAGATCGGTGAGTTTTCATCAAACAGTACACTATAAGCTTTTTTTTCGAGCATTTGAAAATCCATATAATTAAACCGATACGGGTAATAAAGACTAACGATTTATCTGTCTGTGAAAGTTGATTCGGTATTCCCCGTATCCGTTTAATGCCTTAAGTGACTAGACTGACCAGGGTAACCCGGTGGATTTAGAATTCGCGATCCATCGCAAGGCAAGTTTCCTAGTGCCCGTTATGTCTAAGTCGGCAAAGCCTTTCCCTCTGGTGTTGCAGACGGCCTAGCATAACAACCACGACAAAATTTTGTCGACTGTTTTCTTATGTTTAATCTATTATCTCTTTGTCTTCTACTTATACTTAAAACTCGACTTCTTATGTCACAAGTAGAGATATTTGGCGATCGAGATATTTTTCTATCAAAGTTGTCGATGTCGAGATATCTTATATCTCAGTTTGTCTTCACTCGTCCGCATACCTCTCGATATCTATAGGCAAACGGCCCGATTATCTAAAAAATAAGTAAAGCAAGTTATGTGTGCCAGTCTATCGGTCTTCTACAGGTTGCATTCTGGTGAATGTGCATCCGAGCTGCACCAACTAATTCCACCATCTCCGTTTCATCACCGGACATCCAGACGCACGGCGGGGTTCCACCCTTACAAAGTGGAGATACCACATGTTCGCACATGGCGCTTCGCTTCCTCTTTTTTATTGCGAACCGCTAAGGACTGGAACTCTCTCCCTGCGTCTGTCTTTCCTGAGCAGTACAACATGGCTCTTTTTAAGTCTCGAGTTAATAGGCATCTCCTAGGTAAGCGTGTCTAAACATCATAGCCCGCATCAGCACTTTCCATCAGGTGTGATGGCGGGCAAACGCTTACCTATTCTTAACTAAAAAAAAAAAAAAAAATGTTCATCGCAGGACATAAGTAAACAAAGGGAGAGCGAGTGGGGCGACCCGTCGGGCGGGCACGGCGTGCTGAAGGCGTCCTGCGGCGCGCGCGCGCTGCTCGACGTGGCGGGGCGCGGCGCGCGCGCGCTCGGCGGCTACCCGCGGCTGCGCGGCCGGCTGCGCGCGCTCGCCGCCGCCGCGCTGCACGCGCTCGCCGCCCTGCATATGCACGCCAGGTGAGTGCGGGTTCGACTTCCAGTGCCCATGATTTTTTTGATTAGGAGAATTATGACTTAAATATTTGTTTTTTCTATGTTAATTTATGAAATTCATTATGTTTGGTTCAAGTATGAGTCACTTTCAAATTCGAATATGATCAGGGATATTTTGGATAAGTTGTCTGTTTGAATCCATTTTTGTTGAGCCCATTGTCAGTGAAACCATTTGACGGTTGCGATGTACTTTCGTTATATTAAATTACTGCTAGAAACGGAATTCTACTTACTCTATTCAAAACCCAACTAAAACAACACATAATAGAACATTTAAATCTTTAGAAGGGTGTTTTTTGTGCATTGAATAGGCATCTATGATGATTATAAATGGGATTTTTGGAGTGATATAATCTTTTAGAGGAAAAAATATCTTCAAACCTATAAATGTGCATAAGCCTAACTTCAGAACGAGTCACTGCTTTAACATACAGTCTCTCGTTCAGGAGCACGTATACCAAAGAGTTAGAAGCCAGGATATCGGCGGAGCTGGAGGCGTGCTTCGCGGCGGGCCTGCGCGTGCTGGGCGAGGAGCCCGAGCGGCTGCCGGCCGCGCTGCTCTCGGACGACACGGCCAGGGAATATTGTATGGCCTTTGAAAATTTACACGGTCAGTACATTTCGATGGACCTGTGTTATTATTTAATTTAGTGCTTTTTAATGATTTTATTTCTTTTGTTTTTAAATTCTCTTTAGTGTTTACCTAGGCTTATGCTGAAAATCAGCGCTGTATCCAGTACTGGTTTACAGCACAGCTGAGCATCATCGGCTTTTTCTTTCACAAATTTAATTTAAGAGTGGAATTATCAAGAATGTAGTTTTTGTGTGTGACAGCGAATAAATATTTCTTATTATTAGCTTTGTATTATCACTAATCCGGCACTATTAAAAACCAGAGGGTGCCGGATTATTGGAATGTTCGGATTAGGTACTGGATTATATAGAAAAAAATCATAATAATACAATAAAAGCATTTCATAAAGAATACAACGTATTTGTTATAATGTTTTACATGTTTTTTTATAACTGTGTCATATCTCATAATTAACTAATTACATAGGTTTAAAATAATCCTTAATATAGGTTTGTTTTGTGCAACTTGTTTAAAATTATGGAGCGTATACGCGGTAGAGGGGTGAGGGAGGCGCGGGCGGAGGGTGCCGGATTATTGGACGTGTCGGTCTATTGAAGTGCCGGATTAGTGAGATTCTACTGTACTTTATTTTTAAAAACATCTTGAATTCTTTATTATGCTCCCGTTATCTGTTTCATTCGCGATATTAATAAACAAGTAGCAGTCATGAAATTACGTTGTATTATTTATAGAGAAATAAAACTTTCAATTTATGGACATAATAAACATACATATTATGTCCATAAATTACAAGTTTTATTAAGTGTTGGAGGACAAGATTAATTGTTTTGTTTTTGCGGGTATTTATTTGTCTGAAACTTCATACAGTTAGGTTTTTTAAAAACAATGAATGTTAAACTGTCGTTTGGATATTGAAACATAAGAACTATGACTGGTAATTTGTTTATTATAATTGACAGACTAGCACGAGGCTTATCTAGTGTCCAGTGAGATACCTCAGCCACGTGTAATTCACTAGTGTTACGCTGTTGATCCGTTTTATTTTCAATTCGAACCTTGATTCATTTTGACGGACTCGTTGGCGCGTTCGGTAGAACACCTGCCGAGCGCATCGATGGGTCGTGGGTTCGAATCCCATCGACATGTTTATAATTTTCTGTAAGCATGTCTTCCCTACGTAAAGAGAAGACCATTAATGCCCAATCTGAACGGCTTTTCCATCTATGAACTGTGTTTTGTAGGTACAAATCTAGGTGGATGAAATATCGATAATCCTTCCGTTGTGATGACAGGATTATTGAAATTGATTTATTAACATGATAGATTCGACGGATTGTATTTGTACCTACCAAACTCTCAAAATGTGAAATTTCACATTATCTCTTTCAACATAATCACACAGTACGTAACTTTCAGACAAGTCCACCCGACGTATAGAGTCTCTGGACATAGAGGCGCCGGCGCTGGGCTGCGTGGCGCGGGTGACTGCGCTCGCGCAGGTGGCCGCCGACCGCGCGCTCGACCGCGAGCTGGCCACGGCTGTGCTGCAGTTTCTGCTGCAGGTCAGGTTTGTAGGTGTCTGCTGCCCCAGGGGGAAGGACGCCTGAAATATAGCTCAGATTAATATTTGAAAAAAAAAAACACACTAGCAACACTAGCCCCGGCTTTTATTCGCTGATAATGTAGCTATTTATTAGTGAAATAATACTATACAAAATAATATATGTTGCCAAGACTAGGTTTTTACAGCCTGTACTAAAGCAAAGACCGAATATAAATACGTTCCCATTTTATATCTCTTTACAAAAATTTATTGTTTCTGATTGGATTAAAGTGAACAGTGATTACTGTGTTTTTTACTGATTATTTTTCTTTACACGCAACTGATCCATCTTTTTGCCTTGCGAGATTTTTTTAAGAGTTTAAGGAGGCTTTTAATGGTACCAACGAAGGGACGAGCGGATTCTAGTTTGTATTTGTAAAATATAATCAAAACGGGACTGCGCAATGTATCCAAAGATACTCAGTGTTATAACTACTCGACTCGACTCTTACGTGATGATATAAAAATTAAGTAATCACTATGAAAGTTTTCGACAGTTAAAATTCGTCTTAAAATATACATTTATTGTTTTCTCATAAATTTAAAAAAAAGTTTAGTTAAAGCGCATACTTCTATAAGATCGGTTCTTATGAAATGTATAACTTGTAGACGGGAATGAAGAGCAAGACGGTGAAGCAGAAATGCTCGTGCGACGCGGCCGCCCGCGAGCGCGTGTCCCGCCTGGTGGACGCGCACCCGCACCTGCACACTACTGCACTTCATATATTCGCTGATATTTCACAAGGTACGGATTTGTAGCGACATCTATGATCAGCTACAAGAATCGATACGAAGACGTCTAATCCTGAATCGCGCTATATAAATGTTTCCGGGCGTTGAGTATATTATATACAACATCTCGATATCAACCACTGGGGCCTTAAGGCCGGCCAGTCCGTGGTTCAACTGGTCGAGGATCCTCCCTTTAGGTTGGAGGAAGACCACATCATTTGCTATTTTTAAAGTTAAAGAAGAATTAAGTAATCATTTATAGCGTAGTTCTGTATGAGTTATTACTAAGAACTTGTATTCTCTTTCATTCACTTAACTTGGGTATTATGGAATATATCCTTAGTAGGTCCGTTAGTAATCTTTCAGAAAATACTTTATTTTGAACTAGTAATACGCCCCGGCTTCGCACGGGCGCAATATGGATGAACTCAAAAAAATAACCAATGCTACTCGCTGTTAATGTAGCTTTCTATTGGTGAAATAATTTTTAAAATCAGTTCAGTAGATCCAGAGATACTCCCTACAATCTTTACCTCTTTATACTATTAGTTTTTTTTGTGCGAGTGTCACATCCGTGCGAATTAGTGTCACTAGTGTGTGATACTCGCGTTAATAAAAGTCAATATTATGTGTTACTTCATGAAACCTTGTTGTTGAAACAGCAAGCTTTATAATCTTCTGATAGGTCTAAATTAAACATTACAGGCGAATCTATAGATAGTGCACTAGTGAAATATCTAAACGCACCAAGATGGCGGCCGACGGCGGGTGAGGTGCAGGCGGTGCTGCGGGCGTGGACGCAGCGCTGTCCGCAGCTGATACCGTGCCTGTTGCTAGACATGGACTATACGCCACACAGGTTGGTCGCGACAGTAGATCATTGCTTAAGTTATTATACTTTCTTAAAAAAAAACTGTTGAAATACCTTAAAATGTGTGACCACTTCGCTTTATCTTTAATACAATCCAAAACACCAAGTAAAAAATATAAAAAAATAGTTTTAAAATGAAGCTGTATTTGTATTTGATTTATGCTTGTGTTACAGTAAATAGATATGTTTTTTAAATATAATAGTTTCATTTCCCTGTATCAGGTGTTGCTGAATACATTGAGTGACTATCATCTATAATAAATATATATTCTGATTTTTAGCACTGTGACTGGGATAAAATTGGCCCTTACGGCTTCCGGCTGTTTGCAAAGGCGTACTTAACGGTTACTCCATATTGATCTGCAATGTGGAAAATAAGTAAATTATTGTTTGTAAGAAAAAATACTACTATTAAAAATAAAAATATGTTTTGATAGTATTATTTCGGCATCCATGATTAACCAACATACCTCTTTCAGCGGGGTCTCCCTAGAGAGCCAGCTATACATCGGCTGGTGGGTCTCACAAATCCCCGAGGCCCCGGACTGGGCGTGGACTCTATTACAAAATTTGCACCTGCACCGATCTCACTGGGCTCTGTCGTTTGAGGCCCCGGCGCTGGATAAGGCCCCAGACACACTGTTGGAAACAATGTTCGCGATATTGGCTACTGATTGGGGACATTCTGTACCACTCGTGAGTATTACTAACTTGTTTGAAATTATTTTGTATTTATTTAGATAAAAAGTATTTTTTTGAAAATAAATTTATTAACTACTTTGTTTTGAGATCATATTAAGCAGTGATTTTGATTAAGTTTTATGTTATATTTTATGTTAAATATCAGAAACATTTAATGAAAGTTTAGCCTAAGACACAATCGAACTGGTTTCGTTTTTACTCCCAGTATTTGGAAATAAGATTTAAATAATTTATTTCCTCACAGGAACACGGTTTACTTAAAATGGGATGCAAATATATTTCGAATGAAAACAAAATCTTTTTTTTTAAATTTATTTAATAGGTGTTTCAACAACACATATACACTACATATTACAATAACAATATTATAAAGAAATAGGTTTTTAAGGTAATTTTCTCTGACTTACTAGTTAAAGTTGCTTATATAATATTTAAATTTTGTTATGGGATTATAACTATCAAATTCTATCACTTCATTCGTAGACTGCAGTCGATATCATATAAATATAGACATTTTCTAGGCCTGTGGTCCGGGAGTGGACGCCCTGCACCGCTTGGCGGTATCGCGCCCAAAAGAGGCGGTGCACTGCTTGGGACGCCTCGTGGCGGTGATGGCGCACTCGCCGGAGTCTATCTCGCTCACTCCTAGGTACGTGACGTGAGACGCAGATATTATTTCAAATACTTTTTTAAAATTTCATTCTAGTTTTAAGGAGTTTGATTTTTATTAAAATATAAAGTTTTTATAAACGTTTACGCTTATATTTGTTGACTATATAATATATGAGTGGGCTCTACGTGCTTAGCTAGGACAGAATCCAAGAATTTTTTTTTTTGTAATTTTCTAACAATAAAATATAAAATGAATATCTATGTGGCCTTTTGGAACGCTCGTTACGTATAGCTTCGGAGACCCGGGTCCAATTCTTGAAATTAAGATAATTTTTTTCAATCAAGACACAGAGGCTGATCATATGTATGTTCATTTTCATAAACTTTCATTTTATATAATTTCTAAAATGTCTGGTAATTTTTGAACTCAGGTTTTCAGAAGTCGTAACAGTGATACTTAACTGGGGACCGAACCTTGTTCAACGCGCCCTCGGTCGCGGCGGGCAGAGCGGGGCCGACCTCTTACAGAATCTCATCATGCAACAGCTACTGGATGTACAGTTAGTTTCATTTTATTTCTTGCATTATTGAATAGTGCTACGTAAACTTCAATCTTGATCTAGATAAATTATTGGTTAATAAAGTTTAACAGCTTGTTCTAGAGCCAGTTTGAGATTTTCAAAAACCGCCGGCTCAAAGGACCAATTTGAAGTACCATTCAGATGGTCGAGCGAGCAGTATATATAATATATATAGTAAACTATTTATAGATTGCCCTCGGAGACCCGTAGCGCGTTGCTAACGGCGTGGCTCCACGCGCTGTGGACGCCGACGCAAGCGGGCTCTAGCCGCGGGATACTGGACGCGGCAGTCCGCGCCGCGCGGGACTGGAGAACGCTCGATGCTTATGTTTCTACTTTAATGCAGGTTTGTTTCATTCAATTTGAAGTGTTTTTTTATGTGTATAGGAGTATGTGTTTTTTTTGGTGTCATCGTTGGGATAAGTATGTCTATGGGCATTTATATCCGTATGATTTTATGTTAAGCGACGATATATGGTTTTTTCTTGCTTTAAACAGAAAATGGGTATTGTAAACTTTTATAGAGACCCATCTTTTCATTAAAAAACAAATTAATAATGTCTTGAATTAATCGAGACAATTATGATTATATTCTGTATCGATTTTAAAACTTTTCTACTTTATCTCAATGAAAACGCTTTATAGGAGGAAAACAGTAAACAGTATATAGAAGACGCGTTGCGGCACGCGTGCGCCGCCCCGCTCCTGTGCGAGAGCGTGTTGCGGCGCGCGCACGGCGCCGAGCTGGCGGGCGCGCCCGGCCGCGTGCTGGCCGCGCTGGCCGCGCAGCGGGGCGCCGGCCTGAGGATACACGTCGATAACGCTCTCAAGGTAACGTTTTGAACATTAAATTATAGATAACATTATCCTTATAGTTAGAGACCTTAAGTTACATTGCCTAGATTTCCATGCATAGGTAGGCGAATAAAATTCCCGAAAAATTCAAATATACTATATATGTTTATTATTATTACATTTTACGTGACGTGCACATATTTTTGAGAGAATGATATTACGAAATTGCTGTATCCAACAAAATACTTATTTTCCTTTAAAATGTCATAGGGGTTATCATTAGAGTTAGGTCTAATAGGACACCGGAATTCTGTATAGATTATTTTTTGAAACTTCCAGCAAGTTGGTGCCACAATGTCGTCTGATGAGCTCGTGATCCACCGCGCCGCGAGCGCTGTTCTAAACGTCCCGTTGTCGCACCCGGCACACTTGACACTCTGGAGACTGTTCTTTCATCTTTATCTACAAAGGCCGCCCGATCGTCCGTAAGTTACCGATTGAAAACATATTATACAGGAGTTTCGTTATGTCTGTTCGAATAATATAAACAAATGCATATTTTGTATAGTTTTTATCAATATTTTAAAATAAATCTTTGAACTTACGGTTTTCAGAATTATTTTATTGTTGTTATATATGATGATATCATGTGGTTCATTTGATGGTGCTCCAGCCACAGACATTAATCAATGATGCGCTGTTGACCTACTTCGAACATTCGGAAATCCATAGACTGAGACCGAAATGCGCAATGTTCGTCGCGGTATTTCCGTCTATGAACGGTGGGACGGAAATTTCGATATTCCTCCCACACGTTAAATGCCCAAAGACATGCTCATAGAAAATGATTATTTTATTGCTTTACGTAAAAATATTTCAGGCACGAGTCGTCACCGCCGGTGGGCCCACTATTCTTCAGTGGGTTAGTGAAGACTCGCGCACTGGCACAGCTGAAGAAACGCCTCCAAGACACCATCACATACCACCACAACGCCGCAGAATCTTTAAAACGCAGTGAAAGTATTGATACACCTGATGTTTCGAGCAGAAAAATCGAAAGAAGTCCCACTTCTGATAATATATTCCCTCAGTTGTCGATTATAGATATGGTCGAAGAAACGAGTGATGAATCGAGTGGATCAGCTGAGGATGATGAAGAAAGTGAAAGAAATGTAGTTGAGGAAATGGAATTGAATGCAAATGATAGTTTGATTTCGTATCACAACGGTGCGGAAAAGTGAGTAGTGTTCATTTATCGATAACTCTCGAACGAATCCTAATACCTTTAAGGCCCATTTACACGATGCCATTTTCTTGTATAAACAAGAGAAATAATTGTCAATCAAGAATTGTAAGTAACTGTTTTTACGCGGATATTATGTGCTGTTTACACCAAGAAATATATTGAAACTAAACTTGTATGACAGATTAAGAACGTTACGTGTTGTTTAGACCATGCAAGTCATTTATTGCTTCAATTTAATTGAATCCAATTGGCAAGAAACTTGCATCGTGTAAATGTGCCTTTATAAGTGCCATGCTTGTAGTCCCAATAAAAGACGGATGTCAAGGGAATCAACAATTAGTTTAAAAATATATCTTCAGAAGTTAAAAGTTTTAAGCAATTTTAACAATATATTAGTTTAATTGTGTCTTTTTAATTGTTATTACATTTTTTTTAATATTTTTGAATTTGCAGACTAGTCCGTGAGTACAGTCGTTGGTTGGAGGAGGGCGACAAAGTGCGAGCGTGCCCGCACCACGCTGACGTCGCCAGATTCATACCTGAACAAGTAATATAAATTGCCTAATAATATGTATATCTAAATATATTTATGGGAAGATTTTCGAGAAAATATTTTAGATTTTTTTTTGATCGGCTCGTTACAGTTCCGCTACAGTTACACTTACTTTGCGTCTTGATGAGTCGCACGTTCGAATCCCGAATGAAAACGTGTTTCCCTAAATTTGATTATTTCGGTTATTTTATAGGAATATCGAATGTGAGCCTTATGCTGATCTATCGATATCTAATATTAAAAAAAAAAATCTATCACGACAAACATGACGAATTCAATAAGTTACTCTGTTAAAGAACATACACACACACATTTGGTACAGACTGAGAACCATAAGGAAAAGTTTTAAGCTAAAACCCTTCATAATAAACATGCTTAATTCCTCAGGCCCTCTCAGCTGCGTGGGGTACCTCGCTTGCCCCCCGCCCCCCCGGCACCCCCGCCCTCCCCGCCCTGCCCGCCGCGGCGGGGAGGGCGGGGAGGGCGCCGCTCACGCACTACGAGCGAGCGATACGGGCTATAAACTCGGTCAGAGATAAGGCTCATCGCAGGTGAATATCCTTTTAACTTTTTTTTAGAAGCGGTAATGTCCTTCAAAATACAACTAGAAGCTTATAAATTAAGATATACACTTTAATTTGGAATGAACTCGATTACAAACGAAAGAAACGGTGTAATATCCTTTGTGGTTCATCTTTGACATACTCTCTGGTCTCATATTATCATCTTATGTAATCTTCACGAAAAACGTGTCTGTTTTACACACCTATACAACCGTATGTTCATGAATATGATTAAGAACTAAACTTAACATTTAAATTTATGTCATAAGTCTCTAATATAGAGCTCAATTTTGCTTGAAACAAGATTTGAGGCATGTTTTCTTTCTGTACACGCATAGTGTAATGTTTGAGAACGGTATACTTTTCATTCATTTTGGCTCTTTATATGATGTGAATTAACAGATAGGATTAATAAAAATAATTGTTTCTCTTTTCGCTCGATTGTTCCTCTTTTAGTTCGGACATATTTGAGCGTGGACCCTCAGCCCAATTAATACTTTGTAATTGTGGCCCATAACCAAAATAGCTTGATATTATTATTCCATTTCGAAGACTCATTTATAGTTATTTCTACATTAAAACTAGCGATCCGCCCCGGCTTTGCACGGATGCAATGTAGATGTACTATACACAGAAAAATAGTATTTTTTGAATTAAATCGTAACAAATAAACATAATATCTTTCCTTTTTATAATACTAGCAAAACGCCTCGGCTTCGTACGGGTGCATTGTTAATAAAATGATTTTTTTTACCCTCCGTAAAAAATATATTTTTTAATATCTCTAAGAATATGTGTACAAAGTTTCATGATAATCGGTTGAATATTTTTGTAGTGAAGGTGTAACAAACAAACTTACATTTACATTTATAATATAAGTAGGGATTAGAAAAGATCTACCAGTTGCTTGAGTAAGTCAAAATTTACATGAGACCGTGAATCTTTCTTTTATGCCCTACATTTTTCATAATGTTTCCAGGCGCAAGAAACGATGTGTGAAATCTCTAGTGGAACACGTCAACTTCAAGGAGACCCGCGCTGTGTTACAATTTATTGACCAGCATTTAGCCGAGGTCGAAAAGTTCGCTCGGTGAGTAGTTATATCTTAACCAGAATGTATTTAAGATAAACTTGCTTCACAATAAAAAGAAATCTAATATTTTAATCAAAGGTGAATCCTTTACGGCACAATTAGAGCATGAATTTTCTTAATTTGCTTTGCTTTTAACTAATTACTGGACGATGTCAAGAGCGAAATATTTACTAGACAAATAATGATAGTCGTGATATAATAAACTGTAAGAATAATCCTATGTAGTTATGGTCCCCTAAATAGCTTTTTTTTAACAGTAGATTGCCAAAAGAAGTCATTTTGACTGCTTTTCAATTTTGTCTAGAAAAGAAATATATCTATTAGAATACAAATTCCTAGGGTTTGTTTGACTTTGTATACATGATATAAATGCATTAATAACAGTTGAATCTAACTTCCTTTCGTTTTTGTATCCGATATATTTGTGTTATACCTAAATTTCCATATTTCTAGTGTTAATATTGTTGAGGTTGCTTTATATACTTAAGTAAGTGAGCGGGAAAAGCAGTCACCTGCTAACCGCGCCATGTATCGGTTGTGGAATTAAAATTGTCTTTTATTAACGCGAGGATCACACATTTAAATAAAATACTGTATACCGGATTAAAACGCGATTTATTATTTAAATTATTTATCCCGACGTTTCGGATGCTTTTCAGCAACCGTGGTCGCGGGAGACTGAAAGATGACAGTTGTCTTATATTTGAAATGTCACAAAGTTGCCATATTTAATTCAATTAAATTAAAAAAAAAATATATATAATCTATTAATTTAGGTAACACAATGTACACCTATGAACGTGAATAAAAAATAATACATATTAAATTACTAATATTACTAATATTACTAATATTAAATGCTTCTAATTTTACATTTACTACCAGTTCACAAATCAAGGGCGTAGAGCGTACGAGAAGAACTGGCAAGAAACTCGCCGCCGCTCTTTTTAATCGCCAACTAACTTTTTAAACTTGGCGATTAAAAAGAGTGGCGGCGAGTTTCTTGCCAGTTCTTCTCGTCCGCTCTACGCCCTTGATTTGTGAACTGGTAGTAAATGTAAAATTAGAAGCATTTAATATTAGTAATATTAGTAATTTAATATGTATTATTTTTTATTCACGTTCATAGGTGTACATTGTGTTACCTAAATTAATAGATTATATATTTTTTTTTTAATTTAATTGAATTAAATATGGCAACTTTGTGACATTTCAAATATAAGACAACTGTCATCTTTCAGTCTCCCGCGACCACGGTTGCTGAAAAGCATCCGAAACGTCGGGATAAATAATTTAAATAATAAATCGCGTTTTAATCCGGTATACAGTATTTTATTTAAATGTGGAATTAAAAGTAAATAAATATAAAAATGCGTTATAATTTATCGAACACGCTCAGTAGCGGCGTAAGACCTCTTAATCTACCTCGTGGGTGGTGGGGAAAAGAGTCAATAATTAATTATAATATTGCAAAATTTATAATTAAAAAAATATAATAACAAAATAAATATATAAAAAAATAACTGATAACACATTATTAGTACACACGTATAATATAGGTATAGTTAAGAGTACTGAAAAATAGTACTCACTTCGGAGCGCTGTAAAACCTTGGCTAATGTCTTAATGAAAAAAAGGTGCGAATAAAAGTTGTTCCTCAAAAAACGATCTACAAAAATGGTCAGATATCATTTTTTCGTAAAATGATAAAAAAAAGTTATATCGAAAAATATAAATCTCGAATTTCTGAACATTTTCGCTTATAACTTTTTTATTTATAGTTCTACGATAAAAAGTTACTGGACCAAAGTTGTAGAAAATTTAATTTGCAACAAAAAATGTTAACAATTTTTTTTATCAAATTAATAGTTTAAGAGATATATCGTAAAAACCATTTCAACCCCTATTTTCAAGATGGCGGCCGTGGGACAAGGGTGGCGACCCCACAAACTTGTTTTTAGCTTTACACTGACCCCCCCTACACATCAAAAAAATAAAATTGCGTCCTCTAAAAAACGCAAGGTAAGGCCTAAAAAATGTAACATTTCAATGGACTATCTGCCTCTGCCAGCGCAAACCTCTCTTCTTGGTAAAAAAATTTTTTTGGCGCGTTCTCGGCTTTTAACAAATGCATAACTTTTCGGGGCGCGAGGCCCCCTGGGTCGCGAGGCCGTAGGTGGTGGCCCACGTCGCCCACGCCTTACGCCGCCACTGAACACGCTATACTCCTAAAATATAAATAAATTATGAATGTCAGAGAGTGGGCGGGCGAGGTGCAGCGGATAGCGCAGCTGGACGGGCAGCTGTGGCAGCTGGTGGGCCGGCTGCGCGCGCGCCGCCCGCTGCCGCCCGTCAGCGAGCGCTGTCCGCAGGGCTGCCGGCCGCTCACTGTGCGCATCGCGGTGCGTATACAGTACTAGCCGTGTACAGTCAGTGGCAAAAGACCTTACACACCATAACTTCGAAATTATTTTTTTAATTACTATTTAAATCAGCAAATTATACATTATATTTATCCTTTATAACTGTTTATGCAACATAGTTAACTTGATAATTCTGCGAACGAGAGAGTTACTCTATGTGGATAAAAGTGCTTCATTATTTTGTGTAATATTATATCCACGTACAGCTACTAACATGAAAATATATTAATGAATTGCAGGCTATATTGTATAATTCATACATTGTTATAGGAAGACGAATGGTGTATATCGACAGCAGCTGAACGTGAAATACAAGAAAATAGGTAGGTTTTGATATAATCTATTTTATTTTCCATGTGAGATGATATTTCTAACTTTACCAATTCTTATTTTCGCGATAGCGACTCCGTCCAATACAATTTATTTAAATTAATTTTATGAGTATCCCTGATTGAGATTACACTCTATTCCACTTCAAGTTTAAGAGGATTGAGTTTTTTGGAGCTTTGTTCTATTAGAAGATGAATAAATTTGCATATTTGCATTATATAGGATTGACACTATATTCAATGAAATAAAAGATAGATAGATTGCCATAACAACGTTATTATCTGCCTGTTAATAACAGATTGCATATTTTTTAATGTCTTGGATATATACATATTTTTGTATATTTTCAGACGTATGTCGCGTGCGAGTGTCCGCCGCCTGTGCCGCGCGCGCCCGCACTTCGCCCGCACCGCCGCCGCGCTGCTTGTTGCAGCTAAGTGGGTCTTTAGACTTTTCCAAAATTGACAAGCAAAATTATACTGCAAACGATAGTTTATACCTAAAACTCGCGATTCGTCGATCTATCGACGATTATATCGCGTGTTGAATGCGTTATTTATCAAAAAATAAATGCGTTATTTTTAAATTGAGACCGTTAAAAATAATTATAATTTTACGTTATGTTTAGATTACAAAAAAATATTGAAATATGTCATTTTTTGTGTTCTCTGTCCTTATATTTGTAATTCCATCATAATTCATTTTTCTTAGTCCAAACTGTTAAAATTGCATAACAAGTAACAATAAAAATTAAATATCTTAATATATTTTGTAGGTGTATCCATAATGTCGACACCGCAGTGAGCGTGTGCGAGAGGGTGTGGCGGTCCACCCCTCTCGCCCGCCCGTGCGCGCACGCACAGCACCTACTCGCCAACGTCGTGACGCTACTTGCTGAGGTGAGACAATTATATCCCCTACTTGCCCGTACAGTAAAACTGATATAAATAAGTTTGTCTCGAATAGCGGACGAAAGAATTTATACTCTACGGGGGGTTCGATGTACACAAGTCAAGCAGTGAAATATAATAATCGAAAAAGTGGTACGGAAAAATAATACGTTAAATAATTCATATATTTTTATGGACTTAAATTATTTTAACTAATTACTAATACTAATTTTATAAGTTTGTACTGATATATGTTCACGTTATCGTGACGTGAACATATATCAGTACATAAAAGTACGTGAAACAGGGGAAAACATATTCATCTTTTAAACATACATCATTGAAATAGTAATTCATCAAACTCAAAAAAAACTTTCATCGGGTTTGCCTTTGAGGTAGAAGGAGTCGAACAACAATTCTTTGGTACAGTTAGAGTACAACTACAAGGAGACATCATTTTTTTTTCACAAGAAGTTGATGGTTCTTGTACTATTATCATCAACAACAACCCTTTTAGTTCCATCAGTGATTTGGTCACAAATTCTTTTTTTATTCTTCATGGAGTCAGCAGTGTACCCGAACGCCAAGGTCGCCGATTTCTTCCCTGCGCAATGCCCCAGAAATTCCGAAGATGAGAGCTACCTGAACATAATTTTTAATGTATACTTCTACTATACTATTTATACTAATACTAATATATTATAAAGAGGAAAGATTTGTATTTTTGGGTTTTTGTATGTTATGAATCTCAAATTATTAAAAATTAATTCAAAAACTACTCGACCGATTTTAATAATTGTATCACCAATATAAAGCTACATTATGTAGCTATTTTTTTTGTGTACATTATAAAATAAAATAAAAATGAAGCCGGGGCGGATCACTAGTAATTTATATAAACAATTACATAAAATTGAGGATGTATATTATTGAAGTTTCACTTACTTTTTCGCATAAATATATGTCATCAAGTGCTTCGTTTAGAAATTTTGAAACGTTTTGTTGTGAAAAAACTTGCGACTTTTTGGTCGATACCCCAAACTATTATTTTTTAAAAACGCCGTCAAATTATTATAGTGACCAATATCAACGTGATCGTAAGTGCTGATGGTGCATTTCAACATAGAATACGTTGCCCATAGACTCGGTGGGGCGTACTTTTTTGATAAGTGCTGAAAGTATACCAGGAGAACATCCTCGCAAAAAGGGTTTGATTTATTTTCTTTGCGCCATTTCTTCAATGCGTTATGCGCTGCTGTATATAGCTTTTTAGATTTACTGGGCAACAAATTCAGAGTCACCGATTTCGCTATTTCTTTTAAATCGTCCGGACCAATTTCGTGGACACCGACTTCACTAAATTCACTTTCCGAACTGGTCATTTCCGAATGAAAGTTATAATTGCAGAACAACAAAATCGAAATATGTGTTTCGTCATGATATTTTTTCCACACCACGGAACTGTTTTCAGGGGAATCGCTAACCTATCTCTCTCTTGTCACTTGTTCGCTATGAATATTCAAGCTTCAAATGACATTTAAAAGTTTCTTTTTTCGTTTTATATGCATCTGTGAAGTTAGTCGATCTATTATCGCACGGTGTGAAATGGCCTATTTAGGTCACGGAAAAGCCTGCGTAAAATGCGGGTTTAGGTCACACAGTGCTATAAAAATTGTATCGCGCTGTCACGATTTCTCATAAATGATGACGGCAATAACACTGCTCTTAGATATCGTGGTACAGGCCTTTAAATCGCTAGCGTTAAGTTTTACACTTATCCAATTCAAAGTTGAATTTTACAAATTTTAAAAAATTTACACGTATATTTAAAAATAAATTATATTTCAGAAATGGATCTGCCACGACGCTAGTCGTTCAGCAGAATTACTGTCTCGCTGGAGCCGCGGGGATTGTAATCAGCAGCTACTGTGTAGCGCTCTGGTGTCGCCCACCAAGTTGCCCATTAACGAATGGGTGCAGGTTTACATCGCCACGTGCCAGGCCAATCTACCTTCGCACGCAACTTTCAGTTACTTGTCCAAGGTTTGTGACCTTATGATGGGATAAAGTTGAATTTTTGTGAGAATAATATTGTCAATTCAAAAAAAACACAATTTAAATTATGATTTGTTTATAATAGTGTATCGTTGGGATAAACTTAATTTTAAAAAATTATAGGACAAAATTCACAAAATGTACACATTTTTGAAAAACACAAATATTCATCTCGGGAAGATAAATCTCGTGTTCGTTTTATTCCGAGCGTTCGTAAACAAAATAACTTACTCCCCCAACCCCTGAGAAACCCTGGGGCTGATTTTAGTCTTACGCCGACAGCACACGCACCGTCAGCGCTGATGGCCGAGATATATGAACTTCTAGGAAGCGTTTTTGAATTACGCGTAGCTATCAGCGCGCACGGTGGTCAGAGCTGATAGTTACGCGGCCGTACGCGTCGCGCGTCGGCCCGCGTAGCTGTCGGCGCTGACGATCGCACGAGCACCTCTGCTTTCAGTGAGCGTTCTAGTGTAGAGTAGAGCGAACGTCGTCAGCGCATTCTGGTCGTCGTCTGTACAGTAAGGCGGTCAGTACGATACTAAATCGAGCCACGCCTCAGCGCTGACAAACTACGCGCTGAGCTATGAGCGATGACGGTGAGCGTAAGACTAAAATCAGCCTGAGAAATGAGCTCGGCCCATTATTAATCCGTCTCCACGGTAACAGTTCGACATGTCGCGCTGGTCGCGCTCGGTGGACGGCGCGCAGCGGCAGGCCGTGCTGCTGGCGCTGGCCGCGGCCGCGCAGCGGTGGGGCCCGCAGCCCGACGCGCAGCACCACGTGCTGATAGAGGTATGTGTAACGGGTTTCATCTTGAAGAGCTTCTTGGCACTTTGTAAGATTTTTTATTTTTTTATAACTTCTTTTAAATAGTAAATTGTGTTCCAATGAGTTAGAAAAATAATCCACCCAATATACAAAAGTGAAATTTGCTATCAAAAAGTTTAAATAAAATACTGTATACCGGATTAAAACGCGATTTATTGTTTAAATTATTTATCCCGACGTTTCGGATGCTTTTCAGCAACCGTGGTCGCGGGAGACTGAAAGATGACAGTTGTCTTATATTTGAAATGTCACAAAGTTGCCATATTTAATTCAATTAAATTAAAAAATAATCTATTAATTTAGGTAACACAATGTACATCTATGAACGTCAATAAAAAATAATACATATTAAATTACTAATATTACTAATATTAAATGCTTCTAATTTTACATTTACTACCAGTTCACAAATCAAGGGCGTAGAGCGGACGAGAAGAACTGGCAAGAAACTCGCCGCCACTCTTTTTAATCGCCAAGTTAAACAATAAATCGCGTTTTAATCCGGTATACAGTATTTTATTTAAATGTGTGATACTCGCGTTAATAAAAGACAATATTATCAAAAAGTTACCAACATCGCAACATCAAGGATTAAAACCTCGACAGAAAGGGCGATTCGCTCGTACTTCAAACTCAACTCGTCCGGCTATCGCTCACTTCGCTCGACAATAATGTCCCAGTTTTGTAGCTGCTAGGAGTCCACTCTCTGGCAGCCGTGTCGGCCGCCGAGCTGGGCGCGCACGCGGGCGGCTGCCTGCGGCGCGCGGCCGCCGGCGCGCTCCCGCCCGACTACTGCCGGCACCTCACGCTGGCGGTCCAGGCGCACGCCGCTCACTTGACCTTCGATCAGGTATGTACTGTTTAAATAACTATTTTTTATGTTAGATATCGACAGACGAGCATGAGGTTCACTTGATGGTAGGTGATACCTCAGTCAATGATGCGCTGTCGACCTGATTTTTATTTTGAGCGTTCGGAAATCCATAGACTGAAACCGAAACGCGCAATATGCACTTGACGGTTTTTCCATCTATGAATGGTGATTCGTTACTGGGTCGGAATTTCGATATTTCTCCCACCCGAGCGTAGGCCTTTGCTGCTTAATCATGCGTTTCGTCGTAGTGGTTTGTTAATATGTGTGTGTTTCATAGTCTTTAATCTTGTGTATGTAATGTAAGTTACGACGAACGTCTTTCTCTCCATATATTAGTAGGATGTCGCGAGAATATCTTTTAATATATTATTGATGCAATTAGTGTACACAGGATTTTACGAAACATGTGATTATTGAAAAATTATATTGAAGTCAAAGGGTCCCAACCTCTAATTTTTAGCCTTCTTGTGCAAGGAGGAATCACTGGATTGTCTCATTTAAATAAAATACTGTATACCGGATTAAAACGCGATTTATTATTTAAATTATTTATCCCGACGTTTCGGATGCTTTTCAGCAACCGTGGTCGCGGGAGACTGAACGATGACAGTTGTCTTATATTTGAAATGTCACAAAGTTGCCATATTTAATTCAATTAAATTAAAAAATATAATCTATTAATTTAGGTAACACAATGTACACCTATGAACGTGAATAAAAAATAATACATATTAAATTACTAATATTACTAATATTAAATGCTTCTAATTTTACATTTACTACCAGTTCACAAATCAAGGGCGTAGAGCGTACGAGAAGAACTGGCAAGAAACTCGCCGCCACTCTTTTTAATCGCCAAGTTTTTGTTTTACAATCATTACATATTAACGCCATCTATTCCCACGGAGCCGATATTTACTGTAATTTTCTATATTATGACAATATTGACTAACGGTGTCCTCTTGTTTTTTAGTATGTTTGATTTGGGGCTTTAGATTTTTAATTACTGGATCCCAGGTGTTAGAAAGTCTCAAACCATCTTCTCTATTGAAGTTAGGATGTTTTTTAATTTCAATAGCCTCACGTACTAGTCTGGGAAAGAATCTACTTTCTTTTGCAAGGATTTTCGGTTGGTCGAAACGTATGTAGTGGTTTGGTTTATCCAGAGTGTGTTCAAATCAGCAGTATGGATCCGGTATACAGTATTTTATTTAAATGTGTGATACTCGCGTTAATAAAAGACAATATTATGGATTGTCTCATTTTATTCCTACTTACCTGCAGGAATTCCCTAAGCTTTACCGCGTAATTCAGTTACTTCCACAATACGATCATGTTTGCACATAGATCGGGCACCTCCTCCGCGAACTGGGAGCGATCTGGTGGGAAGCACGTAACGGTCCGTCGAGCCGCGACGTGTGCCCGCAGTACGCGCCGCACGTGGCGGCCGTGCTGACGTCGCTGCAGCGGGCCTTCGTGGCGGCCGCGCTCGACCTGAGCTACGCCCCCGAGAGAGGTGACTGTCCCTCTTTCATATAACATAATTTTTTATTGACGTTCAGAAATGTACATTATGTTACCTAAATGATTTGATTCTACATTTATTTTGTAAGTTTACCTTGTACTAACAGTAAAGCTGTTAGATTTTCAGTAAATAAATAAAAAGTTCTGGTCAATCCATCTCCGTTTCGGCTTGGACGCTTGTCATCATAGCTTATTGGTTTTATAAACTATCATATTTTACGTATTTTAATGAATATTCATAATCGCAATTTTTTTATATAAGTGAATTCCCGAATCCCCTAGTGGGGCATCTGGGAGACCCATTTCTGTGTCTGTTTCACTGATCATTATTCTTTACAGGCAAGTAGGTGATCAGCCTTCTGGGCCCTGCCTGACCAATTTTTTTCTCCGTTATAATTTTTTCTTCTTTTCCCAGGATTCGAACCCTGAATTTCCGGTGCAAGGCGGTCTATATGGAACATTTCTATTAATAAAACTTTATACAATTTCCGATGGAAATGATTAAACTGCATTCTTAGAAATATCGATAAAGAACCGGAGATCCACCTCCGCACTAATTCCAGTAACCCTCTACGCGTGGTCGTCAATACTGGAGTCTTGGTCGCCCTGGGTGTCCCCGCACCCCCCGCCGCCGCTGCTGCCCGCCGCCCGCGAGGGGGAGAAGTACACGGAAATGCTCCAACACTTCGTGGCTTGTATAAATCAGGTCATGGAAGACTGTCCCGGTGAGTAAAGTGAGTTGCTGATATGAATTCAAATGAAAAAAAAATATATATTTTTCACGCCTGGTACGGATATTAGGTAGACAGTAATCTATATCTCTATACTCAATACTAATATTATAAAGAAGAAAGATTTGTATTTTTGTATGTTATGAATAAACTCAAAAACTACTGGACCTCTTTTAAAAATTCTTTCACCAATTGAAAGCAACATTATCAGCGAGTAACATAGGCTATTTTTTGTGTATAGTACATCTACATTGTACCCGTGTAAAGCCGAACGCATTTCTATTAGAAATAAATGTGAAATGAATTCTGTTTATTGGTAACGTTTTCGTTTATTTTTAACTAATTTTATTCCCGAAAAACATGCCCTATTTTCCCGGACAATTTACTAAAACTTGAGTCGAATTGTTTGATAAGTTATTTTCAAAACTTCCTGCAGAAATCAGACCCCCATTGGCTCTTCGTTATTGATGATTTAAATAATTCCAGACAGTACGGAGTCTCTTCTGTGCGAAGTGTGGTGCTGGGCGGTGGACACGTACGGGGCGAGCAGCGCTCACAGCTCGCAGGAGTGCCGCGTGCAGCTGTCCGCGCTGCTGGCGGCGCTCGGCCAGCTGCCCTGGCACCACCAGTGGTTCCGACCCGCCTGCCTGCCGCGCGCCTTGCAGGTTGGTCTTCATAAATAAGTAGTAATATTAGTATTTGAAAGAGAATTTATTTTATCAAATAATGATATAGTTAAAATGATTCCATTCGTTTATTTAACTTTTGACAGTTCGAAAACTAAGCAATTAGTGTGGTCCTAATGCGTTATCGATTCGATTTTGTATAACAATCGATTTTATTTATCAAGAAATTTTAATCGATTAACCAATGATATATTTTCATGCTCAACATCTTGTATTATTTTGAAACATATACACAGGTTACAATGTCTAATATTAAATTGTAGTTAGAAATTACAATTTTATATATTTAAATAAGTCATAATCAGTGCAAAGTATTATGGTAAATGTATTTATAACTTGGCAACATTGATTTACTATACTATCAAAACCGTGATGTGAATAATGTTTTAGGAAATTTAAAAGTCATTGTAATTATTTCGATAGGACCATAATCGAACGATTTTACATTACTTGACTTATTCACATCCCTAAAATGACGTTGTCGCTAATGTAATATTGAACAGACGTCATGGCCAACAAAATAGATTGTTTTGTATGGAAAAAACTTCGCTTGACGCTGACACAAAGTTATATAATCGAATTTTGCGAGCTGTCAAAAAGAAAATAAATGGTTGGACTGAGAATAGTAAATATATTTTAAGTTGTCAAAAATGTTATTCCGAAAAATATGTTACTTATTTCTTAGAGCATAGCCTACATCGTTGGAGGTTTGGGCTGTCTTTATCGGAAATATGGTATGTCACACAATTGTACTATTATCCACTTGAGCGTCCTTGGGTACTAGGGTGCCCAGAAAAAAAGTATAGTTGTGTGTCCTGGTGTCAATAGTACCCAGTATATTATATTGTTTTAGAATAGCAAAGCTACAAGTTGTAAGAAATGATTTTCGTTCAGCTGTAATTATTATGCATTACTCATCGCTGGGATGCGTGACGTGTTTTAGCGCCAAATCAGCGGGACGCTTGAGTGGTTATTATTACTCAAATAATCACCCATTATCAGTAGACAATAAGTAATAAATTAGTAAAGATATATTGATTGGAGCTCAAATAAAGTTCTACTTCTTCTGCAAAAATATAAAAATTTAATGATTTTAAGGTCTTTGTGTCGTGTTATTAGTACTACATACTACTAGTAAATAAAGAGTACAACTGATTTTATATTGTATAAGTTTATATAGATAACCTATAACACAGCAGAAAGACAATACACTACATACGAATGAATGTTGTATGTATGTATGTCAGTAAAACGTGGAGCTATTTCAGATCAGCCAGACGGCGGACCGCGAGATCACGTGGTGGTGCAGCGCGGCGCTGGGCGGCACGCGCGCCCCCACGTGGCTGCGGGCCGCGCCCGACGCGCAGCTGGCGCCCGCGCTCGCCGCCCTGTTCGAGCTGCTCACGTCCAGCAATATGCAGTTCTCCCAACAGGTACACTAAAGCCCCTGTCCCACTAGCGTTATGCGAGCGTTAGCGTTTCTTCAATGTCTGCGAAGAGGCAACGTCGCTTGCGTTTATTGACAGCTAACATTATCGACGCTGCGCATTACTACATCGGCATTTAACCGAAATAATAAAGGTTTTTGTTAATATTCTTTCGTGTTTAATAATATTTACTGAAAAAAACAGTGTGATAAGTTAAGTGCGTATTACTCTTTTAAACTAATATCATGCTATCTCAGTCTGACACGTATTTTGGAAAGTAAAAATAGCCGGTTCCCTGCGGTCAACTGTGTTTTAATTTTTTTTCGGTAATGTGTGCAATACTGCTCTTTGGGCTGATGTTGCGTGCTCCTGTTTCACCATGCATACTGCTATCGTCCGTTCTACGCCCTTGATTTTGGAACTGGCAATAAATGTAAAATTAAAAACATTTTGTTTTTAGAAGCAAAAAAAGTAGGTCGATAGAGCAGACTGATGTTCTGTGGCTGAGGTATCACCTACCATCAAGTGGCATCATGCTCGTCTGTCGATATCTAACATAAAAAAATGTATAATGTCTGTTGTCAGTGTCTCTCAGAAAGCTGCGGGGTGCCGTGGTGGCGGCTGCCGGCGCCGGCGCTGGACCAGCTGCTGGAGCAGTTCTACCGGCAACACCACAACCCGGGGGTTCCCTACCACGAACTGCCGCACTTTAAGTAATACTCTTTTATTTAAACCTTAAAATATCTGCCCCAAGAAGGACGTAGGACGTGTGGAGCCGTAAGCAGCAATCAGTTTGTATGGTATCGTATTCGCATCATCAAGATCGAAAGTGGTATGTAGTGGGAGCATATACACGCAGTAAACTTAATTGAATATGTACTAATTTAGTCCTATTTAATTTTTCACACACACACTACATAATATACTATTTATGTAATATCTATGTATGTATGTAAAAATTCTCTTATTCCATATCGCTTTATACTGAAAAAGATGGCCTAGAATACATTGCTAATAAGCAATGAGGCTATTTAAATTAAAATATTTTTAAAGTACCTTTTGTATTTATATTCAAAATTTCAAGGTATAATAAATATTTTATAAATAAAATATTTATTATACCTTGAAATTACAAATTGTTTATTTCTTATCAAAAAACATCAATAAAAAGATAAGAATTGAGCAGTTTATGTACATAATAACAATTTTGATTTAAAAAAAATGAACAATAATAATAATAATCTAGACACTATAAATACCCTTATAATATAAATACATATAAATATCGTATAGTGTGATGCTATCGGCGTGCCAACTCCTCATACACCCAAGCGCTCCGGCGGCGGTCGTCGCCAGCGTGTCGTCGCACGAGAAGCGCTGCCGCAGCGTGTCGCAGTACGTCCGCGCGGTTGTGTCGCCGGCCTTGCACTCGCACCTGCGCGCGCATATCGAGCGGCTGTTGCAGATTATCACGGAACTCGGTAAGATCTGTTATTTTGATGTTCTTAATGTGAGACTCATTTGATGATACATAAGCCTATAATCTCAAAATTTAGCTTTTTTAATGAGTTTGAAAAACGGAATCTGACTCGTAAGACCGGTGGTTCGTTATCTAGAATCGTAGTTTTTTTGCCTAAATTTTATAGATAAATAGGTTTAGTTCTAAAAAATGTAAATCCCATTTATATTCATCAGATAACTTTGTCATTACTTTCATAGATTTTTAGCGATTGTTTCCGCATGTACCTTAAATCGGATTAAAATGAGATTTATTTATTAAATATTATTTATCAGAGCTTTACAGCAAGCATGGCCACGGACAGGCTTTCAATTCACTGTGTGACATTCGCGTTAACAAAAGACAATAACAATTGTCTCTTGTACTTTCCAAATATGTGATTTATAATTTATTAATATTGTCTTTTATTAACGCGAGTATTACACATTTAAATTAGTTTTAATCGGGTAAAAGTTAGTTTTTACTGCCTTGTTACAGCGCCGCACGTAGAGAGCGCGCCAGGACAACTAGAAGACATTCTGAGCCGGGCCATAGTAATCATGTGTATGGAACCCGCCGCCAAAATCGTTCTACCAGTAAGTAGGTGATTGATTCTGTTACATGGATACATTTTTATACATACGTACATAATATATACATTTTAATCTCCAAAGACATCTTTTTAATATTATACATGTGTTATTTTGAATATTTGTTAGTTAAATAAGCGTGCTATGCAAGATCCGGAGCATATGGAATTCCGTGATCTCTGTCTACCGCAAGGGGAAAGGTATGTATGTAAATAAGCTTAAACGTCTGGACGGTTTTGTATGATATTCGGATTTTTAGGACATATAATATGTAGGCATATTTTAGGATTGGGTTGGATTTCCCCCGGGCACATTTGGTTCACATTCCGATATTCACACTTACTATTTAAAAAAATATCTTTGATATTCCGTCACATACAATCTCAATCCTACAGCAGATTTTATTAATATTTTAATCAAAATGAAGCATTGTAAAACAGCATTATAGTACACATACAAGTAAAATAAATAAAGACAACATTTTTAATTGAAACTGATCGACCAAGGTTTAAGTAGGCGTGTTTGTTTACAGGTTTTTATAGAATGGATGTCGTCATGCAACAGCGCGCTGCGAGCCGCGAGCGTGAGCGCGGTGGGGACGCTCACCTCGTTTGACTATTTCCTGCCGCTCGCCGACAGTTTAGTCAAGACCCACTTGCATAACGGTAAGATACAACATGTTAAAAAATATCTGACAATTCTAGCCCGTGTTATCTCATCCAACAGAGAGAGTGTTGCGCACATCACACGTATGTATTTCCGGCATTATAAAACCAAATCTCCCGGAATGGCTAATGAAATAAATTAATGACAGTCTTTTGTTAATTGCCACACTCATAAACATACAAACTGTTTATATTCAAGCTCAATATTTGAGGCTGGGAGAGAAACCTTTTCAATATGCGAGCGTGTCCAGTAAAACTGTCTATCTAACCCAGCACCTAAGCGAGAACTTCTTAGGATGTCGATCGAAGTTGTCATTATTACTATTCACTGTATATGATTACTGTTCCGATTATCTGACCGCCTCCATGGCTTAGTGGTAAAAGCGACGCGTTTAGCACTGGTGGTTCTGGATTCGAACCCCGGGGAAACAAGAAATAAAAATATTGCTTCGGCCAGGCAAGGCACATAAGGTTAATCACCTACTTGTCTGTAAAGAAAAAAATATCAGTGAAACAGACACAGAAATCAGTCAGCCCCATGCCCTACCAGGTACTCGGGAATTCGGGGAAAAAGGAAAGATTTGTATTTTGGATTTTTATATGTTATGAATAAACTCAAAAACTACTGGACCTATTTTAAAATTTTTTTCACCAATATAAACATTATCAGCGAATAACATAGGCTATGTTCTGTGTATAATACATCTACATTGCCGTGTGGGGGCGCGTTGCTAGTAAATGATAATGTTCTCGCAGACGTTTCTGGTTGGCGCTCGCTGGAGCAGCGCTGGGCTGAGAGCGCGTGGTGGGAGGCGAGCGCTTGCGCGCGTCGCGGCGGGCTGCACGCCGCGTACGGCCTGCACCGCGCCCGCGCCGCCGAACACGCGCCCGCTCGACTCGCGGACACCATCACGGCTCTCAATAATGCGGAAATTAATTTGTGAGTGGACAGGGCCCTGTGCTTAAATAGCCACGATTAAATTTTGACGGGCTCGTTGGCGCGTTTGGTAGAACACCTGCCGTGCGCATCGATGCGTCGTGGTTCGCATCCCACCGAGACTATGTGTTTATAATTGTCTGTAAGCATGTCTTCCCCACCTCTGGAAAATTCAGGCATTGAACGGGTGGGAGGAATATCGAAATTCCGACCGGGTAACGAACCACCGTTCATAGATGGAAAAACCGTGAACCGATTTCCAAAGGCTCGAAGTAAAAGGTAGATCGACAGCGCATCATTGACTGTTCGGTGGCTGAGGTATCATTTACCATCAAGTGAACCTCGGTAACATAAAAAAAGCCACTGTGCATATTTAACAAATATATGTGTTAATAATTAGATTTTATTGTGTGGATGACATAGATCTTAGTATCTTATAGTCATTTTATAATCTGCCATTGCCATTCTTAGCGCTATTTTAATTTTTTTGACTGATGTTCTGTGGCTGAGGTATCACCTACCATCAAGTGAACCTCATGCTCGTCTGTCGACATCTGACATAAAAAAAAATATATATATATATATATATATATATATATATATATATATATATATATATATATATATATATATATATATATCATTAGCCCAATAGTGGAGTTAAGCTCTACAAATTTTAACAGTAAGTACGTTCTTTTTTTGATCTGCCCAAAGATAGAAACAATCACAGGTCAAAGCTAGGTAAGTAATTAAAACAAATGAAAACAAATGGGCTATTATTCATCTATTCTCTATTCGTGGCTGTGCTTTAGTGATTATTTCTCATAGAACTGCCAAACCATTCTTTAACTTAAAATTGTTGCTACCTCAGCGTCGACTTGGTAAGAGAATACTACAAGGGTTAGACTATTAAATTAAGTTTTCGCTTCAGTTTTAACAAAATGATTTTTTTTTTGATAAAAAATCAAATCAATGCTTTCATGAAATAACAGACGAAGAAAGATTTAGTAATCATTAGTCATTGTTTTTCTTTCAGCTCAGAAAACGAAGAGATAGTGGCGCTCTGGATATGTGTAGCGTGTCGCGCCGCGCTGGCGCCGGGGGCAGGGGGAGGGGAAGAGGAAGGGGCGGGGGAGTGTCGCGGCGCCGCCAGGGAGCTGCTGGACCGGTGGGCGGCGGAGACCAGGCGGTCGTTGCTGCAGGTGGTGGCGTTGCAGTCGACCGCGCCCGCGCCCACGCCACGGTACGTGTGAATACATCACCAAAATTGGTCCTTCGAACCGGATCATTTATTTATACATATATTTGTGTGCATGGATATGTCACAGATGGAAATAAACGTCACTAATATTTACCTACAGTTCAAGCTTGCACTAATTTTTACTAAAATGACGTCGAGAAGTTGTTGTTGACTTGTTTAGAGGAAAATTTAAATATCTCAATAAGGTTAATTTTTTATATAATACATAGGTCGCAAAGACTAATCTAACACGACCGTTTCATTTGTCTTATGATCACACGAGTATAAAGCCCAATCGACGGAGAAAGTTAGTTCATTACGCGGATAAAAATTCAATAAATATTACATTCCAGATAGATCTCGAACCCGTGTTACTTATTATAGAAGTACTAGTCAGTAAACTTTACAAAGGAAGTCGTGCGAAGCCCTCTACTCGGTTTTTTTATAGTGTAGGGGGCAAACGAGCCTGTGGCTCATCTGATGGAAAGTGAACACCGCCGCCCTTGAATATCTACAACACCAGAGGTCTTGCAGATGCGTTGCTGGCCTTTTAATTAAAAAATGTTTAATATTTAAAAATTTAACTGCTCTTAAGGTTGGCTTGCTTCAGACACACTTTGACAAGTGTCGCAGTCATAAATAGGGCATCAGTACAAAAAGAGCATCTTTTCAGAACTTCTTCGTCTTTTCGAAAATTTATTAGTAATATTTGACGAGCGTGTTCCAAGAACGTTACGTTATACAAGAATTTGAAAGAGTCTAATGAGCGTCATTCACGTAAATATTGGGGAAATTGGGGACGTTCATAAGTGTACATTGTGTTACCTAAATGAATAAATTATTTTGAATTTGATTAAAAGTTACCTCTTATTAACATGGAAAAAATTAATTTAAATAAAATACTGTATACCGGATTAAAACGCGATTTATTATGCCCGCGACCATGGTTGCTGAAAAGCATCCGAAACTTCGGGATAAATAATTTAAACAATATAAATAATAAATCGCGTTTTAATCCGGTATACAGTATTTTATTTAAATGTGTGATACTCGCGGTAATAAAAGACAAAAATTAATTTACGTTTCTTTTTATCAGACATCGTCTCCTCTGCCGTTTCGCGCAATGCATCACGTCTCCTTCGGAAACGGCCGCCCGTTCGTATGAGGCAGCCGTCACCGCCGTCCTAGGTTCGACTCCCGGTGACGTCATCACGTGGCACAAAACACCTAGCGTTAGGAAGCTAGTGCAATTAGCCAATAAATTGTATCCCAATAAAGAATTGTATTTTAGGGAAGAATTAGAAATGGCTGAAAAGAGTAATTAGTATAACTGTAGCTGGACAAAAGATGATGAATAAGTAATTGAATGGTTAATTGTATGGTAGAGGATTGGATTAAATACAAAATACATTATGATGTAGAATTTTCTTAAAAATAACTTTTGAACTAAAAATAAAAACAAGAGAAAAATATAGCACCTCTAAAAAAACTGACATTAAACGAAACATGTGTTTCTTGGGAAGTCTCATTTAAAGTTCTCGTAATGTGAACGAGTTCCTATTAATGCCATAGTGTCACTTGCGCCATCTAGCGGCCTACAGTTGACCTTTTGAAGTTGTCTTTGCATTTTGAAGACGAACAATAATCTCACAAGATGGCCTTGATATTTGAAAATCATCAGTTTTTGTTTAGTGACGGTTTTTTTTCTTTAGTTCTTTTTTTTTCCACTAAACCTTTAACTATAAAGAGAGTTTCATCTTACGTTGCCGCTTGATATATCAATCAGCCCATTTCTTTTATATATTGAATGATATTCTTTTAGATATTTTCTTTTATAATTGATTTATTGATTTAATTTAATATTGAAAATAAGGGTAGCTTGAAATCGATTTTTTTATCTTTATTTGGATTTTTTGTCTTAGATATCGACAGCGTCTCGACAGGATCACTTGGTAGGTGATACCTTGGCCACACGACCTTATAAATATCAAAATTAAATAAGGCAGTGCTTAAATATGTTTTGGCTCTATTAATACTCAATGTAAAAAAGATAACTAATCATAATGCATGTTTAAAATTGTTACTTTTTTAAAAAAGGAAGATGCTCAATTATTGTATTTAGAATATTATGTTGTTTGACTTTGTATATAGTTAATTCGGATTCAGTTCTTCTAAAAGCGAATTCTGTTTCATTTATTATAGAAATATAACAAGTAGATTGTGAACCCCTTAGTGTAACCCTATTTCTTACTTACTGTTATTGTGTTTGTCTATATTTTATTATATTTTGTATCTCCTCACAATAAAAAATTGGATTTGTTTATATTTTGTTTTATTTTAATGACTAGAAGAAAGAAAATGACAAAGTACATATAAAAAAATCTTATCAACTACAGATAAAACGTACATCTCAATTGCTGTGGGTTCTATATAGTATTCGTTGTACGTTATCGTAGATACAAGAAATGTCTATGCTCTTGATATAATATAACGTATTAAAGTAGATGTTACATAATCTGAATCTAGGATGCCATCAGTATTATTTAGACAGTTTATATATAAAGCCTAATAATGTTCTTTACTGGTGCTGTAATTTTATTGTTATACTTTAAATCTACGCCGTGTCATAGTCTCTTTAAGTAATAATGTGCCTGTTTTGTTAACAAACAAATAGAAATAAGACATTCCTATGTGATTTATAATATATCTGTATAACTTAATCTGTTCTTTGGGTTGCGCGAGTTTACATACAAAAAAAGTAATTTCTTAAATCAATCTCTGGATTGAACAATTTCAATCGCAACCTGTATGTTACATTTTCTTAGTATTTGATACACAGAACATGTCTATAAAACTAATAAAATTCTCTTCAACATCATACATTTAAACAAGACAGAAATTTTAAGTTGGTTCATAGATATTCATTTGATCCTCATTTTTCTCTTAAAACTAGAGCGAAGAATACAAATCTTTCAGAATGACTTTAGGGTCATTTATGAGTCTTATGAAGACCAGCCTAAATATACAATAAACATTTCTACATCAACATCCAAATATTACCGTGGTAGCAATCTCTTTCCGTGATAATGCATAACCAGTCCCAAAACCCCTGATACTGTGGCCACTGCTGCAGCGTGAGAGGTCTTCATGGCGCTTCCCCACAGCCACCCGCTCGGTAGCCAGTTGACTAGGTGGATGATGTCCAGGAAGTACTTGGTGCTGGTGAGGGTAGCTTGCGTGAAGCGAGCTGGGGCACACTTGGTGCTTTTGTGTTGGAGGTGGAGTGCTGACAGGTGGAGAGCGCGAATAGATCTGATAATGAATGACTTATTACAGATATTGTCAAAATAAAATTAAAGTCATACGAATAAGGTCCGATAAATGTACGAAACTGTAGGCGCACATAGGGTAGGAACAGTGCCGGTGTTAAGGGGGTGCGGGATGGGGCGACGGCCCAGGGTGCCAAATTTGGGGGGGGTGGTCTGGAGTCTCCTGCCTCCGTGCTGCACACCCTCAAAACCTATGCCTTGCGCCCGGTGCTCTACGCATATCGTAACCTAGCTACTCTGCCGATTGAAAATGAAACCGCTGGAAAATTAAATTTTTCTAATTTAATCCGTGTATAAAAAATAATAAAGCAGACAATTAACAGTCGATATTGATTTCCTAAAGTGGGCGTCACAATATTCTCGCCCGGGGCGTCAGTGGCCCTAACACCGGCACTGGGTAGGAAACTACGAACCGATACCTAATTATATCGTTAAAGGCAGGCAACCTGTTTGCCTTCTCATGTTGCAGATGTCTATAGATGGCAGTGATTGCTCCTTATTCATAAAAAAAGATTATTGTAACATAACAACTGACGTTTTCTGTGTAGTGCAGTGCCTCGCAAGTTAAGAAAATGAAAGAAATAAGAATATCATAATAATGATTAAAGAAAATGTAGGCTTACTTCAGTTGGATGATAGTACTTAGGTTTAGGTAATAATATAAAAAAAGCTTATATCGCTCTCATTAAACTACACGAACTACTTAACTTACCTAATGAATCCCACAAAAGCTGACAAAGACCAGAACAGCTTATGCGCTGTGCGTATATTGTAGGCCAGCTCATCGCTGACCTTTAGTACGCCGGTATCCAGCAACCACTGAAGCTTCTCAGCCTGCAGAAAGGCGAGGGTGAGGATGCTGTTCGTCACACCGAGACCGCCCCACCACATACCTTCCTGACAATATTTGTACACATGTTGAATCTAATTTGGTTAAAAAGCGATTAATTTAAAGAAATAATTATAAAATATTGGCTCAGCTTCCGGTTTTTGATATTAGACAATGCCATTAAGATCAGGAAGTTCGTAAAACGATACAAGTATCCTTGAACAAGAAAAATCTGCCAAGTTCATAACTAAGTAGCATTAGATTGTGAGATAAGCTTGGAGACACCGGATAAAACTAAGATAAGCATGTTGTAAATTATCTAACAGTAGCATTTCTGTTGTAATCGAATAGTATACGCTACCATATTTAATGTTGCTCACATATTTCGCCGTGAACTCTTAAGCCTACGCGCAGACTAGAGCCACTAGTGGCAATTCTTATATGACCCTGACGGAATGTAGTTTGCGGAATGCGAAATTAATAAATATAGAGTGATACTTATAGTTATATAACGCATATTTAACGGACAATATATTATGTAAATATTTTCTAAATATCAATGGGATTATCCCTACGAATGATGGCGGCCTCTGTTGCTCAATGGTATTGGAGTTGCGTTTTGTACCGGGGTTCGGTTCAGGGTAAAAAATTACAAGTATGGGCCGGCCATTGGCCAACTGGTTTGCAAATTTACCATTTTATACTACGGATAGAAAGTAGTTTTTTTTTTAGAAAAACAATTTACTGACATGTTTTCCAAGTCCATAAGCCTGAAGGACTTTGATAGTGGCAGCATCGTCAAAGAGCCGTAACGTCGCTCGAGTAGCAGCAAGCCGCGCGCTCGCAGTCATTATCTCTTGACGATTCGACGTCGACCCCCATAACTTTAGTATGTAGCTGGTTAGAGCTACTACCTGGGAAAGGAAATATTACCAAGAATCACTCAAAAAATAAGTTATAATGTACGATACTGTAGTAATGAAGTGTAAGCGTTCGTAAAATACGAGGCCCCCTAACTACAGGGGCTCCGAATCCGTATATGCAAAAATTTACTTCCATTAGGGCTTCGCCGCAGTGAAGAAGGGCCCCCACCAAATTTTGATACAGGGCCCATCAAAGGTGTAAATCTTTTTATTAATAACTACCGGAATTTTAGCCGAAGTTAGTAATTTAAGTCGAAAGTCCTATTTTAAAAATAGTACCTACTATCGGGTTTCTTGCCGCGTTTTTTGGGTGGTGCATTCCCGAAACGTTGGTAGCATTAAAAAAACAATTGATTCAAATGTACTTCATATTTGAATTTAACACAGTAAAACATTCAAATACATGTCGGTAATATTTCATGAATTTTAAAAGCAGCTCTCCGTTTTGTATTATAACTGCACCGGGTACTTTTAAATAAAGGTATGTTTTTCAGGCAGTTCCTCAATTTATCTTTTCAATTTGCACCTTAATGTAACTACAATAGGGGCTAAAATCAACTTACTTTATCTCGATTGGCATGCGACTGTAGCAAGTCGCAGAACTCGTTGACAACCTCCATAGCTCCTCACGCACAATCCACTGCCACTATGCATGTCAATACATTCATTTTTTTCTATCAACTATTTTATTGATTAGATAATTTATATCTGTATTTTTTCTGATAAAAAATCCTTCTTGATGAGAAATGTATTTTTCGTATTCTAACTCTCACCGAACGTATTTGTATAATTGATAACATACGACACATCTATTAAATAAAATAAAATACGATGTTTATAATAAAATGTATTTATTTAATTATATACAATAACTACAAGGAATTACAACACTTTGTACTATGGGAAATATTTCAGGAAATAAATAAGGAAATTTATATATCATAATGTAATTACATAACAACATATTTACATGGTAAACTAATTAAGTACATAAAAGATAACCCATATAATTTATTTCATATATCCTCCACTATATTATACTTATACTATTCAATTTAAGTCAAAAAAATGGTAACTTTAGGGTATAAGATTATTTTTACTATTAAAAATATGAGCACATTTTATAATAAAATACAATAACACCCTAACAGTTAAAAAATCTCTCAAAAAGTAAACTACTTGAACTTTACGAAAAAGTATATCAAAAATCTATATTTAGTTCATTGCATTAACTATTAAAGATATACCTTAAATTCAGATTTTGTCTCATAAATGCTTTAATATACAATAATTAGCTATATTATAGAATCATATAAATAAAAAGTTTATATTTTATAACATTAGTAGATACGATTTTGTGAGGTTGTAGGAGGTAATCTCTGGATTTACTGAACCAATTTTAAAAATTATTTCACCAAGAGAAAGCTACATTATCAACAAGTGACATATTTTTGGTGTGCATCTACATTGCACCCGTGCGAAACCGGGGCGCATTGCTAATAATTAATATGAGAGCAGATTTTATTGGACTTCAAGATGCACACTCACAATGTAATAATGTCACAATTCTATGATACTGAGGTATGTATTAGACTTGAGGATATGACTTTAGACAAGAAAATCTTTTTGATAACAATAAAACTTCTTAGAATGTCCTTCATATTCAAACAGAGTAGTGCATGTAGATTATTGCCTTGAGGTAGAATATCTGACACTGCAGTATCATACTAATTTCATATATTTACAGTATCTTAGGAGTTGTAATAGGATGTTGTCATTAACTTATTGGCAAGTTCACTAATCACTTCAAAAGGCGTTTCTTGGCAAAGTACATTGCAATGCCTATAATAGATGAGCTAGTGGCAATTGCTGCTATCTTCGTAGCTCCAATCTTCTCCCCCCATAAGCAGCCAGAGGGCAGGCAGCTCACAGCATGGGTGATGTCCAGGCACAGCTTGCTGGCAGTCACCGCTTGGAACACAAGCCGTATATCAAGGTTTCGCTTCACGTCGCTACTATTTTCGGAGCTTTGAAGGCAATCTCTACTCCACCATAGGTGTTGTATGGAACGGATTGTCCTGAAAAGATATTTAAAATGTTTTATGAAATAATTAAAACTTCGAATTAATATTTATTTTTGTGTACATTTTGGGTGATGACATGTTCCTGTATTTAACTAAAATGGTGATTTCAGAAGATTCCGAGAAAATCGGTGCATGATCAATTTTCATTAATTTTTTCATTGGA
The DNA here is from genome assembly GCA_905404175.1 of Anthocharis cardamines. Lineage (NCBI taxonomy): Eukaryota > Metazoa > Arthropoda > Insecta > Lepidoptera > Pieridae > Anthocharis > Anthocharis cardamines. Next base: position 12,230,947 of record FR989959.1, read on the forward strand.
TCTTCAGCAGATTATTTATTTGTTGTTTGATTATTGATTAGTTATTATTTTGTAAAGAAACAAAAGCATTAATATTGTCTTATATTAACGCGAGTAACACTCATTTAAATAAAATACTGTATAGCGGATTAAAACGCAATTTATTATTTATATTGTTTAAATTATTTATTCACGGTTGCTGAAAAGCATCGGAAATGTCGGGATAAATAATTTAAACAATATAAATAATAAATCGCGTTTTAATCCGGTATACAGTATTTTATTTAAAAAACAAAAGCATTATTCACAGGTAATACACAAATTAAGTTTACTTCTATAATTAAGGGAATAATTTATAATAATATATACATACTGTATCAATGAGATGTAAAGGCTTGCAGCCCAAAGCGCTGTGCTGAACACCTCAAGTCTGTCTGCGGCTACAGGAGACAACTTTAAAATGCCCAAATCATGTAACCAACATACTTTTTCAACTGGTAAAAATACTTGATCAACCATGTTTGCTAAAACTCCAAGCATTGCAGCTATTTTTGAAGACTCCTGAAAACAATAAGTGAAATAATATTTAGCTAGCAAACAAAACTTGTTGAAGGCACTGGAAACTAATACAATGTACCATTCTTATAATGAAATTGAGTTGAGATTTATATAAGGTAAGCCACACCAATATAATATTACTTCTTAAGTAGTAAGTTTCCATATTTCTTGTTTATGTAAAATTAATAAATGCACTGTTGTACATATATCTATGTGAGTAGTACATGTATTTATTTTCACTTATGTTATTGCTAACTAGTACATGATTAATTATGTTTTATTGGACATAATCTTCACAAGATACTTACATGTTTACCTAATCCATAGCTATAGGTATGCCGTATCATTGGTATATCATCAAATAGCCTGAGCATCATCCTTGCACTGGAAAGCCTTGAGCCAGCTGTCTCCCATGGCTTCTCCCCTTTCAAGCACCCATATAGCTTGAATGTGTAACATGCTAAACGTACCACCTGGAAGAATTTTCAAAATGAGTCATATTAGTAATTTGTTAACAAATCTCAAATGGACATAATGCTCAAAGAATTTGTGGAATGTAAAAACATATCAAATGCCTGTATTTTAAAACTGAAATTAAATCCAGCTGAACAAGTGCAATAATATAATAATGTATAGTGTATAACATTAATAATGGCTTTTTTTTTAAATATTCATCACATTTCACAAGCTTTTTTTGTTAATACTTATAATTTATATATTATATTATAAAATTATAAAATAACTTACATAAATTTGTGTATTAACAGCTACATTTTAACTTAAGATATGGTTACTAGGAATTATTAAATAAAAAAGATTTCATCCGCATTAAATAAAAAGTAAGTTTCTTTATACCTATGTAACTTGAGAGATTACTATTTCCTGTTCATAATACAAATATCAAGGTTATCCTCTAGTTTTCTGTATGCTTTACCTTGTCTCTTCCATTGTAGCTCTCCAATAGTTCACAAATATCGTCTATCACCGAAGACATTTTTTATAAGATGTGATTTTAATTTATCAATTCACTGATAAGTGATAATATAATAGATAATTGCAAAAATCAGTACGCAACACCTTGAACACACACTTCTTCACGAAACCATTTCCTCATACTGTAGAATCGTACTTTGTGCCTCCAGAGTTGACTCCACGTTTCAAGCGACAAGCATGGACCTTGAATTAGAAAGGTGGATGAGATTAAATACTGTTGTCAACTTCTCAGAAGAAAAAAACAATAACATTGAACATTTTAAACAAGTTAGCCAACTTCTATTCTATTCCTATATCACATAGGGTACATTATACAAAGTTTGTCGGTTGTAATGTTGATCGATTACGAGCCCGATTGTCATTTGTGATTTGTCGAACAATTTTGAAAGCCGGATGTCAAATGTGTCAAAAGAAAAATGCTATATAGGTAAATGTACTCTGTGAAATATTAGGTACATAAATACATAGATACCTATCTACATTTCCTCAAATGTCAATGTCATCAAGAACATCAGCTGGCGTTGACATATTATTATAACTGTGAAACTGTCAAGTGATGTAGATGTACCGGGAAATGGAAATTGGGAATCGGCGAATGTGTAAATGAAATGGTTAATCATAAGTAACGCAAATCAAAAAAAAAACTAACCACTGAATGTAAACATATTATTCGAAACAATGAAAGTGTTTTCTATGAATGATATACCTGAGTTTTCCAACAAAGAGCGCATTGTAGTAGTGGGAGTCATAGGAAAGTCTCCTTATCGTTACCCAAATAAAGCTACACCGTTGGTGCCTTCAGAAGTTTGTGAGGAAGTATGTTTTTATATTCACGGGCATACATTTAGAATTCTGAAAATTCTTTTCCTGCTTTTCCTTTTTTTACTTATGATCCTTTTCCCTTTCTCCAATCTAAGTCAAAGTCATGAAAAACTTATTTTCATTGTTGATAGAAATACTTGGTTTATAAAACAGTTACCTATGCTAGCTTAGCCATAATGCACGGCCAGTCTTAGTGTCTGGCTTCTGGTCCTATGTGACTAAATAATAATAAAAATAATAATTTCTCCATTCCATTTAAAGGTTTGGTGATTGTCCTCGCCAATTTCTGACCTACTAATGAACTTTATTTTATTTCAACAGAATGGCATTCAATGTCACTGGGATGAAAGACAAAGCATACTCTTCTTACATGCAATAACCTACCTGGATACAAAGAGGCTTTCCACTCTCACCGATAACCTGAATGAAGATTCCAAGAGCACTGTGAAGGATGCAGATGCGGCTCACTGGCTTGTTGCATCTGGAGAGCTAGCGATAGATGCCTGTAAAGCCATAGCTCTGCTCTTTCATCTGTGTCATATAGTTATACTATCTTCCCCGACACCAGTATTTGATTTGGGATATCTGCAGTTGTTTAAAGCTGTCGATGCTTATAGGTGAGATATTATTTGGTTGTATATTGATAAATAATAATTCTATTTTTATAATAAGCTTATTTTACTATTCCACATATAATTAATTATTGTGTTGGAAAATTTTGTAGAAATATGTATATTTATAAATTTAATGTGTAATTGTGATTTATAACTATAGGCATTTTACCCAAAATAAAGGATTATTATTATTATAGGCCAGTATAGGCTTTTAGAGATAAGGTACAATGTAACGTCTTGTGAGAGACATTGATGTCTGTTTGAGTTAAACTATTCTATAGTTTATTATACATGTATAGTGTATACCTATCTCTTTCTATCTGTATACTTTACTCTTGCTATTGTTATGTAATGCACAGAGACAATTAATGAAGTTGAAGCATTATTTTTTTTTGATTTTGATGTCTATAATATGGTTGTTAAAATATTTTTTCAAATGTTTTGAAAATATATAAAAAAAATATTCTTATGTTAAATCAATGGCTAGTCCTAGTGCTATTTACTAGGGAATAACCATTATTTAACAAAACATTACTATTACACATACATAATTATACTTATAAGAGTATTATGTTTTCCAGAAATGAATTAACTGGACAAACAACAACTGCCTTGCTAGACGCAGGTGTGACAGGAGCTTGGGAAGCTCATGGGAGATCCTGTTGTCCTCGCCTCTTGTTTCATTTCCGAAGGGCGCCAACACCATTGCGGAACAACCCAGCTGGTCTTAAAAGGCTTGAGCATGCTGTGGAGGACCAGATCTATTTTATTTTGAGGAAATCTAGGGTCATTACTAATGTCTGGTGAGTCGAGAGATTAGTATTAAACAACACAGACTTTTTTATAATATATTGAGGTTTTTTGCAAATGTTAGATAAATCCCAGCCATAGAACATGTCAATGATGTGCTGTCGACCTATTTTTACTTTGAGCATTCAGAAATACATAGAGAGACACCAAACCAAAATGCGCAATGTGCACTGCACGGTTTTCCATCTATGAATGGTGGTTTGTTATCAAATAAGCCTATCAAAAGCCAGTTTTTAAATTAACTTTTTATAATAATACAGATAATTTGCATGGGTTTATTGGCATTAACATCTTCTCAGAGTTCCGATGGGTCGAGGGTTCGAATCCTATTAGTATGACTTGTTTATAATTTTATTTAATCATTTTTACCTTATTTCTGTTCATTTCGAAACTAAACGGGGTATGAACAAACACCAGATTTAGGATTCCAAATGCTTGAAGTAAACAATAAGTTTACAGCATATCATTGATTTTTATCTTGTGACTGAGGTGCTCCTACAATTATGTAAGCCTCACGCACGTCTGTCAATATCAACAAGACAATGTTGATCTAGAAGATAAACTTTCATAAAAATGAAAATCTAATTCTCCTTAAATTCATTTTTTCAGTGCAAAATCTCTATTTGCGATACCAAAAAACGAGGAGTTTGTGTACATAAATGCGGAGGATAACCTTGGAAACGCGCGTGATATGAGCTCTCTAGTGCGGGGCCTTGTGCAGCTGTGCTCAGGCACTCAGCCAGAAGTCAGCAATAGGCCAACCTTCGCGCAGTTCCTACAGACACACTTAGATGTAGCTTTTGAAGAGGGGTTTGATGACAATGTTGGCAAATATGCTATGAGCACGTCATTTTTTGAGGTAGTTTAACATCTTTTTTGCCTAAATATGGAAATAGGAATATGGTGTAGTATAATATTATCTATTATTATTCATGACAGTCATTTGAGTAGATTTTTTAGGGTAACTATTTTCACTAGTCTACAATTTTTATACATATCCTATAAAACCTGAACAAAATAAACAATTAATTGGTCCATTTTTTGCATGAAAGAAGAATAATTCAACAAACTTTTACGTATAGGTAGGGAAATATATTTAATGTTCAACAAAAATGCGTACTCGTACGCAGTGGCGGGACTACCATACAAGCCCAAAAGCCCGTCTTGCCGATTTTAACATAATACGTGTTTATATATTTATATAACTTATATAATTACGTAATCGTATAAGTTATATATGACCAATGACATTATTATATTTCTTTTTAATGCATCAATAAGGCAAAACAGGCGTTTGGGCTCGTATGGTGGTCCCGCCACTGCTCGTACGTAAGTTTTATATTTACGCCAAGACACCTTATATCTGCGACCATAATTGACACCGCGGTGTTAAAAAAGAAATAGAATAAGAGCTATATTCACACTAATTGGCTTCCTTCAGTTGCCAAGTGCGAGTGCGTGGCGGGTCGCCGCTCAAGCTCTGGTCCCAGTGTATATGAAGGAGTCCGTAAAGATGTCTGATGACCAGGACTGCGGGGGAGCTCTTTTTGATGCTTTGGCCACAGATGTCAGATTCTCAAAAGCCCGTTGTGCTAAGGTAAGACATTTCTATGAGACTATATGATTTACGTCTAAAATATACAGTAACACGACTTTATCGCTTCAGAGCGAGACTCTAGGAAAACATTTTTTTTAATAAGTAAGCATTAGGAGCATATCTAGCCTAATACTTAAAGCATTAAACAGTTTATTTCTGTACTAAACAAAATAAAATATATTTTTATTGCTAAGATATATATTTTTGAGCGTCAAATAGTATGGTATATAACTAAATTACCTTCCATGTCATTAATATAATTAAATATATTTCTTACCCCCACAACCCATTTATCGTTCCAGGTTTTACCCATAGCGCAAGCGTCCTACGCTGAAGGGCTACCGTCGCACTATTCAAGTCAACATCACGCTCATAAGGTATGCATTATGTTGTGCTGTTCAATAAAAATTATTCAGTGATAGTGACTCGACTAAAATATTCCGGATACGATATTCCGAAGGTGTAAACTAGTAGTTTAGAAGATAGAAGTGTTCAAACAGACTGATAGAAATTGCGATAACAATGCATAATATCTACTTAAGTTGTAATAATAATAATATTTATTTAGTTAGGTATAAACCTTAATGATGAACATTCAATGACCTTTATATTATGTGCATAAAATATAATAGAGGGAAAAACTGTGAAGTTGATATTGCTCGAAGGAAAATTATAGGTTTATAGCATATCATTGATCGATGTCCTGTAACTGAGGCTTTACCAACTAAATAGCCCCACGCTCGTAATATAAAATTAAGCTGATCAATGTTTAACATATAAACCGAGTGTGGTATTCTTTTACTATAGAGATCACTATTAATTGGACTATCATTATTTCCAGAGAACATTATGTGTATTTAATGAAGATATTAAATGTAAGTAGTATCCGGCTCAAAGGACCAAAAATAAATTTTCTTATTGTCCAGGTAAATGTAGCCCTAGGCGTAGTAGAAGCGATGGCCCGCGGTCCCCTGGCGGGGGGGGCCCGCGCCCGGCTCCGGGCGGCGTGCGCGGCCACCTGGCGCACGCGCCGCCTGTGCGAGGCTCCCTCGCTCACCTCGCACCCCTGTATCAACCCTGACCAGTTAGTATTATTGTACTTTTTTATGAGCAGTACATTATAATGGTAGTTTTCCAATTACAGAGCATAATGCGACTCAGTGCCGCACAATGCCGAATTATGCTGAAGCTTAATTGGAACGTGAATTAGTTTTCAAATGCATCAGCAGAGTGCGCTAAGTTCAGTGTTGAAAAAAAAAATATTCATAGAGTTAGCAACCTCATTCAAAACTCAATCCTGTAAAATAAATTTGTTTACAGATCCGAATTTTAAAATGAAATTGTATTCATATTTTAAATGTGGAATATAAAAAAAAAGTAATTATTTATACCTTCATCCATAATTATATTTATGTTTTTTAGCAGTTTGAATTAACTTAGATTATTTCCAAATCTACGACGAAACGAAAGCCTTACAAATTTTTCAACAAAAAATAATATTACTAACGATAATATAAATATAAACAATGCCCACTTAAATAAAAAACACTTGTCAATTTTCTGTCACTGTTGGTATTGAATGCGAGTATCACGCGAGAGCAGTACTTTTGAAAGTGCTCGATTGTGCGAAGCGTTGCTGTAGTTGGAACATTCAACGTTGAGCATTATGCCGCATAATGCGCTCTAGTGCTGTAATTGGAAAACCACCAATAATACAATACATTCTTACCGAACGATTTGATCCACTAAATCTCAGGAGAGACGTCTCACCCCTGAGCGTATTCTACCGAATTTACAACGAGGAGTGTTCTAGCGAATTAATCGATATCATCCCAGCTGCCGACTTCCATCATCGCACTACACGTCTCAAACACTTATCACCGTCATCATCTCGATGAATGGAATTCGAGCACGGTGACGTTCACGCGCAACTTCATTCCACGCACTTCCAAACTATGAATAATACCAAACTTCCAAAATATAAATTTTTGAAAGGCCGACAACGCATCTGAGACTTATGTCGCGGATGTCTATGGACGGTGGTGATTACATACCATCAGGTAACCCACCTGCTCGGTTGTCCGCTCTGTTATAAAAAAAAGTTATATAAATTATTAAAAAATAATTATGGTTCAAAAAAGGAAAATGTATCGCATTAATGAAGTTTAAGCCATGTCCATTATAATTGAACTTGAGAATAATAAATGTTAAAATGTAATTAATTAATTTTAGCGACAGCTCCAAAGAGCACTCGTCCGGCGTCCGCTACATCAGCGCGTGCAACTGCGGCCGCAGCAAGTGCTCGCGCGACGACCCGTACTCCGTGCGGGCGGCCAACCTCGGGTTCTACAGCCTCGCGGCCGCGGAGTGCGGCCTGTGCCCCACCCTGCAGGCCATCGACTTCCCCGTCTTCCAGCCCTCCACGCCCAGCTATAGGTCAGTATACATAACTATTAAATTGTCTTTTATTAATGCGAGTATCTATATATCGAGTATATACTTTGTACCGGAGTGTCCATGGAGTTTCTTGCCGGTTCTTCTCCATGAGACCCACTTTTTGGAACCGTGCAACTAGACGTTTCATAAGAGCCTGCAAAGGCCTATTTGAAATAAAAAAACTTTTGATTTTGATTTTGAAAAACGCGATTTACTAATTATCCGGACGTTTCGGATGCTTTTCAGCAATCGTGGTCACGGGCAGACGGAAAGGTGTCTGTCCGATTTGAAATATCATAAAGTTGCCATAAATTAACACCATCTATTCCTACGGAATTGATATTTAATATAACTTTCTGTATCATGGCAATATTGACTTGGAGTTTTAGATTAGTATTGCTATACATGTTTATAGCAAATTACATGCGTCACCCTTTGCATACTCGCTCTTGAGACATATTTTTTATAGAATAGGCAAACGGGTAGGTGGCCCATCTGATGGTTAAGGATCACCATCGTTTCGATTTAGAAAACTTACTCCGGCGACTTATCTACATTGCTTTAAATTTATAATGTGATTGGGGAGTTGTGCGTTAAGTAACTAACTTAGCCGTGAATATCGCGAACAATCCTGTACGTTGTCAGCTCCGCACGTAATCGTCCGGCACACAGACCCCCGACCGCAGTATCTCTATAGTTTATTACCTCTATAGTATGTACCTCTTGTTATTTTAAATACGTAAAAAGCCATGGCACTAATGTGTTTCTTAAGACTCTCATCGCAACGGAATCCGCCGGAGGGTCTGAAGGTTACCCTTGGTTCCCATGGTCTGAATTAAAATACTGTGATACGAGTGTTAAAAGTTCGCTTGTACAACTTGTCTGAAATGCAAAATATCTGTGACATTTCAGGGCAGCCTCTGTGAAAGGTGAAGAGACCCATGAGCGTGTGGACACTCGCACATGCGACGATGGCTCAGGGGAATCCCCTGAAGCGTCTGCCCCGCGCTCTGAGGGCTGGTCACCGCCCGATGAACTGTCCCCAGGTTCTGAGAAGGATGAAGATGATGAAGACCCAGCTTGTAGTGATGATGCTCTAGATGTGATGCCTGTTAGAGGAGAAATTACTACAGGTAACTAAAGAGATTTATTTTATTATATATTGTTTTAATATCTTCTTACTTCTTACTAATATCTTATCGTATCTTACTTCTTATCTTACTATCTTATCTTACTTACTAATATTATAAATGCGAAAGTTTGTGAGGATGGATGGATGGATGGATGTTTGTTACTCTTTCACGCAAAAACTACCGAACGGATTTCGATGAAACTTTACAGTAATATAGCTTATATATCAGAATAACACATAGGCTATAATTTATAAACAGTTTTTGTATATTGGCCATAATATTACGATAATTATCAAGTAACTCGGAAAAATTCCTGCCTTCTGAGAGCTATCTTGGCGTGCGCTGCCTAAACTGTTGGAGTTACAAGAATAAAATGTATGGTGGGATTGTTTGTTTTAAATAGTTCTAAATAAAAGTCCGCGATAGCATATATCTTACCTTATTACACCTTTATTATTTATTATACCTTTTATGTGGAAGCCAATATACCCTAAACTATGAGTCATAAATACATTTAAATTTGATTCATTTTTTCAATTGCAATTTTTAGAGTATTTAGAAAATTCTTATCATTTATCGCTTTCAGTAATTAATATAGATGAACTTTTACTTACTCTTAGTACTAATTCTACGCAGACGAAGTCGCGGGCAGATGCTAGTATGAAATATAAAAATGGCCATACAAATTAAAAACACATCTCTAAGTGATTGAGTCGATAGGGCTATAAGTATTTTCTTTTCGGTAAATTAAAAAGACTAGCCTGCCCCTCTGTGAATTAAAAAAAAATGCTCACATCTTTGAGTAGTCTTACGTTTGTTTATGATTGTTCAAACCACTTCCAGAGAAAGCCATCAGCCGGCAGCCGTCGACCACGGAGTACCTGCCGGGCATGCTGCACGCGGGCAGCCCGGCCGGCCTGCTGCCCGCCTTCTGCAGCTGGTCGCTGGTGTGCCTGGGCCCGTCCTCGCTCTACTCGCACAGCATGGGCCTGCCCGAGCACCTGCAGCCCGGCTTCCTGCCGCACACCAACTACCTGCTGCCCTGGGACTGCGCCGTGCGGTAACACCTCAACCTGATACCTTGACTTTTTTTTTTATTTTTTTTATTTCAGAGCGGACAACTGAGCAGGTGGGTTACCTGATGGTAAGTAATCACCTACGCCCGTGGACATCCGTGACTCAAGGGTCTTAGATGCGTTGTCGGTCTATTCGCATCAGCTTTGGGTGGATATTCAAATAACTCATGAGCAGTCAGTTTATTGTTTAATATTTTTCCTTTAATTGTCAGACCTGCCGGCCTAGCATGACAACCGCGACAAAATTTTTTCGACCGTTTTCTCGTGTTTTAATCGATTATCTCTTTATTTATTCCGGGTCTAACATGACAATTACATTTGAAAATCGAGTTTTAATATCAAAAATAGATATATTTGTCGATCGAGATATCTTTTCTATCAAAATTGTCGATGTCGAGATATAATATATCGAGATATCTTACATCTTAGTTTGTCTTCTCTCGTCCGCGACATATCTCGTGGCGGTCATGCTAGGCCGTCTGAGCATCTTTCACGTATCTATCTATCTTTGTCACATTTGAAGCAAGTATTTCAAATTGATGGAACTTACGATGCAATAACTCGTTGTTGTTTGAATACTTAAAGGTTTGTTAGATTAATCGCAATCGGTTTGTCCCAGCTCGGAGCACGCTAACGTATGGCGCACGTCGTCTCGCGGGCGCGGCAAGGGCGGCGCGCACCACAGCCTCACCGTCAAGATATTCATCGGATTTGAGTACGAGTGTCCGAGGGGCCACAGGTAGATACCGTTAGATTATGGGCGCTAATCTGCCTCGAAGGACCAAAACAGTTCAAGGCTAAGGATACAACTGTGTGCGATAGCAATTACCAATTATAAAATGCTACCATACATATCCATACCATACGTCGTTTTTATTTATTTTTATCTTATAAATAATATATTTATATTTATACTTTTTTAATTGATATCAATGATTACCAACCTTGATCTTGACTTGGAACTTCAATATTTATATATCTACATATATATGACTGGAAGTTTATGTGGTGTATTGATCGACGTACTGCACAGCATTTGTAAAACGACGTATTCATTTTTATTGAATTTATTCGTGAGAAGTGAAAAGATTTGTTAAGATCTAACTTTAATCGAAAGCGAGCGAGATTGTTTATCGGTCTGTGACGTCACGTGACAGTTTGGAGCGTTTGAGCGGGAATCTTTGAAAAGTATTTTTATTTGCGTATTTTTTATTAAAATATGTAATATTTTTTTTCGCGTTTATAAAGGATGTATCTATAAAATAAAAGCAATTCCACAAAATAGTCAATATCCTTACATTTACATTTTCACATTTATTTTTTCTCATTTTTGTAAGGAACTTGTCCTCCTAACATCTTTGTAGGAGTTTGTATTTAACCAATTTTAAAAACCAGCGGTTGAACCGTTTATGTGTGTTTTTATGTTTAAATGGTTCAAAACCTAACTCCAAGTTTCATATCACATCAGTATATATCGCATTAATGACATTCAACAAAAGTGCTAACATAGATTGACGGCGCAGGTTCATGATGTCGTCCCCGGACACGGTGATGAACGGCGGCTGCGTGTCGTGGGGCGGCGCGGTGGCGGCGGGCGGGGCGGCGGGCGGGGCGAGCGCGGCGGCGGGCGGGGTGAGCGCGGCGGCGGGCGGGGCGGGCGCGCGGCTGGCCGCCAGCGAGATGCCGCTGTACGCGGCGTGCCTGTGCCGGCCCAGCGCCATGCTGGCGCAGCTGATGCGGCTGCACGTCGTCACGCCCAAGAGCTCCGTGCACGTCACGCTCGCGCCTAAGGTGACGCTCATTTGCTATAGTCCGCGCGGAAGTGCTAGTCTCCGCCTGAGGTATGTGAGCGGCGAGACGGGGGAGGACGCGTATTGTCAAGACGCGCACGAGATATATGAGAACAGATAAATCTCCGGATAACTATGTTGGAAACTGTCTTAATTAATGTAACGGGTAAATTATTAAAAAAAAAATGTTTATTTCCGGGCTAAACAAAATACACAGTTAAAAGTGTTAATTAATTTTTTATTATTAATGGTACAAAACAGTTTTAAAAACAAATTAACCTTTCTCAATAAGTATTCAGGTTTCTGTGAAGATTTTGTAATTTCCGATGTTTGCAGACTGGAATTTCATTTTCTAAATAACATTTTTCACTTGTCGTGGTATTGGCGGACCCATCTTAGGATATTTAACTCATGTGTGTTTGGAATAAACTGACGCGAACAAATAAGACGGCGGTTGACGGCCGACTGAGTCAGCTTGACGTGTGTAAATATCCCCCGCCCTGCCGCTCGCACGCTCGCAGTCTCGAGGAGACTAGCACTTGCGCGTACACTATACTATATCGATACCTCCCACGTAAGTTGTTGTAACCAACGAAGTTACGAACGAAGGTCTCCTAAGTTTTTAAACTATACCGTCTGTTTTTATTTATTTTCTGTGTACGCAATAAAAAAATAAACCTTGTTTACCTATTTTATATACATACAAGGCGCATTATAAAAGACAGATGAAATCGGGGAGTATAGTTTCAAAAACGTAACGTAACGCAAAACACAAAATTTGTTATTTACCACAACTTACGTGGGAGGTGTCTATATCTTTTATTTAAAATAACAAAGGGTGAAATAATCAATCCTGTCTCAGGCGGTTCCGTTCGTGTTTAATCAATATTTCTTTGTGGCCCACCACTAGGTGGCGCTAATAGTTTAAACTTTTGATAGTCTGTGAGTGACATTTTTTCATAGATGTCCTGTTTCAATTAAAATCATAACTTTTGTTTGATCAGGCTTGACGTATTTCACATTACAACCTATTGAACAGTTCGTTAAAGGCAAAGTTTTTTAAAAATAAAGGGTAAATGGACGGTTTGCAAAATTTTCAGATATCGTCTAGATTTTTTATAGAATATGGAGGTTACCGGGCAAGTTATAACTGGTGGGTTATAAGTGATCACCGCTGCCCATAGACATTGAAACATCTAAATGCAAATGCGTTGTCGATATTTATGGAATGAATACGTTCGTTTCTTGAAAGGTTTCACGTCATATTAGTTTGGGAAAATTACCGGCGTAAGGCATACACAACACAAACGCCCTAAGGGAGGCCGCACACCAGGCATACATTTGTTATTTACGTCGCCACAATCGTTGCGAAGAAGAAGAAGCGCAACGGCGCTACAATTGTATGCGCTACAAATGTATTGAAAATGCGCACATCGGAAGCACAGTTGTAGCGTGGCACCGCTTTGAGAATGTCGACATCATCGTCTGATGACGAAGATTTCTTGATGTGGCGATTAATGAGAAAAAAAAGACGTTATTGGGTTCATCCGTTTAATCAAGATTGCACAAAGTACGGGAATTTTTAGCCAATCTTAGTCCAAATTATTTCTGTAATCCGTCTGTTACTATAATCATTGAGCGTGTGATTGTATAATACAGGGTTTTTTTGAACCTCTGCAATAAACTCAACGTAAAATTCAATGTTGTCTTTCATTTTTGCAAACATCGCGACACAAAAAACGAACGTGTTCGATCTTGAATTTGTGTGGCGCGGACACCGTCTCGCTACAAAGTGCGCCCGCCACAAATGTTTCCTCGGTGTGCGTGCTCACGTACAAATGTATGGGGGCGTTAAATGTGTCGCGTTTCAAATGTGGCGCTACAATTATCGAGTTACAAATGTATGCCTGGTGTGCGGCCTGGCTTAGTAGTCTTAAAATTCTGTATCCCCTAGATATTCTTGAACGCACCCATGCATTCGTGTATAAGGTACTTTATCTCCTAGAAATGGCGATCCCAGTACATGACCTAAAATAAATTAATAGGCAAAGATCGAGTTATTCGAGTCACTACTGAGTCTTACAAGTATCCAAAGAATTTACTTTGCCAATTTATTGCGAATAAAATCGTGTTATTTCATAACATTATTCTTTATTCCTTTATGGTTTCATAACTTTCAGTGACTCGTAGCCTTTATTAATGGCTATTTTATGTTAGATATCGACAGACGAGCATGAGATTCATTTGACGGTAGGTGATATCTTAGCCACAGAACATCAGTCAATGATGCGTTGTCGATCTAATTTTTGCTTCAAGCATTCGGAACTGCATAATTTTTTTTTTTTTAATTTCTCTTAAAATTCTTGTGCCCAAATAATTTATAAATTATATTTTTAGATTTTTAGACTAATCAAACCCCATAAATCGTAGGTCCAACCAATGGCCGGTGGACCGATCTTCATCCCGCAGTCGGAGGGCGAGGGCCCCGTCAAGCTGAGCTCCTCGGCGTACTGGATCCTGCGCCTGCCCTACGTGTACGCGGACGAGCGGGGCCCGCTGCAGAGGCCCCGGACGGCCGCCGCGCACACGGGCTCCATGCTGCAGCCGCTCTTCGGACTGCAAGAATAAGGTGTTCCGTAAATCAGAAACGGTCGCTAAAGATTATGCGGAGAATTGAAGCCTTAAGGGATAATTTGGCGAAGCTCTTTGAAAAATGAGAGGAAGAGAGAATGTAAGACTAGTTCCTACTACAGAGGGTATAGCTGTCTTTGATCCGCCGAGCTGGTTATATATAAAAAGGTCTGTGTCCATTGTTTTGCATACTAAGCTCAGTAAAGATAATTGTACAATATTTTAATGTATCAAAAACTTTTATAATGCTAATATCATGAGCAATTGCTGCGATCCAAAATCCCTACAAGGTGTGAAATTACTTTCACTGAGCCGCGAGCTCTCGATGGTTTCCGGCTGTCACTGATATTTCTGCCTTTTATTTGATAATCCTTTACCTGTCTGCCAACAAACAAAAAATGTTTATGTACTTTTCCATTTGAATTTAGTTGAAGGCAAGGAAACAAATAACTTCGCGTTGTACCTACTTCGAGAATGCCGTTGCATCCCGCCCCGCTTCCTCATACCGCTCCTCAAGCGTCGCCCGGTTAGTACGGATAGCAACGCTCAAAAATCGAAACACGGCGATTTTATTATTAATATTGTTTTAATTTTTGTTTTTTTTTTTTAGTTTTTGTTTCTGTTAATTTGTTATTTACTACGAACATACGTACGGACATATTTGTGTTGCTATAATGGTTCTGCCCAGTGGCGAACTTAATTTGTTATATAAGCTAATGACATTCTTTGAACAAGAAAAAACTAAATATTTATTGGGTATGAAAGTGATAATAGCGACACAGAATAGAGTGATGGTAGTGATACAGAAATGAGTGATTTCGATGAAATAACTGGTATTACAGTTATGGATACATAAAAAAAATGTTCAGACAGTAAAATAAAGCTATAAATGTTTTAGATTATTAAATTTTTCTTTATTCTATTATATTTTCGCTACAGTACAGATAGCTGTGACATCATAACAGTCGACGGTGGCATTCTCGTAGTGAACGCGTAGTACGTTATTTTATTGACAGATGTCCGCAGCCATTTCGACTTCTCCGTTAAGTATTCTAGGCAGTTGCGACTTACCATTGCAGACCGTCATCTCCTTATATCATATAATGATATCACTCTCCCCACGGTAGAGTAGTGGTAAAAAATGCCTATAAAAAATACAGATAAGATTTTGAGAGTCTTTAATTTGAACTCAAAAGATGTTTATTATAAGCAGAAAATTTAAAAAGCACTCTTAAAGCTACCATGGGGTCGGAATCTTACATCTAGCGGCAAAAAACTTTTGTTCCATTTTTGCAATACCAGACTTTTCAAATGTACGACGTATAAAAAAAGTAATCTAAATATGTATAGCAAAGGTTGCTTATGCATCGATTCTAATTATGGATTTATGAAGTTGGAGAAATGTGTTCCCAAGCATCATAGTAATCGTATAGCCAACTCTCAAGTCCCGTATTCCAAGACATTACTCAAGTCGTAATCTATTCTTGAGAACTGTCAAGATGTCAAAATTCTATAGAGAAAAAATGGTTTGACAAGTTTCAAAACTGAGACACGTCTAGGAATATGGGCCTAAATCTATGATCAAGAGCATATGCGGTAACAAAAATTATGAATGCAAATAAACGGACTTATTCATAAATGTATTATAAGCTTGATATAGTTAAAATATGTTTTGTTTCTTTCGTTCTGTAGTCTTTTTATATCCGATAGAGCGAGACAAAACATATTATATTAACTATACAAGCTTATAATAAATTTTTTGTATAAGGCCGAAAGTGTTTCTAGATTAATAAGCGATTTTGTGTGTACAGATAGCGGCACGAGTCGTGAGCACAGATGAACCGTGGTGGGGATTGAGTACACTGTCGGTCAAAATTATTTGGCACCTTTATTATTTCAATCGGCAATTGAAAATTACATTAATTAATTGATTAAATTGCATTAGTCGCCTCTGCAGTTTGTTAATAAAGGTACACCATGTTTTTCGTAATACGTATTTATTTCATGGAAAAAAACACTGAGAAGATCATTGGTCGGGATTATCTATTTAACATCGAATTCTTTCTGCTCTGCATATTTTATTTTTAAGGTTCAATCAAATCGGTACCAAAAATAACAAAAAATACACTAATTAAAAAGTTGCACACTAAAATTGCACTCAAGTGTACGATAGTCGAATGATACGCGCGGACCCAATAGACGACGAGCATCGACTGCCGAACCAATCACGCTCACGTCAGCGTGGTTAACGTCATATCGACCAATGAAAATTGTGCTCACGACTCATGCCGCTATCTGTACATACATACAAGATTCGACCAATGTGAGGTCATTTAAAATGAATGCACGTTTCGTTTTGGTGGAAGGGAAAGGAAGACTAGAATGGCTGAGCTAGCCCGATTGAAGGGATATTGTAAGAGAATTGTATGTTGTTGTTAAGAATAAAATAAAAAAATTATATAAGTGTTTTATTTCAAATTCTAAGTAATTTGGTTTTACGCTAATGTATTCAGTCGAACAATACTTGAGACGGAGATAAAAGTCTTTTTTAATATTGTAAACAATATCATTGTATTGTACAATTTTGAGAAGCCATATTGATACCTTTGATACCTAGACTGTATTAAGAAAAAATCTATATCTATACAAATATAATAAAGAGGCAAGATTTGTTTGTTTTTAAAAATTCTTTCAGCAATAGAAAGCTACATGTATGTGTATAGAACATCTACATTGCACCCGTGCGAAGCCGCAGTGGATCGCTAGTTGCATATAAAAGGACCACAAATTCTAACTCAATGAACAAAATGCGGACGTATTCACATCACATAACCTATATAATTAGTATCCTCATTCGATTTTTAAACTTAAAAATTAGAACAATCCCATGTTTTAAAAATTGTATTAGAAGTCAAGTTTTATAAGATAGTTAATTATGTTTGATTCCTTATGATCATAATACAAAAAAACTAAGCACTGAAATAATTAATCAGAATTTATAATTACATTAAATAATAAGTCAAAATTAGATTTCATCAATATTTGGACAGTCAAAAACACCCTCTTAACTTTACACATGCGCACTCTAGCGACAAGTTGTGAAAACTTTCCGGAAAAGTTTCTGTAGTACTTTTTTCTTAGGTTTTGTGTATAGTCATTTGATTTTCATTAATTTAATAAAGATAATATAAAATTTGAATTTTGTTGTCATAAGCCATAATAAAAACTTAAAGTATTAAGCCTAGCTTAGCCTAAGAATATTAAGAGACATAAAGTTGATTTGGATGTGGGCGTGGCTTCCACCTCTTTCATGATTGGTGGGGGGGGGGTTGGTAGGGGGAGGCGGTTTCGACTTGCGTTGCGCTCTGAGGTTCCGTCAGTTGCTTTGGTGACACCGGTGTGGAAAGAAGTCTGCAGGAAACTCTGCCAGTTGGAATACACATCGGTACCTCAAACTTTTCAGCGGCAATATGCCGCTTTTGCAACAGGTAAGTTTAACTTTTTTTAAAGTATTTTTTATAGGATAAGCTGCTAAACTAATTATACTGCTATTTTCATATCGCATGTTAGTATAATCTGAGGAATTCACATCTACCTCTTTTTGGGTAAAATAAGTGGTAACTTTTTGCCGTTGGATTTGAATTATCTGTGAATTATATAATAATAATTAGCAAATAAGATTAACTTGTAGTTTTTTTTTTCTAGTCTTCCCTTATACGTTTACTCTACTGGATTTCTTTTTATCAAAAGTTTTTAGGGAATCTTTACTCAAGATCTCACGTTTTAGGATTCGATTTATAAGTTTAATAATACAGTTTAGAATATTAATCTTATTAGCGTCGATAATAGTATCCATTAAGGCTTAGACAAACGGGTTTTCAAATCTACATCTGACGCAAACGTGTGGATTGCTGAAAGTAGAAAATTTACAGGATAATAATCGTGGGGGCGGCGGTTCCAGAGAAAATCGTCGCTCATTTGCTGAATTCTTGGGGCTCGACACTTCCCAGCCTCCGGACACGGCAGCAGCCCCTACATCATCGCGCGCTAATGTAAGTACAATATTTTTATATTGACCGTTATTTTAGATTTTAACTTTCTTTATGTATGTAGGGTAGACTAGAAAACTTTTTTCTGCGTTTCTCCCAATGTCCTCAAATAGATTTACAGTTTGACAAATTGCTAAATAATATAAAAAATCAATACCAGATTCCAAATTCAACTATACGATTAAAATAACAGCCATTTCACGAAAGTACCTTCAACTTCACCGCAAATGGCCATATTTTTTAACTTTGTTTTCGATGGCAGTTTCGAGCGCTACGCATGGTCATAAAATGGCGCACCCTAATGCATTCTGCAGTTGCTCAACTCTCAATATTTGAGTACAAAACACTGTAGTTTTATTGTCCGTTCATAATATACCGTACGACATCCGTTTTGATGCCAGTTAATGTGTGGGGGGTGGCTGGCAGGCGGTATTAATGGCCAGTCTGTGCCAAATAATGCAGGCCCGAGCCTCTGCACTTGCATTAGCTTCAGAATTCGGATTATCTTGAAAAGTTTCATATCCACTTACCGAAACATTGAATTATTACATTTTTTTTATGTAAATGTTTAGTTTTAGAGCTTTACGTTTAAAATATTGTACTATATCGAAATTTAAGTTCGAAACAAGTTTTTCAAAAAGTACTTTACGATTGTCCGACTTAGTCTAGTTCACCTAAATTTCAATCTATTTCTAGATCAGATTAAATATTACATTAAAGTTGAATTCTGCTCTATCGATCCGCAGGCCGTAGACGGCTAAATTTACCCGACTACAGTTAATAATAGTTGTGCTTAATGCAGTCGCTGTCCCATCGCGATGAACCTTTCTATGGGAAACTGTACTTTTGTCTATAAAATGTATTCTTCTGGTAAGGTAATATAAACTAATATTTTGTTATAAATGGCGGTAAAATTATTTGATACGAAAAACTTATCAAAGGCGAAAAAAATCTAGTTAAAAATATAGCTATGGACAATTTCGATAGACTTTATTATCACTACTGATTCGAAGCAGTTTGTTGGCGATTCCGAAGTTATTACGTATTCGATCGTAACTTTAATTTTTGGCGCTAACCGCAAGTTCAAGTTAGCAGCAACCCTTGTTCGAAATTTATTTTCGAATTCCATACCACAAAGTATCTATATTAAAATTCAATATTATACGAACTAAATATAACCTCGGAATTGAATTTTTGATGAGCTTCTGGTGCAACGGCTGATACCTATTCCAGGGCTCTCATTAAATAACCCTCCCTACTGTTAGTTTCTATGAATGTAATTTAATAAATTCCGTCCAAGTAACTGATAACCGTTGATAGATAGCAAAGTCGTCAAATGCTTGGTGTATTTCAGAGTAGAGGTAAAAATAAAGATAGGTCGAAAGTGCATCAATTAAAACTGCCGATATATTATAAATGTATTATTGTAACATTACAATAGGAAAATTCAAATAATTATGTAAACAAACCCATTTTTCACACCATACATTCCTGCCAATAAAATTATTGTATTTCAAAGTGAATGTCGTGAAACGATTAGAGCGATTAAATTTAAAGACTCGTGTGCGGTACAATAGTCTCTTCTTGGTAACGAAACTTCGCAATCGTGCTCTTGGCAGACGTCTGGGGTATCGCCGGCTATTGGCATGGGGCTAGCAATTTAATAATATTTGTATAGGCTTATGCCAAGCATAGCTGTTTTAATCGCGGGGACGCGACCCGGAAAAATGTCTTCTTGGACAGGCGCGCGTCGTCGCTTAGAATACGATCTTAAAATTTTCGATATGATAAATGTTGTCACCATTAATTACATTTTATTATTCCATTTTAAATTGTAGCTCCGTTTTATAGCATTTCTGTAAAATATTTGTCCGATTTGTCTGCTTTCTTTCATAGGGCGTCTTATAACTCTTTTCGTGCAATTTATTTAGTGGTTTTTATCGTGATTTACTGGTTTATGATAACTAATTTTTAATAATCTCATCGTATAATTATAATTAATAAATAATGATTTGATAGTACTATATCTATTTATAAAATTACTTCCCGACGTCTCGTCAAATCTCGTCTATAACTTTCATGTCGATACTAATCTATTCTATCGAGGCCTTGGATGCTCATTTCCATTCGAACAGTCATTCTAGGCATTGAGTACTTCTATCTAATTCTTATCCCTAATTCTCGGGATAAGTTATACCCTAGTTTTTTACGTAGTAAGTGATGTTCGTTGTACAAGATAAAGTTGCTTACAATTCTTGAATATCAATTATTGCATTCAATTATTGATCTTGTATGTACCAGAAAATGTCATGTAAATGGGACTTAGTGCGGAAATGAAACCTTATTTTTAGAAATTCAGTTTAGTTATTGGCTGCTCAATACCCTGAAGCAGGTTTTTACAGAAAGAGACCTATAGTATATATTTACATCTCAAGAAATTGTTGTTCTTGTTATACATTGTCGTTGATAGTAAAAAGGATATAAAATCTAAGTCGGCTCTTAAAACTGATGAGTAGTCAACCGGTAATAAATACTAAATACTCTACAAAGTAGATTTATTCAACATTATGTGCCAACAATTATCTACTATATAAATAAAGGACTGTTTGGTGCGATGTTATTAACAATATATTATGTCAAATTGAAGTGTATTTAGGAAATTATGATTTTTAGATGTGTCGTATATATTTATTTGTAGGAGAGCGAGGAATGGCGTTGGGACACACCTGCCAGTCCGGAAGCAGCTCAAACTCCTCGGTCCTTGGTTCCCTCAAAATGCTTCCCTCCGCGTCATCCAACGGCCTTCGCAAGCTATAGGTAAGTCGTTTAATCACTTCTATAGATTTAAGTGATTCAATACCTATCGAAATAATTTTTTAACTCCACTGTTCTGTTCATACAAAAAAATTAAAAAGCTTCATCGTTTTAATTTTTTTTTTTTTATGAAGAATAAGTAAGCATTTGACCGCAATCCTGCCTGATGGTAAGCGCGGATGCGATCTAAGTGGGAGCTTTATCTAATACTTACAATTAGTTCATATGGATTCAATAATTTTGTAATTTTTTTATCAATCTATCTTGAGAAAGTTGTTAATGTTATCTGATAATTTTCAATGTAAGCTGTTTCTACAACTATTCTAATTTATTTTTGACTATATTCATTCAACTACATTTGTAAAGTAGAATATCATGTTAACATTAACGACAACTACGCATTATTGTAGCGAACGGGCGCGCCCCGGCAGCTGGGCCGAGCCGACCGGGCAGGGCATTACCGACCTTGTCGCTAGTCTAGTAAGTGCCATTTTACCGTACTCTTATATCGCACCGTGCGTAGCTCTTGTTATGATCTCTAGTTTGGTCTCTGGAGGCGTTTTAGCAACTTTATAATTTTCTTCCGCGCTATAAGGGACATACTGGCGAGCTCTTGAATAATTAAATACACGTTTTACGCTAATTTTTATCCCATGTTTACGAATTTGTAACGTAGGTAGATAAGTCTTCATTATGACTTAAGATTCTCTTAGCTTTACAAGTTTGTAGTAAGATAATATTGTCTTTTATTAACGCGAGTATCACACATTTAAATAAAATACTGTATACTAAAATAGACACTGTCTTCCCGCGACCACGGTTGCTGTAAAGCATCTGAAACGTCGGGATAATTAATTTAAACAATATAAATAATAAATCGCGTTTTAATCCGGTACAGTATTTTATTTAATTGTAGTAAGATAATGTGTTATATAATATCAGTAATATACATCCGAATAATAATTGAAATTAATGTTATTGTAATTTGTATTTTTAGTGTAGTCTTTAATTCCCTTTTATAAGTTGTATTTAAAGTGCTCTCTAGTATTTCTCTATTAGCGCTAAATAAGTTGCTTATAAAAAGCCTAATTTTTATAAAATACTGCGTCCATAAAGTTACTCTTTTAGATCCAATATTTGAACTTCAGCACTTCCTCCCATAGAAGTTAGTATGTACCTGTTATTGCGGCGTATATCGGAAATATTTCTTAGTCATACTGTTGTAGACGTTCTTTAATAATGTCATAAATATGTTGTTAAAGTGTTTGTGTTTCAGAAGGCGCTTGCGATGCCGCCTGCAAATAATATCGATTTTACCGCTGGAAGAAGCTGCGACTCGTTGCAACCAACGGTAAATATTAATTTTGAACTGTGGTTCTATATTTGGCGGAAATTAGATTTTCTATTTGATATTTATCCGTACTTATTGCTTAATGAAAAAATATTAAAAACTTTAGAATGAGGAACTGCGTGTATGTATGAATATAATTCAGGTTTTCTTATTAGTATTACTTTTTTTCTTTCTTTTATTGCACTACCTTTTGCTTGTTGCTTGGAAGAAATCGCTACTTAGCGATAAGGCCGCCAGTTGTACTTTTCCTGTGTGTTTCTATGTTTGTATATTTCTGTATTTCTAGTGCAATAAAGTTTTAAATAAATAAATAAAGTGTAATAAATATTCAGGCTGTAGAGGCGCAATGGTCGCGGACTGTCGAGCGGAGCAGCTCCGTAACGCGGAAGAAAGAGTTCTTGTCGCGTCGAGCATCTTTCTGTGAGTAATTTAATTTTACTCTATTTTTTCACTTAAGCTCAGGCAACACGACCAAAATTTGTGGGAATGAAACAATCAATGAATAGATGCATAGGTACTTGAATAATTTATTGATTTAGGCCCTTTACTCATATACGGTACGATTTACTTCATCGAAGACATCGGAAATAGCAACAAAATCCCCTGATATTATGAATATCGTAACGATGAATCCACTGTTGACTCTTTGCGAACGATTCTATTTTTGTATGGGGCCAAGTTAAACATTGTTAAGCTTAATGTAGTCATCTACAAGATGAGCTCTACTGAATACTGCCGCAGGTGGCGCGCTCGGGGCGGGCGGCGAGGAGGCCGCGCTGGTGTGGAGCGGCCCGCTGCCCGCGCGGCCCGCGGACGGGGCAGGGGCCGGGGGCGGGTACTCCCCCAAGGTGTTCCTGGGCGGGCTGCCCTGGGACATCTCGGAGCACTCGCTCATGCAGGCGCTCAAAAGCTTCCATCCGATTCGGTAAGTATAAAATATTTCATTTCGTGTCTGTTATTATGCGGTTTTTACACACTACCAAAATAAGTCGCTCTAACTTCAATTTTATCCTTAGTTTATGAAAAAAAGTTAATAATCAATTGCTACAGCTTTGCGTAAAAGGACTCTCATATTTGTAAATGTTTTTCTGGCAACGTATATTTTTACTCTAAAACTAATTTTGTCAATAATTTGAAGCCAAAGTGCTGTAAATATCCACGATAGTCAATATTAGTAGCAGTCATTTATTACATGTAATCATTTATTTATATACAACATTCTGTATAAATTAAAATGTAACTTTAGTATCGAATGGCCGGGGCGCGCCGCGGAGGGCGGCGGGGGCGGGGGCGGGGCGAGCGGGCCGCGCGGGTTCGCGTACGTGACGTTCGAGAGCGAGCGGCGCGTGCGGGCGCTGCTGGCCGCCGCGCGCCGGGACCGCAACGAGTGGTACTACCGCATCTCCTCGCGCAACATGAAGTCCAAAGAAGTAAGTGTTTGGGGACGTGCTTTCATTTAGAATGTCTTTTGTCGTTTCTGACGACTCCAATATTCATCAAATTCGCAGACAATGGTCTGAACCATTTCTAGCGCTACGAATTCATTAGAATTTGTCTCGCATTCAAATAGTCTTAACTGCTGCGTTATTAAAAGTGCACTTATCCTCGAGGTTTATTAAAATCTAAAATTACTGCTATCTAGCCTACAGAGGCTAGATTTAAATTATTCTTCTAGGGTAATTCCTTAATTTCACTAGAAAAAAATTAAAATAATTTTTTATTTTTTATAGTGAAGAATAATTATACAACAAATTATGGTTCCGAGCGTTGCGTTTCAACGTTAATCTCTTAGATTACAGGGGGAGTAGGTAGGTACATTATTTACATATTATAACCGGTGGGCGCGGCAGGTGCAGGTGATCCCCTGGTCGGTGGCGGACAGCAACTGCGTGGTGGGCGGGTCGGCGCGGCTGGACCCCTCGCGCACGGTGTTCGTGGGCGCGCTGCACGGCATGCTGTCCGCGCCCGCGCTCGCCACCATCATGAACGACCTCTTCTCGGGCGTCGTGTACGCGGGTGAGCGCCTACTTCGTTACTGCTGAACTAGCAATATGCTCCCTATGTTACTCGCTGATAATGTAGCTTTCTATTGGTGAAAGAATTTTTAAAATCGGTAGTTTGTGTTGGAGTTAAATCGTATCAAACATTTTCCTCTTTATGATATTAGTATAAAAGGCAACACGCCCTCTGTTACTCGCTGATAATGTAGCTTTCTATTGCTGAAATAATTATTAAAGTGGTCCAGTAGTTTTCGAGTCTCTCCTCGAGCTGAGGGACTAGCACGAACGAAAGTGTATTGTCGAAAGTATGAAAAGCAAATTGAAATTGCATACAAATGACATACTTTCTCGCTAGTTTCACGTGCTATATATGTATATGATCTTTTCATTTTTTTATTTAAAAATGCAAAAAAAATAGTTCTTCATTGCTCTTTTTCATTTATCATATTTGTTTTTCTATTAAATCGAACTATTTATCCTGAGATTTTTTTTAACTACAACTATAGTTTGTATAACAGATAAAAATGTTAGATATTGACCTCTTGCACCCTGTCTCCAGGCATAGACACGGACAAGAACAAGTACCCGATCGGGTCCGGGCGCGTGACGTTCAACAACGTGCACTCGTACGTGCGCGCCATCTCCGCCGGCTTCGTCGAGATACGCACCGACAAGTTCACTAAAAAGGTATCGTTAACTTTGGAACGGTTTGATGACACTTCTACCCTTCTGCAATTGAGCAATAAAATATGAAAACAAATTTTATTTAATAAAAATCATTAATTATCAATTTTAATTGTACTGGTATTCAAAATTTTAACGCAAATGGTTTCACTGAAGTGTATCTTTGTTTACCCAAGTTTATATAAACGCATATTTCGGCAGGTGCAAGTGGACCCGTACCTGGAGGACTCCATGTGCTCGGTGTGCAACCTGCAGCAGGGGCCCTACTTCTGCCGCGAGCCCGTCTGCTTCAGGTAACTACTTCATTGTCTTTAACTACATATCCTTCGTAGTCTAGCATAAACCATCGAAATGAAGATTGTAAGCTAGTATATATTCGAAGTGAATGTATAATTTGGTTACTGTTATTACAAAAAAATATATTTCGTTTTAGTATACGATGTCTGGTAGTTACTGCCCTTTGCGATTCACTAATTTTAAATTCACTTATAATCACTCATATGACTATTTGATTGCAGATACTTCTGTCGCTCGTGTTGGGCGTGGCAGCACTCGTCAGACGACCACAGACCGCTCATGCGCAGCTTTAAAAATAACCAACCGATGCCGGCCACCATATCCAACAGTGGCCACGGCAGCAACGGCAACATGGCGCTCTGCAACAACGGCAACATGGCGTTCTGCAACAACGGCAGCGGCCACATGTCGCTGTCTAGTAACGGGCCGCGGCAGTCACCGCAGAGCGACCAAAGTATGAACGGAGGCTTCGGCGCTCCTAATGAATGTAAGCATATTGACGAGTACGGGTTCCGTTACGGCCGCTTGGCAGGTCAACTAATGTCTACTCGTCGATGTTTAGACAGACTACGGTAGGACCTCTGCCATGGGGTTTCAAGACTACTTCTTTAATATTCTTCTCATCCTTGCAACGTTTCAAATTGCCAGAAGTAGTTCCAAATTGCTTAAAAAATTTAGCCAGTATTGCCACAACATAAATTCCGTTGAAGGGGCGATGGTGTAGTAAGTTTCGGATTGATTTTAGACACTTGTCACATATCTAAGCCAGTCACAGCTTTTTCTCTTCCAGAGTCTGTCCATTATAATACAATTAGTTTATATAAACTTCATTTTCAGCGACGCCGTCCCCGCCCACGAGCGGCGCGAGCGCCTCCAGCGATCACGTCGTCGAGGAGGCTTCGGACTGGTAGCTGCGAGACCAGCACCCGCGTCTCCGGCCCGTCTCCGGCCCGTCGCCGACCAGTCTCGGCCCGTCTCCGACCAGTCCCCCGGGAGACGGAGACGTCACGTCCCCAGTTGTCGATCCGCTATTAAGTTGGGCGCTTCGCCAGCATCCGCTTTTTAACTTAGATTAAGTAACTGACGTGTATTTTAACGCGTAATCCATTCGCGTCTGTTAATTGTTGATTTTTTGTAGATTTATATACATTTTGTATACTTCTTGTTGATTCGAATACCAATCTGTATCTAATATACCTACGTAGAATTACGTATTGTTTTTTGTTGAGCTAATTTTACGCTAAGCGATGAAATGTTTATAGTGATGTGCCTGAACTTGGCCAATTTTAAACTAATTTTAAAGTGCCTATTAGTTTAGGCGTCATTTTAAAGTTTTAGTGCCTTTTGTTATTTTTATAGGATTTTTGATATTGTTTAAAGTTGATTATGAAGTGCTTATTTGATTTTGAATGTTAAAAATATTTCTGAAAATAAATCGTATATAAAATTGAGTACAGAATTTTATTTCTCCCATCATTCTCATGACACATGCAAAACCTGCCTTTATTCTGACACATATTGGAATATACTTTATTATAAATTTGCTATAAACCACTAATATTAGTGTCTGGGTGCACGATCCTTTCTCCGCACGTTGCGATCTAGTGTTTTTCAATTTTAAAATTGCAAGGAATTCGGAAAAAAACAAAGGGTTTATTGGATCGCTTTAAACCTATACTCGAAAGTAGCCCGGCCACAGTATTTACGAGAATAATGGTGCTCCCACATTGCCGTTAGAAATAGAAATGTTTAGTAACGTTAAGTTAACAAAACCAATTATAACAAACTAAATTTTGTAGATATTAAAATTCTGAACTGTTCACACATTCTTATAAAATCTTTTAAGCAACCATCAATGCCCAAATCCTTGAGATAGTCTGTGGCACTATACATTCCTCTAGCTTTTAGCGTTTGGCGCATCCAATAAGAGCGCTTTTTCTTCTTTCAGAAGTTTGTCTCCCGCGACCACGGTTGCTGTAAAGCATCCGAAACGTCGGGATAAATAATTTAAACAATATAAATAATAAATCGTTGTAATCCGGTATACAGTATTTTATTTAAATGTGTGATACTCGCGTTAATAAAAGGCAATATTAATTGACAACATTTGTTAGTAAATGATTATATGTTAGAAAATGTTTGTAAACATTTTTTAACGGCAATGTGGGAGCACCATAACCATAGCCAACTAGACATAGAAACTGTGAACAGAACGTGCTGTCAATAAAACTAAGAGAATAATTTGATAGTCATTACAATAAGTAATATTTATACAATACTAGCGACCCGCCCCGGCTTCGCACGGGTCTAGATTTTTTGACAAAAAAAGCAGGGGTTGTATGTATTTTTTAATGCCCCATTATAAAAAAATAAAAACAAAAAATTTCGTCCAAAAATTAAAAAAAAAATACGGGTGGACTACCCCTAACATTTAGGGGGATGGAAAATAGATGTTGGCCAATTCTCATAGATACCGGATAAGCACAAAAAATTTCATCAAAATCGGTCAAGCCGTTTCGGAGGAGTATGGCAACGAAAACTGTGACACGAGAATTTTATATATTAAGATTTACATTTTAACGCAACGTTAAAATCAGGTGTTCATTTATCTCTTTTCTTAAATTAACTTAACATGCTTGTTTTACAAGGAACCAAAAATAATCCTATAAAACAATATTTGATACTTGTCTGAAGCACAGTACACTATGATGAAACCCAAATTGTATAGTGCATTAGAATGTCTGCGTCAGGAGAGGAACTGACTTGGTACAGCCGTTCTGCCACTTTCCTCATAATAGCTTCCAGTGATAAGAAGAAGAAGAAGAAGAAGATAAGGTACCTGGTCAATACCAATATATCTGGCTAAGAGCGCTTGTAGACGTCCGTTTTTTTCACCGGATAACGGACCGTGTTTTTTGCCGGATTCGCGGTGGTGTATGAATTATAATGAATGTGTGTACATGCACCGGACATTGGTCCGGCGAACAATTTACGCCGGATGCACCACCCCTTCCCCTCGGCGCGACGGACACCGGTCCGGTGTAAGAAATGGCGGTCATCCACGCCAGTGTATTGGTGCGTGTTGACGCTGCCGGACGTATTGCCTGTTTTCTGTTAATTGAGTGCCGTCTACCTGCGTTCTAACGCATATAGACGGCAGTCCATCCATCCGGTAAAAAAAATATGTATACAAGGATAGCCGTTTATTGACGGTCCGTTATCCGGTGAAAAAAACGGACGTCTACAAGCGCTCTAAAAAGGGACAAAAACTTGTAATTACTCAAACTACCAAAATCGTCAGTCATCCTGACGCAGACCAGTACAATGAAAAACTATTCAAATATATAATGATATAGTATATTTTTAACCTTGAAAATCAAACCGTCACTATACGAAACTAACGATCTTCAACTATCAACGCCATCTTGTGCGATTGTTCGTCTTTAAATTGCAAAGACAACTTCAAAAGGTCAACTGTATGCCGCTAGATGGCGCAAATATCATTATGAGGAACTCGTTCACGTTACGAGAACTTTAAACGGGATTTCACAAAAACACATTTTTGGTTTAGTGTCAGTTTGGTTTTCAAGGTGCGATATTTTCTTTATTAGTTTCAAATCATTATGTTTGTTATAAATAGAGTATGGACGTGTACACCGACAATATATTTTTAACAAAGTATTTAATAAAAAAAAGTTGTTGCTTTATATACGAAGTAGACCAAGATTTTTTATTTATACTTATCAAGAGTGCTGCAAGTCGATTGATACATTCAGATGACATTTTAAAAGATACATATATTGTATAATACTAAAAAAGTACTGTCGCGTGAAATGTTTAGCTAATTACCGTCCTGCAGTGTATGCATATGAAGCCATTCTATTTGGTATAATAATTTGGATGTATGATGGTAGAGTAAAAGCTAGGCTTGCTTTAATGTTGCCACAACTGTGCCGTGGAAACATCTATATTAATATAATTGACTCACTGAGAACCTGTCATCGTGGCGTTACTACTGGACTTGTAGGTGAAGAACATTATGGAAGCTGAAATATCGCCAATATTTGTTTTATTCTCAATTCCACGCTTATTCTGAATAAACCGAGTAGCCCAGCTGATAAACGTTTTCTCATACTATTTAATTTAAATTCAATCGAAACTCATGCTCATATCTGATATGTTGGTGGCGTCGTGCGGGGTCTGGTAGGGGGTCCCCGGGGCGTCGCCGGGGGTCGCGGGGGTCGGCGGCAGAGATATGTTCACTGCCGGAAACGGAAACTGGGGGATTTCTTCCTCTAGAAAAGAAACAAATTAATATATTAGGCTAAGAAGTTGATTCACAAAATTTCATTTGGTGTGTTGTTACGTTTTTAACCTATTTATTTCAAGAAACACCACCCAAATTTTCAAAAATTAATTACTAAAACAGTCAGAGCCCTGGATGTCACTTCGATTTATTTTGTTTACAGGATGATTGTGACCATCAGCCCCAAAGGCAGACATGTGCAAACGAATCAGTACCCACTTTTTTTTAACAAATTCAAAGCGCTGTCAATTAAGGGCGTTACCATGGTGGCAAACGCGGTAATAACGCCTGCCCCGTGTGCTGATCATATATAAATGTTGCTCGTCAGCTCCGTAACTATGAATAATGAATAGGTTGGTGGCACTGTGGAGGAAAGCTGTGCTCTTCCTCAAACCTAAAGGGAGGATCCTGGACCAGTCGAACCACTGACTGGCCAGCCCTAAGACCCCAGTGGTTGATGTCGAGATGTTGTATATATACTGAACGCTCGTAAACATTTATATAGCGCGATTCAGGATTAGACGTCTTCATATTGTTTCTTGTAGCGGATTATAGATGTCAATGTTTCTCGCCAACTCCCTAACTATAAGGAATGGAATAGGTTAGTGGCCCACCGACCCGTGAGCGCGGCGTCCAGGCGGTCCACGATGGCGTCGAGCAGCGCCACGGCCACCACGTGGTCGGGGTCCCGCGCCAGCGCCGCGTGCAGCGCGTCCGCCGCCTCGGGCTCGCGGCCCAGCAGCGCCAGGCACAGGCCGCGCGCCGCCAGCGAGCCGGCCCGCGCGGGGCGCACGGCCAGCGCGCGCTCGTGCCAGCGCAGCGCCTCCGCGGGCCGGCCCAGCGCGCGGCTGGCGTGGCCCAGCCCGTCCAGCGTCGCCGCCCACATCGGATCTTGCTGTTCGGGTGGTTATATGAGACAGTAGAACAATCATAACATACCGACTTCACAATGTTCGTGTGATATCGATAGATTGGTTATATACGAGTACACAATGGTGATGATCGACAGACAGCGGCGTTTAAACAAATTTAAACAAAATATGAAAATTTCAATGTTTCTAATGAAACAAAAACAGCCTTAATTAACAAAAATCTCAAATAACATATAGGCCTCAAACCACATTTCAAGGAAAATTGAGCTTTACATAGATTGCAGTTTAGTTGATGATATACATACATGAATCTACGTATGCGACCCTAAGTCCAAGTAATAGTATGTCAATAAGTCACCGGTCCGACCTGGTGCCGCGGGCCGGCCGCCCGCAGCGCCCGCAGCCACAGCGCGCGCGCCGCCTCGTGGTCGCCCGCCGCGTACGCCGCCGCGCCCGCCTCGTGCGCCACGTGCGCGCAGCTCGCCGCGCGCGACACGCGCTCCCAGCGCCCGCCCTCCGCGCCCTCCGCACCCTCCGCCTCGCCCTCCGCGCCTTCCGCGCCCGCCTCGGGGGACGACTGGCACGGTAACATAGCTTTATCAAGTCGAGAGTAAATACTAAATAGGCTTACAGAAAGTAAACAGGCGTTATTCGTCACATAGGATGTGAGGTGGTGAATGACGTCTGCTTTAGAAACACACACGATGGTATGATCCCAAAACAAAAGCTTTCTTTTAATGTCAGGGCTAATAGTAGACCTAACCTAATAGTAGGTCAGGAATATGATCATTCTGAGTAATTTTACGAGTCAGCACATTTTAAACGTAAAAACACATACATACAATACATTTCTATAATATTATGTTAGAAATAGTGAATTCACTCTTCTGTCGAATAATTTTAACTCTTTTTCGAGATTCGTACCTATACGTAGGATCTCCGGGGCTCCGGTGCCACCAAAGCAATCATCATTTATGAATAATTTGTCTCCAAATAACAGTGCAGTGTAAGAGTAATTAGTGGTTATTCTTAAATAACTATGGTTGCAAGCGCAAGACCATTTAAATTACTAGAGTTACCTATACTGTTCTGTAAAAACATGATGCTTACCAAGGCGCAATCATACATACAAAAATTGGCGATGACGTTTATTTCATCCGGCTCAAATGACCTAAAATATTTTGGCTTAATTTCGACTCGAAATATCATCCACCTACAAGATCTCGTGATTGTCTGTAAAACAGTTGAGATCATTGTGAAGTTCGTCACTCACGTCAGCGTTGCTGTGCAGAACGGCGGCCTTGGTCATGAACCCCTCGCACATGTTGACGTTGTTCAGCAGCGAGCACTCCACGCCCACGTACAGCAGCGGCAGGTAGCTGCCCGGCATCAGCTGGCTCGCCTGACGGACATAGTTGCATATTCATTTATTTATGTCGATTAACTTCCTACCAGACAAGCCTAAAGCGATAGAAATACTTTTATTTACTAACTAGCAACTCGCCCCGGCTTCACACGGGTGCAATGTAGATGTACTATACACAAAAAATAGCCTATGTTACTCGCTGATAATGCAGCTTATATTGGTGAAAGGATATTGAAAATCTGTCCAGTAGTTTTTGAGTTTATTCATAACATACAAAAATTCAAAAATACAAATCTTTCCTGTTTATAATATTATTATTAATTATTAGTATTAGTATAGATAAAATACTTTTTTTTTCCAACTTTTTATATGGTTCTAATATAAGATTTTTACCAATTATTCTATTGGTAAAAAAAAGTTATGGTTTTGTATACATTTACAATGTAACTTCTGTAAATTCAACGTTCAAGAACAAATAATTCTGATCTCAAACGTAGTAAAACTTTACAAGTGAAGAAAGGAAATCAATAAAAAATCCATAAACTGCCTGTCTTTAAAGAGACTAGTGGTGTCTATGACCGTATCGCTCAGTCCGACAGTAGAACACGTGACGTCACCTTAAAGTAGGCGGCCATGGCCTGGTCGTGCTCGCTGTCGGCCGCGAAGCTGTGCCCGTACGCGAGCCACGCGCAGCCCGCGCTCTCGGACAGCGCGCACGCCTTGCTCAGGTAGCGCCGGGCCAACTCGTTCTTACCTGCAAACAAATATTACGAAACTAGCGACCCGCCCCGGCTTCGCACGGGTCTAGATTTTTTGACAAAAAAACAGGGGTTGTATGTATTTTTTAATTCCACATTATAAAAAAAAAGGTATGTGTGTACTTATGTATACGCGTTAGAAGTTATACTTCTTTGGCGTCTGAAGAAAAATTTTACAATTTTAAAATTTTAAAAAAGGTCAGTTGGCGCGCGCAGGTCATCTGTAGCCAACTTCATCATGTTAATTTTGTGTCACAGATGCGCGCGCATCTTAAAATTTCACTCTCATCATTTTTTCATAACGCGCCTAAAGAAGTATAACTTCAAAAAAATAAAAACAAAAAATTCCGTCCAAAACTTAAAAAAAAAATTAAGTGTGAAAAAAAGGGTGGTAAAATTTCATGAGAATCGGGAAAGCCGTTTCGGAGGAGTTTAACCACAAACACCGCGACACGAGAATTTTACATATTAGATTATTAAAATGAGCGATTCACAAATTGTATTATTGTTTGTTATCAAAAAATATCTGCCGTTATTTTTATTTATGTTTAATCTTAGCTTTGTTTGTTTGTAACCATGTTTTTAAGAATCAACCTTTATTTATCGGATCGTATTATGTTCGTTGTTTCTTGTTAAGTGTACAGTGTACACTAAGTAAGAAATATACAATTTAGTTAGTTTAACTATTTATTAGCCTAAAGTGTTAGACTAGAGTGCATAATATGCTTACTTGGGGCGTGCTTAGTTATAAAGAAAAAAAAATTAAGTGGGGTCTATACTTATTTT
The DNA here is from genome assembly GCA_905404175.1 of Anthocharis cardamines. NCBI lineage: Eukaryota > Metazoa > Arthropoda > Insecta > Lepidoptera > Pieridae > Anthocharis > Anthocharis cardamines. The sequence continues at coordinate 12,264,669 of FR989959.1, forward strand.
TTTATAATCAGTGATTAATTTCGAAGTCTACTGATGTGCTCTAAGAGTGATTATATTAAACCTATAATACAAATGAAACTGTCACATCGTTATGAAATTTATCCGGTTCGAAGGACCAAAATTTAATTTTTTAAGCTTTTTTTATAATTAAAAAAATAAGTGCTTGTGAAAGACAAGTCTTTGCCACATTTGCCCCGTGATGCCGCAGCGTGATGTTATACAGACTAAATCGATAATTGGACTATCCAACACAAAACCTACGAACCGAAAAAATTCGAACCAGTAGTTCCTGACCTTAGCGCGTTCAAACAAACATAGTTAGTATAGATTAGTTTACTAACCAATAAGATAGTAATAACAGCCGACCGCATACCACGACGTCCAGTTCTGCGGGTACGCGTCGACGAGGCAGTGCGCGAACGCGAACAGCTCGGACGACTTCTTGAGCTCCACGAGGCAGGCCGCGCGCACATCCGCGCAGGCCCACGGCCCGGCCGCGTCCAGCGCCTTCAGGGCCGCCGCCCAGTCCCCGGCCGCGGCGAGCCTTCGCCCCCTCGCTTCTGCGCCGGTTATGCTGCGGGACCGGGCTATGTCTACTGCCGTTCGGGACTGATAAAAAAGAAGATTTATGTAGTTCTAAGACAGGCTAGACTCATATAAGCTTAGAACATAAAAACAATAATATCGGCATACTTTGGCTCATGTAGTTTTATCTTCGATTGCCCTTGCAAGAGCTTCAAACTAAGCCCGCAGCAAAGTTTATCAAAAATGGTTGTGAAATTTGGCAGTGAAAACGTAACAGACAGACAGACTTACTTCGAATTATAAGTATTATTCTTAATATATATTAGTAAATACTGAAGAAAATTCGCTTTTAAGTGACGTGCATTGACTTTCATCAAGTATACAATAGAAATTAAATATTAAAGCGACTAAACATTATAATTTACTAGCGATCCGCCCCGGCTTCGTACGGGTGCAATGTTGGTCAAAAATTCTAAGCTATCCTATCTCTTAAGTTAGACCAGACTTCTCACGGTGTGCCAATTTAATTTAAAATCGGTTAAGTAGTTTAGGAGTCCATCGCGGACAAACATCGTGACAGGAGATTTATATATATTAAGATTTGCTTGGATGTCTGGAGTTAACATGACGGGTAAGATTTTAGACGGTGTTTTTTGACCCTTTGGTAGAAATAGTGTTGGCGATGTAGTAATGCGTAAGTTTGTGACTCACAGTTTTATCGTTATCTGACGGAGGACTCCGAAGGGGCGCATATCGCAAGAGCCGCTCCCTATACGCGACCCGTAACAGCGCCGCTTCGGCCGCGTTCAACTGATTGTTTATTGGCAGAGATTCTATTAGATCACTTTCTGAAACGAGAACAGTTCCATATAGATATTTCTTTCCCTTGCAAAACATCGATGAAAGTGGAAGAAACTTCATATTTACATATATTATGAGAGATAGTGCCAGCAAGATACACCTGTATAGCCTTGACTCATTGATGTTTTAAGAAACATCCTTACAGTCCATGATGCTATAGATTTTCCTTAATGATTCCATGTATTCCAAACATAGCAATTTCTTAGTTATAGTACTAGGCTTCCCAGTGGCGTAGCATGGGGGGGGGGGCGGCATTCCACAGATGACGGTTAAAAAACTCAACTTCCAACAACGTTTTTTACACAGAACAACAAAAATAAGAAGGCGGCAAATATGGGATCCGCACCGGGTGCTAGTTACCTATGCTACGCCACTGAGGCTACCCATGTCTATGTTATTGGTAACGTCACTCACCCTGGCCTGGAGTGAGTGCGTGTTGTTCCAGCAACAGATCCAGGGCCTCGTAGCAGGCGACGTCAGCCCGGAGCGCCGAAGTCAGGGCCTCTATGGCCGCATCGCGCCGCTCCTGTAGAGCGAGCGCCTTGGCTTGCCACACTAGCACTCCCGCTAAGGCGCGCTGACAAAATCAGTTGAGCTCCAAGTAAGAAGGAATAAACTACATATGCCACAACTATTATAACAGAAAAAAATGTATAAAAAAATCATTTTGAAAATCAGTACAAGTGACGGTGATATTGCCATAGACGTAGCTAGTGGGGGCAAAGGTGCTACAAAATCCCTAGCTAATAAAGTTGAATTGAAAACCTCCTTCTTTTTTTTAAGTAGGTTTTAAATGGGGAAATTAACATAAAATTCATGGCAACTTGCACCTAAAATTGCCCTTCCTATTTTTGGATGTTAATAAAATTAGATGCAAAGCTTTTATTATATAGGCTTACTAAACCAGTAGTAATACAAATTGTATTATGTAACTCTTATAATAGCATACAATAATAAATGCTATTTGTCGAGAGACTTAAAAAATAGCAGTTAAATATGAAACAATATCATAAATAACTAACATTATGGGTTTGGTCCATATTCCTAGGCTCAAGCAGTGGAGGGTAACACTCTTCCATTAATGTGAGAGCTGTTGCTGGCTCCTTAGCAGTTATGTAGGCTCGCATTGCCACACCCAGACAGAGGAGGTGATTTCTGAAATTAAAGGCTTTATTCATTACCCTCAATGCATTGCACCTCAATATCATATTTAGATTCAATAAGATATAAAAGTTATCATTTTTAACATAATTCTCACACATTATACAAGAACATAATTACAGAAATATAAAAGCATGCATGACTTGGTGGGAACAGAATCCTCAACTTAATGCTATCTGGTTTTCAAAACTAGCTCATCAATGTAAATCCATATTTTTAAATACTAACCTGTGAAGTCCCCTAGATGTGACTGCATGGGCTGCTCTATGGAGCTCACCCTTTGCTAGCATAGTGCTGGCCAGCAGCCAAATATCATCCCCGCTGGCCACATCAGATCCACTAGAAGCCGCTGCTGCGTCTGCCCAAAAAAAAGCACTGGTCCACTGTCCCTGAAAAGTTCATTTGAATATTTATCAGATGCAAAGATACAGTATTTGTAATTTATGTCCAAAGTTTCATTCTTTGAATGCAACACATCAAATCTATAAGTACTATTAGTTGTGCATAAAAAATTACTGTATTTGCTTTGATGAAATTAAGTTTTGATCAGCTGTTTTACTAGAGTGGAAATAGTCAATTAAATATTTCTGTTCTCTCTGTAATTAATGATAAATTATCTAAATAATATTTTTTAACTATCCTAGAAAAATAAACAATATGTCTTATAATTTTATATGAACACAGGATATTCTAATACATAAAATGTTATCAAAAACTGTATATTGTTCATAATCAAGTATGTGTATGAGTCTGCAACAACCATGTTTTCATACAAACTGTCAGTTTTGAGGACTTTTGACCTGGCCTTTTTGAACAATGATTCTGTTCTGATTGAGGTATGTTCACCTAGGACAATCACTCCCAACTCTTTTATTCACACCAGCAATGAATCATCATAATTCTTCTCATATTCTTTGGTACTTTCATCCATCCTTTCCAGGTGCCCAAACCAATTCAACATACTTTTCTTGATTCTTATCATCATATATCATTTTTTATACATCTTTAATGCTCTTGAATTTCGCTATTTCTTATCCTTCAGATTCACACCACACATACTTCTCCAAGCTCTCATTTCGACAGCATTTATCCAACATTCACTTCCATACATCAAAGTTAGGACTAACACACGCTTATGCAATGCTAATCATCGCTTTTTTTTTTGAGAGCAACTAGCTACTCATTAAGGAGTTATAATATCAATAATTATTATTTATGGTCTACATCTACAATGTATATTTGTATGATGGCTGAAAAATTTTCAATGAAAAATGATAGTGATGAAATGAATAAGTGAAAATTAATGCCCGAGACAAGGCTTAAAGGTCTCGTTACTAAAGGTTATTAAATCTCCACAACTTCATCAAATTTGACAAGATATTGCACATAGAGAGAAGGAATATCATAGCCCAATAAATTTGTAAGTTATTTGCATTATAAAAAGAATGTATAAATTACCAATTCTGAATACTGTTTGACGAGGGAACGCATAAAATCAACGTTCAGACACTCCACACTATTTCTTGTACAGGAATCCGCTTTAGCCATACTGTTTGGGACTTTCAGAACATAAATGCACTAATAAATCAGAACACAAAAAAATATTTTCTTTAATTGTAATGCAATTTTGAATACTTTTAGAGAATATTGAGCGTATCCTTAAATACAAAATAAACTTTGTTTATCGCGCTTCAGCCGGCTGACCGATAATCATGATTTGACACTTGTCAGGGGTGATCTGTGTTTGACAGACAACGTCGACTACCAGTGCTGCCAACTTTATTTTTACGAATTGTTCTTTCCTACAATACTTTCTTAGATTTACGCGTCACAAGCGTAACTTGGGGGGAGGGTGGTGCAAAGGTGGGCAAAACTATTAAAATTAAAAAATATCCAAACTTCAATAGGGAAGATACTACCATCATCATGGGATCGTGTAATAAACATATTAAAATGTAACAACAAAAACAATCATAACAGACCACTTAGATGTAGTAATTTATACTGTGTGTGTCGAAATAACGGTAGTTCAGATTGATATTTTTATTTTTTAAAAATAGATGTACATAAAAGAACAGGCGAATACAAACTTTCAGCATGGAAAAAGTAGTACTATTTTTGAACTGTAGAGCGCACAGCGATATATCGATGTCACACACACATGTTATTTAAAGCAGTTGGGTGCGAGAGAGTGCGCGCTATGACTCAAGCGTCAGAGTGTGCGTTCACACGGATACTAGCAGCTGCGTGGTGGTTAGGGAAAGAACTACTCTTACCCCAGAGAAACCGTGCGAAGCGTACCTATAAGGCCTGTTCTTCTATGTATATCTTTTATAATAGGTATAATAATAATATTCTTTACATAATAGGAATCTAAATTAATATATTTGCTTTATAAAGTTTTTTTGAAGTTATCCTTCTTTAGGCGCGTTATGAAAAAATGATGAGAGTGAAATTTTACGATGCGCGCGCACAGCGAGACACAAAATTCTCACGGGAGTTATTTATTTAATTTTTTTTTAATTCACACTATTATTAATTTATATTTATTGAAATTTTTAACACTATTCTTAATTTAAATTTATTAAAATTTATTGTCTATTTTTTAGTTCGGTTTTCTATAAAAAGCGTGTTTTTTAGTTTTTTTAAACTATTATTTTTTAATTTTTTTTTCAGACGCCAAAGAAGTATAACTTCTAACGCGTGTACATAAGTACACACATACCTTTTTTTAAATTGTAATATTTTATAAAAAAAAGGTATGTGTGTACTTATGTACACGCGTTAGAAGTTATACTTCTTTGGCGTCTGAAGAAATTTTTTTAAAAACAAAACTGCAGTAAATATCGAAGAAAAATGTTAAAATCAATCAAATTCTATTCTGTAGCCAACTTCACATCGTGCGCGCGCAGGTCATCAATTCATCTCATCCAAACGCGCCAAAAGAAGTATAAAGACTTAGTGAGCGGTTAAGCAGACAACTTCATACTGTTAATTTTGTGTCGCAGATGAGCGCGCATCTTAAAATTTCACTCTCATCATTTTTTCATAACGCGCCTAAAGAAGTATAACTTCAAAAGTACAAATAATGCCTTTAAGACGTTTAAAATTTCAGTCTCTCCTATGACCATGATTGCTATAAAGCATTCAAAATGTCGGGAACCAAAAATCCAAATAAATCTGCGAAATAATCTGTAAAGATGGTTATTTAAAAAGTTCTTTCCTAACTAGAGTATTCTCATCCATCCACTAGAAGCAATCTAATCCACTAGCCACTAAAACCAACCATGGAACATCCACTGAGTTGGCAGCACTGATGATTTGACTGATGAACCTAGAGTAAAAATGTTCCTTGCTGATGAAGTTTGTGAATATTTTTGCGTGGTCGGTTCTTCCCTTTATATATCTGTGGTTCACTCGCTATATTATTATAAAAGCCTATTGGTTTAATTTCTATAAGAATTCGTTTTTAAATATTTAATTGATATATTTACATACTAAAAATAATAAGAAGCAGTTTCAGAGGCAGAATAGCCATGAATTTTGATATCGGTATTTATATTTTCTCTTTCTAAGGTAAAAAAAAATCAAAAATTATACCATTTTCTTATGACATTTTTTATATTTAATTAATAATAATAAATAATTCTACTCCTGTTATTCAGACTCGCAAATTAACGTGACAATTCCGTATTTCTAGTTCCTATTTCCCAAGTTGGTTTTAACTTTTGGTAGGTGACAACCTGTCAAGTGAAAGGACATTGCACAGTTTACACTTGACAGTTTGAATTTTGATGACGGAAAGAAAAAGGTTATACACAGAAAAAGAGGGAATAGGCTGATTTTATAATAACCTGAGCGTATGTTAAATAAATAAGTATTAAATTAGTATAATTATACCAAGAATTTTGATAGTAAAATTTGTATATACAGTTAGTTCAATAGGCACGGAATAGCTAATCGACGAAACGTGTCCTAGGTTAGGCCGTTAGAGGAATCATGTTATTGCTGGCGTAACATGACAGAAAGGAAAATGTGTAAATTCTATAACTTAAACGTGCCTGAACGACGAAGTATTGATACTGGACTTCAGAACCATGAGGGCAACGAGGAAGACGATAGGGATCCCGAGGACCCCCTGGCGCCTTACGTGCCCCCACATGAGCACAAATTGGAGTATAATTACTGGATGTGGTTCTCGAGGCGGCCGCCCGCCAGAGAACTCTCAGCAACCACCACTGGTTATGGACAGGTAAGGTATCTAGAAATAGATTTGAAACATTCAATGAAATTTATGATATGCATATATTTTATTTTGGAATGGGATGAAGTATATTTGTTGATAAATAAATTTATGGATATAGCACAAATTTATTTAGGACATTATAATCCTTGAATACTAATGTAGTAAATATATGACAATATATAGCATCTGAGATGGACATTAGTAGATTTGATAACTTATTGGAGTCTGTTACACATACATTTGAAAAAAAGAGTGTCAATAATGGATGTGGAAATTCCATATGAACTCCATGGCTGAGTGGAATATGCCATTATAAAATGAAAATTGTTTTATTTCGCAAATACAAAATAAAAAACTAAACATATCCATAAAACTAAAACAACTAATATTTAACTTAACTAGCCTTAAAGTATTAAAATAAATGAAAAAGGAATGCAAATAAAAAAAACAAAATAAAATAAAATATTAATTAGTGATGTGGCCAAAAGATAGAGGCACTCAGCTTTTGCCACATCATTATTCAATAGTGTGGCACTGATTTTCAGTGGCTCCTCAGTTTCACTTGGAGTGGCTTAGCAATTAAACATAAAATCCAACAAAATTATGGTAGATGCTGAACGATGAAATCAAAAAGGAATTTTATCAATATTTTTCAAAATACCAAGATTTGCTTTCACAGTATAGATACAGCATCGTTTCTTTTGAATCTGTTATCATTATTACCGTGGTTAAAATAATTCAATAATAGGTATTTTTTATCATTTTTAAGTGAAATAAACTAAAAAATGGTGCAATAATTTTATAAAAATCTGAAGTGGCAGTTTTTATCTGTAGAAGTTTTAATAATTATGGAGCTTGTGACAGATTCTTTACTGTTATAAGTTTTTTGATTTGTTTCAATTTTAACTATAAGTCTAGTCTAGTATTTTTAACTTTCTTTAGGCTCTACGTATGATAGGATGCGTGGGATCTGTGGAGCAGTGGTGGGGCCTTTATACACATCTGTCACGGCCCTATGAGCTTCCACCACTCTCCGACTTGCACTTGTTTAAGCTCGGCATCAAACCTATGTGGGAGGATCCAGCTAATGTGAATGGGGGGAAATGGGTGAGTTCTAAGAACAGTAATTTGTATCTTTGCTATATAGTATGACTGAACAAAAACTATAAATTCAACATAAATCAGAATATATGGCACTTTTTAAGATGAAGTCATTAAATAAATTAGTGAATGTTATCTAAGGCCCATATTTTAAGACCTATCTCAGTTTTGTATCTAGTTTTGAGACTTGTCAAACCATATTTTCTTTATAGAATTTTGACATATTCACAGGTCTCAAGAATAGATTATGACTTGAGTAACGTCTTGGAATACAGGCCTAAGACGCATAAACAAGAATTCAGGTCATCAGTTATTGTATATTGTTAGCTCAATTGAGTAACATGATATTGTATGTTAGATATTTACGTATAAATAGAATGCTTTGAATGAAAAATGCAAATATTGATTTTTCACATTATGTTTACAATCATTGAAAAGCCCTTTATATGACTTGGGGCTTATTCCTGTGTTCCAAGACTTAAGTTTGGATATATTTCTAGGATAAATAATAGGTTTCTGAGAGGATATATTTTTAGAATAAATAATAGGTTTCTGGGAAATAAATATTTTGAATAAAATGCAACTTGAGATTCAGGTCCTAGACAAACACTTATAAAAATACAATTTCATCTAATGTAAGATCTCTCCTGCAGCTACATTTAGTCTAGCCAATTTTTTATTAGAAAATTTAAATGGGAATTAAAATTATCCAGGTGGTGAGACTACGAAAATCACAGACAGAGCGTGCTTGGGAAGACTTGTGCATGGCGATGCTCGGGGAACAGTTTATGGTTGGGCCAGAGCTGTGCGGAGTAGTGCTGTCAGTTCGTTTTCAGGTTGGTTTTATTGATCCTCACTATAATTGTGACAAAGCCAACATAATAATATAATATGTCATAATTATATAACATACCTAATCGACTAGACTTGTATAAATAATTTATTATCAGATTTACTTTATCTTGATGGGCTCGCGCCTAGCGTTAGGAAGAACACTTACCTTGCACACCTATGGGACGCGGCTTCGAATTCCGCCGGGACGACGTGTTTATAATTTTCTATAAAGATGTCTTCCCCACGTTAGGTCACTTCGGACATTAAATATCGTGGGAAGAATATCGAAATTCACACCATTCATAGATGATAGATGGAAAAGCCGTGAACCTCGTGCTCATTTGTCGGTATCTAACATAAAATAAAACATAATGCAATTAATTACTTAGGAGGATCACCTAGCGGTTTGGCATCGGACAGCCTCCGATGTCGCAGCCGCGGGACGGGTTCGTGACGCGCTGCGCAGGATCCTCCAACTGCCCACGAATATGCCTATCGAGTATAAGGTGCATAGCGACTGCCTGCGGGCCACCACCTCGCGAGCGCCGGACGCACCTGCCACGGACAATGGCGAAAGCTCTTCTACGTAGCGTTGCTACCATCTCACTCAATTTTACGACGATTATCAAACTACCCTCATTGCATATTTTATTTCGTAACGCGTTTCAAAAAACATACATGAAGAATATATCTTTTGTGCTAATCTTTACACAATTTCTGGACAATTTTGTTTCGCAATTCGCAGCTTTGTAGTTTATGAACTTCCTCTATTGTATAATTTTTGTGAAAGTTGTCTTTATCAAATTAGATCGGCCTAGCATGACAACCATGACAAAATTTGTCTACCGTTTTCTCGTGTTTTAATAAATTATCTCTGTCTTCCGGTTCTAACATGACACTTAACCTAAAACTCGACTTCTAATGTTAAAAGTAGAGATATTTGTCGATCAAGAGTTGTCTATCAAAGTTGCCGATGTTGAGTTATATATCGAGATATCTTATATCTTAGTTTGTCTTCACTCATCCGCGAGATATCTCTTGATGGTCATGCTAGGTGGGTTATTGAAACTAAAGCTAATGTTCTACTTTTGAAAATTGTTACGCATTTATAGATAGCACAAATATTTCTTTCAATGAGTACACTTAAATATTAACAATGTGAACTAACTCGAAACTACTTAATAAACGTGTGTAAAATTGAGTGAGTCTCGCCGCGTACACCACGAGCCCTCACGATATAGTGTACCTAATGTGTTCAGGTGTTCAGACAGAATCGCGAGTGTGAGATGCCATACCCAGCTGACAACTTGTACAGTGAAATGAACTGCTATACAGATAATAAATCAGATTTTTCATACTTAAAATGTTTTTTTTATAAAACACCCTGCTACTGTAAGATACATACTTAAAATAGCCAAACAGATTATTTTTGATCATTTTAAAGACGTTTCTTCGTTCATGCGGCCTTGCTTAGAACTCATAACCAGGGAATATACACAATTAATTTTATTTCAATTATTTAAAGGAACTTCTTACATAAAAAAATATACAACAACACCTTGGTATAACCGAACTTATCATTCAAGCTAGTCGAAAGATGTGAGCCTGTATTCAGAGACGTTACTCAAGTCGAAACCTATTCTTGAAACTGTCAAATATCAATAGGAATAAAATGATTTTACAAGTCTCAATCACACATTTTAATAAATAACTTTTACCGGATTAAATCGCGCTTAATTATTTATCCCAACGTGACGTTTCGAAAGCTTTTCAAAAAGCGTGGTCACTGGCAGACTGGAAGGTGATAGCTGTTTGATTTATTGAAAGGTATATCTTAGGAAGTCATGCCAATTTGTTGATGTACCTTATAAAGGAATAGAAAAGAAAAAACGACGTAAAGAAATTCTACCCTAAGAAGAGGTGACGAAAATAAGTACACATGTCTAGAAAATATATTTTAATACATCAATTCTCAACAGACAATCATGCTTGTTTAAAAATAAAAAATACAGTTTGATAAACATTGTTGACAACTCGAACAATCTCCAACAGCTAACACCTATCCTAGACCTTCACAAATTACACTTAGATTGTGGACATATTTCATCCTATGATATAAAAATAAAACAGCACATAATATACAGCTATATTTTACAAAATAGGATTGTGATTTGCGGTTTTAGAGTAGGCCTTCACAGTTATTATACTTTTAGGTTGCGTTTACACCAAAGGGAACGACGACTTTTAGCCTACGCGCAGACTAGAGCCACTAGTGGCGACCACAGCATAGCCACCGGTGGCCGCCACAAGCTACGGGCGTAATATTTCATACATTTTAGGGTATCCGCGCAAACACGGCGCTCGAGAGGCCGCCACCGAGCTTCTAGCCACCGGTGGCCGCCACAACGTGCGGGCGCTATATTTCATACATTTTACAGTAGCTGAAACGCGGCCACCGGTGGCCTCGTCTAGACGCCGCTTCTAGTGGCGGCCAACGGTGGCTCTAGTCTGCGCGTAGGCTTATTATTATTGGATTATGTCAACATCCATAATAAATAATAATTCAAAGAATTCAGTCATTTTAAAATCGGACTGTCAATAGTTTAAAATAATTATATTTTAATTGGTTATTTCGATTCGTTATATTGATGGAAATGCAATCTAACAATGGCACATTTTGAAAACAAATGAATGGTTGGCTAAATACTCGGAACATTTTTATAAAAATATTGTGTACAGTGACCATAAAGACAGTGCATTAAGACCTTCTCCATTCGCACCTTTACAATTCAGTGATCTAAAACTTTTCTTCATAGAACGGCATCAAAACACTTTCTAAGTAAAACAATGTGTTTGGTAGACAGAAGCGTTAGAAAGCGATTTTAAGCAAAATAGCTATTTTCCTGTAGGGTGCTAAGTTAGCTTTAACCGGGAAACCTATATATGTTTGTACAGTATTAATATTAAAAAATACCATACCAATGAATATTTAATTAACTAAATCATTTTTTGGGCTAACATTACTATTAATTTTATAATACTTTAAATTAATTGCAAAAACAACTCATAAACTGACTTCAAAACAAACAAAATGAACAAAATAGATGATTGTGTCAGAGCTATTAAAATTATGACATAATACGTACATAATTACGACAAATATGTAGTTCGTTTCTCAGCGCTAGCTAGTCGCTAGCTGTAAAGCGTTTTTTTCTGCCAAACACGGAATATCTGCCTCACATTCAATCGTGGAAATTTTGATATCAACCACTTAGTTTAAAAATACATAAAATTAATTACTCCATTTTTTGGATTTTCATTAAAGGTGCGTGTACGTTATGTTTATCCTTTACATAAAAACAGTGCATAATCATCCTAGAAGTGTCGGTGATTATTTCTTACCAATTTTAAATTAACTGATTTATCGCTTTATATTCGTTTAAACTTCTTTTTTAATGGTGTCGATTTATATTTCCTTACGGAGATCACCCCGAGGCGCCAATTAATGTCATGTCATTCCATTTCATACGACATCCACACGACATCGATACACCTACGACTATCTTATAATTAAAATATTTACATTTGGCAATTTCACTTAGCCTATGTATGGTGATATGCGCGTGGCGTAGGAAACCAAATAGTCTGGTATCCCGTACTGATATTTAAAACATATGCCTCAACGATCACAATTCAGTTCTATTCAGCTACATGATGACTTAGTTTGACGAGGAACGTATGTAATACACGATTTACTTTACAAATAGTATTATTCCGGCTATCGCACAGCACGGCTCGAGACACCCATTAATCTACTGGACTTAGTTTTAGTAATTGCAATTTCAACTTATCATATTTTGTAATGTTTTAAGGCTGCATTAATGTGTGTCGAACAGCACATCGCCATCTACATGGATAGTGGAGAAACTTCTACGTCTCACGTGCATGTCGTTTTTTAAAAATGGTATATAAAATTTCAAAATTCCGGAACTATAGAGGGCGAACAGGCAGAGGCAGATAGCTAACCTAATGACAGGATATCGCAAATGATTTATTTATCATTTGCGATATCCTGTCAAATTGCAAATGTATGGGAACCCTACTGAGTTATTGGCCATTTTTCTCAGTGAGGAGTTCTTTAACCTTTTTCTAAACTTAGTTTTGACCTCTTATATAGGTTTTTGTACTAAAACCACAGGCAACAGCAATTCGCCCGAAAATTTAGCTAAAACAACAAATTCGCTACTCATAAAACAAATCAACAAGTTTCATAGTATTACACAACGTAAAGGCACACATACATAGACACTAGTCATTAAATATTGCTATAATTTTGAAAAATAAGACTAGTATGGTAAACTAAGTAAAAGCCAATATATTGAAAAAAAAAAAATTACAGTCTTTCTACTTGAGGAGTTACTCGCTTCTCTGTGTAAGGGCAAGAAAGTGTAATTCCTTATTGTGTCTTATCATTTATGTACAGAATAGAACTCTGCAGAGACTCGTCTAAAACGTGAAAGTTTACTTAAAATTATAATATAATTATTATTAAATAGTAAAACAAGAGCGGAAGCATAGGGGGGACGTTATCGATGTAACGTCAATTTGATTTTAAATACATAATAAAAAAAATATAGTCTAAAAAGATTTTAGTGCGCGAGGGTACGTCCACAACGTGGCGTAATCGCGGAATAACAAAATTGATTTAAAGTAAAAATTGTTCCATAGCCAATAAATAATAGTCCTACTCTGGACTGCAATCGGTATAGAACTATTGCAGTGACTTGGCGATGCATGAAATCAAGTTCAGAGTCAAAATTTATTATATTGTTAATTATAATAGACATCAAACACTAACAATTTCTGCAATATTGTATGTTCCATTCCAATAACGATTTCTTGGCGGGCTTGAGATAGCCGATATAGAACTTCCGCATTACACGAGTGAGTACGCATCCTTCGCAGTGTATCAATTAATAATCGAATACTGTTAAAGCTTCCATAAATTGTTAGTTTATCGTTAAACATATTTAAAATTTACCATATTAATGTTAAAAATTAAATATAAGTTAGGCTAAATAATATACCTTATGATAGTGATATAAAAATGCAAAACGCAATAAAAATACATATTTTGTACACGGCGCCGGCGATTCAAAATAAATATTTAGGAGTAAATGAAATTAAAAAATATGATCATTTCAATTAAATATCGATAAATTTGTGTCAAAATAATACTTATCTATCCGTCGTGTAGGGACCTGTCAAAGTACAAACGCGTTATCGATTCTAGGGCGCGTATCGGAGTCCTAGATTTTTGTATTTCGTGGCTTTTCGGTCTAACATTTGCCTTTATCATTCAATTACGTATTCTGTCCTCTAATAGTCCTCCGCTAGACTACGATTCTAAATATTACTAGAACAGATATGTCTCCTAGACGCGGTTGTATAATGTATACTAACATTGGAAAGATGATTTAAGGATAATCTTTCTAAGTTGAAGTGATATGAAACTTTAGTTTTATGAATTTTTCAATCGCCTGTCTGACTGATTTTTAATGACTTGAATATAGTCAGTTTATCTTACAAGCGGGCATCAAACTTGGAAATCAGAGATTCCGCTGATTTTTATTTATGTTGTAGGGTAGTCTCCCCTCAATAACTAAGTTAAATGGAAATATGGACTTCATTTTCGAGAAAAATTATTAACATACTCGATATGTATTAAATAACCATTTGAATTATTTATTGATTCAAATCACAAATTCTTTAATAAAAATAAATAAATAAATCTAGTTGAGTCGACTTAAAGTTTAAATTCATTTTTCTCAAAAATGAAAGTGAAGTCCGTATTACCAATTACCTAGTTATTGAGGGGAGTTACCTACAACATTTATAAAAATCAATTAAATGGAATCTGTGATTACCAAGTTTGATACTTGCCTTTTAAATAAAATACTGTATACCGGATTAAAACGCGATTTATTATTTATATTGTTTAAATTATTTATCCCGACGTTTCGGATGCTTTTCAGTCTCCCGCGACCACGGTTGCTAAACGGTTGGTTATATAAATACATTCTGCTGATAGAGGACAAATCTTTGTTTTTATTTATTTTTATTTTTTTCGTTTATATATACTCGTATATTTTTTCGATTATTATAGTTAATTACTTAAAGATGTCATGTGGAACATGGTGTAATGGTTGCAGCTCCTTACAAAACATTTGTAAAACAAAAACTTGGCGATTAAAAAAGAGTGGCGGCGAGTTTCTTGCCAGTTCTTCTCGTCCGCTCTACGCCCTTGATTTGTGAACTGGCAGTAAATGTAAAACTAGAAGCATTTAATATGTATTTTTTATTGACGTTCATAAGTGTACATTGTGTTACCTAAATGAATAAATGATTTTTGAATTTTGAATTTTGAATTTTATAAAAAATTAATTAGGCCGAACCGAGGACTACTTTTTAATTACAGTAAAGTATTTTTTAACATTCAATTTTGTCAAGGTTACTTTCGCAAGCGTCTCATTTTCCTAGATATATTACCATAGTAATGATGTTTATTAGTGAAATAATAAATGGCATCTTTTTACAGATAATATCTATCTACGGATATCCGTCAGTAAACTAAAGTAACCAGTGGTAAGTCAGGGCTCAATATAAAATATTCAAACGCATCAGACCAAGAATTGCCTAAAGTTTTAAGAAACACATGCCCTATGAATCTATGGAATTTGCATATTTAAAAACTCTCCTTTCATGATACAACAAGACAATGTAGCACTCGGCGTATAACAGTTTTATAACGTACAATCAAAGTAGTATCAAGGGTAGGTCGTCGCTGAGCAGCGGTCAGCAAGGCGGGGGGTCGTTCAGCTCGTGAATGAGGAGGGGGGTCGTGTCGGGGGTCAGAGGGGGTCGTCCGGCGGGGGGTCTCTGCGCCACGACGCGCTCCAGCACGCAGGAGGCGGAGAGCCGCGCCTCGGCGTCGTGGTCCCAGCACTCCTCCATCGTGTCGCAGAGCACCGAGAGCCCCTGGAACCGAGGACACTTCAGTGGTTAGGTGCAGGGAATATCGTCGTGATCGTAGAACAATGACGGTTCTGATTTTTTACGGTTTTAGTATTATTTCATAAAACTATCTGACTACTCTATTTTTTGTTCTGTTGATGGTTTTTAGACAGTTCTAAATTATACAATATAGAACTGTCAAGGAGTTTTATGTTATAACTAATACAATAGAACTAAAATCGTAAAAAATTAGAACCGTCTTTGATCTACGATCACGACGATATGCATGTGATTCCAATGAGGATCAAACATTTTTTTTTATAAACTTTATTACCTCAGAATTACACTTCCATCAATACTTTTTATTACATTTCAGGGTAAATTTATCGAACCACGGCTGCAGCCCAAAAGTGGTCCAATTTTTTTTAATGCTTTTTTTTTATTTTTGTACTTGTACTTACTTTTGTGCCGTCCCGAATGAATGTATTTCATTTCATTTCAAAAAGCATTAAAAAAAATTGGACCACTTTTGGGCTGGAGCCCTGGTTCGACAGATTTACCCATTTCAGTTTTGAGCATGAAATTAATTTTTAAAAAGTGCAAAAAATACTGGGTGATTCAACTATTTGAGATACTTTAAATACTTTTTTTTTGGCGTTGACTATTGTTTTTCTATTATTTAGCTACATGTAAGCTACCAGATAGAAATATATTATTATGCTCTCAATATTGCCATATCTAATTGTCGAAGTGAGAAAGTTCATATTGGTTTTTTTACTATGTAAAGTTAAACCAACAGTAAGTTAGTGATTTCCCGAGTCCCCAAGTGGGGCGTGGGGCAGACCCATCTGTGTCTGTTTCACTGATCATTTTTCTTTACAGGCAAGTAGGTGATCAGTCTTCTAAGCTCTGCCGAATTTTTGAAATCGTATTTTCCGGAATTCTAACCCCGGAACAGCGGTGCTAAACGCATCGCGCTTACCAATGGGCCACGGAGGCCAACCAACAGTAGTAACTATTAATTATGAGCCTATTTTTGTGAACCTAATATTACTAGTAATTTATATTTATCTAATTCTGAAAACATGTCAGACCCGGCGGGATTCGAGCTCAAGACAAGTATTACCGAACACGCAACCGATACTTTTAAAACAGTACTACAATATTTTGAGGGTGATATAGACAGTTTATTCGGTAAGTACAGCCTAATTTGCGAATTAAAGTTCTACATTATTATACGGCCATTTATAATGCTATATAAAAAGACCTGTGCCACGGGCGCCTGAAATAGGTCAAGCCGGTAACTCACAGTTAACCAATATTGGACAACAATAGATCACTCGGAACCAGGTCAGACCCTGATATTAGGTTACAGGGACTGAAACCGGTTAATTTTTATTTTCCAAAATACGTGTCTGACTGAGATACCATGATACCAGTTTTAAAGAGTAATACACACTAAATTTACCACAGTAATTTTTTCAGAAAATATGAATAAAACGAAAGAATATTAACAAAAACCTTTATTATACATAGTAAATTAACCGGTATTCAGTCCCTGCTTTGAAATCGTATAGTTTATTTCAAATTACTAACGAGTTTGACGCATTAACTTGATTATTAATAAATGTGACTGCATTGCGACCAAATCTTGTGGTTTTGGTTTACCTATTTATATATATTATGAATTATTATAATAAATACTGTATGTGATATTATATTCATCACCCGTATAACATGCGCCGTACCATCATTGTCTTAAAGAAACATTACCTACTGCAGGCATCTTTTGACGATATAACGGGACTAAGGAAGAGAATGAATTTTTATTTACTATCAAAAAAGTTATTTATACCTAAACTGAATATGTAAATAAAATTTTTGACTGCTACATATATAATAAGCCCGCTAGTAATAACATCATTTCTGTAAAGTGCGGAAATAATATCCAATTATCAAGATTTTTGGATTTTACTGCAACTTCAAAACATCTAAGGGCGGTCGCAATTTGGATTTGGATGCGTTTTTGTACAAATTCTACTTGTACGAATACGCACGAACGATCCTAGCTCTCCGAGTACTCCTGTGCCTGACACACTGTATGTCACAAGTCGTGCGTGTACGCGCGTGTAGTTCCGACATACGAAATCAATTCCAACTTGCTTGGAGTTTTTAGACATAGACATAGACATAGCATTTATTACGAACGAAACACACACACAGAATCACAAAATAATAACAAAAACATCAAATTAAGGTACAATTTTTAAATTATGTAAATGTGTGTGTGTTGTGGTTGTAATTGGCCCTGGCTCAGCATTATGCTGTGAAGCAGATGAGTTCCACAGCGCTGGTCATTCTGCCATTTTAGGCATTCGTACGTTAAATTCGATATGGATATTGAAAAAGTCTATAGTCATGTCTTGCGAAAGTTACTGTATTTAGTTAAAGCTGATTGTGATTAAAATATAATCAAATATATCTTTATTCATGCGCAGATAACCATGAAATAGCGATTTTACCGGTTACGGACTTACGGTTCAGTCACTACGAGTTCAAAGGAGAAAAACGGAACCAGTGTGCGAGTCCAATTCTTACGTTTACGTACGATACAAATTCGTGTCAAATGTGTGACCTAACGTCGCAATACTAAAATAATTATTATAGTTGAGAGCTTCTTAAAATGAGTCTCTTATATTATGAGAGTGACAGCTATACTTTTAAGTAAAATAAAATTTAGCTTATCGTTTGAGTATTCAGCTGATAATACTCACAGGGTGATCCCTCCACTGCGGCGGTATGTGGGGTCTCATTTTCCGCTGCACGACAGTCTCTTGCATCTCCTCGAGTCCGGGGTGCGAACCCACCTCCTCCTCAAGGGGCAGTCGGTACTGCGCCGTCGCGTCTATACCGGCTTCTTCGCATCTGGGAATTTATAAATATGATCACTATCTTTAAAAAAAAAAAACAAAACAAATTCTAATATCCATCCAAATTGAGCATGGAGTCTTTATTTACATGGATTGCAGAAGCACCTCACGCATTTTCTTGATATTTACTTGTCTGCACATTTTTTTTTTTTTTTAATTAACTTAAATGAATTAAGTTGAATGCAATTCTAAATATAAAAAACATTTTTGAATCATGTTACTAACAACATGCGTAATGTTTCTTTGTATTGTTTTTCTTTTTGGCATTCTAGGTAGTTTTAACAAATGTTTCGTTATTAATAGTATTTATGTATTACGGTTTGTTGTGATGATCCTACCCCAGGAGTATAATATAATACAACTCGATGAAAACCTAAAATGTGAAGCCACACCACACAATTTAAAATTATTCTTAAAATATAAGTAAAACTGATAATCGACTTACCTCGAGGCAATTTCCCACAACACCAAAGCACAGGCGTACATATCTATCCTCAGGAAGGCGTCCTTAGTGAAGTTAATAGCCCCGTCGAGCACTTCCGGCGCCATGTAGCGCCTCGTGCCCACCTGACCGTGCGCGTCCCCGCACCCCACACCGGACACGAAGATCAGAGCTAGCCCGAAGTCAGCGATGCAAGCGCTTAAGTCGGTTTTAAGGAGCACATTCTTGGATTTAAAGTCTCGGTGAGCGATGGCAGGCTTCCCTCCACCCTCTTCGTGTAGGTGCGCGAGGCCCCGCGCGACGCAGGCGGCCACGCGCCACGCCTCCGCCCATGTTAACGTGTGCGCTTTTAGGTAGTCGCATAGGGAACCCTGATAAAAGAAAAATATATGCAATTCTTGTTGTGGACACATCGGATTTTGTTCAGAACTTTACATGAGAACACATCAGAAATAATTAGTGTTGTCTCTAAGGTTTAATATTTTCAATCTATACTAATATTATAAAAAGGAAAGATTTAAATAAACTCAAAAACTACTGGACTGATTTTAAAAATTCTTTCACCAATAGAGAGCTACATTATCAGCTGAGTAACATAGCTATTTTTTGTGTATACTACATCTACATTGTACCCGTGTGAAGCCGGAGCGCGTTGCTAGTTTATGATAAAATCAAAAATATTTTCACACTTACTGTGTGATCAGTACCATATGTAAATGACAGACATGATCTTTTAAATAATTATATAAAGCTGAGAATATATAAGTGATAAGAAAAACCTACTCTTTCATGGTATTCAGTAACAAGCCAGTATTCTGCTTGTAAGTTATCTCCTGTTCTGTCTACTCCGATGTAGTGCAATATATCTGGATGGTCCATTCTCGGCAATCTGTATATTTCCTGCTCAGCAACCCATGACTGTTTATCTTGTAATGGGAATACTTTGACGGCAACATCACGTTGACCTAATTTAGCACGCCACACTGCTCCAAATCTTCCTCGAGCTCTCACTTCACATAAGGTTACCTGGCCCTGTAAGCTGACCCCATCATTCTCCATCCCTGCTCCAGCAGATGGTGGTCGAGACAATGAGGCTTCACCGCTTGCCAACTCAGCAAATGAACCACCTTTTCTCTTTCTATACAATAAATAGCAGCCAACAAATATTGCAAATAATACAAATAATGGTGTAAGGGTATAGGCTAAAACTTTTTTTGTATCATCATCTGGTGTGGGAATTGGAGATGCAGGCACACGTTCTGGGGGAATATCTGTCTGTGATATCATGCCCGCTTGTAAGCCAGGATAAGTCGCATTTTCGTTGCACATGTCCCCCTCACAACAGCAGTGGAGGAGAGGTAGTTTCATGTTGTGCAAGCGACAGTTTGAGGACCTGTCATTGCATGCGACAGTGTCTAGAAAACATCCTTTAACTTTGACAGTAGCAGTATTTGTTATATTATCAAATTGCCATAATGTGAAGCAATGGTTGCTTTTATCTGCCTCTAGCGGTTGGCATTCTTCCTTTACAACATTGGGAATACATGTTTCATTCTTAGTTCTGTCACAGGGTTCTGGTAATGTATTATTATAGAATTCACAGAATTGTGTTGATATACCTCCCTCTTTAGGACGTGGAGGAAGGTTCTCATCAGATGGTGGTGCTGCATGTATTCCTAGAACAGATATAGAGTCAACATCACAGTATTCTCATTAAGTACTGACATTTTTCAGTAGAGACTAAGTTTTAACAATTGAAATATCCTATTTCCTATAATCAGCTTCCTTTTATTTTGTCAAGATTATTGTGACAAGTGTATTTAATAATTATTATTAATTAAATAACAAACATACAAGCAAAACAAATAATTTTTTAATTTTTAGTTTTATGCTGCTACAAAATCTGTTTTAATGTTTGTATCAATATCCAATATACAAAGCTACTTAAAACAAAAATCTAAATATAATGTAAGATGAGTATAATAATTTTCCTTACGTATGAAATTAAAACTTTTCTGAGTTTTAAAGTAATATTAAATTACATTTGTTCGTTAAATATCTAATGTATCAAAAGTAGTTATTGTCGTTATGTACTTACCTAATACAATCAAACAAACTCGGAATACAATCTTAGTAGCCATCGTGACGTATGGCTCAATTGGAGTCACCGCCTCCCGACCGGTCGCGACGAACCAATGTTATTTTTATACACGGCCCCGACATCAAAAGTCTATTTAGGATTCCTCCCTATATACATGGAATTCTTCAACCAAACATCGCATATTCCAATCACAAAGAGAAAAAATAACTTCACTTATATGCACGTTGATTACTACTAAATCTGTAATAACGCACAATTAACTTAATTGATGTGATTCAATTCTTTAAAACAATTAACAAATATAATACATATCTAATTTATTAATTTATGAAACAAGCACTCATGAACAATCAAGCAGTGTTGCCAGCTGTGTCTTGACTCTTGACCCAGTATATATAATGTACCTCAGATTAAGTACTAATGTACTCTGTGGTCTTGACTCTTGTCAAAAGTTACCTAAAATCCCTAAAATGGATTTATAAAAAAGTAACCTTTTAGTATGAAAAATAACCTTTATTTTATTTTTGTTGTTGTTTGTATTTACTTACAGTAATATGGATAATTTAGTGATGTTTTCCATTTTAAGTTGCATTTACCAGCAACTTTTTTTTACATATTACTGTCAAGTGAAATAAAAATTATAGAAATGTATAACTTGCCTACCGAATTACCGATTTAAAATTTTGGCTACAATATCAGTGCGAGAGAGAAAGACTTGAACCTCAGAGTTCCGTTTCAAGGTGGTTCCAATTAAGGAATTAAAAATAAATTCTACAAATTCCGCAAAATCACCTAAAGTAACCTTTCGAATCGTGTAACCTAGAAATAACCTGAAGGAGTTAAAAATCACCTAAAAGGTTACAAAAGCAACCTTCTGGCAACGCAGCAATCAAGTTCACAGTAGGAGTGGGCGTTAATTCAACAAGCAGCTTTTTTAAACCGCTTTTCTAATGTTAACGAATTAGCTGCTTTTCGTTTACCGAAAAAGCCGTTAATTTTTAACTTTTTCATTCGACGATTTTCGAACGCAACGCGCGTATTAGCTCAACGAACATTCAACGCGTAGTCGCTAACATAATACGAACCGTAGCAGCTTGTGTATTATTAACTGTTAATAAAATCAGCTTCTTTTTGAACAGGTTATCAGTTTGTAATTTCTAAAACGACCCACCTCTATTTCACAGAGCAGTGTTGCCGCTGAACGAAACTAAAATGCGCTATATCTTGCTATTATCCGGCTTCTAAAATGCACTAGTTTCCGGTAAACAATTTGTAAATATAAAAATAGGTAGGTATATAAAATCTATAAAAGAAAGATGTTTACATATAATATTTAATTTAATATATTAGTTAAAATTTAACATTTCGAAAATCGACTAAATTAAACATTTCTACATCATCGCCCCCAGGATGCTGATGCCTGTACCAGCTAGGTACTGTCCCTTTTTTTACATATAATATGGCTATTAGCCTTCTTCCTCAGTGGTACCTTCATTTATAGTTTTAACATTTAATTTATTTTAATGTTTTACTATCCATGAAACAAAACAAAAATCTACGATGAAACTCCAAAGGAAGAAATACCAAAGAAATCAACTCGCTACTTTTATTTCTTTAGGCGTCCGACACACTATCAATATTATTAAAGCGCAATTCATCTTAGTTGATAACTAATATCTATTTATGCGCCAGATTCCGCTAGATATTTTTTAAAGGCATAGTTGAGAAAAAAAGCGCTAGAGACCCTAAAATTGCAATAGATCTAGCGACAAATCCGCTAAAACGGCAACACTGACTAGGTACAAACAACAACTAACAACTTACTCTTTGTTAACAACTTATTTCTTATGAGCTGAGCATCCTTACAAACGTACATTTAAAAGGCTTGTTTTGTTAATTAATATAAATATCAAATACTGTCTGATATTGATTGTCAATATAAACCAGTATTCAATATAATATTTATGATTAAAATAGTCAGTCTTAAGTATTTTAACCCTTCTTTAGGTAAATTAATGCTAATGTGGGTAGTTTTAACAGATATAAAGATTTTATTGGGAAATATTCCCTTTTAATTTTGTTATTCAATGTTTTTACACAATATCGTGAAATCTTTTTTAAATACAATAAATATTAAGGAACATTTATTTATAATCATATCTAGTACTTTGAACTGAGATGTTATTTTAGCAGGTTCTCAACATTCAAAATACTCAATTTCTAAATTCATTGATGGTTTAAACTAAGAAATGACGAAGTCTTAACTATTTATGTCATAGTAGCTATCATATAATATTTTACTGGAGTAAAATTTAAATCAAGTTTATTACTGTCTATTAAATCTTTGTGACGATTTTGTAAAAAAAATAAACAAGCTTTTGTATACTGGTTCTTGTTGATCAATTCATTTATATGTGACATATGAGTATCAAATTCATTCAGACCCAATAAATTCTGTAATTGACCATTCCCAAAAGATTTGAAAGGACATCCACCTTCTAAAGTAGAGTTTTCTATACCCTGAATCTGATGGCAGTTTCTGCAAGTATAACTTTTTCTACCACCTTCCAAACCATACATGTGTCTTATACCATACAGAAGCTTCTTTTCATCTTTGGTCCAAGTATGACAACAGGTATGACCATTAGGAGATCTTGAGTACTCTGACTTCCAAAATTCTACAGTTTCATTGATTGGCATTCCAACATCTTTAAGGAAGAGACTGTATTTGAATCTCTGTTCATGAGATAGACGGTGTCTCTTTCGAAGTTGTGTATGTAAATTTAACATGCAAGGTGGAAACTGATTTGATTTTTCGTCCACATTACAATTTGTTAATATATTTGTTGAAGGCTGTATCCATAATGATGTTTTTCTTGAGTTTCTTACAATGTCATATATTCGGGGATCACGGATAACATTGCTTAACTGTGTGTTATAAAGTCTGTTTTTTAAATTATTTGTAAATAAAATTATTAAATACTCCTTCCATTTATTGCATGGTACTTGTGCTACACCATTATTTATTTCTATCTGCCGTTTGGATAAAAATTTCAAGCAATGAATAAATTTTAAATTGATGAAGTGGGAAGAACACTGATGATTACATTCAAAGGTGACATGATGTGCATAATGTTTTATTGATAAATATTGACACAAAACCTGTAATGGTTCTAAAATATTGAAATATACTTCCGATTTTCTTATAATTTTTAGTAATTTTTTAGCAAAACATCTTAAATCGTAGGATGTTAATGATTGTAGACGACGTTGAAATAATGCCTTTTCAGTTTTTAAAACAAAGTTGTAAAAGTCAGCACTTTGTTCCAAAATTGCTGCTAAACATAGCATAAAATGACCGATATTATCATACACACTCCCTTCGATTACAAATTCGTTATATTGAATCGTATCATTTCTTAAAATTGCATTTAAATGTTCTAACCTCTTTGCTACAATCACTTCTAATACATGGACTTGTATGTTACCTTTCGCAGGAGATAAATAGAAAAAGGACATTTCATTATCATAAATACATGTTACAATTGACAATAATAACTAATAAGTAAAAAACAATAAAAATCTCAAGATAGTTCAAAACAAAATATGACCTTCAGGATGACAATTGAAATGACATAACTAGGGATACGCAAACAGTATCGATATCTCAGGGTATCGATACTTTTGTTTCGATACCAAGTACATAATTATTTATTACGATACACATGGACCTAAAAAAAAGAGCGGACAGAACGTCGCTAAGAAATATTTGAAGCACCACAATGGCGGCGGCGAACTATGTGTGAGTGTCTAAATTATTGCCAGATGGAAAAAAATTACCCAATTTTAGGGTGTGGTGACCTCGGCACTTGGATTTTATTATAAATAACAAAAAGGCAACGAATACTCTAAAATCTAATTAATTTTATATAAATGAGCACTTTTAAAATAAATGATGTATTTTTTGTATAATCTTTATATTCATTATTGCGTTTGTATTTTTTATAAATGAACTGCATTCAAGCTCAAGGTAACATGAAATTTAGTTTTTTAACTTTTATTTATACTCAATAAAATTTGGTATACCTAAATAATATTTGATCTTCTTATTTAGATATTTGTCTTTTTTGACAATTGATTTTTTTTATATCAAGTGTGCCTTTTAATATTGATCTCCTAATAAATACAATTTGATCTATATTATAATAAAAGTTTAAAAAATATTCGATCAATCTATAAATATTTTTAATGAAAAAATATCTTTATTTATAATATTATTATAAATTTACACGGTGCTAAGTACATTAAGATAAAAATAATTTAACTCCTACGTTTAAGGTAATTTGCAAATTTAAATTACTGACAACACTGTTTGGTTGCGTTTTGCTAAATTGTATTGAAGTATAAACGAGAATTATGGTGAATAAATAACTTGCTTACTTATGAAAGGTGATTCCCTGACTTTCTTTAATTAAATCTCTTTATGGTTTCTACAACTTTTCACCACGTAGAACGGCATCTTTTATTTTTCGACATATAACATCACGCACAGGCGGTTGGGAGCGTAATGGCGAGCGATCGGCTTCCTATGGTGTGAATGTGTGCGTGCCGGCGTGTTTGTATTAGCGAGCCGGCTTCCTAGGGGTGCTTCAGT
Source organism: Anthocharis cardamines (assembly GCA_905404175.1). Lineage (NCBI taxonomy): Eukaryota > Metazoa > Arthropoda > Insecta > Lepidoptera > Pieridae > Anthocharis > Anthocharis cardamines. The sequence continues at coordinate 12,290,538 of FR989959.1, forward strand.
TATTGTAACGAGAGGTGGTGTCCGCTCTTTTTTTTAGGTCCATGACGATACATACAAAGGATAGAAAACGTAATAAATAAATAAGGAATAAGAAGACCATAAATTAATAATTGGTCTCCGCGGGCTACGACTAGATACCGTCGGTGTACTTGAAAAACGTGCAACTAAAACTACGCCGTATTCGGCGTACCCGCGCCAGTCACGCCACAAGCGTCAAGTGAGGTAGACGTCGTGATAATTTTTCAAATTTTAGTTTAAGACCGAAGCAAAATGCCGGTTTGCGTAGTCAAACTATGTAAAAATAATACTACAAGAAAGAAGAAAGATACTGGCATCATATACCATCAGTAAGTATTGTATAAATCGTCATAAACACAGTAAAATAATATAGACATGGGTAACACTGCGCTGCGCCGGCACGCTTCACTGCGCAGGGTGAGTCAGCTCACACATTCATAATGTGTTGGCGCACGGCGCAGTACCCACTCACTGAGTGAACTATGAGCGTGGCGTTGCATGCGGTACGGAGGTTTCACTGCTCGCTTTGCGCGTACAATTTTGTTGCGCCGCGGCGCAATTTTTGAGTTGACTCAAGGAGCCGACGCACTATACTGCGCCTGAGTTGCTGAGTTGGCGCGGGAAATTTTGCTGAGTTACCCATGTCTAAAATAATATAACCCTAAAATCTCGGATCGGAGTACCGCTTGGTGTTCAGTGTTGCCGTGGACTAAAAAATATGTTTCCCGAATAAAGTCAACTTTAATATACAAAAAAAATTGTCATAAATGTCATAAAAAAGTTATTGGTACTGGTTCTAGACAATATTTTAAGTTCGATATAAGCCATGTTAATGGTGCTATACATCAAACAAATTTGATGAGACTAGTAGTTGAGAAGTATTTACAAATTCGTCTTCATTATATTCCTTAATTTATTTAAAATATTATGTTTTATTCTTTTGTTTTTTTATAATAGATCGTAACGACACGATGCTAAAATAAAAAAGCTTATTGAAAATTACGCCTAATAATTATTGGTATATAATTTTAGAATCCCTATACCTCAATAAAAATGATTATGATTTCATATTAAAGAATTTTTTGATTTACTAATATAATCAATTACAAGACCACAGCAACTAAATATTTTATCCATTGATCGGGCACCAATGAAGTAGCTGGCAACACAATTATCGACGCACACTACAATCTTTGCGCATTGTTTTACAAACACTACAATATTGAGTTACCGCACGCGGGAACCTGTTTTTTTCTTTATAGCGCGGTATCTAGTCGTAGCGCGCGGAGACCAATTATTAATCTATGTATAAGACATAGTGGTATGGTCGAAGGATTTTAGCCTGCCGTGGGCGAAAAAAAAAATTAAAATGACAGACAGATCACAGAATGTCCGAAATATTTTATCAAAACGTTTCCGTTCTGTAACAGAATTTTCTGAAAGTTAAGTTATGTAATTATTGCGCGTGCACGACGGTGGAGCTATCCAAAGGGCAAATTAAGATCTATATTCTATACAATAAGATTTTTTTTATTTCGAAATTTTAATATTAATATTATTAATTGTTAGCCGGAACATAGTCGGTGGTCATACCCAAGGCACATTTTTTCTTGGTCATACCAGTGCTGCCAGCGGTGTCTTGTCAAAAGTTACCTAAAATGGTTAAAAAAGTAGCCTTTTTTTTGTTGGTTGTATTTACAGAAATAAGGATAATTTAGTATATTTTAATAATGTTTCCAGAATAAACATAAGTAAATGCGAGTGCGTCCCCGAGCGAATGATTTATGATTCGGCGACAAGCACGAACAAATCCATCTGATTGAATAAGCGAGTAAACGAGAGTTTGATCGTTTGTGTTATGGATACAATATCAGTGCGAGAGAAAAATACTTGTTTTTAAAAGTTGAACCACTTGCACTCACTGCCTACAAATTAAGTTTTTCGGTAGCCAACGTTGAGTTGCGTTTCAAGGTGGTTTTATGTAAGAAATTAAAAGTTTATTCTACAAATTCCGCAAAATCATCTAAAAGTACCCTTTCGAATGCTGTAACCTGAAGGAGTTCAAATCACCTAAAAGGTTACAAAAGTTACCTTCTGCGTTGCGTCATATGCATAACGCATTGCGTTTTTTTTAATGCCGGCGCCAGACATAGCTTCAAAGATTTGCACACTTATTAAGACTTTGCAAAGCTTTGAAAACACTTCGCAAACACTTTTCTCCACAGTACACTGGTAGACAACAAATAAGATGGACGACGCAGTGTGCCTATAATTATTTTATAGATGTGCAACAAAATATATGGAAATTGTACCATGTTCTTTACAAATAAATATTTCTTATGTAATTTTTTTTTTTTTTGTTTATAGTATAGGGGGCAAACGGGCACGTGATGGTAAGTGATCACCGCCGCCCATAGACATCCGCAACACCAGAAGGCTTACAGGTGCGTTGCCGGCCTTTAAGAAAGGTGTAGGCTCGCTTCTTGAAGGTTTCCAAGTCGTATCGGTTCGGAAAAACCGCCGGCGAAAGCTGATTCCACAGAGTGGTTGTGCGAGGCAAGAAGTGTCTCAAGAATCGCGCAGTTGTGGACTTCCAGACATCAAGATGGTATGCGTGGTATTTTTGACGCGATGTCCGATGGCCAAATTCAGCGGCCGGGGTTAAACCGAACAATTCCTCCGAGCATTCCCCGTGATAAATTCGATAGAAGATGCAGAGCGAGCCTACATCTCTACGCAGCGCCAAAGGGTCGAGCCGATCGGAATGAGCCTGATCATCGACGATTCGAGCCGCTCTACGTTGGATGCGGTCAAATGGAAGGAGCTGGTACTGGGGAGCCCCCGCCCAAAGGTGAGAACAATACTCCATGTGCTCCGAATTTGCGCCTTATAAAGTTGCAGGCGATGGGCCGGCATGAAGTATTGCTTCGCCTTATTGAGCACACCAAGCTTTTTAGAGGCCAATTTGGCCTTCCCTTCGAAACGTTCAGTTTCGGGGTCATCTGGAATTATATTTGATGAATTTTAATTATTATTTCAATACATTTACTTTGAAAATATGTATTTATTTCATAATTATTATTCCATAGTTCACACAACCATTCCGCTCAACAACGCTAGCTGTCGCACGCAACGTCTGGACTGAGCCTATACACAAATAAATCCAGAAACATGTTTATAGTTCTGTTTATACAATATATTGTTTCGAGCTAGATTTATGAGCTTAATATTTTTTTTGGGCCTTACACATAGCTTCACGTGTTTGAACACTTGTTTGATTGTATCACTAGTTTGTGGCACTAGACTTTGAAAATGTGTTCAAAGTTTGAACAAAAATTTGCACTTTGCCATGCGGTATCGGTTTTTTAGCGCACATCAAAGCGTTCAAAGTTTAATGTGTTCATTAGGCTGCCCATAAACTTTTGCATAAGAGTTTAGGTGAGTCCGCCAGTTGGTAATGGCATTTACAATGCATCTAAAATTGTATTTTCATCATAATCTAAACATTATTATGATTATTCTTTTTCATTTGTCTTGTCAGGTGTTATCGATATAAGGCATCCTTATTTGATTTATCTATCTAGTATCTATACTAACTATCTATTATAAAGAGGAAATATTTGTTTGTTACGATTTAACTCAAAACCTACTCGACCAATTTTAAGAATTCTGTAACCAATAGAAAGCTACATTATCAGCGAATAACATACACAGGCTTATTTTTGGTATAGTAGGTACATCTATATTGCAGTTAGCACCCGTGTGAAGGGGACGTGAAAACATTCTTTAAGGTCTACACTACGAAAAGTTATGAATAATAATTTTAATAAAAAGTATTAATTAAATTATAATATAGAACGCACATTTCATAGCACAGTATGTCAATTAATATTTATCTCTCTCTCCCTGAGGCGTAGAAAAATACGTATGTACCTACTTTAGAGGTTCAATTAATAAATAACAGAAACGTGTTCTGAGCCAGGCAGTAGGCACCGCGCCGCGCCGCGCCGCGCCGCGCCGCGCCAATAAATGGACGCCTCTAATTAATTAACAACGTCGCAGTTTTAATTCACTCAGATTTATCATATTTCATTGTCAAGTGCACATATGACATAGGTTTTGATTGGTGAACCTTATTTCTTAATGTTAAGATAGAAACGACATTTTATAATCTTTCTGAAGAGGAGCAATACAAAAAAAAAATTGAGAGGTGTCAAGGGACATCCGGATGGAACGAAGTTATATATATATGTACTCTGTCTGTCTATTCTTTCATAAACGTCATAGATGCGCGGGACTATAGCAAAAAGTGTCGTGACAACTTTTCGTAAGAATTTTTTCCGTCTAGCCCCCTTTCACAACGCGCGATAAGGAACTTCGTTCCAAAAATGAAACTTGAATGTTGAAAGTTGAAACCGTTCTATTTTCAAAAAAAGTGTCGTGACAACTTTTCGTAAGAATTTTTTCCGTCTAGCCCCCTTTCACAACGCGCGATAAGGAACTTCTTTCCAAAAATGAAACTTGAATGTTGAAAGTTGAAACCGTTCTATTTTCAAAAAAAGTGTCGTGACAACTTTTCGTAAGAATTTTTTCCGTCTAGCCCCCTTTCACAACGCGCGATAAGGAACTTCGTTCCAAATAAAAACTAGTTATTTCTCGAATCTCAGTTAAGATCACATTAATTAAATCTTCGATCAACAATTTAATATATATGTCAATGAATTAAATATCGTTTCATTGATTCACGATGACGTATTACGCCAGTAAGCACAGAACAGAAGAAGTAGAAGTGAGATGTGTCATAATTTGTACCGGATCGAGTGTCGCCAAATTCACACAAATGAATGGAATATTTAATACTGCACACAGTTACAATATTTTTTCAACTCGTTGTTTTTATTTAACTCAAAACTAGCTAAATCTCACTGGTCCTACAATTTATAATATATCTTAGTACTTTGCAATAACGGTTACTTTGGCTTGACGCACAAAGTACAATATCGTCGCTGCGCCTGACAAGTTCCATATGTCATTTTTGTATAGTTTTGGGAGACTACGAAAAACGTATTATTAATTCACATACGGAGCTTTTCTTACCGGTCAAAACATATATGGAATTAGTTAAACTCATATCCAGTTCGAATATCACAAAAATGATTTTAGTAACACAAAGAGAATAAAACGAAGAGTATTTTTTGTGCGAAAACCAAAAAAAAAAAAAAAACACATATGGAATTTGGCAGGCGCAACGACGATATGACGTTTTGTAATAAACAAAGTAATAAATAATTATTAATTTAAAAAATTAAAAATTCTTCATTTACACCAATTCAAATACACCAAATAAATAAACCCAGACTCCCGATATAGTTATGAACTGTGTTTCAGGAGTCTGTGTCTTCCCAATTGCATGTATTTGTAAACTAAACTTTATGTGAAAGATATAAGGTTAATTTTGGCTGACTGTGATCGATTAAGCGCCAGCATGCTTTTTTATTTAACTAAAAACTAGCTAAATCACGCTGGTCCTATAATTTATAATATATCTTAGTGTTTTGCGATAACGGTTAATTTGGCTTAGCGCACAAAGTACATACGACGTTTTGTAACATTAAAACGAACTAATATATAATTACTAAACTAAACTTTATGTGATAGATATAAATATGATTTTGGCTGACTGTGATCGATTAAGAGTCACCATGCTCAATAGTGACACGCGTAACACGCCTACTTCGCACTCCACTTATTTTTCTATTAGTAACTATTGCGAATGAAGGACGTGAATTTTACCGTCATTAGAAGCCGTTAATAATTACGAATGTTCATTTGTGCTAAAATACCTTAGCGTGTTGCAGTTGAGTCAAGTTGACCGGAACACGGTCTATTTAAAGGTACATGAAACTGTAAGTAACAAGAAGGTTCCATGCCACACCTCGGTCTCAACAGCAAATTCATTAGTCAAGTTATTGTGTTTTAGAGCCCCGCATGAAACGGTGACAACGCTCTTGTGTACAAAAAAACATTTGTTGAACTTTTCCACAAGATTAATACAATAATTGAAGTTTAATTTCTAAGTTTCAAGTTTTACAGGGGAATAAAAAGCTTTGGTATTCAAATCGTTTTAATAAAAATCATGAACCTTCTGGAACAACATTACAACAAATAGCTGATTTTGGTTTTTTAACTGTATAATAATCGAAGTTTGCCCGGGCCAAGTCGCGTGTAGAAGCTAGTCATACCATAAGCGAATACTAAAAAAAGATGTCTATGACTGACAGGTGATTTACATTGGTATTTACTGAAATAGTAATATGAAAAAGTAGTTTCTGTCTCAGGGTGATATCCGGCTCACCCTTGACCACTTTTACATAACAGGTGTCTCGCTAGAACTTCATAATGATTAAGTTTTACGCTAGGAGTGAGCTAATACAAAACAATCATATAGAATACGTAAAAAGTTAAAAATTACAACCTTAAAATTACACTTTCATAGAAGTATTACGAACAAATACATTTGCCCTTTTAATTTATGCAGGCGCTTTTAAATCGTCAACACTGCTTTAAATTTCATCAATTTGCAGTTTACCTTTACGCACCCGCTGCGTCGGGGTAGTGCAAGGACGCAAGGAGTGTGGGACTCACCCTACCAGTCTGCCTGATATGAGCCCTCTGCTCCAGGCAGCCGGGTCACTGAGAACTACCCATTAAAACCCCTCACCCCTCAAGCTGCCATAATGGGGCCGACGGGATCGCGATAGCATACTACCGCGAGCCCCGGCGGTCAGGCCAAACGGACTCCTCCTCGTCCCGCTTGTGCATCCGTCCCATGCTCAACATGGGAGGAGGCCACGGGACCCACCACTCGCCGGTCTTGAAGACCGGCCAACACCAATGGCGGGACCACCATACAAGCCCAAACGCCTGTTTTGCCTTATTAATGCATTAAAAAGAAATATTATAATGTCATTAGTCATATATATATAACTAATACGATTACGTCATTATATCAGTTATATAAATATATAAACACTTATTATGTTAAAATCGGCAAGATAGGCTTTTGGGCTTGTATGGTATTTCCGCCACTGGCCAACACCCGTGCCGAAGCACCACTGCGACTCCGGCGCCACCTCTAGCGCATGGCAATCCTTCGCGTATACCTCACGCTCACGCTCTCCTCTCGGGCCGTTTTACAGTCCTAGACCGAAGGCACAGCCCAAACCTTCCGCCAAACTTGGAGGCCAGCCATCCCACGTGCCTAAGCACTACTGAGCCCCGAAGGGCTCTCCACATGACGCCAAGAGCCTTGCCGCTTCCGACATCCCCTCTTAAGAAAGAGGGGGACTGGAAGCGGCCCCACTCGGTCCAATTGGCTTCACCAGGGTGCTGGCTTGCACCCCGGCTACTGAGCCCCCCGCCACGACAAGGCTTGGATCCATGGGGGGGACGACAGTTGAACCCTAGTCACCGAAGCAGTCTTCTCGTGTGTGTTGTTTAGATATTCGAAAGCGACTGCTTCTATAATCTATTAACTTCAAAGCTTTAGTCATAAGTTGTTTACTTTTTATATTTTGCAATATGTTATTTATTTGGTCTCTTTGTCTATAGAAAACTATTCCTTTCCAAAAAAATAAGACTATTTCCTTTCCAACCTCTTCCACACCAAGAAGCGATTATAATATTATACGCTTTTGAGTCATATGGATACAGAAATTTATTTTTTTATCTCAAATAATAAAACACCGTCGCTGCGCCTGACAAGTTCCATATGTGATTTTTGTATAGTTTTGGGAGACAACGAAAAACGTATTATAGATTCACATACGGAGCTTTTCTTACCGGTCAAAACACATATGGAATTAGTTAAACTCGTGTCCAGTTCGAATATCACAAAAATGATTTTAGTAACACATAGAGAATAAAACGAAAATTATTTTTTGTGCAAAAACCAAAAATCAAAAAAAAACACATATGGAATTTGGCAGGCGCAACGACGATACGTTATATTTAAACATAAGAAAAGCAGTGTGATCTTATTAAAGATAATTTAGTCTTGAAACTAAGGGAATATATCTTATATCTCACAAATACTGAAATGATAACATTCCATGAATTCAGTCGTCGTATGACGCCGCCGGAGGCACCATGGCGTTTAATGTTCTATTTAGCGGGAAAAAATATGACATAACAAAGTTTTTACGCGATCACCCGGGCGGGGTTAACACATTAGAAAAGTTTAAAGGGAAAAGTATAACGAGTGTCATGAAGATTTACGGGCACAGTTCGAGTGCTTATCATATGCTCAGTGATTTCAAAGTTGACGGTAACTTGACCGGTGCTGTGAGTGAAAATGGTAGGATAATTACTAATGAAGAAAGTGTTCGGGATGTTACAGAAATTGAGTTTCTGGAAGAATTAGAGGTAATGGTCCATACATTATTGTAAAGAAAACCTAACTTAAGTATTATTGTAATCTAGTTTATTTTCTTTTGGTATGGAAGAGCTGAGCAGCCTGACACAAGTATTTATTATGTACTTAAAAGGGTGCTCAAATCTTATCTTTTTATTGATGTTTTTTTGATAATGAATAAACAATATTTTATTTTATTATTATATTTAAAAAATGATGAATAAACAATATTTTATTTTATTATTATATTAAAAAAATGATACATTATTAGAGGTAACGTATTAAAATAAAAATGTTAGTAATTTTTTTGGTTTTAGTTCGCGGTCGTAGGCAGAACAACTCATCCAATTTCATTATAATCGAATGAATAGTTGAGGAGTGCATAGAGGGTAAAAATAATTTACATTGATTTTATAGATATTTGCATTGATATGCAATACTTTGTTTTAGAAACTTGCAACATTAACCAGATGAAAAAATATAACTGGGAAAATGCATAAAGCTGTTATAACTTTACATATAATATATAAAATGTGTAAAGTTATTTATAAGGTGGTAAAATAGCACTTTCTGTAAGTTTAAAGCAAATAAGCTTTTATTTTATTTTTATGTTTGTAGGTATAGCGATATCGATTGGTACAGATATTGATTTTAGTTTTATGAATTTTTATCATCATTTTACTGTTTCTATTTCTAGGAATCGTTTCAAAATATTAGAAATAATACTGTACATGTCGATTAGTGGTCTTCTCCGGTTTTGCTCTTTGAAATCGGCAGTGTATAAATTTTATAAAATTCCTTATTACATAATAAAATGAAATTACTATCCAAATTTCATAATTTTATGTTTTGGCGTTATTGAATCAGTCAGTCATGTTTTACAAAATAAGATTAAACTGATGTTTTACCTGCTTATTTTCTATGAGATTGTTGTGTTTAGTTAAAGTTACGATGAAAAATGTAAATAACATATACGTATATAATGTATTTAAGAAGTGTGGCATCGAATAATTTTTTCTTATTTCTTAAACATACATAATATACGTATACACGTACATGACGGATTTTCCAGCATGTTCGAAAGCTCCGTATTAAAAAATCGCACTGTACATGCAAGAAGCCATTATATTTTAGTATTAGAAGTGTATACCAAAATTATTTATGAATACTTAGCTTATTTGTATTTATTATCAATCCGACGAGCACCAACCGAAATCAAATCGATCTGACAATGATTCATTCATAATTACCTATTTTTTGCCTATATAGCTTCGTTGACTAAAGTAGCTGACTCTACTTATAGCCCGACCAACTAGAACTTTATGTATTTTTAATATCGAATTTATCCAAACCGCCAAGAAGAAAAACTTTTTTTTATGTCAGATATCCACAGACGAGCATGAGGTTCACTTGATGGTAGGTGACCTCAGCAACAGAACATCATTCAATGATGCGCTGTCGACCTAATTTTTACTTCGAGCATTCGGAAATCCATAGACTGAAACCGAAAGCTTTTCCATCTATGAACGGTGGTTACAAATATGGTTATCGTTACCCAGTCGGAATTTAGATATTCCTCCCATCCGATCAATTCCCGAAGTTACCAGACGTGGAGAAAACATGCTTACTGAAAATTATAAACCGTAAAATTAAATATAAAATTATAAATCGTCCCGGTGGGATTCGAACCCACAACCCATCGATGCGCACGGCAGGTGTTCTACCGAACGCGCCAACGAGCCCGTCGAACTTTTAAGTTTTGTATAGAATAAATTACAAAAAAACTCCTTAGTTAAAATGTATCCCATAATTTAAATATAATGGGGAATGGGGCAGACACATTTCTGTGTCTTCTGTGCCCTGCCCAACCGATTTTTTTAAACAATTTTTTCGTCAACAATCCAATTTTTTCCCCGATATTCGATCCCGAGACATCTAGTGCTAAACGCAACGCGCTTACCAGTTTAAAGATTTATTTTTGAGATATTTATTCGACTGGACTAGCTATTTACGTGTTGTACTAATTTACGAGCAACTGTCAGGCTCAGTCTTGGAATTAATGGTTATCGGTTACTAATCAAGCAATGATTCAAAGACTTTTTGTAATATAATTTTGATATAAAATATATATACCCTGCTATTAAACCTTAGTTAAGTTTAGTATATAATAGTGAATAAAGTTTTACCCCAGATTCACTTGCCTGGGTGAATTGGGACATTGAAACCGTTGAAGACATTGAATTGCCGTGAAACAGAAAAACTAACTGATTGACTTTTAACCTTTCTAAGTTTTATTTCACGTTACTGTTTATTATTCCATTTAGCATGGCGCTTAATGAAATTTTCTTCTACCCTCAATGTGGATTCACTTGTCCCTATCAGTTTTCCGGACGGAGACGACTCGAAATAGAAAAAAGCCTACATCAAGGATCAAACCCAAATCTGGTGTTAAAAATGGGCTGTTCTTCCGAAAGGAGCACTTCGATTTAAATACACAGCTTTTGCATACGTAAAGAGGGAGTTGGAAAGAGATCATTCTAAAAAATTCAAATGTAAATGTGGCAAATGTAGTTTTCGATTTTTATGTAAATATGCCGAACCAGTTCTGTAAGCATGTTTGCTCCACGTCTGGTAACTTCGGGCATTGATCGGGTGCGAGGAACATCGAAATTCTGAACGGGAAAAAAACCACCGTTTATAGATGGAAAAACCGTGAAGTGCACATTGCGCGTTTCGGTTTCAGGCTAAGGATTTCCGAATGCTCGAAGTAAAAATTAGGTCGATAGCGCATCACTGACTGATGTTCTGTGGCTGAGGTATCACCTGAGGAGGTACCATCAAGTGAACCTCATGCTCGTCTGTCGATATCTGATATAAAAAAAAAGCTCCTATGTGTTCCATGGTAGGCTCACACTTTCAAACAAAACAAACTTTCATGTTATACATATATTTTCAAAATGATAAATTTTTCCTTTTTGAAAGTTACTTAAAATATCCAAATTTGTTCAAGTAGGTCAATAGATAATGCTATCACTTAGTCATCGTTATCAGAATCGAGATATTGATTTAGAGGGAGTATTGACTCGAACATTCGTTAAAAGATACCTCATTTTTTATATTAATGAAATTAATTATTAACCATAGCGGCAATGGCTACATACATACCTAATACTGTGTAAAACATGAATTCTATGAGTATTGAACATAATATATTACAACACTATCACTCAACGACGCGGACGTAGATCTAATCAGCAATCGTATTTTAATGATTAATGTACATTCGATCATTAGACATAACTTCGATATGTCAAAATGTAAATTTTAACGGATATGTGTTGGTCCTTATCCATATCTTTATCAGCTTAATGAAAATCACAAAATTTTAATCGAGTCAAAACCTCAACTTGCAGCTGTTAACTAAACGCAAATCTCGCAAACCATATGGTACATTGATTTGATGTTCGATTGATTGAGAGAGGGATGATTAATTTGATATTATTATTTTACTGGTATAAAGAGATGAAGGTAAAATGGAAAATGCCGCATGGCTGAAGTGTTATTAGAGCATTCTAAAATTCGTAGAGGCGCAGGAGTCCAAACGTTACCCGGACACAATTTTGATATATTTTTCAAGTTACTGGTATCACCATAATTACTTCTTTCACTCTGCATTTAAGTTAACTAGCAACGCTTCAAACGGGTGCAATGTTGGTGTACAATACGTAAGAAAGTCTATGTTACTGAAAATTTAGCTTTCTATTGGTGAAAGAATTTTTAAAATCGGTTCAGTACTTTTCGTTTATTCCATGTTTATTCAAACAAAATAAAAATCTATCCTTTTTATAATACTTATTATTAGTATAAGTTAATAACGTCATAACATTGCAATACTATATTAATGGTAGATATCATCACTTTTGGTTTCGATACATAGCATAAAACTATCCGGTTATACTTTAGAGTTTCCACAATGAAACTCCTCTGCTTAGTCATTAAATAACCATGTTATTCTTAACTCGTAGAATAGTATTTAAACCGCAAAATCATCATGATCGTGAATTCCTGTTACTTGTTTCTATCAAAAATTCACGGTATCGATATCTTATCAACATCACGTACGCGAGGATAATATTATGACTTTATGGTTTTATTTTTACTGGACGGGTTAGCACTTTGTTATCTTCTAGGATAATAAACTAATAAGTTGCTTGAACCGGAATACTCAGCCATACAAGCGTAAGTAATTCACAAACAAATCTCTTTATTTAAGCTCCACAATTAATAATATGAGCTTCTGCTAAACTAACTTACCAAGTATAAATTTCTAATATTAAAGTATTGTAATAGCTAAATCTCAATCTGTTTACGTGAAGATTCTCAATACCGTTGAACTGTAGGTAAACCTTAGTGGTTTTGCATTGTTTTAAATTAATAATATACCTAAATCTTTAAATAATAAATAAATAAATAAAAAAGAATTGTGTGGCAGCTTAAACAGGCGGCGAGTCACTTGTTGATTTAACACATCTATAAACCAAATATTTTTCATAATTAATCCTGTGCTGATATAAAATATCTGGGGGCACGGTAGTGCCCCCACCAAGTCGAGCAAAAAGCGGCACAGCCGTACTATCCTTTTCTCGAAGTAGTTCGGGCCATTTTCGACCCCCTATAACTTCGTTGTGGATAAAACTAGAATCCTGAATTTTAGGTCACTAAGCAGGCATTGTATAAACTCGGTATATTTCAAATATCATCCTGTTTGAACCAGTAGTTTAAGAATTATAACTAGTCAAAGTTTGATAATTTGTCACTCACTCACTGACTGACCGATCATCAAAACTCTAAGGCACTTCTAGCAGACATAGAAACTTGAAATTTAGAATACAATTAGTGTTTAGTCTATAAATCAAGGAAAAACTACAATATTTTGAAATTTCGGTCCAGTTTTCTAGATATACAATTTTTTTTTGTATTTCTGTATGTAATGAATAACTTAAAAACTACTGGACCGATTTTAAAAATTCTTTTACCGTTAGAAAGCTACATTATCACAGTAACATAGGGTATTTATTACTAGAAAAAAATAGAGATCCTTAGAGGCCCTACTAAAAACAACCCAAGGTGTAAAAAAATTTGCCATAAAATGTCTTTCATCGCATGTGATGCGGAAAGTATTGATGATAGAACAAAAAAACGTTCTACAATATTATAGAACATATCAAAATCTAAAAAAAACTTCACGAGACCATATGTCCAACTATTGTAGTTATGTCACTATAACGACTTTTTTCAAAATCAGACTGTTATCCATAGCTTTGTATTAATTCTTATCCAAATAAACTAAGAAAAGGACTATCTACAAAAAGAAATGAGATGCCATCAAAAACATAAATTGTAAAAAAAGCCAAGTCTTGCAACTCAGTTCTTCTATCGTAAAAAGTTGTGAGATCCATAATATAATACCAAGTCGGTCAATTTATTAAGTCTCTACTGAAGGATCCTTCTGTCTTAAGTAATTACATAATAAGCTAACCTAACAATATCTTATAGTGATCATATCAATGCCAATATTAAAAATCTTTGATGTTTAAAAAAAATAGATTGACTTGGCAATCGCACTAAATAATCTAATTTAATATAATATGTGTTAGTTGTGATACACATAGTGTTTTTAATAAAATCAAAAATATACATTGTGTTTTCATGCGATAGCCGAGTCAATCTATTTATTTAAAACATCAAATATTTTTAATATTGGTATTGATATGATCACTATAAGATGTTGTTAGGTTAGCTTATTACGTAATAACTTAAGACAGAAGGATCCTTCAGTAGAGACTGAATAAATTGACCGACTTGGTATTATATTATGGATCTCACAACTTTTTACGATAGAAGAACTGAGTTGCAAGACTTGGCTTTTTTTACAATTTATGTTTTTGATGGCATATAACTGACACCATCGATTTATGTCTAATTCTAGACTTATGTGCACATTATACCTAATAGCTATATTGCATAATTCTTAATACACGTGTTATCTTTCTCACAGCCCAAGACCTTGTTAATATTTAATAGGTACCTGTGCATATCATAGAACTAGGCTGTTGCCCATACTATAGATTTGCACAGAAACTAGACAATTTCAGGTTACGCAAACCTAAACGTGTTCAACATTAATGTTTTGAAAGGTCAAGATTCGAAATACCTTTTAATACTAACGACAATAAAACAAACGACAATAAAGAAATACAGACGAGCATGAGGTTCACTTGATGGTAGGTGATACCTCAGCCACAGAACATGGCAATGATGAGGTGAATGATGCGCTGTCGACCTACTTTTTACTTCGAGCATTCGGAAATCTATACATAGATTGAAGCCGAATCGCGCAATATGCACTTCACGGTTTTTCCATCCATGAAATTCAAAATCATTTATTCATTTAAGTAACACAATGTACACTTATGAACGTCAAAAAAAAAAAATTAAATGCTTCCAATTTTGCATTTACTGCCAGTTCTCAAATCAAGGGCGTAGAACGGATGAGAAGAACTGGCAAAAATTAGAGCCCCAAAATCCCTCCCCAGCCCCAAAATAAGCGACAGCGTCCTAACTGTAACCCATTTTTTCAGAGTAGACTTGACTGGTCGAAGCCACTCCTGTCCCAACTGCACAGGATAACGGCACACTACGATAAATGGGTGAACAGCGCAGTGTACAGGAAATGCAGGCTTTTCTCAAGCCCCGTCTTGGAGAGCCTGACGTATACGCCTTGGTACCTAGTGCCAGCGTTCTGGGTGCCAGTCATTATGTACCTGATGTTCACGCAATATATCGACTATGTTATCTGTGAAGGTTAGTGTAGATAATACTTAAGATAGAATGATAAAAAAATCCGAAATAAGAAGGATATACATAAATACGAGTACATTTCAGACTCCTTTTTATAAATAAAAACAACAAACAAATGCGTTTGAAAATTTAATAATTTTGATAAGGATTTAGGACTGAGATATTAATTAAAGCTACAAACTCTATACCTAAAGAAATGTACATCTTGTGTACGTAATGATTACTTAATTATTTGGTTCTATTCATATTGCGCCTGTCCCAAGTAAGAGGACAGGAAAAAGGAGATTTTCATATACAGAATAAAGGATGCTTATGCCTTTGTCCTGATTTATTGGTCCGCAGTCTTTACCGCTGACAGAAAGTACCTATGTATAGCATACTTTGTTCAGACTTTGTGACGTCAAATCCATC
Organism: Anthocharis cardamines; assembly: GCA_905404175.1. Taxonomy (NCBI): domain Eukaryota; kingdom Metazoa; phylum Arthropoda; class Insecta; order Lepidoptera; family Pieridae; genus Anthocharis; species Anthocharis cardamines. Next base: position 12,306,241 of record FR989959.1, read on the forward strand.
GATCTATATATAAAGTATATATTTTCAGACAACTGTAGCAATAGGCTAACGACAGCTCTCTACGCTTGGCATATTGTGTTCGGTTTCATTATATGGAGCCTCGTGGAGTACTCCCTGCACCGCTGGGTATTTCACTATGACCCTGGCTCCTCAGTGACGCTAATACAGTTGCATTTTCTGATACATGGAATGCATCATAAGGTATGTTGCAGTAGGTATTGGGATATTATTTTCATTATTTAGTTTATTGACAAATTGTTGGCGATCTCATATTCTCCCCCCTTCAATTACATGTTTAATGAAATGCGGCCCGCCAACTTTCCGCAACTAACTTCAATATTTTTTAAGAGCTTGAACTTGAGCTTCATAAAGTACTTACAAGTTAAGAGAATTCCTCCATAATTTGTAAATTATTTACAGGTTCCATTCGACGGGTTGAGACAAGTGTTCCCCCCCATTCCGGCACTCGCAATCACATGTGTCCTTTACGTGCCGGTTTGGTGGCTGTTTTCACACCCGTTACTTAAAGTAACAGGTGGTCTAATAGGTAAGTTTTTTTAGAGATGCTACTTACCGAATTCGACACCTAAAAAAAGCTTAGACATCGTACTACATTTGGAAACTTAAAAATTGAATCTTAACTAATAACTAATCTAAACAGAACCGCCATGCATATTCTACTGGATAGTTATTTATTTTTATATATATCTTTTATCTGGTGGTCTTTATATATCTGGTGGTGGTGAATTGTTATATAGGTATGTGCGTTACATACACATATTATAATTTGTATGTGTGTATGATTTAATTATATACAATATACATATGTAACAATTTTAATGGTGTCATTCAAACGCCCTGAATTTTACGATTTCATATATACAAATATCCATTTTAACTCCATTTTAAAATATACAAGAGGAAGACCAACCAGTTTTTTTCCTTATTTAGAGTATTCAATATACCTTGATTCCAGATTTAATTTTTCCATTTACCTTTCTATAACGATAAAGATGATCGCAAATTGTTCATGGATGGTCAGTATACAGATCTGTCTGAATATTCATAATTTTTGTCCATAACAAATTTTAATAACGAATTTGTGGTCAATAAATAGTCTATCTATCACTGTTTCAATACACTTCAGGCTATCTAACATACGACATGATACACTACTACGTGCACCACGGCTCGCCTCGCGACGGCTCCTACCTGTACGCAATGAAGAGATATCACTCTAACCACCACTTCATCAACCACGACAGAGGTAATGTAACAGATCCATACATTTAAACATATTGAGGAGGAAGGGAGGTGTGGTCTTCCTCCAACCTAAAGGGAGGATCCTCGACCAGTCGAACGATTGTACAAAATAAATATCGCAAAGGCCAGCAGTAGAGTAATAACTAATAATAGAACGTAATATTGTCTGGGATGGCGGCAATCACAGATGATTCAACTACTAGCCAATGAATTCCTGTCTGAGTTCTTGCTCTTGTCTGTAAACGGAACGTGTATTTATTCCGCCGCCTCCGGCGGGCGGAAAAACGGAACCCTGTGCTCTTGTCTGTCTGTATCATTGAACTATTTTATGTTAGATATCGACAGATGAGCATGAGGTTCACTTGATGGTAGGTGATACCGTCGCCGTCGGTTCAAAGGTAAAACTCACTTTAAGCGTAAACCTGAGCTACGCTAAGAACAAAGCACTAATTACGTATTCTGGTCCATAACTAAATAATGAAGCGCAATACACTCTTATTAATTTATGCTTATCGTAAATGTTCGTTTAAAATAAACAATAGTTGCAACATTTATTTTCATAGGTAGCAACGATACCTCAGCCACAGAACATCAATCAATGATGCGCTGTCGACCTACTTTTTTACGTCGAACATTCGGAAATCCATAGACTGAAACCGAAACACTCAATGTGCACGGTGCCTCCATCTATTAACGGTGGTACGTTATACTTGAATACAAATGTGAAGAAATAATTTAAAAACAGTAATATTCTTTTCAGCTTTTGGGATAAGCAGCAAAGTATGGGACTTCGCGTTCAACACCTGTGTCAAAGTTAAAGAGTTGGGTTTTACTCTACGATGGTAGACTATTTAGTTATTTAAGCCTAGGTGTAATGATAATAATTATATTTAAAAGTAATAAAAAAAAAATACAATAATTTATTTAAGTCACAAGTTACAAGATGTTACAAGATAAGTACCTAGCGACCCGCCCGGCTTCGCATGGAAAGAATTAGACAGCATTTTCGATGAAAGCTCTCAGTCGACTTGATTTTTTCAGACATCTTTAACAATTATCGTCATATTTCAGAAAATTAACACAATACAAAAATAAAATTAACCTAGATGTATAAGACTTCCTCTTGAATCACTAAGTATCTATTGATAAAAACCGCATTAAAATCCATTGCAGTTTAAAAGACGGCGGGAAGCGATTTTGTTTTTCTTTAGTATAAACATCAAGTAAAAATATCATGACATATAACCCTAAAACTACCTACCCCCGGTCTGTCAGACACGTGGATATATCGATTTCCTAACTGTGATACAGGGCGACACATTGAAATTAAAAATATTTTCTTTAGTTTTAATACGACTGGCGGAAGGTGGGTGTCTGTGAGACCGAGTATAGGTAGATTTTTGTTTTAAGATGTCGACAAGGTAATAATTGATTGTACAATTTTAATGTTTTGTAAATAATAATTATTGTATTATATTATAATCTTAAATATGTAGTTTATTTTTGCTATGTCAGAGCGTGTCTAAGCACATTTTAAAAAACCAACCAGACCACTACAACTTGGGTATCTTTAAGGCTAGGGTGAATAGGCTTCTTCTAGACAGAAGTGCCCTTTCTTAGATCGCATCACCACTTACCATCAGGTGGGATCGCAGTCAAACGTCTGTCTATCATGCATAAAAATATATATAATAAGCTGAGGTAGTAGATGTACCGTGCAGGAACGGTTAATGGCATTGAATTTAATCATCAGGACAAAAAGGACAATAATTATTTATTATTTAACTTATATAATAATTGAACACTGTCATTAGCTAATTAACTGTAACTTTAGTGAGTCAGCGTAATCCAATCGCAATATGATAAAGAATTGAGAAAGAGCAGGTGATACGAGTATTTCCTACAATTTACGTGATCCGATAAGATGCGACTCCATCGCTTTTTAATAATATTATTATTATTTTAATTCGTCAATGTAGACGTCTATTCAAATTGTGACCCTTTTTACTTTGTTATTTCGAACGACCCCAACTTGATTGCAATTGAAAATAATTATAACAAAACGTTATTTCAAGCAAAATAAATTTAATGTGTGGGTCAAATGTATACAGTCAAAATCTACCTATTTAAATATATTGTTTACCATATTTCGTGTTGTCAAAGACATGGGAAGAGTTTTATTCTGTAATATTTTACTTGGATGTTTACTGGTCTGCGCAAGTGTGAGTGGGTGTTTACACAGTTTGGAGTGTCTCCTTGATGACGTCATATCAGACGTATGTCCCATTTTAGCCAGTACTAGATCGGCTCTGAAGAAAGTTTTTAGCTGTTCATCTGAGGGTAAGAATCAAATACATATCTCTAAAATTCTCGTCTGAGTCAGTTCTCTTATCCGCCGACTGGGAGTCAGAAGATCGCAGTCATTTAGGAGGAAGCAGAATTTATATCTAGTCTTTTTATTAACCCTTCGGTCAAGATACAGGGTTTATCATATCCGGCAACCCCACCACTACATTCGCCATCGAATCGTAGGTATATAATTTGTCCGTAAGTCCGATTCGGGTAGAAATCTTGCAGTGGGCTCTTGGACTATTATATTTAATTACTATGATTAGGCTTAGAGCCTGTTCAGATGAGGCGTTTTACGCGCGTTGCCACTCGCGCGTTGACATTCGCGCGTACCCGAGGTACTAGAGCTACATATTATATCCCGTCCAGATGCCTACGCGCGTTTCCTCACTCGCGCGTAAAACGCGTGCAATGAGCGGGACTCTCGACTCGCCCGTGTTACGCGCGAGCGCCGCGCGAGTCGAGATACTTAGGCACCTATGCTGCGTCCAGCACTACGCGCGAGTCCGTTGCGAGTGGACGTATTTGATTTACAAAATGTAGCGTGATAACTTCGATACGGAACTTTTCATTGATGAAGTTGAAAAAAGAGTAGCCATATGGGATATGGAATCATCAGATTATTCCAATAGAGTGATAAAACGCAGGAACTGGGAAGAAATTGTAGAATTGGGTGCACATTAAATCGTCGACGTTCTCTTCGTTTACGATGTTTCCAACGACGGTAGGCAAGCCACAACACAACCGTTGTTTCAGATTCCATGTTTGTAACTGGCTGGATCCCTCCCAGCGTAGAAACGCGCTTAAAACGCGGTATCTGAACGCAATAGAAAATGAGACGCGCGAGTGAACTCGCGCGTAAAACGCCTCATCTGAACAGGCTCTTAAAGTAACCTATTGACTTAACTGACTCCTCAGGGTAACACTTTAGTGCCAAATAGAATTTAGAGTTTCTTAATAAAAATGAAATGTGTAGGTTTACCACTTTAATACCATTATGCAATGTAAATAATTGGGGTATGAGGCTGACTCATTTCTGTGTCCGTTTCACAGATCATTTTTTTTTCATGCAAGTAGTTGAACAGCCTTCTGTACCCTGCCCGGCTGAAATATTTTTTTAATCTTGTTTCCCCGGCATTTGAACCCAGGACTTCCGGTGCTAAACCCGTTGCGCTTACTATTGAGCCACGGAAGTGGTTAAAGTGTCTCATGGATATGATAATTCGTTATTTGTTTTGATATTTACGTGACGTAAGACGACCCTGAATAAATTTTTATATCTAGGAGTACAGATTTGGAGCTTTTTTATCTTACAGAAGAAGATGGACCAATTTCATCAGACATGGTTTCCGAATGTATCCGATGCGGACGTGAACTGAACCGAGCAGCGATCAAGCGCGCGAACCAGTTAGTAAAGAATGGAATCACTTTGGAGGGATATTCCCCTGCAATGCTGCATTTCTTCTCACCAGACCTGCCTAGAGACGTGAAGAAATCTTCAGAAGTCTCTCAGGAATTGCTGTCAGCGACTAAGTTAATGCGAATGAAGCTATGTTCTAGGTAAAATAAAACAGATACTAAGAGTAAAGTTTAAGTCAGAACTTAAATAATTGTTTTGTATAGGGTTACCAATAGGCACTGTAAAAGTTAAAAAATAGTTTAAAATTATTTTTGGGCGCTAATATATTATACAGCATAATAGATAAACGAATAAATTGAAATCTTTAATGATTTTAATATTAATCTTAGAAAAAATTGCTTTTTTAATTTATCATTAATTCTTCAAATACGTATTCTTATAGTACAACGTTGATTGATATGCTTATCAGATGTTCCGCTATGCAAGCGTCTTTGAATAAAAAGATATTCCCATATCATGTTCTTAAGTCCGCTCTTAAATTTTTTATCTAGGTACCTACTATAAGAGCTAGTGATAGAGTCCTCAAAAAGAACTAAGGAATTCCTGAAATAAAACCTCGAAATATAATAATCTTAATAGGTTTCGCAAAATTATTTAAACCTACCTTCCAGTTCTGATGTAACTCCAAACACATTCCTCTCATACTTGGAGCACCGAGTGATCCGACCGCACGAGATATTCTGCAAGCCCTTCAGCACAATATGTCTCGACGACAAATACCGCAGTATAGACGGCACTTGCAATAACAAACAGCATCCATCGTGGGGACGCCGAGGTGCGCCGTTTACAAGGATCGCCACACCGAGGTATTCTGATGGTAAGTTGTCTTTTTGTTTTACATGTTAAAGTATATCCTTTAACCCTTAGCGTTCCTTAGGGGCCAACCGGCGTATTTTGTTCCGCAGATCTGCGTGATTACGCTTAAGATGCTGCGGTATTGTCAGCGTTGGCAATTGTTAACTGTAGTAAAAACGTGCTCAGTCTCTGTACATAAAATTAAAAACATTCACAGGCAAGTGTAGAAAGTGAAAATGTGTGTTGTAAGTGTATTCTTCTCACTTAAAATAAGACTCCGTTTCACTCGTTCCGCTGCGAAAATATGCCGGAGTTAAACACCCGAACTACTAACTAGAGGAGTACCACAGGGCTCCATTTTGGGTCCTCTGCTTTTTATTTTGTACAGTGCTGACATCATAAATGAAATAAAGTATAGTCGATACCATATGTATGCTGATGATTTGCAGCTTTACATTTGTTTTCATCCCATGCGTACTGTTGAAGCCATTAGTCAGTTGAATTTGGACCTGGCAAGTATTTCAAAATGGTCTGAGCATAACGCCTTGGTGCTCAATCCATCAAAGACTAAATTCATGGTTTTAGGAACACCAAATCAAATAGAAAAAGTGGATCTATACACTCTAGATATAAAAATTCAAAGTCAGCCTATCGAACGTGTTTCTGAAGCCCGAAATCTTGGAATAATCTTTGACGAACACCTTAGATTTGAAAAATACATTAGCACAACTATTTCAAGCTGCTTCTACCGATTGAAGCTCTTGTACCGTATAAGAAACTATATTACCACATCCCTACGTTTAAGGTTGTGCGAAGCACTAATACTCTCGAAATTTAATTTTGGAGATACAATGTACGGTGCAAGATTGCTCTCGAGAACTAAGAATGCTATACAGCGAGTTCAGAATGCCTGCGCTCGCTTCTGTTGGGATATACCACCAAGAGCTCGTGTAACTCCATACCTCATAAAGTCCAAATCACTCAACATGGACGGTCGCAGGCGTTTGCACTTTGCTGCCATGCTCTTTGATGTGGTGATGTCGAAGGTTCCAAGATACCTCTACAGCAAGTTTTCATGGGTGGATGGAGAAAAAAGCTCGCACTTCACAAGAGCCTCCACATATATGATGTCAGTGCCAAAATTTCATACAACTGCCTTTAGGGGCAGTTTTATATACAACGCAACTAAGTGTTGGAACAACCTTCCACCACCTCTACGTCAGCCAATGACAAAAGAAATTTTCAAAAATAAATATAAGGAAATACTACTAAAAGAATTTATAGGAGAAGCTTAGTTGCGTTGTATACATTATATCACTGTGAACTCCACACATCAAATATACATACACACACACACACAACATGCACACTCACAACTACACATACAGTCACTGCAGTCACACTTTACTGGTTTAATTTTGGGCAAATTATGTTTTTTCTTTATTTTTATTTTTTATCTAATGTTTTTAATAATAATTGTTGTCATAGGAAATAGGTTAAGTTTTACTGTAGCTTTTGTTATTTTTGGCTGATGCCTCAACATTGGTGAGGTTCTGAAAACCAGCGCTATGCCAATAGTATTGACATAGCACAAGCTGAGTAACCTCACCATTTAGGTAGCTGGCAAACAAATTTTTCTTTTTTATGTTTTACTGATTTTATATTTTTATTTGTTCTCATTGTTTGTTTGTTTTGTGCTTAATAAATCTATTCTTATTCTTATTCTTTATTCTAATGAAATTGTATATCTTCTTTCCTTTCAGGAATTTATGCGATGCCTGTCGCTAAAAGCGGTCGCCCGCTACCAAATCCCCGGATTATATCGACGAGGCTGTTCACAGATCGACCAATAGCGAGTCGAGTCTTCACATACTTGAACATGCAGTGGGGACAATTTGTGACGCATGATTTACTGTTCCAGGTCATGGAAGTTACTGGTAATTAATATTTTATATAAATCAATAATACAAATAATCAATAAAGCGTTCGAGTTGAGTTATATTAGCATAATGCAGTTGAAAAATTTCAAACATGTCCTAGATTCGTAGCGCAATTTAGACGGTACGGCCTACGATACGGTACGGTACGAACAACTGGCGAAAAAGTATTGAAATAGACGATCTGTCAGTTGTATGAGACATAAATTGAAATTTAAATACTTTTACCGGATTAAAACGCGATTTACAAGCGTGGCCACGGCTAGTCTGCTAATCTGTCTACAGTCAGTATAAATAATAAATAGCGAAAAGTTATTTTATTTAAATGTGTGATACTCGCGTTGTAAAATTTCTTATAATTAATATCAGATTGACGATACGAGAACTTTATCGCAAGTTGTTCGTGCTATTATTTATTTGTAATCAAATCCACGAGTAAAACCGGGCAATTTTAATAGTTCTAAAATATTTTTAGTTATATTTTATTTAAAAAACTGAATTCTTTGATTAATTCACTGATGTTTGAACATAGACGAGGGTGGCATTCAATGTTGCCTGGGAAACGGCCAGGATGTCCTCCCACAAGACATGCAGAACGACAAGTGCATTCCCATATGTATACCGGACGACGACATGTTTTATCGACACTTTGGTATAAAATGCCTGAACTTTGTGAGAAGCGTCACAACGCCGAAAGACGATTGTAGCTTGGGCCATGCTGAACAGGTTGGTTTCTCATTCGTTTTTATTTTTATCACTTCTGGCCAAAGCGAAGCTGAACAGTTTTTTAACGGACTTGAATTTAGTTCACTCTCGGATATTTCTCGGTCAGATGCCTCGCTTTCTCTCTGCTTGTCTTATATTTTAAACATCAATGGAAATTGCAAGATATAATCGAGTATATATAAAAAATACCTTTCCACAAAAAAATAATAAATCTTGTTTCTGCTACGTATATTTAACATAATTCATAGATATAATAATCTGTTGTAATGTTAGATAATTACAAAATACTTCTTTACTCAAGAACTTTTTCTTTTATTAAACAATAGTTTTTTGTCAAATAAAATATCCTAACACAGCTTCGCCCTAATGAGGTCAGTATTTTTTATTTATATCTTCTAAAAATTCATAGATTTGGGGCCCCAAAGCATAGCTTGTAAGTTGGAGCCCCCAAGTTTTTAGTCCTTTATATGTTTAATATAAAGGACTAAAGAAGAACATAAACTTAGAACATAACTCATAAGCATTCTTATTATTCTAGATGAATACAGTAACTAGTTACCTAGACGGGTCCCCAGTGTATGGCTCAGATCCGAAGGTATCGTCCAAACTACGGTCTAAATGTGGAGGAAGGCTCAAGGAGGAAACGAAGAATCATTGTAAGAAGGGCTATCTTCCATCAGTCAATGATAAAGCAGCTGTTTGCGACTTGAGGAATATGTCGGAGCCCTGCTATCTTGCAGGTAGTATTACGACATAATAAATAACACGTATTGCATTCCTATCTATACTAATACTAGCTGACCCGGCAAACGTTGATTTGCCATGTAAATATTTTCTATAAAAGCAGGGGTTGGTGATAAAAAAGTAAAAATTTAAGGTTGTATGTATTTTTTAATGCCACATTATAAAAAAATATAAACAAAAAAATCACTTAGGGGTATGAAAAATAGTAGCCGATTCTCAGACCTACTGAATACGCATATAAAATTTGGTAAAAATCGGTAAAGCCGTTTCGGAGGAGTACGGTAACTAACATTGTGACATGAAATTTTATATATTAGAAGATTATAAAGAGGAAAGATTTGTTTGATTGTTACGATTTATCTTAAAACAATTGGACCGATTTTTAAAATTCTTTCACCAATTGAAAGCTACAGTTATCAGTAATATAGGCTATTTTTTATTATTATTTTTTTTCATCTTCATTGCACCCGTACTCAATGAAACAATATATTACAAGAGTTGTATATATTGTTGAATAGATTACATCGTACAACTAAAACGCGGCTTTCTTAACTTATATATTCAAAGAAAACTTAGTGTGAGAAATATTTAACATGGTTTCTAATAGTGATTTCAAGTTAAATATGAATACATTTTCAGGAGACACCAGAATAAACCAGACACCCACACTGGCAGTGCTACACACGCTGCTACTGAGGGAGCACAACCGCGTCGCTGACACTCTGAGCTCCATGAATCCCCTGTGGACTGATGAGAAGATCTTTCAAGAGGCCAGGAAGATTGTCATCGCTGAAATACAGCATATAACCTATCAAGAATGGTTACCTTTAAATTTTGGTAAGGCTCGAAAGATAAGGGCGATTATCTAATCGATGATAATGTGAGGAATACTTTATTTTTTTATAATTTATAAGGCTAAATATATTTATAGATAATCTATGAAATACTTAATATCTCAGTCAGAAAGTCAATGTCACTATTTTGGTAGGAATTCTGGGAACAACAGCTCTTGATCCCAATGTAGTCAATAAAAACAAGAATATCTAGGTATCATCTGACGACTGATTAGTAGAACACTGGGTCTTAAGTTCGAATCCCTCCGGGACGAAATGTTTATAACTTTCTGTAAGCATGTCTTCCCCACGTCTGGTAACTTCGGGCATTGAACGGGTGAGAAGAATATCGAAATTCCGACCGCATAACGAACAACCGTTCATACCTAGATATACATACGTAAAGTGCACTTTGCGCCTTTTGGTTTTAGTCTATGGATTTCCGAATGCTCAAAGTAAAAAGTAGGTCAACAGCGTATCATATACTGATGTTCTGTGGCTGAGGTATCACTTACCATCAAGTGAACCTAACTTTTCAAAAAAAAAAATTTTTCAATATGCAGGTGAAAGCTATTTGCGATATTATGGAATCTCGCCGACATCGTTCTACAGTCGAAGTTACAACGAGGAAGTGAACCCCGGTGTCATCAACGGTTTCGGCGCAGGAGCTTTCAGGTTCCTGCACACGATGATCCCGGACTCCATCATGGCGTGCTCAGCGAGCTACCAAGCGGCGTATTTGTATAAGTGAGTGTGCAATCCTTATTTGGCAGCAATCAACTAAAGATAAGACGTATTTACGCTACCAGATTTTAAAACCAGGGCTACGCTTGGAAGCCCTGGTGCGAGTGGGAAAAACTTACAAGTATGAAAGTATTAGCTATTCGGATGCGTTTAGAGTTGAAGTTGAAAATACCTGCATAGGAAAACCAAATGTCTTAGAAATAGGGATGCAAGTATTTTATACTTTAAAGCATTTTCTTGCAAATACGATTGTGCTTCTTATCTCTAAGCATGTAGGGATCGTTTTCCTATGCAAGTATTTTTTACTAAAGCGAGTTGGAGCTCGATGAAAGTATTATGAAACCTGGTTTTCGACTCTGGTATTTTTATGGATTCGTACTTGGAAGCACTGGTATCGAATTTTGCCAGTATATCACATCGCTACAATCAACTACAGATCCGAACTTGAATTCTAAAAAAGCAATTCCAACGATGGAGTTATTTTTTATTCTGGAGTAATCACTTGTATAGGATCTCCTAGCATACGGACTACATTTTTGGACTGCTTTTTATTATATATCTATTTTATGTTGGTTGACTTCAGTGGCTCAGTGGTAAACAAGATGCGTTTAGCATCGGACGTCCTGGGTTCGAATCCCGGGAAAAAGATTTAGAAACGTTGGTTCGGTCGGGCAGGGCACAGAAGACTGCCTTTACTTGCTAATTAAAATAATTATGAATAAAAATGATCAGCAAAGCAGACACAGAAATGGGTTTGCTCCATGGCTCTCTAGGAGACTTGGGAATTTACTTTTCATACTGGTTCGTTTAGTGTCTAAAGCATTCTACTACTATTTTTACTTCTCATTATAATTAACCAAGGTTGATCTTCCGTTTTGTGTTATTTGTCATCGTTTCTATAATTTCCTTTCAGAATAAGTGACTATTTCTTCAATCCAAGCCTCGTTGAGGCCAGTAAAGACTCATTTGACGATATCGTGCGCGGCATCGTCACTCAGCGAGCTGGTGAATCGGATCCATATTTCACTAGTGAAATTACCAATTTGTTGTTCAAATCTCGAGATAAATGGGGCATGGATTTGATTGCGATGGATATTCAGAGGGGAAGAGACCATGGAATAGCCTCATATAATGATTACAGGTAACTCTTTTATAAAAAAAATCAAAACAAATAAGATTTTACATACATACATACATATACATCACGCCTCTTTCCCATTGGGGTAGGCAGAGATCACGGAATTCCATATGCTCCGATCCTTACATACCACTTTCGCTTCTTCTACTTTCATCAATGCTTTCATACACACTCGTCGGTTACGAGTACTTTTGACCTGGCCCTTTTGCAGAACGTCCCCGATCTGATCAAGGTACGTTCGCCTAGGTCGACCACTTCCGACTCTACCACTCACACCAGTTTCATAAATCTTTTTCGTTTCCCCACTTTCATCCATCCTTTCTACATGCCCAAAACAACTGAACATACCTTTCTCACGTCACTACTATATAAGATTTTAATTAGTAAATAATTTAATTTACTGTTTCAATATTCAATGTACAGAGAGACATGCGGATTAAGAAGAGCAACATCATTCCAAGATTTAATTGGTGAAATTTCTCAAGACGTAAGTGAAATACGACTTGCTTTTTAACGTATTTTTGTAACAAAAATATTATTGATTTTTGATATTATTTCCAGCGTATAAACACCCTCTCTCAGCTATACGACTGCGTTGACGATGTGGACTTATTTGTTGGAGGCGCGATGGAGAGAGACATCGAAGGTTCTGTTTTGGGACATACGTTCCAATGCATTGTCGCCGAACAGTTCTACAGAACTCGTATCGGTGACAGGTTCTTCTACGACAACGGTGAAATGCCGCATTCATTTACGCCTGGTTAGTATTATATTGACATTATCTTTCGTAATCTGTACTAATATTATAAAGAATATTTTCGTCCAAAAATTAAAAAAAAAAATTTAGGGGTGGATTACCCCTAACATTTAGGGGGATGAAAAATAGATGTTGGCCGATTCTCCTAGATACCGGATAAGCACAAAAAATTTCATCAAAATCGGTCAAGCCGTTTGGGAGGAGTATGGCAACGAAAACTGTGACACGAGAATTTTATATATTAGATATTGGACCGATTTTTAACATTTTTAAAAGTTATCAGTGAGTAACATAGGCTATTTTTTCATTTTTTTCATCTTCATTGCACCCGTGCGAAGCCGCGGCGAATCGGTAGAATATACTAATATTATAAATAAGAAGGATTTGTTTGTTCGTTAAGATTTAACTTAAAAACTACTCGACCGATTTTAAGACCCGATTTATTATTTATCCCGACGCTAGCTATTCTAGTCAGACTATCTGCAGTCAGTATACATAATAATATATAGCGGAGTTATTTTATTAAAATGTGTGATACTCGCGTTATAAAATTTGAAATTTCTTATAATTAATACCAGATTGACGATACGAGTACTTTATCGCAAGTTCTTCGCGATTTTAATTAAATGATGCCATGATTTTAAAAATTCTTTCACCGTTCTTTCAACATCTTCACTGAGTAACACAGGCTTTATTTATTTCCAGAAATAATTAGAGATCCCTACTAAAACTTGAATAATGTAACCCAAGGTGTAAAAACTCCTCTCACGGTATGTTAAGATATTAACTGAGTTTAACGTATGTTTACAGAACAATTGAAGGAAATCAAAAAAGCCTCAATGGCACGTCTCATTTGTGACAACACAGAGGGTGTAAGACTCATGCAGAAGAAGGCTTTCGAAGTAGAATCTCCATATAACCCTAAATACAGCTGTGACGATTTCGAAAATATACCTCACGTGGATTTGACGGCGTGGAAACGACCCAAGTTCGAACTCTATGATTGATATAAACTAATTATAGTATGGAATATATAAAATTGTTCATCATGAAAGCTTTTGTGATATGAAGAAGTCCATCACTTTGCTGTTCTGTAGTCATTTAAATTAACTTTATGACTATCTTATAATGCTATTCTTTCTCACGTGCTGTTATTTATTAATATAATGTTATTTTTTAGAATATTCAATAGTTTTATTTTGTAACCCAATGATCTCGGGCTCGTTGGCGCGTTTGGCAGAACACCTGCCGTGCGCATCGATGGGTCGTGGGTTCGAATCCCACCGGGACGACATGTTTATAATTTTCTGTAATCATGTCTACCCAAACTGGTAAATTCGGGCATTGAACGGGTGGGAGGAATATCAATATTCCGACCGGGTAACGAATCACCGTTAATATATGGATAAACCATGAACCGTTTCGGTTTAAGTCTATGAATTTCTGAATGCTAGAAGAAAAACGTAGGTCGACAGCGCATCATTGACTGATGTTCTGTGACTGAGGTATCACCTACCATCAAGTGAACCTCATGCTCGTCTGTCGATATCTGACATAAAAAAAATAACCAACATCGATAAACTCCGCAGTAAGTGACGACTTTGAGCATTTGTGATGAATTATAATTATATTTTTCCGTATACATTATAATATCTTAATTCTAAGGAATGTTTAGAAAAGAAATATATGAATTTAACAGTTTATTGAACTATAAAACTTTTAACAATATTTATTACAAAACCTTGAAATTATAACATTAGTATAGTATAGGATAAAATATCAGTCTTAAGTCTAAGCTTGTGTATGTTTGGCGGAGTCCACCATAAAGGCAGATCATACTTGTCTAATTACAAGAGGATTTTATCTACGTACCTAACTCCCGGTTTCTGGAAAGCTTTAATTAATATTGTTTGTGTTGTTATTGCAAATTAGCAGAGGGCCTAGCACGACCGACTATCGAAAAAGTATTCGAATCGTCCATCTGGCAGTTGTATGAGAGATCATTTGAAATTTCATACAAATGACAGCTCGACGATACGAATACTTTTTCGCAAATTGTTCGTGCTAGGACCCTCAGATATAGTTCTACTAAAACACTGACAAATTAACCGCATCCAAGTACTCTAGATTGCATTGCAACAGTGCATTAGTTAAATATTAATCAACCTTATAGAAACTGGGGGTAAATTATGTTTAAGTTGTATAAAATTATTAGTCTCTTCACTTAACGATAATAAACAGGGTGAATTTTTCAAGTGGGCATACATGGCCAAATCCGAAACTATGAGGAATAGCGTATTCAAAGGAATCTCTGAGCTGATTTTTATGTAAAAACTGCATAATTGGATTTTTGACAAATCAATATCCCTAGTCAGGAACAGAACAAGAGGAATAGAAGAAGAAAAAAAACATATTGTATTATTTACACCATTCGATAGTGTTGCTAATAGGGAGCGAATTCAGGGAACCAATGACATACGGTAAACATTAAATTTTAGTATATACCACTGTATAGCTACCATATTGTCTAACACCTGAAGCCCAAGCACCAACTTTCGAGAAATATTACTTTCGCTTTCGGTAGTTGGGTCTCTTGATAGCTCTTATTCATGGAACTTCCAACATTATTTTTAATATTCAATATTGGAACTAATGCTTTGAGGGTTTTACAAGCTTTACAACTTTTGGATCCTACTACCAATCCCGATTGTGTGATTACATTTATAACTCTACAAGATAAACTTTATAAAGTATTATTTTACAAATACGATTGTGCTCCTTATTTTTAAGCTTATACGTATCGTTTTCCAAGTGCAAGTGCGAGTATTTTCGTATGAAGAGTTCGGAGTTCGATGGACTCGTCCGAATAACCAGTTGGAACTAGACCATATACTTGAAAGTATTATCAAGTATTTAAACAACCTGGTTGTCTACCCTGGTATTGTTGCGGACTCGTACTTGGAAGCCCTGATTATTTGGCGAGTATATCTCATCGCTACCGTGAATGTTATAAGAATTCTCATTCTTTAGTACAAAAGTGACAGGTAGTTCGAATTAAGCAAAGGTTAGAAAAGTTAGGCAAGATTTCAGCTTGGAGACACTTGTCAAAACAATATCACTAAAATAAAGGCGGTATATGCTTGAGTTAGTTAAAGTATTATATTTTGTATCGCTCTGTCGAATACTAAATGAATTTAGAACGACAGATAGACAACAGACTATCTATTGCAAGCTTATACCACTTTTAGTATGAATAGGTCTTGGTGTTTATATAATATAGTACTTGGTATACATAACAAATAAAGCTAATATATCTATATAAAATGATATACTTATACTATAGTGAAAGGTTTATTATACTACATATTACTAAATAAATATAACCTTGACACTGCCCAACTTAAAAATCTATTATTGGGCAAAATATGAATTTATAGTAAAATGCCTCTCTATCTTGGTTGCCTCTGTTGCTGTCAAAAATCTATTAGAAAAAGTTTATAACAATATCAATAAGTATATAGAAGACGAAAATCCTAGATGTATTCCATAACATAATATTTTAATAAAATAACATTTTAAATCAAGGACTGAATGGGGTACCGTAACCTTTATAATTCACAGGAATAATACCGGTATAAAATACGATATCGAAATATCAACCTTTTTAAATGGTACCTTTATTTAACCCTTTTTTATTTCGGTAGCCTAAATGACTAACCTTGAACCTATTGTGGCCCGAGACAAGTTGCGACTTGAATTAGTGAGACAGAGTTTGAACGCGTTTTTATTATCGTTATATCAAGAAAGAGATTTCCCGCGCTTATTTATATACTACTTCGCATGGAACGTTTTAAATTTTAATGTTTATAGATAGTGAGAAACCTAAACATATAGATTTAGGTTTTCTTTGGAATTTCGTTTCGTTTCGAATTTCGCTACCGATATTTAACCTTTTAAACCGTTTTAAAAGCATACCGAAATAAAGGTATTGAATTGAATCGGTATCGTTATGACAAATTTCATATGGGTACCGTTTCAAAAAGGTAGCCCATATCAATCGGTTATTCAGTCCTTGTTTTAAATTGTCTTTGTATTTGTGGTTTACATTTTAACCCATTAACTGCCAAAATTTATTTGATACATACATACATATATGCACAAAGGTTGTGTAGCAGTATAATAATTATTAAATTCAAATTATGTGTCTTGAATTTTTTTGATATTTGGGTTAGTATTAAATCTATTTTGGAAGTTATTAAAGTGGCAAATATATGTCTACAGGACACACTTGGTGTTGAATTCAGTGGATGCACTGACTTAAGGCCACAAGGTACTCGTTGCCTTAGATTTCATCATTCATATTAATAAATTCCTACCTTGCCTGTTGCCCCACAGGGAGCTCAGCCGGCTCTGTACGTTACTCCAAGACACGGAATTGTTCATCAAGTGGGAGAGGCCGGTGTTGGGGCGAGCTATCCTCTGGAGCAGCGGCCGCTTGTACAGCCTCGTGGACTCCTCTCTCTGATCTTCGGTCACTTTTCTATCATCTAAGTGGTTGATCGATGGAAACTGAGATATTACAAATAGCCTGAAACAAGAGGAAGTTTCTTTGTATCTACTTGATTTATTTCAATACATTTATATGTTCAAAGCATATATACCCATGACCAAATCACCTCTATGCCAGTTTTACGGATAACCTAATAATAAATTATTGGTCTCTAGTGAAACAAGCTTGTACTATAATATAGTGTTCGGATGAAACAGTATCTACATAATGGGAATAATATAAACTATTCAGACTATTTTTTGCCCATCAAACTAACTAGTTTTTAATGTGTAATTAAGATACTCTAAGTTAAATAAACTTAAAAATTATTTAGTGACTTTCCACAAACATCGGTACTTAAGTTGTAAATTAAATTAAAAATACCTATATTGCAAGTACTCATAGAAAGTACCACCATTGAAGTAACTCGGTGCAGCGGGGTTGCCCATCAAGGACAGATATTGTAAATTCGGACAAGACTCCTTTAATTTCCCCACCCAGGGATATAAAGAGGCTATTTTACAATAATTCAACCTGAAAAAAACAAATGAAGGTTAAGATTTTTAATAAACTATGGAATGAGATTTTGAAAATGAACTTCGAAACATCTCAAAGTCCAAAATAACCTCAAACTTTGTGAGATTAATTTAAAGCATTTAAATAATTATTTTCTGAATGTAGCTAAGACACAGGAGCAGTCTGGATAAGTTTTTGTTTAAAGTATATACATAATATGAATTGGCAATAAATTATTATTTATATCTATCTTTCAAACATATAAGAAACATTATAATTTACCATAATAACTGTAATTTAGGCAATGGTGGTAGAAAGCTGCTTTCTGTAATTGGATTATCGTCCGCTATCAGTGATGTGAGGTGCTTGAAGTGAACTAGAGGTTCCAAATTGCTGTAATAAGTTTAATATTTTTACTAAATGACATACATAACAAATGTATATATCTCATTGGAAAATATTATGATAAACATAAGGGCTTCCTATTATTAAGTATTCCATCAATGAGTTTTGACTGTTTTATTTTTTTCAGTACTTCAAAACCAAATTAAAATATATTTATTAAAAATAATCACATTGGCTTTAGTGAAACATACCACAGCTTAAACAGCTTCTAAAAAAGAAATAGTTAACAGATAGTGTGTCTGTTACTATGGCAATACATACTTTTTTACTGTTTCTGAAAGGAATTTGTTACTGAAAAGGAAATGTGCTTAAAAACATGGCACTCTTCACTCTAGCATTTTTATTACAAAGCTTCAATTTGTTAAACATTAAAAAAGCATTATGTTAGCAGAGCCACCGGTCTTTATTAGAAAAAGTGAAAAACTTACGTTATCTTATTATGACTGATATCTAAATACTGAATGTAGTTACAAAACTTCTCAACAATAGTTCTTGGTATTTCATATAATCTCTCATAGGCCAGTGTTAACTTAGTTGAGTCTTCTTCTTCACCATTGCTATCTTCTGCCCTAAAATATGGGATAATGGTTTTAGTAAGGTGTATGATAAAAATGTAATAAAATCCCATGAACAATAACTTAAAATATTTACGTAAAATATTTTCAGTAAAAGTATTGAATAAGGTAAATTGTCATAAAAACTGGTTCCAAACAGTTAATTGCATCAATCATGTACAAGCTACATCCTAGATAGCATACTCACCCAATTATATTGGAAGAAATCGACGCTTGCGGCATTGCTGTGACGGAATCTACTAGAACGTTACTTGAGACATCCACAGCAATAATACCTTCATCGTGTTTCGCAGGCACGCTGAAAGGACTGGAAATAGGACATTAAAATTCAATCAGGTAATCCAAAAATAAAAAACCAGTCCCATTATTATAACTGAAATTAACATAAATTTTAATAGTATAAAAGATAAACATTCCGTTAATATTTTTATTAATATGGCTTGTATTATCTCTAATGGCTAGAAAGATGATAAGTTACTTACTCACTTAAACACAAGGTTTCAGAAAACAATAACTCGCGTAAATAATTAAATTTTTATTTTTATTTGTTTCGGAACTTCGTATTATTTTCAATTTTTTTTATAAGGTTGTCATTAGACATGGGTAACACTGCGCTGCGCCGCGCAATTGCGCCGGCACGCTTCAGTGCGCAGGGTGAGTCAGCTCACACATTCATAATGTGTTGGCGCACGGCGCAGTACCCACTCACTGAGTGAACTATGAGCGTGGGGTTGCGTGCGTTTCGGAGGTTTCACTGCTCGCTTTGCGCGTCCTATTTTTACTGCGTTGTGGCGCAATTTTGAGTTGACTCAAGGAGCCGACACACTACACTGCGCCTGAGTTGCTGAGTTGGCGCAGGGAATTTCGCTGAGTTACCCATGTCTAGTTGTCATTGTCAAATTCAATAAAATTCAAATAGAACATAACACATAAGTATAATCTGTCATGTAAAAGTTGTCAGTCTATGATTTTTCTAATTTTGGCTTTTGATTTAATATTATGTATTCATAATATTATAATATATAAAATTTCCATGTCACAATCTTAGTTACTGTACGTTTTTTGTTTTTATTTTTTTATAATGTAGCATTAAAAAATACATACAACCCTATATTTTCACTCTTCTATTACCAACCCCTGCTTTATTTTGTCAAAAATCTAGACCCGTGCGCAGCCGGGGCGGGTCGCTAGTATTATTATATGTATACATGATATAGATTATATTGGTTTATGGTTAAATTATTTAAAATACCAATAGTACATTTACTATTTAATACAATGCCAATGCAGTAACACCACTATTTCAATGTTTTTAATTTATATGTATGTATTGCAATCAATGTATAAGGTTTATGATTTATTATTTCTTAATTTTTATTATTTTTGAATTGTTATTATGTTGGTTTTTATACAAAATATAAATAATTTAACAAACTTATTTGAAATATATCAACTTCGTTTTTCTGCATGTAGGTATAATCACTTTAATACTCTTCTCATTAAACGCGATAAAAATGAAGACACAAACAAGACTCACTATATATCTTTCTGGGCCAGATCATCCATTTTCTTACACTATTGATGGGTAAAATTAAACTAATAGCTATTGAACTCTAGGAAAATAATTCGTGAATCTATTCCGTGTACAATATATCAAACTGTGGCACAACAAGGGTAGATAAGAAATGTTTATCGGAAAGTTAGTGACCTGTATTGTTGTTTATTTACTTGTACCATATTATGTAGTAATTGTACGAAATCAATGCATTGCGCAATTATTTGGCAGGTTTTATAAGTACTAACAGAGTTGTATAATGCTGTTTGCATGCACGATGCAATTCGTTGAACAATAATAAATTGCAGGCATTAAGAAATCAATATTAATGTTGCAGAGTTATTAATTAATATCTGATTATCGTCGACTAAATATTATAATTAATATTTAGAATTATCGGGAGTGTGTATGTTGTTTATCACCATTCATTAGTTTAATTAATGAAGATTTGTGAAAATCTGAACTTCAGTATGGAGAATATAATGAACTCTACACTGAATAGAAATAAGATATAAATTATTTTTTATCGAGATATTTTAAGGCGTTGATCAGGTTTTGAGCGAAAATTATACCGGAAGATTGTTTTGGATCTTGGAGGTCAATAAAATATATCGTAATCCAAACTATTTATAACTTCGTTTTACATGTGTTATAATGTAAGAAATAATAATATTTGTTTCACTTTCAAGGTCCGTCTTATGCAGCAAAAAAAATATATAGTATATATATTTTTTTAGATAATTGGAATCATTCATTTCAACAGTTTTTATGTACTCTTAACATTTTAAATTTATTTATTTACGCTGTACATTCGTGATTGTTCAAAATTATAAGGAACTTTTTTCCTCAAGTGGATTCTGAGAAATTAGGGTAATCTTATAATATTACCATATCGGATATAGGTAAGTATAGGTAGTGACAAATAAAACACGATAAGACACCGATAGTATATTGAGATCAACAACATCAAATTGACATAGACTTATACTAGTGATATGTTTACATTTCTATACCCGTACACTTCATTCACAGAATCGTATCAAATTGATCCAGGGGACCATGAACTCTTAGATCAGGTCAATTTAACACTTTAATTAAACTGCCCTGCTATTTCGTACCATAAGCGCCATAAAAACAGGCCAGCCAGAGATCACGTGATTCAAGCCGGGCAGCGATCAAGTGACGTCACAAATCTCATTCTATCCTGCATTGATGTGAGTTAGTGTACCATATTGATTATATATTTGAGTAAGTGAGCGATCTAAGTTTTGCCTTACCACATACTGTAAACAATTCGAAACAAATTTAAAGTACTGTTTGTATAGTTGACAGCACCGACAGTGGTGCTTAGTATTGCTTCTTAAGGTGACACTAGTCGACATTTTTTCCATAGAAATTTCGGGGGGGTATTACTCCACTATTTAGCACCGTATATGCAAAGTTATACATGATATCGTTTTGTCTCATTATTAATTTTGTCTGTGCAGAAACAGAATGGTAAAATAAAAAACCATTAAAAAGTTACGAGCTACCAAAGATTCGTTTTTATTGCCATTTTTTAACACAACTTTGGGCTTAATTTAGTAATAAAAGAAGTATCAAATTTTCAAAACAAAGTCGCTACAAACAATGCACGATTATCGAAGAATACAATAACTTTTATTTGTAATTGATTTATGCAGTGGTTTTTTCATAAAACTCGGTTTTCCAAAGGCTTTTTCGTATTTTTTTAGACGCCCCTTTTACTATGAATTATCGTGCATCTCACTTAATAATGACTGCCCCGGTGCGGTGCGGGAGAATAGCATGCTTTTTGGCGACGCCCACCAGTGAGTTCGAGCCCGCGACTTGTGCAACCTTAAGAGATTTAATAATCGTTATTGCAACTTTGTACAAGTAACTTACGCTTACCAAAGATTGAACCGCAACCCCATGATCTAAAGCGAGGATGCGGCCTAATGGGAGCGCTCTAACTTACAAGAAGCTTCTGACTTGATTACATCGTAATGGTAGAGATCGCGAAAGACCGACCCAGTCAATTTTTGGGCGATTTGGAAATTGAAAGATAATCACAGATTCATAATGTAAAAGTGATTTTCAGTAAAATTGCGCCGAAATACTCCCACTTTCATTACTCAAAAATATTAAAATTAAATAAAAGTATGTTGAAACGTCTTCACTCCGAATGGACTGATCCTCATCATCCCGTAATATAACATTACATATAGATTTTAAGCACATATAGATTATTCATTTTTTCTATCAACAACGATTAGGTACCTCTACAGGGACAATATCCTTATTACTATTTCAAAGGGTATTTTAGTAACAGAAAAGGCTAAAAACTTTGATTATTTTAAATATTGTATGTTTATCAACATTCCAACAGAATCCCAACAAAATCCCAACAGAAAGATATGTACCTACGTCCTACATATATATGTAGTATGTACTGCGTATTTGTTATTACAAATACAATGAATAAGATGTAAACTTTACATTTTAAAGGATGTAATTTATTATGCTTGTATTATGTTAACTGTGACACAGAGCAAACCTAAGATATTAGTTGTATTATAATATCTTTGGAATATATTATATAATATTATTGTTCAGAAACTAATTTAATTAATGACTGGACTAGGTATAATACCATCGATGATTGTCTAAACATATATAAATATAATATGGTTCTGACGTTTTGATGCTACGAATCACGACATTTAAACACCTAAAGGCTACAAGTGCATTTTTGCTATCGCCCCCTGAACACATAATAATAGTCTAGTCTCCCATTAGGGGGATCCAATATCTTATACAAGTAGGTTTCAACTCACAAATTCTCATAATTACTACGGATATAGAGAGAATATAATAAAATGCTGTAAATCAAGTTTTTAATGTACACACACATTATAAACTTGATTTACAGAAAATATAGTGTTAATAATACTTGCGATAGTTTTAATTAAAAATGCGCTATATTTAAAGAATAATAACAATTCCTACCTTTTAAATGGAGTACAGACATATTTCCATTGCACATTCCATTTTTAAACAGTTGTATAAATATTTTAATGTTATAATAATATTTTAAACGATTGGAATAATTATATTATTAGTAATCCAATGATAGCTGTTGTATATGTAACAAGTGTATATACAAAAAGTAAAGTCTAATTTCAAAATCAAAACGCAACATGTTAAAATTAAAAAAAAAACATCTGAAAGGTCAAGGAACTCTTTTCTTAATCTTTAATAATTATCTACTAATAACAAGCATAAACTTTTTCAAAAATGAATAATCTAATCTATTAAAAGAACCTATATAATTCTAAAAAGCTGGACCACGTTTAGACGTAGGTACCTACTGTTACTACAATATAGATTCTTATACATTACTGTATATACGTATATACTTACTTAATAAAATACCTCTACTGATATGTATCATGATAATACCTTAAAACTAACATTTGATATGTTTTTGATATTCTTGGCCATGACTTTTATGAAGTCCAACATTGATATGTTTTCGTTACCTTACAGCTAAATATAGATTTACTTATGTAGCCTTAATAGTCTAGTAAAGAAGTAAATAATAACAATCATAATAATATATTATATAAATAAATTGTTAAACAATAAATATATTTTGCTATATTTATCACAATAAGTTGATATCATTACATACTTTAACAGAGTTAAAACCAAGTCAGTATTTCAAAAATTAATATACAGTAGATACATAAATGTATATTTAATTTTATAAATATATTTATTAATAACAATATATATTTTTATTTAACAGAGATTAAAAATAATAATTCTAGTTCCATTTTATATACGATTTGTATAAAGATTATAATTCATATAATATATATACCTATGTATATTAAGATAGTCTCATAAGAATATATTTTATAGTAGAAGAGTGCATGTCGGTATAACATTTACCACTTTACATTTGAGATCAAAAGATTAGCTTCATATTAATAATTAATAAAAATAATTTCTTAATTTTAACATAAAATTTCTACATACAACAAAAGTATAAGCTATAACAATAATAATATAATATGGCATTAAATTTCAACTAATATTGCATTGTGCTAATATGACATTAAATATTTTACTATATAATTTAATAAACATCTAAGTATACTAAACGGATATTATTTTAAAATCCTAATTTTTGTTATCACCACAGCATTGACGTATTTTTTCTTACTGACTAAAATATTTTCCTCGAAAGTCAAATTCAAACAATTTTAAACGGCGAAAATTTTAATAAAAATTAAATGTGAGCATTCGAATACATTTATGAAATTTAACTTTTTTATTACAGAAACTGTAAACAGTAAAGTAGTAATAGTTACTACGTTAGAACAATCTAACATTAAACATATTATAAGGTATTATTATATAATACTTCTTTACCTATACATAAAGTTATAGAAAGATGCAGACCATAATTGATATGTTTCGTAGGTTCTAAGCACTTGTTTGACGTGCGTTTTGATCTAGATTTCTTAAGTTTACGTAAAAATGTCAGTACACACTATAAATACCCGTCAATATACAGAAATATCATTCACTACATAAGTTAAATTCCAATTATTCAATGCTGTCTTATGTTTTATATAATAATAGATTTCCTCACATCTAATTTCCCTTTCTGTAGAGTTTAAAGATTATACAAATTCATCTAAGACATCGATTTAAAAACTTTGTAAAGTATATAGAGTATTAGCGAAGAGTTCTCATTTTTTATTTTATTTACTTCTCTGTTTTATGGTTGTCAAACATGAGTTTCATGGAATCCAGTGCTTCTTCCAGCGACTGTCTGAAGGCTTCCGTGCTGGTAAGGTTGGAGGCCATGAAAGAAGAGATGCAGAATATTATGTTGTCTTTTTTGGGGTTGTAGCTGCATCCGAAGCCGTCGGGGACAACTGCTCCGTAACCCATGAACGTACCGTCTGTTGTCGTTGTCACCTGCAGGCGGTCAAATATATCTATATTATCGAGCTAAGAGAATAATGAATATGTTCTCGTCGTTGCGTTTAACAGGTCGTGGAATTTTATTGTCTTAGGGGGGAAACAAGCCTGCGGCTAACTTGATATACCTAAAGTGAATGCCATCAAAAACATAAATTGTAAAAAAGCCAAGTCTTGCAACTCAGTTCTTCTATCGTAAAAAGTTGTGAGATCCATATAATACCAAGTCGGTCAATTTATTCAGTCTCTACTGAAGGATCCTTCTGTCTTAAGTTATTACGTAATTAGCTAACCTAACAACATCTTATAGTGATCATATCAATACCAATATTAAAAATATTTGATGTTTTAAATAAATAGATTGACTCGGCTGTCGCATGAAAACACAATGTATCTTTTTGATTTTATTAAAAACACAATGTGTATCACAACTAACACATATTATATTTTAAATTAGATTGTTTAGTGCGATTGCCAAGTAAATCTTTTTATTTTAAACATCAAAGATTTAATATTGATATTGATACATTGAACAGTCACCCATCAAAAATAGATTTTTCTGTTGAGAAATCAAATCTTGTTTAGGATCTGACGTTTATTTAAATTACTTTAAATCTAGCTTGCTGACGTCATAGACGTGTTCTTCGTTTTATATATGGACGCTGTTAAGCAAGCTGTCAACCCACAAAATTACATAAATGCAGTATTTGATTCCAATCGCTTCCTTATGAGCTGAAGTACATATTTAAAAAGAGATATATATCATTTAAGGCAACCATGTGGGTTGACACTGTGTTGAACAGTGTCCATATATTTTCGAAATTCGAATGATGTTTTAAATAAAAGATGGCGACAGTCGTAGCATGACAAACACAGAGAATTCATGCTCACACTTGTGGTTGTACTGTTCGCTGACGACAGATGGTGTTCACTAATAAATCGTTTACTTTCAAATTTATAGTTCTTGCCTTCTTTTGAGCGTCAGCTTTAAAATAAAACAAATAAATAAATAATATACTTAAACTCGAATAACTGAAACCGAAGGTGGGTAGAAGTTGTAGTAGTAATACTATTAGGAGGCAACTCAAACATCCTGATTGAAGTAGTCTGGAACCTTGAAGTGGACTGGAGGGAAGTGGGAAAGCGATCATTTTTAAAGCATAACGGAGGGGTTTTCGACCTAAAGGTCTGAATATCACCAATTCTTATATTGTATCGATTTCTTTATATAACGTACCTGACTAGTGCTCAACTTAAACTCGATCATCTTCTGATATGCGGGGTCCGTGAAGAGAGGCGGCAGGTAGCCCAGGGTCTCCCGCGCCGCTTCGCGTAGCCCCAGCAGGTGGTTGTCGATGCCCTGACCCTGGATGTTGGCCTCCATTATAGCGGTCTGCTTACGGGCTGCTTCATAGAAGAGCTCTATCTTCTTCTGCCCCTGCTTAGATAAAATAAGCGATACTTGTAGGTATGATGCTTAAAAAAATATGTTCATGCATATTTTTAATTATATAACGTCGTAGACCACCATACCTAGAACTGAAAGTGACTGAATATTGTTTTTACTATATAATAGCATTACATAATATACATTATATGTGTATCTATAGCTCTAACTGCACTAAATTTATTGTGATAATATTATTTTGCCTAAGAACCTACTAACCTACACATGAACGAAACTGATGATTAACTTTCATATCATTGAAAGATCATTAATAATATACATATTTTATATTAGTATCCTTATGATATAGGTATTATAAATTATATATATTTATGTTCTAAATCTTTGTATAAAGCAAGTAAAAAGCTAGAGTAACCAATATTAGAGTTTTATAGATTGTATGAAGAATGATAATATTATGTACTAGCTGATGCCCGCGACTTCGTTCGCGTGGGGATCACTTTATGCTGAACTTCTGAGCAAGCTTTCTTCATATTATATATCCTCCATCCTCTGTACTTGGTAATTTCTTTTCGGAAAGAGCTATCAGAGTAGTCATTGACGGTTGCTTTTGCATCATATTATCGACATGTTTAATGGTGGTTGAGGTTGGGGTTCAAATGATGATTTGAAATTCAAAAGAAATACCATAGTAATTGAAAAAATTAACCTGACTTTAAAGAAACTTTAGGGACATGCATATCAATCAAATTTTACGTCACCAAAATGCAGATATGTGTCTTTTTTCCACTAATCAGAGTTCAGTCGAAGATTGGATTCAATGCATTTTCCGTCTTAAATATATGCACGAAAATTGTACGGGGGTTTGAAAATACTTGCGACACATGGAAAAAACGCCAAGAAAATGTCTAAATACGAATAAAATGAAGGTATGGAGAAATGCAACGTAAAATGAATGAAAAAAATTGTATGGCCATGTTGGCCAAATACTTAATTTTTAATAAATTTAATTAGTGTGGAAGATACTATATCCACCTCTATATTTATTTCATTTAATTGATCACTTTTAATTTCAGATATTTTTGTTTAATTCCCTTGGAAAGGAAAGGATTGATGAAAATGCGAAATAAACGATCTCATAAGAAATACATTTTTATATAATAGAATAGTTCAATAATACATTTTCTATTTTCAATATTAGTTCTTTTAAAAATATAAAAAAATAAATACAAAAAAATATTTCCCTGAGTGATGGTTCGAACTCGCATCTGAAATTACGTAGTACGACCGTATAGCCACTATGCCACGAACACATATCGAAAAACGGCGAAATTATCAAACTATTTCATTTACATATCAAACTGTGATTGACATCTGACAATTCGAAAAAATTCAACGCGAGTCAGTTTTCATTGCAATTTGTTGAAATGATGCCTATAAAATAATATTTAAATGATGATAACTTTTTTTTCCGACAACCGATTTCGATGAAACAAAGCCTATATGTTGCCCTGGACTTTGCTTAATATATTTGTATAAATTACGCGAAAATCGGTTCAGTATCTTCGGAGATTAGCGTGAACAAACAGACAGACAGACAGACAGACAGACAGACAAGAATCTTAAAAATTGCATTTATGCATTCTGCTACCCTTCTTTTATCACCCCTCTTAATTTCTGGTAAAAATATTTAGTGAAGCGTAATTTCGATCCTACTCTTTTATTATATGTATAGATTTGAGAGGTGTTTGTTACTGATGATATAACGAGTGAAAGAAAATAATAGAAAAAAGAGCAAGAACTGAGGCGACCCCAAATAAAAAAAAGAGAATAGGGCAGAAAGAAGAAAAAATTACTGTTATGTGGTCTTAGTAAATAATAAAAACTCTTTAGACCTAAGTAGGGGATAGTGTCGTTACCTCCTGCAGGTTGAAGGAGACCTTCTTCTGTCCATCGTCAGTGGACTGTTCCGCTGAGGGCGAGTCGGGAGCGCCCATGGCGGAGGCCCAGGCCAGCGCGGCGCCGTGCGAGGCCCGGATGTTGTCCACGCGGCCGTCGCGGAAGCGCCGCAG
Organism: Anthocharis cardamines; assembly: GCA_905404175.1. Classification (NCBI taxonomy): domain Eukaryota; kingdom Metazoa; phylum Arthropoda; class Insecta; order Lepidoptera; family Pieridae; genus Anthocharis; species Anthocharis cardamines. Next base: position 12,335,025 of record FR989959.1, read on the forward strand.
AGAACACGACTCGTACGTGGATACCAAGTGGCCGTACAACCTGATGTATTATTCAGTTATACAGTTGGCGGCGGCTAAGGCTCATTTTGGATCACACAAAAGAGTAAGTAAGTAACTAAGTTATATAATATTTATTATCAAGTCGAAGTTTCGATCGTTCTTCAAGAGAGCTGATATTAAATACTGAGGTTATTGAGTGATATGGTTAGGTTAGACACGTTCATTATTTTTAAATGTCATATACTATGAATACAGGAATCAAACCTAGTACATGCCATTTACAATTGTTGTCGAATTGTTTATTGCAACTGCTCCCATCAAACGAATATTAATTTAGTGATACAATATAGTAAATATTCTAATATGTCTCTACAAAAAGAGGGATTGCTGATTTCAACCTGAACGGCTGATTCAAGGCTCAAGGCTTATGAGCAATATCTGATAATCCTCACTTGTAGTAAGCATACTGCAGGGCCAGCTGGATGTAGACGTCGGGGCTGGTGCGGCAGGACTTCATGTACTCGCGCCCGTAGCCGCGGTACGTGTACACTCGAAGATCCAGGTCTTTAATGGCTCTGCAGACAATCATTTTTATTTTAATAAATTTATTTTTAAATGGTCCTATACTATGAGATTAGATCCCCGTGTAATCTAAAAATCCCCAAAAATATATTTAGTTTATATTCACTGTTAGATATCGGAACTTCTAAATATATATTTTCATAATATAATACTTGTATGAAACTTCTTGTCTCTCTATATCCTATTCAATTCACACTACAAGTAACAGCTTCCCATCTACTCAATAGATCAAAAGGCTTTTAATGCGATCGGATAATATCTTAAATAAACTATTGGGGTTAAACTCTAAGAGATAAAAAGTTACAAGATGAGTTATCTAAGAGTTAATAGGAAAGACACAGACTTCAACTTTTTTTTGCATCAATTCACTGTCAAAAGTGATATTCATTCTATAAATACCAGGATATAGTAAATAGTAGTCCCAAAATATAGATTAACAAAATCGAATAAATCGTTTCTTGGGAATTGTGTCAGATTCAGATGTGTCTACAACAAGCTACCGAAGTGTGTAACTGATCTTACGACTAAAAAGTTCAAAAACGTCATCAAAGGAATCCTAATTAAAAAAGCGTATTATAAAATCCAAGACTATGTTGACGATAAAGATGTATGGCGCTAATTTATCTCTGCATGTGCGCCTTCCCTGGCAACTTGCGCTGTGCAAGTGTGTGTGTCTCACTTTACACTAATAGTAAAAACTCAATTTTCTTTTGCATTGTATAGAATCTCTGTATACCTTGCATTATATAAACTTCTCAGCCGATTATTACTATTGTAACCGAGTCTTTGTAAGCTAAACCATTGTTGAAAAGAGTGTCCATGGAGTTTCTTGCCGGTTCTTCTCCATGAGAAGAACCGGCAAGTTGTTGTTCTAGTTGCACGGTTCCAAAAGTGGGCTTTTGGAACCGTGCAACTAGACGTTTCATAAGAGCCTGCAAAGGCCTATTTGAAATAAAAAACTTTTGATTTTGATTTTTGATGTTGAAAACCTCACCGATCAAAGTCCGCAGCAGCTTTCTCAATGGTCTGATGAAGTTCTGGAGTTAGTTTCCATTGAAGCCTGTCAGGAGCCGGCAGTAGAGTGTGGGATGGTGAGGGGCGATCTGCCACTTCAGCGCGGGCCAGAGCGCGTTCGGCCAGACGGACCACAGCCACGCCCTCGGCCGGGCTGTGCTCGTAGCACATACCCACCGTGCCGTCTGATGAGATGATCAGCTGAGGATAGAAGAAATTAGTTTAAAAGAAGGAAACGACACGAACAATGGCAATTTCATCATAAGTTATACCGTTATAGGCCAAACAAGGGCAATAATGATTCATCGTAAAAAGAAAATTGAGTGAAAAAAGATGAGTGCTGTTGATGTGAAATTTTTCTTTCATATCTTATATGATATAAATGTATTAAACTAGTAATACAAGTGGCTTCTATTATACAAGCTCTCTTAACTTGCATACTACTCAGGACTCTCATATTTCTAATGTGGCAACATTTAGGTAAATATTATGACTCGCAACAAGTTTGCGAATAGCTTATAATAATGAAGCTGTGGAGGAATTGCTGAAAACACAATTTACATGTGTTTTACGGCCGAATCGAGTATGCGTATTTAACACGAATGCGTTTTCGAAATGCGGTAAACACGTTTGCGTGTTATTTATATCGAGTCACCGGTACGTGTTTTTAGTCGCACGGCTGTAAAATAGTATTTTGGGTAGCAGTCAAAGCGTTTCACCTGCACGGTCTTATCGAACCAGCGGTTAGCGGAGTGGTGGCGGGTGCCGGCGCCGTGCATGGCCCGCAGCAGACCATTGGTGTCGGCGTCGCAGTCGGCCCGGTCTCCGCCGCCCTCGTCCAGGCACACCAGGCACAGGGCACGGGACAACAGCTCCAGGTTTGAGTGGTTGTTTTCTTCTAAAAAAGTGGTCCAGTTAGTATGGACTAAAGGGACATGTGGTCCAGTTAGTATGACAACTTTGTCATGGGACAAAGCTTAGCTTTACTCGTAGTTAACACTAAACTTACCGCTTTCGAAACTAATAAAAATTGATTTAATAGAAAACGACTTTTTCTGTAATAAATAGCTATATATTATATTGTCTTTTATTAACGCGAATATCACACATTTAAATAAAATACTGTATACCGGATTAAAACGCGATTTATTATTTATATTGTTAGTGTTGTGACAACTGTCATCTTTCTGTCTCCCCGCGACCACGGTTGCTGAAAAGCATCCGAAACGTCGGGATAAATAATTTAAACAATATAAATAATAAATCGCGTTTTAATCCGGTATACAATATTTTATTTAAAAGCTATATATTATGTTTTTATATTATTACCGGGTAGGTTTAGTGTTAATTATTATTACTGCCTGTTTGAACAATGTAATTTTTTAACGCCTGCAAAAAATAATAACGCAATTATGACTTCAACAACAAAATAGAATACCTAATCTTAATAGTAATCAGATTCTAAAAAAGGAACTTAAGAAGTTTATTGAACCTTTAATCAATTGTTGCCTGGCCTTCGCCCAGTCGTCCCTGTTCATAGCAGTGAGCAGGCCGACGCGTGGGGCTGGCGGGGCGCCCGCCGCATCCACCATGGCATGCAAGAGTTGAGCCTGGATTTCACCCGCTGTCAGTCGCCCGCGGTCAGTCGCTTTCACCGGGATTGCGTAAAACTGGAGACAAATTTATGAATGTACTTCTAACTAAATAATAATAAAACAATATTTGTGCACAATTTCCCCTCAGCACATACAGCAAAAATTGCGGCTATATTTAGTTATTTAGGTTTCTGTAATTTTAGTCCTTTTACGATTACTACAAATGTTTGGAAAAATAAGCAACAGGCGTAGAGGAAATAAATACATAAACAAGCTTTCGTGCCTTTCAGTCTCTAATAAGTACTTTACCTACATGGATAATTATAAAGCTGTGCCATAATATATGCTATTCATTCGTTTTTAACAAACACAAAAAGGAAAATGTATTTAATTTTATTTAATTGCGACTCAGACTTCAAAATGTTGTTATTAGATTTATGATACTAAAATGTATTCATTAATCATGAAAACCTAACTAAACGTACTCTATAATAACATTTAACTCGTTAAGATAAACCGCAAACTGTAAAGTTCGGCAAACTAACATAACAGATACTGCGATCCCAAACCTTTGTAATGTAATCACTTCGTGACTCGTGTCTATAGGTACTCTTGGCAACTTGTATCCAGACGAGACTCGCGTTTCGATACAGGTCGACGAGTAACTTATTAGTTAAAAGCTCTTCAGAAATGTTTGATGTTGTTTAAAATAGAACGCTAATTAGTTTTTGGGTTGATTGACATTTGCTTTACTTTAATAATATAATTTGAAATGTTTGTATCGAGGTAATATGTTTTGAATAATAAGCTCTAACACAATTTCACTGTGTTATTATTGAATTATACTCGTTTCAAACATTTTCTTCATTCATCAATCATCATTTGCCCTGTCAACAACTTTAAGTTTTTTATAAACAGTAGGTACCCAAAACTACTGTACTCACTTTAATATTCATTTTATGTTTGTGAAAACTCAAATATACGTATTGTGTGCATTATATTTTTGTTATTAAAAAAAAATGCTCTATTCTTACCGAATGAGAAATTATATTCTGTAGAGTCACGTTCTCAGGCTGTGAGTACACTTACATAGTTCCTACAAGCGACAATGACTAGTTCTTCACAATTATCAGGGTCTGGGGGGGGTACTGGTAGTGCCAAGTGATCCTTGCCCACACCGGGCTCTCTGCACACCCCCAGCAATCGGTAGAACTGCTCCATACATAGAGGCTGACCCTTTTCGCGACTGGTGGCTCTTTCCTGTGGTAGTTCATCCCTGCAAAACGCATTGAGCTTCAATATTTTAATTTTGATTATCGAAATTAATTTTTTCGTTCTGTTTTGATAGATTTGGAGATAATAATACGCTGTGACAGACAGATACAGAGTAATTCAATAAAGGCTCTATTTTTTTTTTGTCCACCAAAAGTCTTGTCTGACTCTAAAAGACAACACACAATTCTCCAGGTATTGCATTTCTGTCGCATAATTTACCCTTTTCCACAGATCTTTAAGTGTTCTTATAAATTAAAATCCCGTTCTATTAAGTTGAATATTATTTCTCACCTGTCCAGCATTTCCTTATAATCAAGGAGATCGTCAATATAGAGTGCGGCAAGGTCGGCCACCTCATCGATCTTCGCGAACTTTCGTCTCGGGAACACCATGCCAGGGCTAGAGTTGATGGGCAGCGGCAGGCGCACTTTAAGATACATGTCATCCAGCCACCACTCTGTCACCTAAGTAATATAAGGAGTATATTTATTTTTAAATTACTTTTTTATGAATGATAGGTAGGTGTTTGACCACTATGAACTGGATGCTGTTAAGCAATACAGTGTCAACATGTGGTTGTCATTTTGAGAAAATTGAGTTTGAAGTTTTTATTAGGTTTTATTAAACTTCTTTTAAAAAGAAACAGAAATAAAAGAGTTTTTTTTGTAATCATTATTATTAAACTAAATGTACCTATGTCGTTCTTCTTGGTAGCAATCAAGTAATAAAATGTAGTGTATTATTGTTAAATATTCTTAACATGGAGGGGTTTCGTGACCACTAGTTTTTTCAATATAGTGGTGACAACATATAAAGTCTTGCCCTTGTAAACTTGTACCTTGCCTAATTTTAAAAATTAATACCATATCGAAACACATCATTAAGTTATATAAAACATTTTATTCATTATTAGCATATTACCTACAACGTTATACTAAGCTTAGATTAATTTTATCTTTACTCAATTATTACAAAACATAATATTATTACAATAATGAATATCCAACAAATACATTAACTACAGACTTCATCAAAAATATCGATTATAGGGAACTGTAGGACTTAAAAAGAAAATTGTTTTTCGTTTTCTTCGGGTTCGTTGCACTGTTGCACTCGTTGTCACCTTGATCCAATCATTTCTTCTAAAATCTGGTTCGAAATTTTCAAAATTGTTTTCAGATGATACTGTAGCTCTCACATAATCAGAATTATAAAGATAACTTCTGATGGAATCGATTCTGTCTCTCAAAAATTTTGGTTTTGATTTTGGCAACAAATACGTGGGTCTTTCGATAACTGTCTGCGACTTTTCTTGTTCGGGTAACGTATCTCTAATGTAATTTACTTTTTCTCTTAATGACAAACTGTTATCATGATGGCGATTATTTTTATAAAAAACACCATCGTTTTCAATAATTATAGGCTTGGATCTGAAATATTCTTTTCGAAGCTTCAAAGACTTATCAATTTTCTCAAATTGCGGACGCAATACATATTGCTTTGGTAAAGGTGTCAAGGGTTCGAAATTTTGTAACACTTTTCCCTCAGTCTTAGGATGAACATTAAGATGGGTTTGTGAGAGGAAATCATTTGCATCTATCGCTAATATCTCCTTATTCTTATTTAAATGTACCCTCTTCATTATCTTTCTTTGATTTTTTGATGCTAATCTTTTAACAGGATATAAATTTGTCTTAGACAGAGAGTCGAGATGATTTTTTGAATCAATGTTAGTTATTCTGAAATTTTTAACCCGTTTTTGAATATCTTTTTCATTATCAAAATCAAACACATGTGTCCGCTCTTTTTTAGTAGTTAATTTTTCTTCATTTTGATGTTTGGCGTTATTAAATGATGAGAAATATGGATGTATTATTTTATTAATGGTTTTACTCATTGTTGTAAGTCTTCTACGGTTCATGCGATATGTTTCTTTCGTATAATAGTCTTCTTCGGTTTTTGGTTTATACGTGTTATATTTAATTTTTTTAACCTTTTTCATAGCACCCAGCTTACTCTTAGAAACTTTTACATGATCAAGGCTAGTCGTTGTTATAATATGCTTATTTACTATTGTCTGTGCACTGATGTGACTTGAGATTTTAACAGAATTATGGTCAGTACATGCATAATGTTTGTGATCATACATTTTACTTTTATTTATAAATATAGTTTCTCTTAATTTTCCGTATAAAGTGCTTACATTTTTGCTTTTTTGATAATAATTTTGAAAGCTCTTTGACTTATTTTTATTTTGTATTATTTTCCATTCATTAGAATATTTATTAGAAAGTCTTGCATTTTTTTTGGTATTATACACTTTTAAAATAATATTATTGGTTGAAGTTGTAGTCGTTGTATTTCTAATTTCTAGCTGATTTTGAACTGTAGTAGAATTATCATCGGATCGAGTTTTATTTAGTTTCTGATATGTAGTATATTTTTGTGTCTGTAGGGGATGCTGAGCTTCTGTCTTATTAGTTTTATTTTGGTCATCTTCCTTGTTAACGTCAGAAGAAATATTACATTTGATATTATTACCGTTTGCAATTAATATCGGAATGTTCAAATAAAAATTATGCAAATAAACCATTTTATAGACATCGGAACAATTCTTTGTTACTTTGTTTAAACTTTTAACTACATCTGATGTCTGATGTACTGATGTTCGTCTTATTTGTTGATGTAACTCTGAATAAGGTTTATTAAATTCAGTCGTGAAATTAGTAATACTTTCGTGGCTTGATAATGTTGTATTATCTTTGATAATTTTTTTAATAGTGTTTTTTGTTATTTCATATAATTTTATTTGATCTGAAGAGGTATTGAAGAATCGCTTTATTTCTTTAATTTTTTGTTGATTTAGTGAATCATATAATTTTAACGGTCCTTTTAAATTATCAGTTGTGCTGTGGTAATTATATGTAGTTGGGGGAGGCTTTTTGTAAACAATATCATTTAATACTTTTATTTTTGATGTGGCAAAAGAAAATTTATTGGTTTTGCTGTAGATTTTGACTGTTGATTTGTTAATTTTCTGGCATTTATATTTCTGTTTTTCTATAATATGCGAACTTTGAACATCTTTTTTTATTGTAAAACTTTGATTTTTAAATAAAGTTGGTGATGTTATTGCAGCATTTTTACTATATTTACTAAGTAACTTAATCGTTTGAGTATTTTTGAGATCATTTATTATATTATCCAATATTTTGTTGCTATTTTTTTGCGAATCTTGAGTAGCTACAATAGATTCATTGTATGAATGTAGGCTGGTAGTTAAGTATTTTGGTAATTCTACGTGAGCGTAAGTTTTCGGTAGTCCTAACCACTCGTCTCGGTTTGTATGTAACGCAGTTAGAGGCGTTGTTGAGTCTTTCAGGGTTATCTGTTCTAACATTGGATTGAAATATGATATGTTTGTGATATTACCTGACCCACTTAAATCCAATATGGGATTTATATGTGGTTTTGTTAAATTTAAGTCGCTTCTTGCTATTCCACCTTTTAAGTTAGACACTGTTGTATTTATTTTATTCCTTTGATTATTTATTGATATGTGTTTTTGTAAAATACTTTCGGAATAACCAGTTTCTATTAAATTTGTGAGAGATAATTCTGATTTTTTATTACTTCTTATAGAAGTTTTCCTTTCCTTGTTAATTTTCTTACTGCTTGTTGAAGTGTTAGCGGAAACTGATTTTTGTGTGGCAGTTACAACTTTAGTGTTACTAAGCTCTTTTTTTACTGTTCTAAATTTCCCTGTCGTAAGTGTTTTTCTTAAGGTAGTCAAAGAGGGTGCTTTTATAAAATAATTAGATATATTATTATTAAACTCAACAGGACGCAAATCCCATGAAACTACTGTAAATTCAGGTATCTTACGCTTAGTTGTAATTTTACCGTGGCTATATTGGTCAACTCCTATTGTGGTATTTATTTTGATAACATTCGGTGTTAATGTCATTTTGGTCTTAAAACTATGATTTGACTGTTTTGGGTTTGAAATGATTTCAGTACTTAAAGAGTTTCCTTTTTTTGTATTAGAGAGTGAAGTATCTTCATTATTGAGATTTGTAATATTTTTTGTGGAAAATTTCCTTTCAGACACCTGTGTTGAATGCTTAAAATTCTTTATATTTTGGGTAGTTGTAGGTAAAGTTGTTGGCAGTGGTTTACGTAAATAAGGTGTAAGCGTCAATAATTCTGTGGTTTTACTTTTTGAAAGTCCCTCTGTTACTTCATTTTCTACTGCTAAATGTGCAAATGATTGAGAATTTTGATATATGTTCAAATATTCATTCGACAGTGTGGTTTGTTCACTTTTTATTAAAGATGGCGTTGACACTGTAAAATAATTAATAAAATGATATTGTTTCTTCTTATCCTTATTGTGTATCCAAAATTTCAAAATTTCATTCCTAATATACGTTTCTTGAGTATCATTTTTATCAATTGAAGGTACGAAACTATCGTTAATTCTAAAAACGGTCTCTGACGTATAATTATTTCTTGCCTTTGTTTTAATTAAATAGCTTGAACTGGGGTATATATTTGAAATATTGGGCAAATATTGTAATTTTTTCAAATGGTTATTATCATTTTTTCGAGTTGTGGTAGATGTCATTTTAGTAGTATCTTTAGGCCATTGAATAATTGTTTTTATTGGTGTAATTGGAGTTATAAGCATGTCAGATGTGTTATTATCTGCTTTAGTACTATTTACCTTAGGCTTTTCATAGTTATATTCTTTACTGTCTTTTACTGACAAAATTTTGGTTTTTAGTTTCCTTGTTCGTTTATTTTGTTTGTAATTATTTGTTCTAAACAAACGATATGACTCAGTTACAAACGGTTTCAAAGTATCAATACAAGTCATCGTATTGGCAGTGATATTCAAAATATTTGATAATAAGGGTTTCTTTTTATTTTCGGTTGAAAAAAGTATCGATTTTGTTACATTTTTCAGAATCCTCTGCAAATATGAATTATTTTTAGGTGGAAACATGTTAATATTAGTAGCTGGAAGATCTTGATTTTCTTTCAGATTTAATTCAGAAGTTCTTTTATTGTTTGCTTTGTTATATTTCGATGTTTTTTTGTTTTTAGTTTTCAATAGAGGTAGAGGGAGAGTAGTTTCTTTCACAGTAATAAAAACTTGTCTTCTAGAAATATTATATTTGTTTGTAGTCGTTTTAATAATTATATTTTTATTATATGCTTTTCTCATATTATTATTATTATTATAAGAAATAATACTTCTACACTCAGTTTTGTTATTTAGACAAAGAATCTGCATCGAAACATTTAGGTTTGATCTATTTTGAAAAGTTCTTTTTGACGATATATTATACGACTCCGTTCTTTGATGGGAAAAAATACTTTTCTCAGCTGTTATTTCTGTAGGGAAATTTTTGGTTACATTAAAAACTTTGCTGTTCATCATATTTATATCCAGTACTTTAACATATGTTCTAGATTTAATACTTCTCTGAGTTGTAAAGGTGCTAGATAAATATCTATTATTATTAGTCAAATATCGTTTTTCATCTAGTGGTTTTTCTTTTACGTTTTTTGTAAAGTGTGTGACTGTAGGAGAAGTTGAACTATCTACACTTTTCATCATATTACTTTGGATGAATAATAAACTTATTGTAGTATTTCTATTCGTTTCTGTCTTTGTAGGAATTTTTCTTTTCATCGTTTTTGTATTTTTCATAATGGGAATCGTGCTAAACTTCGAAGTTATTGTAACTTGGTCCTGAATTATCTTCGAGGATGTTGCTTCATGAGATGACCCTTTGCAATTTTGAGGAGTGTTATCCGATAATAATTCAGACTTATTCGTTAGATTATAGTTTGTGTTTAAATAACTATTTGTGAAGTAGCTACCATATATATTTGTAGAATTTTTAATAAAAAGTGTACTACGACTTATGTTTTGAATGACAATATTTGCTTTGATATTTTCAGCTGTTTCAGCCTTCCTAAAATAAGATGGAGTTGTGATGGATCTCATGTTTTCTGCAGCAGTTGACTTCTTGTGTTGTTTTAAACTTTTTATTCCAGTTACACTAGAGCTTCTTAGGTTACTATATTTTGTAAATAATTGCTTAATTGTAGAATTCTGATAGGTTTCAATTTGAAAATTCATATTTAAATCCTTTTGAATATTATATTTTTCCCAATATTGATCCAATTTATTTAGAATTGTATTTTTTTCATCTTTATGGAAATTTGGAGGTATCGGTAATGTCATTCTGTTGAAGAGAACCATTATCGAGGTTAGTTTACTTCTTGGTTTTAAAGTGCTGTTTGTAAAACTACTTAAAGGTGGTCGTTCAACTCTCGTGAGTCTGAATTTATAGGGTACATTAGTGCTTGGGTAATTGATGTTTAATTTATTTCGTTGATGTGTCTCTGTTTTATTTGTAGATTTAAAATTGTCATGTTTGTCTTCTAGTTTTAATAGCGTTTTCGTATATTCATTTGTGAAATGTTGCAAACTTGAATTATAATATATGTGTGGGAACTTGGTCACTGGTATAATTTTCCTTAATATAAAATTAGCGGATGTTGCATTCAGTCGTTCTTTAATATTACTTTTATTTATATTTCTAGTCGTGGTGTCTATAGTTGTTCCTTTGTTTCTGAATACCTGGGTTGTGTTGGCAATATTAGCCTGATACTTCGAACTTTTTAACTCTTCTGTATTGGATGTCTGTTTCAGAATAATGTGATCTTTTATGTCATGAATATATGAGAATTCATTCTTTATAATATTGTTCGTTTGAAACTGTTTATTTCTAAAATCATTTTTATGAGAGAGAAACAAAAGATTTTTGTTACTTTTTCTAATGCTCGCCGTATTGCTAATATTTGTTATTTTTTTTGTGTAGCTGTCATTCTGTGAATATAGTATATTTCTATCAGTTGTTGTTATGGTGTTGAAAAATGATACCATTTGTTTATGTGTATCGTTAACTGAAAGCCTACTGTTGATTTCAGAAAAATAATATTCTTTATTAATTGTCTTTAAACTTGAATTATTGAGCACGAAAAATCTTGTCGGTTTTTGTAAATAATTTTTTGTAATATTTGTGTTTACATCCTCAGTATTTTTTACATTATGTTTATTATTGTAATGCAATAATTGGTTAAAAGTTGTCAAATTTATATTTGCCTGTGTTTGATTAATAACGTGCATTTGTGGGTGGGTCTTTTTCAGTCCTTTGCTTGGTGTTGTATCCTTTTCAAAACTATGAAAGTTTAAAGTCATAGGTGAAGTTCTTATATTGAATGAGTTACTTCCTTGTTTTGAAGCAAGATTATCAGACCTATATTTAGGTTTAGTATCTGTTAGACCTTGTATATTAGACAATAGGTACTTTTTAGTTTCTAATTTGCTAATCCCATGATCCAAGCTGAAGTGCGGGTCGTTTGTATTATGAGCATTATATTTGTTAGGTACTATTCCTCTTGATTTTAATAGGGGTTCCCTTTCATTTATTGAATTTTGTAATCTTGGAATATGTGCAGATTTAGTCGTTATCCAAGGCACCGAGTTTTTAATGCTAGTATAATTTATAAAAGATTCACTTTTCATATTACTTTCAGTCTCAAAATTTATAAAATTATTTGCAAAATTAGTAGGGGCTGACAATTTTACTGATATTGGGTTAATATCTTCCAAACTAAAATTCCTTAGTTTAATATAGCCTATTTTATTTGCCTGTGGTACTTTATCCACATTAGTAGCTATGTTATTTGCTGTACTTCTTAGAGGATTTACTTCCAAGGTAAATGCATTTTTAGTAGCTCTCAATTGGTTTACCGTGATATTAAAATTAGGTTTTATATCGCCTTTGGTAGACTGAATTCCCAAAATTAATGGAAGTTTGAAGTTTGGAGCCATTGTTGTTATAGTTCTTAATAATCCATTTTTAAAAGGCATGTTACTAACTGATTTAAATTCTGTATATGTTAAACGTTTATAGGTAGATTTTTTATCTTTCCCTTCTGTTTTTTTCGTTCCTTCTGTTTGGATTATCATATTAGGTGCGTAAGATTTTAATATCCTGACGTCATTTATGTTGGATGTTGTTTTCATTGGTGCTATCAGAATTTTATAATCAGTATTATTTGATGGCTTTGTCACAATAAGATATTTTTGCCCATTGTTGCCATGAAATGGTAAATTTTTAATTGTATATTGTGAAATAGTAGGAGTAAGTTCAGTGGAAGGAGCATATGGCGTGAACAGCTTGTAAGTTAAATTTTTGAAAGTTTGATTTATTTTCTCTAGGTAAGAGTTATTCTGAGCTTTTGAAGTACTTACATTATTATTAAGAGAAAGCTCAGACATCTTAGTCGTGTATATTTCTGTGACACTTTTAATTTCTTTCATATTTCTTGTTTCTTTATTTGTGACTATTGAATCTATTTTAATATCAATTAAATTTGTAGTTTTAAACTTGTTTACTGATTTTAAATAATTTGATGTTGTTTTGAATAAAATGACATTACTAGCTGTATCTCTTTTATTTTTGATTTGAGATTCAACTTTAAAAGGTTTTTCAATACGATTAGTTTTAGAAATATTAAGCATCATCATAACGTTCTTTACATCTGATACTTTCATAGATCTTAGGGTCACCTCACCCTTGCTGATAGATTTAATATTAGGTATTAAATTGTGACTCTTATTATACCTATTCCAAAAAACGTAGTTACGTACAGATGATATTTCTTTTAGATCAAATGTATCTATTTCTTGATGTTCTAATCTTTTATTTGAGGCAGAATCATCATAATGCATTTGATAGTTATTATCTTTATCGCATTCTTTTATATCAAGTTCAGCAATATTTTTAACAAATCTTTTATTTTCATCGTACATTTTTATTAGGTCCTTTATTTTCTGTATAGTGACCCTATAGTTATCAACTTTTAAAGCGTATTTGTCGGAATCTCTACCGTAGTATATCGATTGCGATATTTGTTCCTTACACGATGACAAAACAGAACCATTGAAACAACAAATTGTGGTCAAATCATCATATTGTTGGTCTGTTATAACGTCTAAATATATTTTTACCGCTTTATTTTTTCGTAACAGTTTGAAAACGTGGGTCTTATTATTTTGATGATGTGATATCAAAAAACTGTGAATAGAGTAAAGATTGCATTCATTTACTAAACCCGATTTTGTGCTCATATCGACTTGTTGAAATGTTTTCTCATATTTCGTATCAATAACATCAATTGCTATAGATTCCTTGCCATATATTATTTTTTTTAATTCATTTTCATCTATATTTTCACTGTCTTTATAATCCCTTGAGTTTATTGTGAAAATTACAATAACTTTATGGGGTGTACTTTCTGGAATGGCCTTTTTTGCTAGTAAACTATATTTATGGATCGAATAATTATGCAAGTTATTACTTGCTATGAGTGTTTCAAATAATATTTTCTCAACGTTATTATTCGTTTTATTTATAGGTATCTTGTCTGTTTCACTTTCTTTGTTATGATATTTCCTGTTTTTATCTGCTATCCTACTGATTCTCTCAGAAATCTGTTGTTGTAGTTGAATACAAGTGCTATTATATAACTGATCATATAAGTTTGAAGTATCATCTTGTATTGTAAGGTCATCTAATTCCAATGTGTTCAACTTACTTTCAACAAATTTTCCTTTCTTCAATTTCTCGTTCATACACAAACACAAACTTTTCAATAACTGTAAAGTTACATTATAGAGATGCTCATCACTTCTTGCTGCATCTATAGTTTCTAAAATTTTAACAAGGAGAGGACTTTCTTTCGAATCAATTTTTATTGAGCTAGAATTGACATTTAAAACTTGATATAGCAAGCAAATAACAAAAGATATTCTTTGAAATACTGAGCACATTTTAAAGCGAAGTAAGATGTATTGTTTGGCATGTTTGTTATGTTTTAGGCGGAAATAAGGCGCGTAATGCAATTGTTATGAGTTGTTGAAGGGAAACTTCGTCATTCGCCTGATAAGAGACGGAGGAGTGCTTCGAATTTAAATTTACGGTAATAGCATTTTTGTCGTTCGGCATAATGTAATAAAATGTAATCTTCCATCTTTTGATGCTGGAATTGCGATATTATGATAGCGATTGTATCGTTTTTACAATATGACGGATGTTTTTTTATTTAATGTATCCAATAACTCAGTTAAAGTTTTTCATTTCACTTAATGTAATTTTGATAATATCGCAACAAAGAGTTTTAAGCAAATTATTATTACTTATGTTAAAAAAGGATAAAAGAAAAATATTAAACGTTGATAAAATCGATTAATACAATGTCATATTTCTTCTTTGTATAAAACTGTTATACCAGGGTGAATCAAAAAGTTCTTAGAAGTGCATATATATGAAACCTTTTTGGATCAAGTTCGATATTCAAATTAAAGAGTGTCTATCACACTATATTTATGCAGACTGTCACTTGTTTTTGTCAGTTCGTTCGCATGTAATAAATTTTTTTGTGCAACGAGTTGCTAAAAAGTCAAAATTATGGATAAAAGTGAGTTACGTGCGGTGATAAAATATCTCAGTTTGAAAAAAATGTCTACGAAGGAAATTTTTTTGGACATTCAGCAGACATTAGGGGGTGATGCTGTACCCTATTCTACGGTTGCGTACTGGGTGGCTGAATTTAAAAGAGGTAGATCAAGCTGTAAAGATGACCCGCGTTCTGGGCGGCCTTCAACCTCCGTTACAGAAGAAAATGTCAAAAAGGTTGAGAATCTGGTTTTGGAAGACAGAAGAATGACTATAAAACATATAGCTGAGATCCTAAAGATATCTTTTGGTAGCGTTCAATCCATTTTAATTGATTCACTGGGGTTCAAAAAAGTGTCTGCAAGATGGGTGCCACGAATGTTAACCGACGAAAACAAAAAGCGACGTTTGGAAATTTCCAAGCGTAATCTCGAAATGTTCCAGCGCGATTCGGATAATTTTTGCCGTCGTCTTGTCATCATGGATGAAACGTGGGTCCACCATTTTGATCCTGAAACTAAAAGACAAAGCATGTCTTGGAAACGACCATCCTCTCCATCCATTAAGAAATTTCGAGTTGCTCCTACCGCTGGCAAAGTTATGGCCTCTGTGTTCTGGGATAGTGAAGGAATCCTTTTTATTGATTACATGCCAAAAGGCCAGACGATTACTGGACCCTATTATGCTATAATTTAATCCCGAAAGTGCGTGAAGCGATTAAAGAAAAACGTCGTGGAAAACTGTCGTTGGGCGTGTTGTTCCTTCAAGATAACGCTCCTGCTCATCGATCGGAAGTTGCGCAATCCGCTGTGCTGGCTTCAATCTCCTTGACCACCCACCATATTTTCCGGACTTAGCCCCAAGTGATTTTCACTTATTTCCAAAATTAAAAGAGGAAATTCGTGGAACAAAATTTCACTATAATGACGCGGTTATAGCTGCCGTAGAGGACTTTTTCGAGAGTCAAGAAAATAATTTTTTTTCACAAGGAATAAGGAAGTTAGAAACGCGTTATTCTAAATGCATTGCATTGGAGGGAGATTATGTAGAAAAATAAAATATTATTATTTAAATCTTTGCATTTTTTAATATTGATTCCAAGAATTTTTTGATTCACCCTCGTATATCATAACAAAAAGTAGAGAATAATTTGATAAATGAATGAAATAGATTAATTAATTAATTTTATTTGGACACCTTACACGGTATATTATTATGCAGCAAGGAATCATAATGACAGGCAAATAACGTAATATATGACATCATCACTACACTCACCCAATTAACCTTGTCCTTCTGCCGCTGCAGCAGTATGTTCTGCAGCTTGGGCCCCACATCCTCAGTGAACTTCCTCGCCAGCTGCTGCGTGCTCTCCTGCTGCTGCGGACTGAGGAGCACGGAAGTGAAGTCCAGGTATGTGTCGATGGTGGCCTGCAGATCCGGCACTGGTAGCTTAGCCACGGTCACGTGCTGCACGAGGAATACAGAGTGGATTCATATATAGGAAACGACGATGCATCCCATACACCGATGGAAAGGCAGAGAAAGTGTGGTGCAGACAAGTCACAACATACAGTCAAATTAGGCACTTCCTCCTTTTTCGAAGTTTTTTTTGAACGTTAAAAATAGGGTGGGAAACTTTAAATTTTAGTAAATTTATGTCTAAAATGTTAGATTTTAATTTACCTTAGGCACTAGTATGAAAATATGCTGTAGAAATGTGAGAATATTAGCGTACTTATAAAATATATTAAATATTGTCGTTTTACGTATTTAAAAGTTTAGGCATTTAATAACAATAATTTAACCTAATTGATAAGTATCAGATGGAATTTTTGAAACAGCTTTTGTGCTGCTAAACTTAAATATTAAGGGAAATTATATGAATTTATCAACTCGTGATATCTAACTGCTTCAAGGTGACCATATTGTATATTCACCTGGAATTCGTCGTCGTCCGCGCCAGACATCTGCGTGCTCAGCCATTTTTTGGACAGAGAAACAAGTGACTCTCGCCATCCTGTAATACAAGACGGAAACTCTTAGAAGCTATTTATATTATACCAGCAACGCGCCCCGGCTTCACATGTGTGTAATGTAGATGTACTATACACAAAAAATAGCCTATGTTACTTGCAAATAATGTAGCTTTCTATTGGTGAAACAATTTTTAAAATCGTCCAGTAGTTTTTGAGTTTATTCATAACATACAAAAATACAAATCTTTCCTCTTTATAATATTATTAGTATTAGTATAGACCACCGACCAGCTTCGCTCGGGAGCAATGTAGATGTAGATACACAAAAATAGTCTATATTACTCGCTAATAATGTAGTACATCACGCCTGATGTATATGTTGTTATATGTAATAATGTAGCTTTTATTGGTGGAAGAATTTTTAAAATCGCACAACCCTACAATATCAGCATCACAAACTTTACCTCTTTATAATATTGGTATAGATTAATGCCATCAAAAACATAAATTGTAAAAAAGTCCAAGTCTTGCAACTCAGTTCTTCTATCGTAAAAAGTTGTGAGATCCATATAGGTAATACCAAGTCGGTCAATTTATTCAGTCTCTACTGAAGGATCCTTCTGTCTTAAGTAATTACATAATAAGCTAACCTAACAATATCTTATAGTGATGATATTATCAATATCAATTTTAAAAATCTTTGATGTAAAATAAATAGATTGGCTCGGCTATCGCATGAAATCACAATGTATCTTTTTTTATTTTATTAAAAACATAATGTATCTCACAAGTAATACATATTATATTAAATTAGAGTGTTTAGTGCGATTGCCAAGTCAATCTTTTTATTTTAAACATCAAAGATTTTTAATATTGGCATTGATATGATCACTATAAGATATTGTTAGGTTAGCTTATTATGTAATTACTTAAGACAGAAGGATCCTTCAGTAGAGACTGAATAAATTGACCGACTTGGTATTACCTATATGGATCTCACAACTTTTTACGATAGAAGAACTGAGTTGCAAGACTTGGACTTTTTTACAATTTATGTTTTTGATGGCATCTCATTTCTTTTTGTAGATAGTCCTTTTCTTAGTTTATATGGATAAGAATTAATACAAAGCTATGGATAACAGTCTGATTTTGATCGGCATTTTTATCAACTTTTTAATGTAAAAAAGTAGTTATAGTGACATAACTACAATAGTTGGACATATAGTCTCGTTAAGTTTTTTGTAGATTTTGATATGTTCTATAATATTGTAGGCGTTTTTTTTGTTCTATCATCAATACATTCTGCAGCACATGCGATGAAAGACATTTTATGGCTAATTTTTTTACACCTTGGGTTGTTTTTAGTAGGGATTTCTAAGGATCTCTATTTTTTTCTAGTAATAATAATGTATATTCAGTGATAATGTAGCTTTCTAACGGTTAAAATCGCTCCAGTAGTTTTTAAGTTATTCATTACATACAAAAATACAAAAAAAAAATGTATATCTAGAAAACTGGACCGAAATTTCAAAATATTGTAGTTTTTCCTTGATTTATAGACTAAACACTAATTGTATTCTAAATTTCAAGTTTCTATGTCTGCTAGAAGTGCCTTAGAGTTTTGATGATCGGTCAGTCAGTGAGTGAGTGACAAATTATCAAATTTTGACTAGTTATAATTCTTAAACTACTGGTTCAAACAGAATGATATTTGAAATATACCGAGATTATACAATGCCTGCCTAGTGACTGAAAATTCAGGATTCTAGTTTTATCCACAACGAAGTTATAGGGGGTCGAAAATGGCCCGAACTACTTCGAGAAAAGTATAGTACGGCCGTGCCGCTTTTTGCTCGACTTGGCGGGGGCACTACCGTGCCCCCAGATTATAAATCATAATTGTCTCGCCCAGCGTCTCACATGAACAATGAACATGTACAGAACCTACTACGATATAAACCTTCATAAATAAATCATTGTACATTGTTACTGAAGAAAACGCCTGACTTTTCTTAAGTATTTTTTCACAGGAAAGTAATCATACTCACCATACAATAAAACAATTTAAACTAAACACATAATTAATGTTATTGATAGTTTAAAAAACACAACTGCAACTATTTACATACACTTCAATTAAATTATCTCAGATATTTTGTAAACAATTATTAAATTATTATCCATTATAAATTAAAGAAAATCTATGCGTTCTAATAGAAATAGTGACCATATAACATACAAATGAATACCTACTAAATTCAAGTCAAATATTCGATCTTTGCTATCCTTTTTTAAGGTTATCCTAAACAAATATTCATCTCGGTGCTCAACGAAAGGGTTGAGAATTAAGGCGTAGGAGGCAATATCCTGCTGGGGATTACACCTGGGACCGCTAACGTTTGCCCGTGGGATTAGTTCACTTATTTGCCGATAGATTACATAACTTGTGTAATGTATATGGTTTCAAACTGACGACGCATTTTTATATTAATTTATATCTATTTTATTTCTATCATTTCAAACAATAGTTTTAATTTTAAAATCCCTGCACCCACCGCAGTACAGTATAGTATAGTCTTACCTAATAGTATTATGATTTAAGATAATTCGTGTTATTTTTTATTGGCTTGCTAAATAAAATACTTTATAAATATTATATTATAACAAACAAAAGTTAACTACTCACGGAAAACTGGAATTTTAATTACCGGGACTCTCACTTCATTCTGACATATTTGAATGTACCTACCTTCGTTGAGTTTTTTAACAATGGTATAATCGTTAGAGATATACCTAAGGTAAGAAAAGAACTAAGCATAAGACTCCCGTGGATACTATGACTATGTTTGGTTTTATTCAGTTGCCCGTTTGATACTATTCAGAGAGTAGAGAGTACATTATAAACACGTTATTAGCTTATATTCATCCATAAAAGGATTAACAAGTAGAACGCGTCTAACAGCAACAAAGCCGCGCTTTATAAATTAATGTTTTAAGTTTGTTTTTTTGTAATTTTCCTAAAAGTCTAAGGTACGTTTTACTAATCCTATATATTAAAATAATATAGCAGACCGCAAATAACACATTATGTAACTGTATATAAAGCAGGGACTAAATACGGGATAATTACTTTACTACGGGAGCTTAACTATAAACTTATTTATAAAGGTTTTTTCTTAATATTCTTTCGTTTTTATTCATATTTATTGAAAAAATCAGTGTGGTAAGTTAAAAGTGTATTACTCTTTCATACTAATATTATGGTATCTCAGTCTCACGTCTCAGGTATTTTGGAAAATAAAAATTAACCGGTTTCAGTCCCTGATATACCCAATCATAAAATATACCAGCGTATCATAAAT
The DNA here is from genome assembly GCA_905404175.1 of Anthocharis cardamines. Classification (NCBI taxonomy): domain Eukaryota; kingdom Metazoa; phylum Arthropoda; class Insecta; order Lepidoptera; family Pieridae; genus Anthocharis; species Anthocharis cardamines. The sequence goes on from FR989959.1 coordinate 12,355,376, forward strand.
GCTCTGCTAGGTGAAAGTTAATTAAAACAGTATAGTCACTACACCAGAGGCGATAATTCCACGAAAATTGTCTCGCTCAATCACCGCCTCAGCGACCAGCCGACACTGATCGAACCGAACTATTTGTTACTTTATTAGTTCGATACATCAATTATATAGGGACCTAATTGCAAAAAGGACTTGAAGATAGAAAAAGGAAAGTCCTTGCCTACTACTTTCCACAGTGTACTCGTTCAAATAGTAAGTATATTAAATAAGTACCCAAGAATCCCTTATATTAGTATATTTAGAGAACCAATTTGGTGTGATATCGAAATTGAGTCGGGTATCAACTGGTATGTTAAATAAAGAAGGTGTAAATTTTACACGCTTTCTTAAATTTCTAAGTGCTTGAAGTGAATCGCTCGATAACGTATCATTGAAGTAGGTACATGCGTAGTTATGATTGTCTATTAGGTGAGCCTCACATTCGACCATAAAATAAAAACTAATGTCTATGTCTAAATATTATAATTGAGTCTCCTTACAAACTCTTATTATGTTTCAAATCATACTCTATTTGGGAAGATTCCGGGCAAGAACGAATTTATTTCCGTCTAGCCGTCTGGGATTTCCATCTATTCATTTTACACCTGAGACCTGCCTTGTAACATAAGAACTACATTATCGTAAGCTAGTTTCACGTATTTCCTCTCTGTATAATGAGATGAGGGATATATTAAATATAACTTAAGAATTCGTCTAAAACCTGTGTTAAATTTTTACTACTTTACTGAATCGATATCAATTAAAAATACAAGAATGTTTGAGTCCTGGGATGGAGAAGCTTGTATAAATCTTTTGTTTTTTAGTTTATAACCTTTATTGAATTCGCGTTTCCATTTAAGTTTCAATTTATTATATTCTGCCTAATCCTATATTCTCTCTTAGTGCACGTTCTCCTTCATAATTATAACCCTTGCAGCCACACCTCCCAGTATACCTTCAAGGTCCTGACAGAATAACAGCGTCGCAGCTCCGACTACTATAAAATGCTGAGTCAGTAACCCTTTTCCTGAGGGTGAATACAGATATAAAAAAAAACTATATATATTTGATTGTTATTGTATTTTTATCGTGTGCTATTTTTGTATTGTGTTTACCCTGAGAAATAAATGTTTTCTATTTCTATTTCTATTTATACAATGCAAAACATGTTCTAAATTTTAGCAAAAAGGCTTTCAATTGCTTATTGCAAACCATAAACATATTCCTATAAAACCAAGTATTATAATAACATTGACAATGCATTGGTTATTTACTTACTCAGTTTTTCATTTCAAATTTAACAAAGAGCTTCTACACAATATGATGTTATTATAAACTTTCCACATACTTACGGTTCACCTTGTTAATTTATTTAAATTAAACATCAACAAAATCCTCTCCGTTAGAATAGGGGATAAAATTTTCATTAAAATATCATGTACAAAGGTAGATAGACACCCTCAACCTCACCCCCCCACCACCTCCCACCCTCAGCACGTGTTAGTTCCCACGGGGTCGCCTGTATGCCAATGTTTGTGTTTGTATAGTAACTTACACCTACGACTTAACTGAAATTAAGCGCTGAGAAAATAGGATATCGCTATAGTTGAGCAACTATCTGTTACTTGTTCATACATATATTATTTATATTTTACTTAACATAAAAAAAATCTAATTTTGAATTTTGTGTTTGTACCAGCTCATCTCCGAAACAGCGCTAAGGAAACAAGCCACTTCCTTATCCTACTATAAAATCCTAAAAATTAACTTGTATCCTGAGTAAAATGGACATAATCTTTTAAAACATATTTTGAAGAGATTTCAATGACGTCTTGTTAGTAGAACACTGGGTAGACTCGGTATCGACACGAAGAAATAAGCAGCGGGATACGCCGAGACTCTTTTTTGTGTTCTTTAATCGAAAATGATCTCACGATGGCCTAATGAAACATTATTGTAAATTACAGTAATGGTGAAGAGATCATTAACTAATTATTTAATATTGGTTGTTAAAAGTATCGTTTCACAACACGGTGTGGCATTTTTTTGGAATAGCTTTCCTTTTTAAAATTCATCCTTCGAAATGCTAGGTAGTGGATTGATGTGATCATGTCGTTCACGTATAAATTATACCTAAGGACTTCCAAATTCGTGTTTTTAATAACTAATCCATGGCAGAATGTCGATATGTTATTATTTACTAATATTAAAGATTACAAAGATCCGTAATAGAAGTTAAAGTAAGTAAGCAAATACCTTTATCATAATGTTGGTAACCAATTTATTCTAAATTGTGACATATGTAGGTATATGTATGTGTCATAAATAAAGTTGGTATGTAGTGAATAAAAATACAGAAAACGTTATCAAATAAAACTTTCCATCTGTTTCACTTACGAAACAAATTAAGTAAAGTTCATTACATCGTGTTTCTACAAAATATGTGACAATTTCTTACAATTTTTCCTGAAACGGCGGCCATTAGTGTCCGCTCCTAAATATTACTCTGAAATTGCGCGGACTTTTATAAAAGTGTACGAGGTTCATTTAAAAACAGGGAGTAAAGCTCAACAACGCAGCTAATATTATTTTATACCTTTGAACGAGATTAGTTAGAAAATCAATACTAAATGAATGTTTTTGATGCCTTTCTGAAAACTTAAAGATAAATATTGTCAGACATTCTTGTATGGCAACATAAAATAGAGAAAGCTCATTTTTAGCTTCTTTCTAAGTAAAAAAATAATATAAAATGGTCATAATATTTAGTCTTCTTAAGATCGAGAATAGTTCTTTTTCTGCATATATTATTAATAAAACGTAGTAGAAGAGCCACGTCGTGTTTAATGTAAATATTTCTAAGTTTTCGGGAGTCTTAACTCTTTCTCCACCCTATTTCATAAAACGACACTTTTACGAAGATACTTGATATATAATAATAAAAAATCGACTGGCTAGGAAAAATTGATTACGACGGCACTGAAAAAAATAATAAGATAATAACTGATAGAAAAAAATCTCACCATACACACATAATACTCAAAGAAATGAACAAAATAAAGATAAATACGACAACTGCAGAAATTTTTTTTTCTTCATATTGTTATTTAAGTTTCAATGCATGCCACCTGTACTCTCTAATTGTTGGGAAGGAACTGGCCTCCTTAACACAGGAACTCCCTAGCTAGGAGGCCAGAGCCTCAATTAAGATGAATTGTATATATAAAAGCAGTGAAATAAATATTTATGATTATTATTATTCAAGTATATTACAAAATACAGCCCGCCCGCTCCCGCTCCCGCTCCCGCCTGTGCCTCGTCCAGTCGGGGCGGGTCACCATGACTACGCAGGTGCGCTATCGATCGCAGGTGTGCCCCGCACCGAGCGGAGCGTGTGTCGAAAACTACGTGTAAGTCTAGAGATTTGTTATCGTGTATATAGGGCTAAAAGGAGTTAAAGCGATTAGAAAGTTTCGACGTTTTAGATAGATTGGAAAAATAGGGATCAATCACTGTTCAGAGCAATTAGATTACTTTTATAACAAGTATTTAGTAATGGAGATAAAATGGTGCTGGCAATAGATTCATATTTCTTGATTTATAAATGACATATTTAGTATACGTCCACTGTACATTTGAATCACACATATTTTTCAATGCAAACAAATATCAAAATACTAATTCTATATTTTACAATTTGACACCGTTTTCTGGTCAATGAGGAAAACTTTTGTTATTTTTTGATTAATAAGAAGTCGTTAATATTTCTTGGAGACTTATATCTTACTGATTCTTCTTTTACCTACAAACATTTTAACTACTATTTACCACAAAAACACACTTTTTATGAAAAGTATTCCTCTGTACTTCAATATAAACAATAGCTTTTGAAGCTAAAAGCTACTGTTTATATTCATAAAATATTCACTAAAATCCACTAGTTTCTATTTTCCTCTCAAGGTAAGAACATAATCCCTAAAGTTGCGGCTCGCCAATGAAACGTTTTGATGAAATTAATGATATTTTCGCACGCAACGTGTCGCGTCTTGTTACGGAACCCTGATGGATGGTTCCGGACCCGCTGTAGCTGTGTGGGGCGAACACGAGACGTGTGTACTGTGTACCCTAAAGTAATCATCGTTTTGTGACTATCGCGGTGCGGAATTACAGTAACCAATGATATACAGCAATAACCTTTGACATTTAAATTATTATTATAACACATTGTGGTTAACATTTAATTTCCCTTTCAAATATTTTAATACTATGTTTATCACGATGCGCCTTGGCTATGCTACGCCGTAGCAAATAGCTACGAATTTTTAGTTTAATCCGTAGTGAAGAGTCAATGTCAATGAATTTTTATCTCTATTGAATAATGAATGAAAGTGACATGTATGGAGTCCAATAATTTTTATATCCGTGGTGAGGAGGAATCTAACTAATATATTTATTTAACTCAATAATAACTAACCTACAAACAAATGAAAAGCAGTGATTATGGACCTTTTGCTCTACATTGAGTCTTACTGGCACTGTGTGGAAATTTTAAATTTCGGAGCATGGTGGTTTCTTTTTCATGGTGGTTGCTTCTTTCTTTAACCCTTTTGGTGGTGGTTCTTTAACCTATCGCCTTCTTAGTTTCAATTATTTATTACAAGTAAGAGTCACTAAAAATAAAACCATTAGTAAATACTTGACCCGGATATACAAGCATAATTATTTCAAAGCATTCTAAGTTATCAACGCCAGAAGAATTGTAGATTGTAAAGGTAAAGTGATTAAGTATTAAAGCCACGCTCTAACAACGCTTTAAATACTAGGGGGCGGCCGGCGCCGGCGGGATAGCTTGTTAAATTTTCATGGTTCGCTTCACCCCTTCCCGTTGAAGGGACGAGGGTCTTTTTTGTATTTTTCAAAGGATCGTGTCGAATTAGGCAATTATTAATATTATTTTTCTATATCTAACCTTACCTTTAATAAATACGATACTAAATGAATGGAATTTTTAATCGATATTTTTATTGATGCATTAAATATTCGTAAAAGTATTATAACATCATTTAAAGTTAGCTTACATTAGAATATAACGATTTGAATATTGACATCAATTACTTGCCTCACTTAGTTTTATGTTTGATTTCTAGGTTGAAAGCGCTAATTAAGCCTCATCAGTATGCTTTTATTATAGGCATAAATAAGAATAGCAAAAAAAGGAAATAAACTAGAATTCTTGGGCTTTTTATTTTTTACTTCAAGCATTCGGAAATTCATCCACTAAAGTTGATCTATTCCAAATCTTTTCACCAACCTGTTTAATTTGCAAAATAAACAATCATAAACGTTTTTGATCACAAGGCAATGCCAATACATTAATGCAGGTGCACCTCAAGGCTCAGTTTATCCTATTTATCGATGTTTATCTTATCGTTTTGTTACGTTATTTTCTTTTCTAGACAAGTAAATTATTTGTGATTGTTTGGCAAACACAGTATAATTAAATTGGGTACAAAAAGAAAGGTGAAGTGGTATTAGTGGCACTCGTTCGAGTAGAGTGGATATCGAGAGGAGCGAGCAGCGAGCCGGTCTACTGAAGAAGGACCCTTCTAATTGACCTCATTATTTGTAGAATTAGACAATGTATGTTCTATTTACTGATTTTTTTATTGTGTACTGTGCGGCGCTTAGACAATACACCTTCACCAGTTATACATTTTGAAATTTCGATGCTGTATCTTGAGGAATGTACCTATTAAGGAGAGTTATCCGCCCCGTTTGAGAAACAGGTGGCTATTACTGTATACTCAGGTAACATAACCTGAAATCAATAACCAGTTTCTATTAGTTCCTAATACCAGTAATGTAGTTAAGACAGGGCAAGGTGGTGCAGTGCACTATGGTGTCGAAGCTCAGAGTCCCCCCCAGGCTTTCGAAAGAGGGGAGTAATGAGGTCTCGACTCTAGAAAACTTGAAATGGTACTAGCATTTCTACCATTTTTAGAGTTAGTTGATTCCTCCGTGGTGAGTTCCATTTCGCCCATCAACATTTTTAAAAAATATCGAATATGAATTAGTAATAATTTGCAAGTTTTCATATTTCTGCAATTATTTAAGTTTAGAACATACACTGGGGCACTGCCTAAGGTTAAGACGGTCAGGGCTTACGGAATATCAGTCTTTCGTGTAGTTATTCAATATATCTGTAAGTTGTTAAGTATAAAATAACTTACTGGTTCGACAGTCAAGACCCTTTTAAAAAAATAAGAAAAAACAAAGAGAAGTACTCAACTATATCTACCAAGCGCAGAGAAAAGTTTAGATTATTCGTACAGGAAGGTACGTTACAAAACTGGGTTGTGGTGTAAGATAGTGACTATATAATTTATCTAGTTATATAAGATATTCAACATGACATGAACTATATTGACATATTGTAAAGAAGTCCGTTTTATTAGTGAGGGTTTTAACCTTTTTTGTACGAAGCATTCAACACAACCATGGTATGGTATGTTCTACTATGTGCTACTGTAAAACTATGACCTGAAAAGCTAAACGACGACGAAATACACGTGTTTGTATTATTATTAATTTATTTTCGAATCCTCACAACATACATCTTAAGTTTTAGTAATGTTTAAAACAAAGGAATAAATAGAAAATTTGCAAATAAACTACTAATTTATTTAATACCAATTGCAAGAATATAGGGTGTTTCTGGGTTTGACAATCGGTGGATAGAATACTCACTGACAAGCAACTATAGATACACATGAATATAGCTTTCAACCACACAGAATTATTAATGAAATGCTCACCTCAAATTAGACGGCACCTGACTGGAAAGTTCAAACGTAATGTTTCACAAACGTTTCTCTCATCAGACTAATTGCCAATAAACTACATGAAATAGTTCTTAAAATTAAACTCTAACACGTTAACAGGAAAGTCTAGTTTTACGGTAATAGCGAGCTTAATTTGCATATCAAAGGAAAGTCTACTTAAAATAAACTGCCAAAGCTTAACTTTCAATGACAGGCAATTTGTATTTCCGATCTAAAATATACCTTTGAAACCATAATACTACTCAAATATTTTCTTATTAAATTCTTCTAATACAATGAGAAGTAATATTTAAGTTATGAATTTATATTATCTTCTTTCGAATATTAGTCTATGAATTTATATTATTTTCTTTCGAATATAGTACGAAATGGTATTGAAATATATTGTATAAGTTATGGAAGGATAATCAAAAAAAATGTTGCTGTGAAAGAAGATTACTGAAATAAGCACAACAGTACATTGGTGTAACAAGTTTATTCGATCACTGAATAAAGTTTGACCACATTACATACAACTATTATATAGATTCAATATATTCGGTTAATTTGATTACTATATGACACTAAGAAATACAACCTACCTGCTATATTGAGAACCACTGCGCTATTGCTATTAAAATTAATGTAATTTCAGCTTAAGAAAGCAAATATATGAAAATCATCAGATAAAATATTATGTCATAATTTACTCTCAATGTGTGATGAAACTAGAGGTAAAGTACCACAATTACGAAGGCGTCAAGTGGTTACCAACATCACAGCTAATAACCGAATGACTAAACTATCACGCTGAACCGTTATAATTATGTAGCGACAAGAGCGAACATTACAAGCTTTAAGCCGTCAAAGATCAAAGATAATATATTTTTAATAAATTATAAAAATAACAGGTTTTCTACTTTATACATCCATATACTTATGCCCTAGAAAGACCTTTTTTGTTTCCAAAACATTCGCTTACTCAATACATCCTACAATTGTAACATTAATCTTATTTGACATATAATTGTCATATGTTATATGCTAATACTTGCAAACACAAAACATTATCCAAATCAAAAATAAATAATTCATTCATTCAATTCAATAGACTCAGAAATTCATAAATTAAAACAAATCCAAGACAATTGTATTGAATCATTAAATAATTCAATAAAAATATAACAATAATTTTCTAACAGAATGAAATATATTTATAACTAACACGTTTATCCTAAGAATAACATACGGTATTGGATATATTATCAAATATAATATCCACACGTCAGCATCCTAAGTTAAATCTAAAACATAAACATCGTTCTAGATAAACTTTAAAAAAACTTATTAGTTTTTTGTTAACTACCTTCTACCCATATAAAATAATTGTAAAATGATGTTAAGAACTCTTTTTGAATGTAAAGTATATATTAAGTATTTAAAATATTATGAGATGCTTGCAAATTGATTATAAATGGTGTAGCATGTGGAGTGGAGTAATGTCATATATTTAATCTTGTATTATATAGAACTATTTATGTATATGTTTTTTTATTACTATTAGTATGACGTACATACATAACACTACTCTAATTATATACATGGATTCAATAATAATAGTAGATATAATTTTATGTCTAGAAATATCTTACTATACAATAAATAATAGTAAAATAATGTATAGTGTTCAAACAAATATCAGTAAAAAAAAGTAATTTCATATTCATACGTCAATATTCATACTTGAAAAGTAACTGTTAGTCGCGATTTGCCCGACGCGGACGCACTAGAAGATGCGCGTTTCCTGTCATCGTAGACATGTCTACGGCAATGTAGACACCGCGCCTTTACAAAATTTTGACAAAATTACTTTATAGACAGGCCAAAAACACTTTCTAATCATGAAAACAATCTGCCTAACATTAAATACTTAGTTTAAAGTTATTTAATCGAAATACTAATGTCCAATTTTAAGTATTTGCCAATACACATGAATTTTGAATTCAGCCACTGGAATTGTTAAGGAGCGGCATGCAAATAGTGACAGGAAACTGGGGCACAGGACAGGCACCAGCAGACTGTCGATTTTATTTTTCACCTTGATTCTATGTGTGGCTATTGTGAATTAGATTTCCTTATATGTCTTAATCAATTTAACGAAATGGTGATGCTATTTTACATTATTAAGTTGTCAAATGTTTCTTCAGAAACTATTGAAATTTAGCTTGAATCATAGTATTATTATACTTATATAGTAGATTATCTATAACGTATTTTTTTTAAAGAATTGAATGACAACAACTATAATTTTAAAATACACGTTAAAAGTGTATCTACATAATACTCGTACGATAATTTGACAAGTATTATTTAAATTTAATGTTAGGTGTAAGTTTTAATTTTGGTAAGTAAGATAATTTGATACAAGATGTAACGTGAACGGCGCGGCGTTGAGACAAACAACCTCGCCACAACGGGCCACGAATATAACAAGGTTACGTTTCCCAATTCCGAGCAAATTATATTAAATTGAGTAAATTCAGCTCCCAACTCGCGACCCCTGTCTAATGTTAACTTTACTGCTACATATTTGCCAACAAGCACATATTCGTGCGAAATCTAAAATAAAAATAATTGTTTTTATTTAAAAGAAAGAAAATAAAACATAGTTTATAGAAAGAGATGAGAGAGAAATAGTATGATAACAAAGTATTTTATTTTGATATCACTCATTTCTGTGTGGCATTTTTTTGTATATTTACACATTGTCTTATATTTGTAATGATATATTAAAATTACGACAAGATTTTACTATCCTACAAATTTTGATATATTTCTAGATAAAAATAAAATTATTATTATACATATAATACAAAATATATGAATTATTATAATACTATAAACAAAATACAATAAAGAAATGTCTAGTGTAATAAAATCACTTTAATAGAGATAGATATATAAATTAAAAAAAGATAGTAATAATTTAGTTTTCTACGACTAATTTCACTTATACTCACACAAAAATAATTGATGATTTTAAAACCATAGTTATTTTAAAAATAATTTAAAAGGAATAGTTTTTGAAAAAGCAAATAAGTTAAATAGATTAAGTGGATGATGAAGGATGGACTTACAGGTGATAGAACTATCGGACGGGTGTCGATCTACAATAGGTAGGAAACCTAACTGCAAACAGCTATATTTAACTAAATATTTCTTACTAGCTGTTGTTCACTACTTCTTTCGCATAATATTATCTGACAATTAAGATAGCTTTTCTTCTCGATAATTTGTCAAGGAATTCAGCTCAGCAATTTCAGATATTAGCGTGAACAAGCAGATAAATTTATTCAAAATGGTTTTTATAGTCATATCCCCCCGTGTTATCGTCCCCTCTCCGTTTCTAGCTAGTAAAATTATAATATAATAGATAGAATTTTGAAACTCTGTTTTACGTAAAGATGTTATATTATTATTGTAATATTTTTATTTAATAGGGTGTTCCAAGTGATTAAATTTGGATCCAAAGACCAAAATGATCTTTTATTAAATATTATCATTATAGTATCTTTAATTCCTTACTTATGAAAAATATTTGTGTTAGCAGTTAGGTTTGAAGGAGATTTAAATTACGTTAATACAAAGGTATAGTTTATATTATATGACAATAAATGGTAATTTGAAAAGCTGAACAGAAAACATTCCAAAGTTATAATATAACTATATTTTTATAAATAATTTGAACGAATCAATCATTCGTTGATATATAATAATATATGTAAAAACGATCAAAAACATAAACTGATGACATTTATTAAATATTTGATTGTAGAGATAAATAGATATTATATACGAAAAGGTATAGTTAGTTTTGGATGTTTATTGATATGTATCTTCGTGGTATCACTTTGGAAAATTTACTATAGTTTGATATAAAACGTCAAATTTACTGCATGTCGATAGGATATAATGTATATTCATTATTAACCATATGGATAATATGTATATTATGTCACTTGGGCAAATATAATTTACAATTTCATAATGCTTAATAATTAATGATTAATATAATATCATTGTGCAATAAATGTCATCAGTTCCAAAATGTGTGCGTTAATATTCAATAATGTTACTTATATAATAATTATGTATACTACTAGAATAAATTTGTATAATCTTAACTCTAATGATATGTATGTGATATAGCTGGTTATATTATTGCTACAATAGACACGAAATCACTATACCCTAGGGATTAATTCAGCGTTATATTCAAGCTGATGCGTGAATTTCGATGATATATTGGTATATAATAAATATATACTTTTTAATTATTTATTTTAAAGCAATTATATACTTAACTAAGCAAATGTTTAGCTTGCCATTAATCCTGCAAAGCACCGCACTTTCAGCGTATATCGTTGTTATCAAATTTGCTCTAACTCAAGTAAAACAAATACAGCTTTGGAGACAGAATTCTTTATGACGATCAGGTTTTAAAATTATTTATTCAAGTAAAATCCCAAGTTATCATCAAAACTCACGCAATAATCTTATAATATGCCTCTCAGCGCTGACAATAACTACTTATTAATTGAATTTCGGGAGAATTTGACACGAAAATTGACCTTAACTTACACCAACGTTTCACCTCGGAAACCCTTTACATCTAATTAACAATTATCGACATCTGATATTAACATAAAAATTCATACGAATTCGATAAGATATATTTATAATTTAAACTTTCGAAGATCAATACGATTATAAGTTAATATTAATACATATATAATTGTAAATTTAATGGCGATAATGCTTGTGTATTGTGTGAGCACCCGGAGGAAGTCTAATTGAAAATTGTGCTCAGCATATTATAATTGTGCATACGACTACAAATACTATTGTACTTTGCAGGCTATATTTATCTTCCCCTCATTTATCTGCTTGGTATAAAGCAGTTCAACACTTTATTAATAAATAATTAACGAAATACACGCTGTGATATTATATTACAGCAGATGGTTTTGCTAAAAGCAATTAATTTTCATTTCGTGGACTGAAAAATACTCAAGCATATCTCTCACTAACGATAATATATTCACAATAAACAGTATTCTCTATACATTCAATCAATTGACATATTGGGCACGTCACATCACTTGTACAAGTAAATAATTCACATACAAATTAAATTTTCATATCATTTCGCATCTCTTATACCTATGCATAATCCATAGCAGGAATAGATTAGTTTAAAATGGTAAAATATATAACGATTTCGTTTAAAATTTAAATAAATAAAAAATATATGTAAACTCTTAACACCTACATTGTTTTTACTGATATGACATCGATATAATCATAAATATTTGAAATAAATGAAAAACTTTGCACCGAATGACCGTTGTAGGTACACCTATGAATGCTATTACAATACACCGTCAAATTAAATAATATTTAATACATTAAACTTACCACAAATATACGTAAAACTACGTCTACTGTACACACACAAAAATATACCTAACATTAATTTATCTTATGCTAGATGAATCAAAAGATTCTGATATGTTTGGTTACCTTGGTTGCAACTTCTATCAACAAGTCAGTTGAGGACTACCTTATCTAATTGATATTAATTGATATACAGTTATAAATTGATATCATACCTTACATCTAGTATTGCTAAAGGCATATCGAGTATCGTAATCTTAAATATTGATATTTAGAAAAGGTAAATATTATGTGAAAAGACTCAGAAGCGACGATTTTATGTAAACTTTAGAGAGAAAGCGGTTACGAGAATCGTTAGTTCGGAGAATATTACTGCGGCGCTGGAACTTCTATAATTCATATAATATTATAGAAGTTCCAGCGCCTAAGTTTTTTATAACTTTGTAGACGGTTTTCTTTATTTCATTTACATTATATTTAGATGATATCGTAGTGCAATTCTTATTAGCTTTAGCTTTGCATTCGGATGGCATTGTAAACGTTACATTTCCTTATCAACATTCAGGCAGTGAGTGCCTACAGTGTAGAACAGTGACTTAGGCCCTTAGATAATTTATTGGGTGAAAATAACATCCTTTAAGCTATGATGTGCCTTTTAACGTCATTTTTATACAAAATACATTACTAATACAATATCGATTACATAATAACACTCCTTTATATCGAGGATTGTTTAGTTAATATTAGAATATATAAATTTTATTAGATTTCTCGAAACATCTGGCATATAATATTATAAATATATAGTTTAAAGTTCTCTGTGAGAAACCTGGCTGAACATTTAACATTTTTCAGAACAATAGATCAACAAGAAATACTCAGAAACAGTTATCGAAATGGTATCTCAGCAACTTTTATTCTAATTATAAGAAACTACAATATGTAAGGCATTTACTCAATGCCTTCTCAGATTCCATTTCGTCAACAGCCGAAAGCTACAACATTAAGCACAATAAAATAAATAGTAGAATAGTAAAAGATGTCGCAGAAGAGAAGCGACTCAGTGATCGAAGTTACCTATAAGATACAACAAGTAAATTTAAAAATTTACACAACAACATTAAATAGCTCTAGAAGCCTTGCCGGAAGGGGTTCCGCACGGGATTCGGGGTCGGTGTCGGCGCTGGTGCCGGCGCTGCAGGCGGGGGTTCCGCTGCTGCTCTGAACGGATTGCTGGCGGGTGGTTGGGGCTGAGCCGGCAACTGCCGAGGTTGGCTATAAGCCTCCTGCTGGAACCCTTGCTGTTCGTAACCTTGTGAGTAGTTTTGATACCCTTGATGATAATCATTTCTAGAACTGTCCACGTTAGACTCTTGTACGTTATCCTGGTCCTGCACATTAGAGTATTCCAAGTGATTTTTGAACTCTCCATTCACAGGCCTCTGATCTTGCATACTGTACGTTTGGTACTCTTTGTCTGGTGGATCAGCCATCAGAATGTTTGCTTCATTTTCGAAGGGCTTGAAGTCGTAAATATGTCTTAGATACATTAATACTGGAGCGTAAAGTAAGTTACTAAAGGCGATAAATAGATTGAGAGCAGTGAATCCTATCGCTTCGACGACTTCACCAGCGATAATCGGTCCCACGGCATAAGCAAACGAGTAAGATATATCAGCGATTGCGTAGATACTGCCGTATACCGAAACATATCTAACGTCTACGAGATACCCAAGAGTAGGCAGCAGTGCAGTGTCAATCAAGGCTATGCCGAAGCAGATACCACAAATAGGTATCATTAGCATCTTATAAGAGTTAGCGAATGGTATTATGAAACAACAAAGTCCTTCTAATGCCAGTCCTCCAGCAGCCATGAGCCATTGATGTTGAGGATACTTCTTTGCCATTTTCACTGTTATTATAACCCCGAGAACGTGTGGAAAAAATGCCGGTAGCCATATCATACCAATTTTCCAATTATCTTTTGTAAGATTATCTTCCATCCAGAATGATATTGTGGGTTCCAAAAACGCTAACGCCACGTTTGACATCATGAGGGCTCCCGCGCAGACTGCTATGTAGGGATCCATTAGAAGTTTCCAAATAGGTGTACCGTCCGGTTTTGGCTGTTGGGCTTCCTTCATTTGGGTTTTAAGTGGTTTCATGACTAGGAGCAACATGAAACCATCCATAAGGGAAATGAGAGCTAAAATGAGAAATGGTACCTCTTTCCCAGCAAACTGGTATAAAGCACCACCAAATGGTGGAGCTACGAGACAACCGAAGCTAATAAAAGCTAATGCGATTCCCAGAGCTTTCGATCGTTCTGACTCTTCGGTAAATCGGTCAGCTATCATTGCTAATCCTGATGTATCAGCGAAGGCTGATCCTACACCCTGGAGACTTCTCGCGAAGAAAAGCATACCGTAACTCCTTCCACAAGCAAATATCGATGTTGAGAGAAACATTATAATTAGTCCGAACATCATCGGTATATCATATCCAATACGATCGATTAAGGCACCAGAGAAGGGGTTAATCATAAGTTGTACTATGGCCTTGGATGCGAAAAGTAATCCTGTGGCTGAGTCCTGTCCTTCGTGTGAGGCGGGAATGATTTTTGTCGGTATGATCGTTCTATTACCTTCCTGAATAGGAGCCAGAGTAACTACATGATCAAAGCCCGCCTCGCCCCATGCACCGATGTACCTCAAGTAGTCCGGTATTATGGGAACTATTACCATATACAACATGTTATCTAACAGCAGAGCTATGGACACTATGACTAGGATGATCTTTCTCTGTGATGTTGGCTCTTTTATCTTTTCCCATAGTACCTCTCTAACTTCTCGAACTTCTAGGTTGACGACCGGTATGACGGAATTGTCAATCTTCTGCCAGATCGTCTGCGGTCCTTCTTCCGCCATCTTGATTGCTTTATTTATTCTCGTGTATCAATCAACAGCATATCGGAATAATGTTCTATTATAGCTTCGTTCCTACTTGTACGCTCAGAGGACATTTGTTAACGTTGTCCCTCGCCGCAACCCTCCAATGGGACTTCGGAACCTGACAACAAACAGAAATGATCATTAAGTGTCATTTCGTCGTCAAATATTGTTAGGAGCTTGTTTCAAAAGGAATTTGAGTCGATCTTTGTTTCTGTTGGTTGACATGGTTCCTCTATCCCATTTGTACAAGATCTTCGAAATCCAAAGACGAATCAGAGTCCTTTTGAACACAGTACACAAACAATGAATAAAAATAAGATACTGAGATTTAAGATAATAAGACATGGAAGTATTCATTTAAATATATCTAAACATAGCACCAACTTCTTTCTTGCTAAATAATATAACAAAGGGAGGAACACCTTGGCACCAATACTTTTCAATAAGTCAGTCATTCGCTTTGAATCGGGCCAACGCTATTATCGTGATGATATTAGAAAAAGTAAACAATTTTTTTGGTCAAATAAATCTTTGGTCAAAGAAAGTAAAAAGAAATATAAAAAAACTCTATCTGTTTCAGTGACGGGGTACTAACGACTTGTTTTGCTCAAATCCAATTTGCGTGGAGCCTCGTCAGGCAACATCATTATCCGCACCCGCCGAGGGGAGCTTTCTTGATTTTCGATACAATACGCTGAGTTTTTCTCAATGAAAAAGAAAAAAGGTACTGGTTTGTTTCTTCACTTTCAATGAAACGCGTGGAATTTCTATAAATTAGATATCCTGCAATGCGGAAAGCTGTCTAAGATAATCTCTACCAGTATTATAAAAAAGAAATATATTATTCTGTTGGTTTATCTTTTTTTTCCGTAAAACCCACCTTATTTTTTTGCAAATGAGTAGTTCAGTGACAGGCTACTTAACCCAACTGAGCGCATTTAATAACAGTCAATTAAATTAAAAAAAAAGTTATTTCTATATAATTATATACTTATCCTTTTTATATCTTGTAATATACATATTTACAATTTAAACAAGGTAAAATAAAACTTTTTAAATGTTATTTATATTCAAATTGTTCTTATTCCCCTATATAGCTGTAGAATTGATGAATCTCTGAACATTATTAACAGATCTTCAATATAGGTGTATAAAAGTAATCTTTTGAAGCCATAACGAGACTCTTATAAGAATTCTGTACCAGGGAAATTCTTAAGATCTCAGACACGGGTAGAATCTCAATGAGGGGTCGCGAGTGGAGCCGGGGGCTGTTGGGGTCGGGCCAGGACAGTTATACGCTCGATCTGATCAGGTAAGGGTTGAAAATACTTGATAAATTAGAGTGGCGTGGAAGCAAAATAAATTGACATAGTAATAATCTAGATCACAGATTAGGTGATGACTCTTGTATAACTTACGATCGAAAAATAATTTTTATCTTGTTCCCAAGGGATCCCAAGCTGGGACCTCCTTTACTAAACCCATGCCGCTAAGCCACGGAGGCAGTTTTTGTTGAATGTATTAATCAATATTTAACTAAATTAAACTGACTAGGTTTGAAAAAATCGAAATTATTATCAATTATATTTTAAAGAAATCATACGCTATATTAATATATAGGGGTCACCACGAACCCACTTCCGGTGTAGTGAGTCACGGCTCACGCAAAGTGGCTAATTCTGGGAAAACTTAGCTTTAATAGTATCGTTCACGTCCTTGACCTACTTTCAACACGAATACTGCAATATTACGTAAAGCTGCTTGCTAAGAAAATGTTATATCGCTTAGTAAGTCTATATAAAAAAAAAAAAACAAAAAAATTATTGAAATTGTATATCCACATGCTCTAAATATGTATTAAACTGTTAACTATTAATTATTTATTTATCGTTTAAATTAGTAACACCATTCGAATATCTCTAGGTAAAATGCACCAGGTCAATGAAACATAGACCTAAACTAATTGTATTCTACAATAGGAATATTAATTAGCAACTGATTGATCAATTAGCCACATTAGCCAAGTTGACTGTCGGTAATCGTTAATCATATCTATAACAAAGGAAATATGGGAGAAATTGTAGACAAGTTTACTAGTCATTGGCAAACTGAAGTTGCAATAGTCAGGACAGGACACAAATGGAAAGCTTGGAGCTTGCCATTGTGAGAACCTTTCTCGAATGGAGACCATGAATTGGACGACAACAAGATGGACAGATGATTTAATGAATATGGCAGGGAACTGCAGGACAGGACCCGCATGTGACTCGCTTTGTGGGAAGTCTTTGTTCAGTAGTAGATGTCCTATGGCTTAAATGACGACGACGATGAAATAGAATGAGAAAAAACAAGCTTTGAGAACTACACAAGCAATTTGTTAGTGAATAATTATATTTCCCCGGGCGCACCCCCTTCCCTCCGCACTACCCTCTCCCCCTCCGGGTCCAGGCGGTGAATTGAAGGTAAACAGACGCATTAAACTTTAATGAAATTGCTGTTTCTATGAACCCGGTGCGCCCGCCGCGCGGTGGAGCCGTACATTCAGGAGAAATATTACAGTTATTTTTAGTAATCATTATTCTTGTCTATTCGGCCGTTCCAACTGATAGATAAGGTACTATTTTGAAGTATGTTTGCCCATAATCAAAATATTATATGAAAACATCACACTAATTATATGATATTTAGATGGTTAGTCAATATTTGACTAGTAATATTTTAGTACCTAATAATAAATATTTTATAAAACGATGTGTTTATATAAAGTCCAAAATGTTTTATGGACTCGATGAAGTAGAGACATTAAAAATGAGATTTTCCAAGAATTGGACACAGAGCAAGACAGTGCGTTTAGGACACGCATTAAATTTACTTCCCGGTTTCTTTTCAAATTTCTTATTATTTATTTTATTCAATTTGGTAATAAAATTAATCTATAAATTGTATTGTATAAATTCTTCCATTCCCAAAAGATTTTATTCCTAAATAATATTAGGTTATCGAATTGTGGTGTTTCTTCTTTATAAATAATATTATATTAATATACAATTTCTATTTTCTAGTGACAGTACACTTTTCATTGTGAGCGTACCTTCACATACAGTCGGCAACTTCAAACAGCAGGTGAGGGTTATTTTAGAGGGTTCTCTCCCGAGAGAGGTAGGGCAGTTGACCTATTGTATTCGACGTATTTACGCATCATTTTAAACCTTAAATTATTGCGATAGAGTTTAAATTCAAAATAGATTTAACTCAAACATTGTGATATAGAATTTTGAACCTTATAACAAAGAGGCAGAGGTCAAGGGCGCTTCAGAAATAGCACAGACTATGGTTTGTGCTATGGTTTTGAATATTTAATGATCATTTCCAGAGCGCGGGCGGGCTTTAAATGTTTTATGACTTCAATAACAGACTGTTTTGCGAGAATATGAAAGTTAATTTTCGTTTTTAGCGCAGTATTATTATATTTATGCTCTTTGCTTTTCAAATTTCAATAGCGGCTGGAGTTTTGCGAAATATTTTATAAAAACGTCCAGTCTTCGATGTTAATATTTGTGTTCACAATAAAGCAATATAAATAAAGCAGGATAAAACCAGTTTTACAGTGGGTTTACAGTTTTGATACTAAGTTTTCTGGTAGGATGTCGTTCCCTATGAACATTTTAATGTAGCACTATAAAATAATATATAATTAAGCCATTAAATCCCAAAAATGAAAGTATTTAAAAATTTGTTAATCAAATTATATTACCTATCCCTTAAAACAAACTAATTAAATTTAGGTTCAGATGCATGAAATGTCGGGCTCGTTGGCGCATAATTTCCTGAAAGCATGTTTTCCCCACGTCTGGTAACTTCGGGCATTGATCGAGTGTGAGGAATAACGAATTTCCGACATGGTAACGATCCACCGTTTAAAGATGGAAAACCCGTGAAGTGCATATTTCGCGTTTCGGTTTCAGTCTATGGATTTCCGTATGCTCGAAGTAAAAATTAGGTCGACAAGGCATCACTGATTGATGTTCTGTGGCTGAGGTATCACCTACCATCTAGTGAACCTCATGCTCGTCTCTCGATATCTAATATAAAAAAATGAAATAATTGATTCCCGTTCTAATAAAATTTGATACGTTAATATATTAATATGTCTAAAAATCATATTGCCACATTGACATATTTAATACTATGCCAATGTGTTGCCAATTAAAAGATAAATCACGGTTTATCTTTTCACTCAAGAGAGCGTTTCTTAATAAAGCTATACTACGTTGCTACACGACTACTACATAACATCAAAGCTCTACAGGGCTACGATGCGGTGCTACGAAGTGTCAACTAAACGAAGAGAAGGTCTAGCGCGGCGGGAAATCGCGTAGCTTTTGTTTTCTCCTATCCACCTGCCTATGACAACCGCACACTGAGCTTTTGTACTTGCCTACTTCGGATACAATAAACATATGAGATAGTAATTCAATTACTTACTCGGTAGAAACAATTGCTTGAATAACAAAGGTTTAATAAAATAATAGATTTTTGAGAAGAAAACGGCATTTCATTGTATACTCAAAAATCTGAAAGCTTTCCCTCTTTCAAGATAGCGGTTATCGTATGTTGTGCACAGAATATGTGTGAAATGTCACATATAAGTGTTCTAGTTTTTAATTCACTTGGGGATAAAATTGTCGATTTTTTTAAAGTTAGTGCTCTTTTCAATTTTATACGGAAAATAAAAATTGCCGTGTTAATTCGAATATGTCTAGTGCCGTCGTTAACTTGTACTTTTCCTTTAATTCTATGTATGTCTATGACTTTTCCAAAGATTAATTCTATATCAATACAATTCGGTAACAAATCCAAATTTAGATATCAAGCGCCCAAAGACAGGGACGACACTTAGTATCGAACACTCCGCTTTGAGCCTCTTGAAACAATACAATTTGAACAACTCTCATCTCCACAGAGGCGATAGGGCACGCTTGACCTCCCGCCCGCCCGAGCCAGAGCATCTATAGGGCCCCAACACTTGAAACGGATGTTGTTTTAAACTTTTGTTTGCTTATTGCAAAAGTATTTATTTGACAATTATTAACAAATACATTTTTAAACAAAAACTGTCCTTAGTATACACGTGACTTTATGAAGAAAGAAAACTATTTTGATTTATAATTAATACGTAGATTCGAGAGATTAATCTGGAGGCAATTTTTTATGTTTTAACCGACTTCAAAAAAGGAGGGTTAAAGGATATCTGATTTTAAAAAATCTAATACTCTGAATATATACATATTCTATACATAATATCATTCGATAATTATTATAATTATTAGTTGACTATAAAATATTCGAAAAATAAACATGGCAAATCTATTATTGCAGCACTTCTTTCTAAGAAATGAAATCATATGTTATAAATACATAATCGTAATTTGAAAACATCCTTTCCACTGTCAATAATTGAACACTCAACATAAAAAGATAAAG
Source organism: Anthocharis cardamines (assembly GCA_905404175.1). Classification (NCBI taxonomy): domain Eukaryota; kingdom Metazoa; phylum Arthropoda; class Insecta; order Lepidoptera; family Pieridae; genus Anthocharis; species Anthocharis cardamines. The sequence continues at coordinate 12,376,116 of FR989959.1, forward strand.
CAAAAAAATAAATAGCTTTTTCTGAACCCCATTTGAAGAAGAGAGGTAAAATGGATTATATCGCCACAGTCCCCCGGGTGAGAGGGGGGCGGGGTGGGTTTAGTTGCCTCACTGTTGCCAAACTCTAATCTTGTTTCGCGAGTTTGGTTAGCGCTCGTTCAAATATTTAGTCAGGGATATAGCTATTTTTGACTTCGAAACCACTTTGAGACTTTGTACCGTATTTCTAAGAAGGGATTTTTACTATAAGTACCTACTTAAGAAACTATCCAGTGTCCCGTAGTTTGTAATTCTGCAGAAGTTTGTAGTGTCAATGAAAGATGATATATGTATTTTTTTCCTATCTAAAATTTACTTCCACATTTACTAAACACTTTCCAAAACTCTGTGTGAGAAAAAATATAGATTTTTAGCATAAAAATCTATATTTTTTCTACTAGCTTTGCTGGGAAATAAGGACTAACAGAGAAATCTGAGCTTATTTATATTATTCCAAAATAAAATTTAGCAGTTCGTGGTTCAGCATTACGCATAACTTGTCAGCTTGGGACCTCTTACATTGTACTTTTATCTACACTAATATTATATACAGGAAACATTTGTATTTTTGTATGTTTGTAACGAATAAATTGAAAAACTACTGGACCGATTAATTTTTACTTTCACCAATAGTTTACATTTTTGTAGGTATATCTACATTGCGCCCGTGCGAAGCCGGTGTGTATTGCTAGTATAAAATATTTTGAAAATTATTAATTGTCTAATATATAAAAGGTTAGATACCTTATCAACAAATTCATATTCATATTCCTAACCTCAGTAGTGTAAGGTAAAGTTTGATAAACCAATCAGTCAGTTTCTATTTGTACAAAAGTTTTGCTTTCATTCACACAGATATACTAAAAGCATATTATGGAACGACGCAGTTGCCATTTTCGAATGTTGAGGACGATAAACAATTCCGACCCTGAGCCAATCTCATAGTAACGTCTCCCTCGGGCGGAACTCTCCAAAGAATCTCAAACGAATGCCAGTCGGCAGTTTTCGGAAATGGCACGCGAATATTACGCATTTGTTTTGACAACAGATTGAAATGTCAACAGTCCCTCCGATGGGGGACGATTTTATGATATTTTAAGCGTTTGTAAAGATAAGTTTTATAAGAAGTTAGTAAGAAATTTTTAATCTAGCTTTTGTTGTTATTTAATGGTGAAAATAGCCAACGTTTTATTGTAATCGTAATTAGACGGATAAGATGTTATATTATGTGCTTTAAACATGTACAATGAGCAACAGAAGTAGCTTAAGTCTTATCAAAGTTTCAGAATATAACACAGCATTTCTTTTCTATTTTCGTCTAGGTAAGGTTTTTTAGAAGGTTGAACATTACTTTAAAAGCTTGTCCGCCAGTTTTTGCGCTGATATCGAAATACAGCTATATTTTTCAGCCAATTCCCAGAGCGTGGACGTTGCGAGGGGCACTTTGTTCTCTCCATTAGCCATTTGTTCATCCCTTTGTCGAATTTTATCAGGAGCTGTGGGGTGCGGCGCCTGACTTGATGTATGTTTATGATAGTATAGGTATATAGGTGTATTTTTTTGCCCCATGGTATTGAAGCCATTTCTTTTTCCAGGAGTCTTCCAGGACATGATTCTTTGCAACGGAAATCCATGTTTCTTTACTTTAAATACAAATACCTTACAAGCTATCAAAACTAGGTCCAAACTTTGAAGTGTAAATATAACGTATATCAAGCACGTTGTGTAGTACAAGGATTAGTGTTCGCGTTACTTCGGTGGTCAAAGCAATGTGTTTGCCACGGAGCGATATATGAGTTAGCTGTAAGGATGTTACAATGGAATGTTTTTCATATAAGTAATTCGGAGTGATATCGCTTGCATCGAAATAAACCTTCCTACCACTTCATAGTTAATACAGAATCGTGGTATTTTTTATAGATCTACTGAAGAGCTCTTGTTATACAATAGAACACTATTTTCAAATTAACTCAACAGCATCTAAACAGTGCTTTTAACACCGATGTCAACTACCAATATCAATTAAATTCGACAGAATTCTTTATTAAAATACTAGCGGTAAGCGGACCCGACAGGCGTACTGCCAGAATGTTAGATTCAACAATACAAAATATATATTATAGATTTCAATAATATGCTATTTTCCCACTTCTATTCTATAATCTCTATTATATTTTTTTGATTTGCTGTGGACGTCAATTATTTACAAAAAAGTTAATACCTTAATTTATTTTTATTATATTTTCTGCATTTTTTTTCCTGAATTTTTCCCATAGTTTAATAGTTATTCTGTTATTTGGGTCGTATATGAATCCAACAAATAAGATATAATCGCTAGAATAAATCGCTGCCTAGCGATAAGGCCACCAATATGTACTTCTCCAGATTAGTTATGTTTGTTATATTGTTTATTATTTTTTTTTGGTACAATAAAGAATATTGAATTGAATTGAATTGAATATAATTAAAATCCGTGCAGCCGTTCTTGAGTTATACATGGTGTAACTAACACGACTTTGTTTTATATATGTAAATAAATTAGACTAACAATTAGTTCTATTTTTTTTAATTTATAGATATGAGATGAATGATATACGAGTATGTATATTGTATGCGATTCCTTTACTATTTATCTCTCTATTTGCACTGTTTGTATACGTAGTAGTCTGCAGGAAATAGCTAATGAAGGGGTTCTCTATTTGAATAAACTGCTTGTTTACAAGTCTCTATATTTAATGAACACGAATACTAATATCAAATGATATTGGCGATTAAAAAGAGTGACGGAGAGTTTATTGCCAGTTCTTCTCTTCCGTTCTACGCCCTTGATTTGAGAACTGGTGGTAAATGTAAAATTAGAAGCATTTAATGTGTATTTTTTATTGACGTTCATAAGTGTACAATGTGCTACCTAAATGAATAAATGATTTTTGAATTTGAATTTGAAAAATACTGTCACAAAACTAAAATGTAAATTTTAAAAAAAGTAATCAGAACTTCTTATTAATATACTATGCTAAACGCCGCCAATATTATAACAAAATTGATAGCAAATAATAACTTTTAGTCTCAAGAACCCTGCAATCAATTCTCCCATAGATTTTTTTATCCAAAGTGACAAAAGTAGAACACTTAAAGCGACCTCGCAAGACCCAATTCATCACCCCAGACCTGCAGCGGCGGCAGGGGGCAGGTGGTGGCGGAGGGGGAGGTGCGGCATTGTTGCGGCAAGCAATTACTGTGGCGGAGGGTTCATTAACAAAGGGCAACAATTTATTAAAATTGCTATTAGGTTTGTAGGAAACGGTGTTCTCGCGTTCATTTTTCTTCAAAGCTGTTTTCTGTAAATTGCATTTGCAACTCGGACATTCATATAAAACTATAAAAACAGCTTAAAACAGAATATTTTGACGGGCTCGTTGGTGCGTTCGGTAGAACACCTGCCGTGCGCACCGATGGGTCGTGGGTTCGAATCCCACCGGGACGACATGTTTATAACTTTCTGTAAGCACGTCTTCTCCATGTCAGGTTACTTCGGGTACTAAACAGGTGGGAGGAATATCGAAAATCCGACCGGATAACGAACCGTTCATAGATAGAAAAACCGTGAAGTACATATTACGTGTTTCGGTCTCAGTGTATGGATTTCCGAATGCTCGAAGTTAAAGGTAGGTCGATAGCGCATCATTGACTCATGTTCTGTGGCTGAGGTATCACCTACCATCAAGTGAACCTCATGCTCGTCTGTCGATATCTGACATAAAAAAAAACGGAACTTTCTTCTTCTTGTTCAAGTGAAAGAAATAATTTAGCCATCAAGAGGCAGTTTTTATGTATATTTTTTGTGATGTGCAATAAAGATATATTTCATTTCATTTCAGTTGACATTGCAATGTTTATACGTATAAGTATAAACTAATTGTAGGTAAATACTTTTACATGCCTTGGTTTACCTATATCCAAATGATTCAAATGACCACTGAGCTTTTTACGCATATTATATTAACAGGCCGTGATCAATATTCCCATATACCTGTTAACGTACGTAACGTTAAGTATATATGAATACAATAATCGTAAAGTACTGAAACACAAATAATCCATCCATTACCAAGTCCCGCCTATTTTCAAACACTTCTGTTACGCAAACACCACAGATAACTATCAAATAATACCCGGAACATGTGCTGCCATCGAGAACGTAATGGTGCGTGAAAAATAACCGATAAACCACGGGGTTTGCGCGAGGCCTATTATGAGGCTATAATATTCGCGACCCTCAACATTCATCATTTAGGAAAGCTGTTACGAAACTTGCGAGACAATCTTGGGGCTGTTTAAATATTGGAAATATTTGTATGATTCCTTAATGTTTTTTCACTAACTAACTTCACAATATTGAATATAATCTAATAATTTTGCGTAATATCCAGTTTATTATTTGAAAATCCTTTATTTAGGTAGATGTAGATATCTACATTTGAAATAATCTTTAAGAATGTCTCGTATGACACAGACTCCTGACCCAAACCTTCATTGAAATTGTTAAATGTATCTACATTTTGAATATAATCTAATAATCATATAGAATATAATCTAATACATATCTCGGAATTTCTGCCTATTTAATTATAATTTATACCGATAAAGATAGTTTAATATTGTATTTATTCTGTTATTTGAATTTTTATGCTTGTAGAGAATAATCTCTGGAACTGATTTATTTAGTAGGTAAAGCTAAATTTGGGCGAATGAATATAGACAATGTTCGCAGCTTGATAAAGCTTATATTTTATTTTATTTTAGATTCGATTCTTTAGTTGTAAAATAGCTAAACGGTTTCGTGAAAATAATGTAACTCTTAAGTAAATTTACAAAAGCGTAAGTAGTCTATACTTTTTAACTAAAATTGCTACTAAGGTAGTTTAATGTAAGCGTAAGTAACACCGTGCGGAATTGTCAGTATAAATAAATGACAAGAACACAGCGTCCCTCTATAGTTTCTACACATGTCCGATTTTCCCCGGCATACCCGCGTTAAATTAGCCGTCAGTAACGCTAGGGGAGACGGGGGCAAGATGATTTGTGTTCCTGATAACGCACCCGCTAATACAACCCTCGTAATCGTAGCACGCTCGTGAGGAAAATTGACCAAGATTTACATCTTTGAGGCATTTCCTATGGTGCAGTATCAAAAGTTCCCATACTAGAATAATCGTAGAAAATATTATGGGCGTTTTATTACCATAGATTGTAAATTACGAGCATTAGATAAGATCAATAAGGCCTATACCGACTTAAACTCTTCTGTTATATGGAAGCATGTACTCATAGCATATAAATTATATGTTATATATTCACTTCACCTTATTCTCAAATTCACGTATTTTAGAGGTATAGATTTATAGTAAAAAGGTACACCACAAGTAAAAGTACAATAAATTTGATTCTAGGAGAATGAAGATAAAAATTCACATTATTTTCAACCGCTGCTTTTTTTACTTAATAAATAATTTGTCAGCATTCAAAATCTGACCAGTGATTTATCCGTGAAAACCAGAGTTACATTCGCATAATAACAGTTTGTATAAAATTATAATAATTCTGAAACCCACACCCACAATCTAATTTATGTGCTCGTTCTCATAATTAAGTTTCAAACTCGAAATAAAGCACAAAAGCTCCAGATGGAGGATTATGCCACGTCTTACCAAATAATACCAAACGAGACGGAAATTGGAAATGTGCCAAATATCACACAAACGAACATCATTAAGTTTCCCAGGGTTTTCACGAATAAGATTTACGAAATTTTAGATTATATTTTTCCACCAGCTTCCTCTTCAGCGATTTATTTTTACTTAAGACTAATTAGTATACTGGACATCTAAACTAATATTATAAAGAGAAAATATTTGTTTGTTTTTTTGTTACGATTTAACTCAAAAACTAATCGACTGATTTTAAAAATTATTTAACTAATAAAAAGCTACATTATCAGCGAGTAACATAGGCTATTTTTTGTGTGTGTATATCTACATTGCACCCGTGCGTGGGTTAGTTTTAAATATTATTATTTGTATAAGAGTAACCTTTCTTTTCAATGCAGTGCACTGCTACTCATATTTTGTTTGTTGATCTTATCTCTCATATTGTGTGTTAATTTAAGCTTTAAGCTCTTCAATTGTGCGTATAACTTTCCTTCTTTACCTTGATGTTTGTCCATTATTATTTTGTATGTGCTGTGTGCATGTATGTCCGAATAACTGAATTTCAACATTGGACATAGCGACAAAACATGAAATTCATTTCTCGCCACCTCAATGTCTGGATATCCACAACTGCGCGTTTCCAAAGGCACTTTTTGCCACGCACGATTACTCTATACAACCGACTCTCGCTGGCGGTTTTCCAAACTGATACAGCTGGCAATGGCAAAGGCCGGCAACGCATCCACAAGACCTTTGCTGTTGCGGATGTCCATGAGTAGCGGTTATCGCTTACCATCAGGCCCGTTTCCCTACTCTAATACAAATAGATAAAAAAAGTATTCACTTGATGACTTACCATTAGATTGTCAGTTGACATCTCACATAAATAGCACACAGTATAGTCAGATATTCAGTTGTAACATTTGTATTCAGTTAGGGGATAGAGGGGTGATTAGGTGATCACGTCCGGACCCACAACAAATCGCCGACGAAGTAGAGGACACTGATTGCATTATTTGCGATTGATTAATTATTTTTCGATCGATAAGCACGAAGTTATCTATAGGTAGGAAATTGTTAAATATTATAGAAATATCAAAATCGAGGTACGTTTAGTAAAAATGTTTACGCTAATAAATAGGCTCGTGTTTGTTTGAACTAAACACTTTACACGATTAAAATACAAGATTTATTTTATTTTAATTCGTTTCTTATGTTGTAAAATGGAATTAAAATTGTGTCCAGTCCAACATTCTAGCTTATATTTCGTATAATTTCACAATTAATAATAATGTATTATATTTGTGTTTGAAATGTTTTACATAAGAGGAACCGCATTCGAATAAATCCGCATACAAGTATTATATGTAAATTTTAATTTGTGTATTTTTTCTCATTTTTATCACTTTATTTTGTGAGGTACTCTTCTCCCAGCGTTGCCGTGCTGATATCATGATAAGATCGATTTTTCAAATTAATTTTAAGTATTTTTAATATACTTTTAAAAATATGTGTTAAACTAAATTAATCTACAGACACTCGCGACCTGTAATTTTATCCTATAAAAAAGAGACATACATATATATATATTTAGTAATTAACATAATATCGCAGTGCGTACCCCACAAGCGCGTAGGTACCTCGAGTGATCCCGGCGAACCATTAGTCACGCGTTGTCAAAGCGGAAGAGGGCCAAATCAGGACAATCATGATTGTTACTCGAGTGTGCCTTTATTGTCATTTAATGGGCCTTTTTTTAATTCTATTAATGTCATAGTGGGATTGTTGATTTTAATCTATCGATAGTCATAATTGGTGTTTTTAAGGGTTTGATATTATTTGAATAACGTTAATGTAAAACTTGAAAACCTGATGAGGGAGTACAATCATCTACAGATGAGAAGTAACAGAACCGATTTTGAGATTCGCTCTCTTTAAAAGAGTGTGATCGTCTTACATTTCCTTTACTTCTTTGCTTTGAGATGTAAAACATATTAAATCTTATTTCAAATGTCACTTCACTTATCCATTTTTACTTATCTGCAGATATAATAATAAATAATACGTATTATATTTGTATAAAATCAATTTTAATTTAATATGCTTTCAATAATTATATAATATAAATATATTTTGACAACTTTCACAATCGAAACTTGATCACCATCAATCAATGTAATTTAATAACTATGTAAGTCAGTACCTAATAGGTATATCACATTCGAATAATATTAGTTATATGTAAATAGTATTAATTATCAATAAGAATAAGTAACATAACATAAAACAATAACTTTAAAATTAATAAGGAATGTACTATTACTTTTATACAAGTGAAGGTGTGTATAAACTATTAATACGACAGTATGAAAGGTAGACTTTGTTGGAAAAATGTTCGCATACAAATTGAATAAAGCTCTCGTGGGTGGAAAAATCAATAGTTCCCATTAGGGCCGTGTCCCGGGGCCTCGTGTTATCCAATTTACCTGCGTAAATAATAAAAGCGGTCCAACCCACTTGCTACGTTGATGTCGCATATTTATTATGAAGACTAAATTTGGCTAAAGAACGAACAAAGAATTATCGTACCAAGCTTTATTAGAATTTATATCAATGAAATCTGTTATCTTTTCACAGAATAAGAAAAAAACAGAGTATTGTAGAAGTTAATTTTAATCTCTCGACAAAGAACAAGCATACAGGTTATATAGGAAAATCGTCGCAGCTTTTCAAAATCATTTCAATTACAATGGTAATAGGTAATAGTAAACTATTTATTAAAACCTCAGAGGTGCAAGAGAAAACACTTATTTATTAGTAACGATTTATACATGTAAACATATTACAAATGTTGTTAGAGAAATTCTTAGTTTTCAAATCGCCATTAGCAACATGTATTGTCCAGAAAAGAGCACAATATCAAAAAAGCTTATCTTTTTTTATTAAAGAGCAGACATTTAATTTCCTTCATAGATTCTGATCACCTAAGTTTCAATAGTATCAAAATAAGTCTCTGATATAAAGAAAACACATTTTAAAATATATTTTATTCAAGCAAATGTATTTCTAATCCCAGAATAAGGAACGCGGTATAATTTCGTATTTGCACGGTACAAGGGTTCCGACTCTTGCCGGCGGCGGCGTGTCAAATATTCATGCCGAGGGAATTGGACGTGGCGGCGAATCTACCCCGGCCTCCCCTCGGTTCTAACTTATTTTAGTGAATTCCAACTCTGTATCCAAGTTAGGTTAATGTTGTTCAAGTTTACACTATATACTCTCTAATATTTTACATATGTGTAAATCTGATAAAAGCAGACCAAGTATGGACTCACTCGCGTGTCTTATGCCTATCTATTTGTAGAGCTATCATAGCGTATCTTCTGTAGTGCTGTTCTCTAAGTCTATTACGAGCTTTACGCTGCGGCAGCAAAGTTGAACAGTTTGAATGTTATTTTATGTAAATTAAATTCACTAAGCAAATTAATCTTTCAAGCTTGCTTCACGTCTAGCTCGTCATCGAACACAGCATCAAACAGAGCACACAAAATAATTATCAGGTCCAAGCGGCGACCGAATGAAACACTGTGTTCGCAGTTATCGATTTTGACGAATGCAGCCGGAAAACTAACACTAATTCGAATAATTTTTAAATTATATTTTATCGACAAAACATATAAATTACCTAAAATTTATGAGAATAAGTTTCTAGAGAAGATGAGTGAAGTATTTTTATGTTGATTATCGCCGTGCAAGAATATAATTGCTATCAGACTGATATGATTAAAGCTGTTGAAAGATTTGAATAATGAATTTTCATCCTTATTCCATCTTAACTTGTAAAACACTATGAGTAAACGCAACCACGATACCGCGATTATCGGCATCGGCTGGATTGTAATTTGGAGCCGTAATTGATGCAATTAGCTAAAGGAGAGTTTATACTGGTGTGTGGTGAAAGGGAGGTGGAGGGGAACTATTGAGCATCCTTTGAACTCCTGTTTCGCGGTTCCGGCCGTGTTTGCGTTACAAAGGAAATTGTTTCCCTTATACTAAGACTTCCTGATTGTTCAACGATCTCATTCGCATATTAGGTAAATGGTAAGCGCGTTACGTTTAGCACCGAAGGCCTAGCATTCGATTTCCGATCAAATAAGTTATTGTGGACTGTGGTATTCAAAATAGTATAAATATTTTTTTTAAAATATTACTTTTTTATCTCATGAAATATATAAAAGTACAAAATTTAAAAGTTACGTATCTTTGTATCCACAGGCACAGACAGTAAAATGTATTTATATCAAACTTATCTCTATCTCATTATAAGTGAACTGTACAATTTGAGTTCTTATGAAAATAATGTTATTTAAATCTAGAATCTCCTTCCTGTTAATCAATTGAGATGCGTGGAGACGATGGATTAAAACTCTGTGACTTCAAATTATTGTTCTCGATATTAAACGGTACTCGTTCACAAAAATTATCGGTTAATACCGATCAAATGTCGTGTGGTAGGGGTTCGTCATTAGCAGGGCGACTGTTTCGGCCATTTCGGCAATTTTGTTATTTCTCGGCGGTAATTCGATTTATTTCGTACACTAATTGCCCGTCGTTGAGACGGCGTTCAGCAACATTATGAAGTGGGAAGGTTAATTAATGGTATTAAGTTCTCTCCTTTATTTAGAAGCTACTGACTAACTCTCATGTTTCATAATAAACTTAACCCTATCTTAATTTCAATTCTCCAGAAAACAGAAAAACCATGTTTCGGTCTGGTAGGGCTAAGATTTTTTTTATGTTAGATATCGACAGACGAGCATGAGGTTCACTTGATGGTAGGTGATACCTCATATTAAGTCAATGATGCGCTGTCGACCTACTTTTTTACTTCGACCATACGGAAATCTATAGACTGAGATCGAAACACGCAATGTGCACTTAACGGGTCATCCATGTTCCTTCATTCGAAATTTTGATGTCTAGGGATTCATTAGCGGACCAATATAATCTGCTGCAAAACAGATTTGTTTGTAGAGATGATATGAATCCCCATTTGTTAAAACACTGTTTAAGGCCCAAGAAGCTACGTCATGTATTAATATGATGAGTGAATGATAAAAACCTTACTCTAACAGAAGTAACGCACATAACTAAAAAGTTAAACTATGTTATAAAAGTTATATATAAATAAATATAACATAATACTTCGCTCAGTATAGATTTCGCCGCGGAAATCGAACGCAACACCAGTTGTTACAATATGACGCAGTATTAGCAGCTTGGCGTAGAGCACCTACGAGCCGACACGAGACTACGGCGCTTACGTCATAGCAGAGAACAAAAGGTTGTTCAATATAAAATTGTAGCAATAACATAAAAAATTCTAACGAACTGCAAAAGTATACGTATAGTAAATAACGTTTTGTAAGCATCAAGCACGCGAAGCTCGCGGGAACCCCATTTAAAATAGTCCAATACAAGGACCAATTATTATGAGATTTTTCGCGAAATATAAATAAATCTCAAGTATACATTAATAAAGAATATGATTACTTTAATATTCTCCTTGTGAAGTTCCCTCAGCAATGGATTGTACAAAAAAACTACCGCAGTGAAGTTGAACCCCATATCAATTGATTGTGTAGTTTAGTAGATCTAAACTTTAAACATACAGACAGAAATAGGTAGAATATTTTATACAACATTAAAAAAAATGTAACTTAGATTTAAATAAATACTAAATGTAAACGTTTAAATAAAATACTGTATACCGGATTAAAACGCGATTTATTATTTATATTGTTTAAAATATATTATTTAATCCGGTATACAGTATTTTATTTAAATGTGTGATACTTGCGTTAATAAAAGACAATATTAAATGTAAACGTGTTTTCAGAACATGGAAGAGACTAGTACCCGTTATTTATGTAAATTAATATTATTTTCGTTATTAAATAAATTTAAATTTCAGTTATAAGGCATACCTTAATATAATAATTTAAGTGAACAAAAATGTAAATTTTTATGCTTGAATTAAAAAAATACATAAAAAGATAATGACTAACTTGCATTTGCTTATCAATGCTTTCAGGAGCATAATATGCCTTCGTTTTCATCATCTTATCTTTATTCTATACAAATATTATAAAAGGGAAAGATATCTGTGTTTGTTACGATTAAACTCAAAAATGACTTGACCGATTTTAAAAAAAAATTCTCTAATAGATTTCTACATTATCAGCGAGTAAAAAATGTATTTATTTATTTTTATAATACCTACATTGCACACGTGCGATGCCGGGGCTGATCGCTAGTCTATCATAATCAGATTAGATATTACGCTATGAGCTTATTAAAGCCTAGATTTTTTCCATAAAGTAGTATAAATTTGAACAGTTGTGCTGGCGACTCCCACACAACAGCAACCGGTGTCGCGACACGGACGCACACATACAGGCGTCTCGCCCGTGTTGACTTTAATTGCGTCGCCGGGTAACAAGGCATTGTCTTGCAAATATTTACTTTTCTCCTCTTGTATTTGCTCATCGAGGATCTATGTTTTGATAATATCCCCCGCTCTGTCCACTTGTTATAACAACCTAATAAATGTTGTACATTTTGATCTTTGTTTGTTTTTTAGTTACTTACTTACTTCTGATAACTTTATTTTATTCCTAATACAAAGTTATCAGAAGATTTAAAAATCGGGCGTTAGCCGTTAGGAGATTAAGTTATTGTAAATAGAAATTTGGTATTCGCGATATTATTTTTATTAATGTATTTGTATTAAGTATTATTATTTAAGTCAAGAAGTATCGTGCAATGTTGTTGTAACTGAAACTGATTGGACAAAGTTATCCCACATCATGCGATGATGCATCATTATAGAATATTCCAAAGATTTATGTTTTTGTGACCGCTATAAAGTTAACAGACGTCATAGCACTCACCTGTGTCTCTAAGCTGGAAAGAGCCGACCTTGTTAGTAAGGTAGCCCCTGATGGAGCTAGCGACGCGCGAGGGCGAAGCCGCTGCGGCGCCGCCTCGCAGCGCCCCCTGCAGCCGCCCGAACAACGCTCCCCCCTCGTCCTCCACGGTCGAGCCCCACGGGGCGACTGCCCCACGCGAAAGATAAAACCGAACACTAACTTTAAAAAATTTTAAAATGGAACTTTTCTCACGGCTCTATAATCTATGTCTATATACTCTCTGCTTGTAATTATGCTATCAGTGCATGTTTGATATGTCTTGTTTGGTTAGAGCTCGCTCATAGTGTGCCGCTGATGGATCTGAAACAAAAATCAATCAACTATAAAATCAACTAAATAAGTGCTTTTTTTTTGATAAGGTTATCAATAAAACCTCCTGAAGTATCGTCAGTCATACATAAGAAAGGCCCGTATACCAAGACATGACTCAGATTTAAATCTAGTTTTAATACTTATCAACCCAATTTTCTTCTATATATGTTTGACAATTTGAGAGTTCTCAAGATTATACTTGAGTAACGTATGTTATGTTAAACTCGTTAAAATTTCTGTCATAAACCATTTTTATTTAAAAAGTATCGTCTAAGAACATTTTTGATAACTTAAATTATTATTATTGGACAATTTATATAGGTTGAAATTCTAAATATATATAAATTACCATCGAGTTTTTCGATACTTAAGTATATCGACGCAATGTCACAACTATTTCTGTTGTATTCGAAAATTAAAGTTGTAATTCACAAGGGTTACATTTAGGTAGGAAAAAGCACGGAAGTCATAAACTGAGTCGGTTTCCGCAAAATGGCGGACGGAAGCGTCTCGAGAGACTGCTTCCGGTGGCATACATCCGAAAATACTTCGGTAATTCTTTTGAAAATTTATTTGTTAGCCAAAGTGCGACTTAGCTAATGTAACTATGTTTGGAAGATTTGATGATATATACGTACATGTAATATTAGTTCCAAGATTTGAACGATACTATTGTATATAAACTGGTAATGTTTGTATCTACTAGCTCCCTTGTATATTTGTTTTCTAAACTACTAACAAAAAAGAAAGCAACTTAAAAGCTATTTTTTTTTATAATCTAAGATGTCGACAATAGGTGTTACCTCAGCCACAGATCATCAGTCAATGATGCGTCGTCGACCTACTTATTACTTCGAGCATTCGGATACTGAAACCGAAACTTCACGGTTTTCCCATCTATGAACGCGCGGTGGTTCGATACCCGGTCGGAATTTCGATATTTCTCCCATTCGTTCAATGCCCGAAGTTACCAGACGTGGGGAAGACGAGCTTACAGAAAATTATAAACATGTCATCCCGGTGGGAATCGAATCAACGACCCATCGAACGAGTCAAAAATTATTATATTTTATATTTTAATTGCGTTTTACTCCATTGTATGTTATGCATTAAATTAATATCGATATTTATAAAGATATTTTTTTTAAGAACTTATTTATTTTACCGAAATCGAAAATCGCCAATATGACAATCGAATGCACAAGGACCTTCCCAAGGAACTTATGTACGAGTGTACAACTAAACACAGTTGTTTTAAAATGTTTCCCCGAACTTACAGACCGCAGTCGGTAAACTTTACGATCAATTGAATATATTTTGAAACCCAAAATATAATTATCAGTTTATAAAAAAAAATAAGTCATATCGGCAGACGAGGATTAAATTCAACTCTTAAAAGGTTACAAGAGGAATGGCAATCTTCTAGTATATAAATGGTTGTGATTGACATTTTAGATCGCACTACTCATTAGAAAGGTTAGCAAAAATACTACTTCCAGTATTTTAATTTAAAAAATAATCTAATGAAATTTATACAATAATTACATCTTTCGCCTTCTTGTGGTATGATTTTGTTATAACATACATATGGTATTGTAATTACGAAGAAATAATATTACATGGGCACACCATATAGAGTACTATTGCATTTAAACTAAAAGCTGTGCCGACGGCGCCGCGCCGCCCGCCCGTCCGTAGGCCACCCGTAGCACGCCCGTAGGCCGCCCGTAGGCCGCCCGTAGGCCGCCCTAACGATATTATGTTTTACCGCGCTTTATTCGCTACGATAAGATCTTTGATTACATTTTTGACATACTAATTAACTATAATCAAGACACAGATAAAAAAACACTAACCGTGAAATAGCATTAAAATTGGTTTGAGTTTTAGAAAAATATTCTAAACATTGATATAAAATGAAAATTAACGAAATTACCTATGTATTTTTAGGTAACCAGATTTTAGGTAATTTAATATCATGATGTTGAATAAAAAATATTTGCTTTAATGTATAAAAACCATTTTCGGTTCACGATAAGAATCGAACCTATGACCTATAACTATACCTTTGGACTATGGAGGTACTTTCATATATATACAATTAATTCCATAATAAACTGAATATTTAAAAAAAAATTAACGGACATAAGACCTAAGAATAATCTAGATCTCTATAGCAGCACTAAATCTTCATAAACGACCTCTCTTTCTCTCCTACACAACAACAACACCCCTCTCGCTCGCACGGTTACGCAATCACCTCGTTATATAACAACATTAATTACATAATCTAAACACACAAAAATCAAATTTTAACTATAACACAATGACATTTTAAATAAAGTGGTATTAGGAAATAATATAATGAAAATATTGACCTTTGTTTTGCGTGGCGCGAGCTTGGCACACCTGGCATCCGCGAGCCCAGACTGGCAGCCTTCGCACAAGCTCCATCGAAGCCTCCACAGACATGCGCAGAGCCTCGCCTTCCGATTGGTGGATCGCACAATGTGACGTCATGACGCGTCGACCAATGGGATTCTCCTGAAATTCATGTAGGTATAGCACATGGGTCGATCACTAAAAATAGGCCCGAGGGCAAAAGCTCTGGTCGATATATTCATGATGGTTCATTCTTTATGTGCCCTGTGGTATGAAGGGTACTTCTGTTTTATACTACTTTCTAGTTCTTTTGCATTACTGTATTTTTACAATATTTAGCTAGACTGATATTTAGAATCTTTGACTTACCTACTGAAGAGGCAGGAACGATAGGATGGCAGTGTTAGAATGTAATAAGTAATCATTATAAAGAAGTAAAATTGTTTTTTATCATACTTATTTATGCGAAAGAATTGAAATCGGCTTCTCTCTCTTCTGGAGCAATGTGCTTCTTCTTCTTCTCTTCCTTATTACTGCTCTGAACAGAATTCATCTCCCATAGTAGCAACCCCGTAGAAATTTCAGGAAACTTTGTATTCAAAGCAGCATTCCGTTTTAAACACTTAGGGCCGTATTCCAAGACGTTACTATAAGTCGTAATCTATTCCTGAGAATTGTCAAGATGTCAAAATTCTATAGAGAAAAAATGGTTTGACAAGTCTCAAAACTAGATTCAAAACTGAGACACATCTTGGAATATGGGCCACTAATGTCGAAAATTCCTTTTGCGTAATATTATGTACCCACGATCCAAATTTAATGAATAAATATAAATAATGTAGAGTGTACACGTTTTTATCTTACATAATATTGTATATACATATACATTTATTAAAAACATATTTAATCTCAGAGGATGTGATTATTCTCTAAATATTTATTTAAAAATATCGTAAATCTGCCAAAAACTATGCACGACTCCAAGGAGTCGAGGCCAAGGCCTTTGTAAAAAATTAATAAAAAATTAAAAATGAACAGTAAAATAGACACATAAATGTGACTACTCTAAGCTTCCAATGCACGATACGTGCATAAAGTTAACAGCTGATTGTTATTTAAGTTTGAGTTATTTATTTTTGTATGTGCACGCTAGTAATCCTCAAAATAGCATATCGAATATAAAGATCGCAGTAAAGTTGGGGTGGAGCTTTAATAATTTGAATTGTAAATGTCGAATCAAATCGACCGCGCGCCGCGCTCGCCTGTTACGCAATGTAAAAAGCATATTTTATCACGATATCAATATTATTAATTTTCAGCTATCAGCTAGTCATAATAAGCAGTATTTCTGTTTTTTGGTATTTTGTTATCAATTTTTTTTAAGTTAGATATGACAGACGACTATGAGGTTCACTTGATGGTAGGTGATACCTCAGCCATAGAACATCAGAACCCATCGGATTCGAACCCACGACCCATCAGTGCACACGGCAGGTATTCTACCGAACGCGCCAACGAGCCCTTCAAAAATCCATCCTTAGCTATCTACCTATCAATATATAGATATGTACTGTAGATGACTGTTTAGTACCTTTATTTAAAAGTAGTGGACCCCGCCCGCAGACGTTGTTCTGTCACAATTTTGGCTTCGAAATTATATAATTAAATTGACTCTAGAAAACGTTTGTATGGAAGTAGAAAAGGGCTGTTTTTAGGGTTTTCCCGGAAATTATTCGATTTTTTTCTCGCCTTTTAAACCTTCCCTAGACCTCCACGAACATTTCAAGACTAAGATAAGATGAATCCGTTCAGCCGTTCTCGAGTTTTAGTGAGACTAACGAACAGCAATTCATTTGTATATAATATATAGATTTCCAGACGTTGAAAGCTCTCATGAAACCAATATTGTAAACTGGTAAATCTCAAATGTATCATGTGTCTATAATCTCGTAGGTTGCTTACGAGATTACAAGAGACGAGATTTTGACGGGCTCGTTGGCGCGTATGGTAGAACACCTGCGGTGCGCATCGATGGGTCGCGGGTTCGAATCGAATTTTATAATCTTCCAAAAGCATGTCTTTCCCACCTTTGGTCATTTCGGGCATTGAATGATTGGTTCATAAATGGAATAATAGTGAAGCGCACATGGCGCGTTTCGGTCTCAGTCTATGGATTTCCGGATGCTCGAAGGACCTACCATTAGGTGAACCTCATGCTCGTCTTATAACATAAAAAAAGATTGCCAGTAGAAAGAAATGTACAATTACCGAAGGTAAAAGAAAGAAACGCATTTTATCAAGAGGCAATTAAATTTACTATATATGAAAAATATATAATAGGTACAAGCCCCTATAATATCAACGAAAGGAAAGGATTTTTGGAAAAATCGGTGCTCTACAGCACGAAGGGATTCTTTCACACTTGTTTATACTAATCAAAGCAAATCAAACATACTAAAAAACAAGAGGACACCGTTAGTCTATATTGTTATAATATAGAAAATTGCAGCAAATATCAACTCCGTACATTTCAAACATCATTTCATTCAAACAATTCAAAAATCAGACAATTGTCATCTTTCTGTCTCCCCGTGACCACGGTTGCTGATATGAATCCGAAACGTCGGGATAAATAATTTAAACAATATAAATAATTTAATAAATCGCGTTTTAATCCGGTATACAGTATTTTATTTAAATGTGTGATGCGTTAATATAAGACAATTTTAGTTTATCCTAGTGCCATCAAGTTAATTAATTATGGAAAATAATGTGCTACCAATCTAATCGTAAATAAATCTTAATAAATATTTGAACGCGAGATCCAATGTTGATGTAATCCACATTGCTGTACATTGCTGACCATCAAGGCGTACCTATACTACGACAATAGTGAGCGGAAACATAAGTAGCATTCAAAGTGTAGTTTTAGAGTAATTCGCGAAGTTAGTGAGGTGTGGTGTGTGCGCAGGCGCGTGCCGATCGACCGCTCCCACCTGCACCGACCACTTCTGTCTTCTACACACTGAGGCTATACAATATAGAGAAAACCTGGTCTAAGTAAAAAAAAATCATTTCATTTACGTCATGAAATACCGCAGTTATGTATGTCACGAAAAATTATTAAATAAATCTAGTAGAATCCCACTAATCCGACTCTTCATAGACCGACACGTCCAATAATCCGGCACCATCCACCCGCGCCTCCCTCATTTAAGTTCTACAAAAACAGATCCCAAAATAATTAAATTAAATTACCTACTTAATTAAATTAAATTGTGAGATATGTTACATTCATACAAAACCTTGTAGAAGATGAAAACAAATAATAAAAATAAGATTACGAAATAATTTATTTTATTTATTATTCCAATAATCAGGCACCCTCTGGTTTTTGACAGTGCTGGATTAGTGAGATTCCGAAGTATTGGCAAAAGTACTTTTGTTCCTTTTTTTCTACTTCTATAATATGTATCATTTGTTTTTTGTAGTATTTTTTGGAGTATAATTCAAATTCAAATATAACTTTATTCAAGTAAACTTCTAAGAGTATAAAGCTGTCACTGGTTCGGAATGTTGATTCAACTGAAAAATGGCAGTACGAAATTCGGTAGTTACTTTAAAAAAAAAACAACAAAAAATTTTTTAGTTGTTTATTATTAAAGTGTAATCAATGTACGCTTAAGATAACATGTACTATTTATGAACATAATTATTTTTGAACTGTAGCGCAAACTACGAGAGTTTCGACAAAATTAACTGGGAGTGGTTTATAAATGATACGTTCGGGAAGACTACAATATCAAATAGGTTTATAACAACAAGATGTTTTCCATAGATTGTTTTTTCATGAACAATGTTAGAAATTTAACATTATTCTAAAAATGCGATTATTCGAGAACAGTTATTGACCTTAGTCAATCTTTTTTTTGTCAAGAATATGTTGGTCAGGAGCATTGACATAGTATTAAACTATGTCAATGGTCAGAAAAGAATATCTCGTGAAAATCGATGACATCGCCGCGCCCGAGTCACCTCAGACCACAAAAACAAGCGGAACTGATCTAAATCCATCCTGTAATCCCGTCTAAAGCTCGCTACACGATCTGATGCCTCTAATAAAACCAATCTCTACTCCATTAAAATATGAACCTTAAATTATTAAGTATATGGCTCATTTCTCAAAAACTGCACATATGACCGCTTCAGAAATGAGGAAAAATATTCGTGGGAAAATCTTGTGTGAATATTTTTGCTTATAAAAAATCAGTTTTATGTTTAATAGCGAAGAGTGCAATTTCAATGTGCAGTAATTGTACAAGACATTCACTAAACATTTTTGTAGAATTTCAAGTTTTTCTCAAAAGTATTTTAAGTTGCAATGTAAAAATGTTGGACTTTAAAACTTTTATATATTCTCTCGTCTTCAACATTTTATGAGAAAAGTGTTTTATTTGCAAGAAGCAATTTACAGTCACCTAGGTTGTGTCTTCTTTATTATTAAACAAATTAGATGTTTTCGGAATGGACATAATCTGCCTAAAAATGCACGTAGCATTGAATATAATATGTGACTGGCTAAAGATTCCGCGCACAAATTCCAACAATAACTTAAATATAAATATATGTATATACACATATCCTGTTTTACGACAGTAGTACATCGATTTCGATTATAGAAACATTATTTTTAAAGAAAGTCATTTAAACATTATTTATTTATTTATCTTATTATCTTAAATAGAATTTAGCTAAGGTAATTTACCTTTTTTTTAAATTGAAGTATTGGGAACTTTAGCCGTAGGTAAGTACCTACAGTAAAACGGTTTCAACTGTTCTTACCAATTAAATATTTGAATGTTAAGATAATAATCAAAATATTCATCTAGCATCCCTTGCATATAATACTGTCTGTGAATGCGGCAAAGTTAATTATACACAAACTGACAGGGAATAACCATTTCTTTAACACCATACTAGCTTTTACTGTACATATATTGCTTTCTTACGTTTACTCGTAACTAATATCCTATGTATAAGTTGTCAACTACCATCATGGACGCCAAACTCGTCCGTCGATATAAAACAATACTATCTGTAGCTGTAGCGAGCTTTAAAGCTCAGTTTAATTATTATGGCAAACTATATGTTTATTCACTCAGTAATAATAAAATATAACTATAACTTTAACTAAAAGAATACCACAATATTTCTACGATGGCTATTGTATTAATGTTTACAAGTTTTCACAATTTTATGCATTGACATTCAGACTAAGGGCTTTGTTGTATTTTTTTAATCAAGATAATCAAAAATTATTCTTGAATAAAAATCTTATCAGACGCTTATTGATCAATTCATAGTGGACTTTTAATTTTAACTTAAATATTAACTTTATGAACAGTTCAAAATATTACGATACAATATCGACTTCTGTAGGGCTATTCACGATCATTCGAAATCGATCCGCCCGGAAAGCTGCGCTCTCCCACTAAAAGTTTTTTCGTATTTACCGGATATGAAAATGGTATTCACAATTGCCATAGGATTGAGCATCGGCATTCTTCGGGAGTTTCCGATTAGAATCTTAGTATAAAATGATAGAAAGCTTGATATATCGGTACGAAATCTTGTAATATCGGAACGGAAAGTTTTCGAATGATCGTGAATAACCCTACTGGTAGATTGTATGACAAACTGCATTTGTTCATCGATGTTCACGTTGAGTAGGAAAATACCGTTCACGTAAGCTGAGAGCGTCGTGGACGGACGCACCTGGCATTATATATGTGACTCGATTTGTTCCACCTTAATTCCATTGAAACAGATGCTAGGTTTAACAATTCGTTCTGAAGTATTGAATCTATTCCCCGGGGGCTATGAAAAAAATACATAGACAATATAGGTAGGTTTATATTATTAAAATCTAATACTGTATTCTTCACCTAATTGAAATAGTTCTTTGTGATAGGTACTTTATTTACTGTATCAGAACTGAGAAGACGCAGGCTTCTGAAACACAGTTTGTTACTACATAATATATCGGGAGTCTGTTTATATCTAGGTACATTTGTCTGTTTCGTGGCGTGAATAAAGCTTTTTTAAAATTTGCTGTGAACATGATCGTAGTCGGTCGGTAGTGAGCCACGATATGTCAAATAATAAATATTATATGGAATTGAGATATCTTGCTCGTTTTGAAGGTTCTATTTGTCATATTTAAAAAGTTTGATATTAAATAATGATTTATTTTAAGTTTTACCTATAAAAGGAAATGTTATTATATTGTCTCAATATCACATAAATAATATTTTCTTTCATAATATGCTTTACCTTGTACCTTTCTTTAAAAAAAATAAAAATTTAAGGCTATCGGCTATCGACGTTACTCAGATTTGAATCTAATTTTGACATTTTCAAGTAAATGGATTTCGCGTTGAATCACAGCTTGGAATAGGGCCCTATATGTACAATGTACATGTAATAAACAACTGTAAAGAAAATAAATGAGAGAAGTAATGAAATGAATAGGTGTTTTAACGAAGCTGAGCCTCGCGGCCTCCGAACGCTTCTAAATAATAATTACAGCTAAGTTGAGAAATTTATTGTATTAATTATGAGATGTATTTGCGTTCTCTTATTTGCTCTCCAGGCATACACGTAATTCTCTTTAGACAATTCCATTATTTAAACTGTGAATAAGACGGCGTAATAAAGTACCCTTTTCTATTTATTTATTGTTTAAATAGTTTAAAGCTTCATAAGCCAACAGTGCCTATTATTATTTTAAAAGTCAGCAATAAATCTTCAAGCCAAAAGGCTTACTTTAAGCCACTGCCGTTGCTACTTGGGTACATACTAGCTGCAGTGGCCACCACAGGCTGCGGATATGATATTTTATTAGAACATTTTTTGTTTTTATATTTTACTGAGAGCTCGAGGGGCTGCTACCGGGCCACAAACTGGGGGACTGGCCGGCGCTTGCTCGCCCTCCGACCACACACGGCCATTCACTGGCAAATGTAAACTAAAAAAAATTAGGCAATTGGCGTTTCAGATTTTTACTTCTGCTACAGCGTCGATACAGCTAGAGCAGCATCGACAGGACCACAAGAACTGACCTCTTATTTTAACTTACTACTTACTTTTAAATAAAATACTGTATACCGGATTAAAACGCGATTTATTATTTAAATTATTTATCCCGACGTTTCGGATGCTTTTCAGCAACCGTGGTCGCGGGAGCAGTCTCCCGGTTCAGTCAGTCGAGCGGTTGCTGAAAAGCATCCGAAACGTCGGGATAAATAATTTAAATAATAAATCGCGTTTTAATCCGGTATACAGTATTTTATTTAAATGTGTGATACTCGCGTTAATAAAAGACAATATTACTACTTACTTCTATCTCATTACAACGCGACGGTAACCAAATTATAATTTGAGGTTGGTAAGCGTGTGTCAGCGGTGAGCGTTGCGTTTAGCATCTTCAGAAGAGATCACCTGCATGTAAAGAAAAATGATCAGTGAAACTGACATAGAAATGCGACTGCCTCATGACCCTCTAGGGGACTCTGAAATTTAATGTCCGGGCACAACTATTATTATATCCTAATGAAACGCAAATACAACTAATTTGACCAAATAGTTGCAGTTTAGTCCGATAATTTTATTCTCAATTCTATTGTCAGCTACATATCTTTTACTTTATTCAAAGGAGTATTGTAATTTGCTTCTCTTTACCCTTTGTATATTTACCAAAGTAGATATTAGGATACCTATAGGTTATTTTGTAAATAATTATGAAGACCGAGGATGCTTAGTGTGGGACTTACACAAGAACACTCAGAGAGGACTTATGTTGATTGCATCTGCAGATACTGCACCGCTAACCTACATATATTACAGCTTCGGAACACAATTGACCTTTCCAACTTAAATAGAAGTCGCTGATTAAACTTTTTGAGCTCATCTTCAGTCTCCTATCGACCGGCCACGCCCCCTATGGATCCCCCCTCCCGCGTGTCACTCCCTTCCCCGCCCCGCACCTCCCCGGACAGCCCCTCCGGTGGTCGCAATCCAATTCGAGACAATTGAATTAATATATTTGAATGTCGATTGTGATTTCGTTTATTATTCAAACACTGATTAGCCTATTATTTCTTAAATTTATTATATCGCATTGTCCCAACTTACGTCATTTTTGTTAAAATTCTTGTCCTATCTATTCCAGTGTAGAAGATATCATAGATTTTTATACAGATAGAACATAGATTTTTCAGGAATTAATTTCACCCATTAAATATGAATCTCCACCGATTTTTTTTTTGAGTATTTATACTTTGATGTGACCAGCTCGTGGGGGTACACATACGTACAGTAGCTACCTCTATATACCTCTATATATACCTACTACCTATACACGAATCAGTTCAACCTTTCAACCCTGAAAATGTATAATTCGAATAGGTTTTAGTTTGTTAAATGTCAAATGTATACTCATAGAATGTAGTGCTTACTTAATTACACCGAGCACAGTAGTATTAAGTATTGTATTTATTAATAACTAGTATAGGAGTGAACCAAATAAATAGAAAAATAGGTACCTACTAACGTATTTCTAATAATAAAAAGTAATCAATTTATTAATTAAATACACATTATAGAATATACCTGTTACCGGATTAAAATGCGAGTTTTTCTTTGTAAAATTTAACCTGACGCGGATGTTTCGAGAGCATTTCAACCAACGTGGTCACGGCAAACGCAACTTCAACATCGAAATACATAATATATTTAATAAATTGCGTCTTAATCAGATAAAAGTTATTTCAATGTGTGATGTTCAGGCGCGGATCTAGCTCTCAAAAAAGGTTGTGGTCACCGAAAATCCGATAATCGGCTAAGTGTGAGTCGTAGTATAGTGCATTCCTACATAGGAGATGTTTACAAAATATATGACATCCTGACCACATAGACGTAGCTAGGGGGAGGGGGGCAAGAGTGGGCAATGCCCATCCTATAAACCACGTTAAATGACTGTGGTTAATTCAGATGAAGATTAAAGAAGCTCGGAATTTAGGTGTCATATTCGATGAAGGCCTGAACTTTGAAAAACATATAAATAGAATCATAGCAAACTGTTTTTATAGGTTAAAAGTCCTTTATCAAATTAGAAATAGTTTATCGGTTGAACTTCGCCAAAAATTGTGTGAAACATTAGTGCTATCGAAATTTAATTATGCCGATACTGTCTATGGACCATGTTTACTTCAGCGCACCAAGAAAGCAATTCAACGCGTTCAGAACGCTTGCGCTCGATACTGTTGGAGGATACCCCCAAGAGCACATGTAACGCCGTTTCTTAATGAGGCCAAAGTTCTTAAAATGGATAACCGTCGGCAGCTACATTTTGCGGCGTTGCTTTTTGGAGTGGTAAAGACAAAACAGCCAGGGTATCTCTATGACAAGTTTTCGTGGGTAAAAGACACCAATGCATCATACAATACTAGAGGTTCCCTATTTATGTTAAATATTGTCAAAATCTATCGAACGTCGGCGTTCCGGGGTAGCTTCAAGTATAGTGCAACTAAATGTTGGAACAACTTGCCTCCTCCAATCCGTAACATCCAGTCAATTTCAAGCTTTAAGTTTAATTTTAAAAAGGAATTATTGCAGAAACAGGTTGGTGTTCCTTAGTTGCACTATAT
This sequence comes from Anthocharis cardamines, assembly GCA_905404175.1. Classification (NCBI taxonomy): domain Eukaryota; kingdom Metazoa; phylum Arthropoda; class Insecta; order Lepidoptera; family Pieridae; genus Anthocharis; species Anthocharis cardamines. Next base: position 12,401,259 of record FR989959.1, read on the forward strand.
AAGTAGATATTCCAATGAATAAATAAACAGGAAATTGAAAGTGTATTTGAATATTATTACATATAATTTATACTACTGTAATTATATTTTAAATATATAGAAATAATATAATATGTATTTTATAATAGGTTACTGTTTCTCCAGCAGTTGCATGGGGCCCACTGAAAATCAGTGCTGTGTCCATCATGGCCACAGCTTATACTGAGTGGAGTCCCATTAGACACCACACTGCAGCATTTCTTTAAGAATAGTTTAGTTATTAAATATTTAACCTTATATAATATTTTTCTTTTAATTTGTAAGTTGTGTTTTGTCAAATGTTGGTGTGAGTGTCAAATAAAGATGTTATTATTATGTTATTATTATAGATGGACGGCTGCCCCCCTAGACAAAATCTATAGCTACGCCAACGCCTAACCAAGATTTTTTACAGTGTATAATTGGTTTCACGAAGATAAAGTCGTGGGGCAAACACTAGTAAGTTAATAAACCTGTAAAATTGTATGTTGTTCGCTCACAAAAATTACAAAAGTTTACAAAATTGTTATGTGTTTGTTTACACATAACAATTTTGGATAAATATCCACTTCACTTTTTGCATCTTGATCTTGAAACACGTACGTAGATGCAAAAAGTGAAGTGCATGTTACGAGTTTCGATTTCAGTCCATGAATTTCCGAATACTCGATTTAAATAATTATGTCACAGTGTTATTCACCGATATTATGTCGCTGAAGTATCAAGATAAAAAGTAAAATAATAACAATACACATTCATTACAAACAACACTTTTGCCACACTTGTACTAATGAATGCACAAAATCAGCTGCAGCGGGCCGCGCGGGCGTGCCAAAGAGATCTTATCGGTAAGTAATGGACGAGGGCTTTGTTCCACTATCTGATGGCTTCCGGATTAATTGGAAATTACTTCATTATTCACGGTTCAATACGAGATAACCGCTCATTCATTTCATTTATTGGAGAATACGTAATTTGTGACATGTTCCATTATAGATTTACTTTTTTATGTTTTTTTTATATAGTGATAAGTATATAATAATATATTTTTTTAAGATTTCTACAACTAGATTTGCAGAAGTTAACCCAAATAATGTCTTCCACAATATGTCTGAAGAAAATAGCAGTTGTGAATGAGGAGTGATATCTTATTTAAAAACTCCGTGTCGTATATTGACGTGAACTAGATGGCGCTAGCTGTATCACTTTGTATGAACCCAAAGGTTGTACAAACCCAAAATACATAAAATTACAAGTACAGAACAATAAATCATTAAACATATTATTTGAACCAGCTTCTTAGTATTCCAACAGATTTTAATATAACTTAACTTCATAAAGTAGCTAAAACTATATAATGTGTTCTACGTTACGTTTTTTTTATATTTTTTAAAATAAAGCGTTAAAACAATCCCACCTGATGGTAAGTAGTGATGTGATCTATGGTAGAGCACGCCGACCTAGAAATAGTTTAATATACGTTTAATTTTTAACTAATACCTATACTTAATTATCGTTATTAATAGACGATACATACGTATTCAATAGTCATTATCAGCAATTTGGTCACGTCAGGCTTCCGCGGGGAATATGATGGATCGGGATACATTTCATTCCACGTGTTGATGTTATGTATCGATACAGCGGTGTACTCAGTTAAATAATATTTAAATCCTGTGACACGTAATGAATTTTACACACATTGTGTTTTTTTTATCTCATATTATGAACACAGTAATGATGAAACCATCCAGAATGCACTGCTAACTATTTATTTTTACTCGCAAATTACCTATAAGCTTTGGCCGCGGACAGTCCAATGTTTACGATTCTGGTTTGAACATTGTTGTATAACGTGACTTGGTTGTAGATTTTCCAATTGACGCTAAAGAAATAGTAAATATTACATTTTTTGTATTGAGATTCGTAGACCTATTTATAATATTTTCTCTTACAAAATAAAATTTAAACAAAAAATATAACAAGAATTATAACACTTGAGGGAACCCGGTGATCTTTCAAGTCCGGTTCGCGGTTTTCTTAGAATTGTTAAATCCTTTGATAGCTGCCGCTCGTGTTTAGGGTCCCGCAGAATAACGTGACTGACATTCGCGTGATCAAAAGATTTCAGTACATATTCAAAAACGCAAGTCGAAATCTGTTCTTGAGAAAGGTTAACATGTCTAATTTCTATAGAGAAAAACGGTTTAACCTTTGGTATGCCTGGTCACAGATCTGGTCCACACCTGTAGGCACACATCTGTGTCACGGTAACTTTAGATATAATATTATATCTGAGATTGTCTTCACTCGTCCGCGAGACATCTCTTGATGGTCAGGCGAACAGGTGGGGAGAAGTATTCTTCTTTGGTATTCCAAACGAGTAATGTAATCATAGTGAAAGTGTATATTGCGCGTTTCGGCTTTTGTATTCCAAATTTTCGTAAGTCTGCTGTTCATCAATTGGATGTTAAATAACGCCTTGACTGAGACCTGAGTGATCTGTTAACAGCGATATATGCATGCTTTTAATTGTAAAGGCATGAATATATCGCTGTTAACGGTCCTGTCCACACCAAATTCTCATTACCGATTAAACCATAAAATACGTTCTAAGTTGCTTTCGCTTTTTCATAGATATGCGAGCTACCGGTATATCGTCTAATGCACTTATGGTACTGTTTTATGTTAGATATCGACAGACCAGCATAAGGTTCACTTGATGTATCGTCTACACCCCAGCCACAGAACATCAGTCAATTATGCCCTGTCGACCTACTTTTTACTTCGAGCGTTCAGAAATTCATAGCCTGAAACCGATCGCGCAATGTGCACTACACGGTTTTTCCAACTTTGATGAAGCTTTATAAATAATTTATTAGAATGTCAAAATTTTGATTAAGCTATTCGTTATGACAAAGAAGAATATAATAATCAAATTAATAGGCCTACATATATGTATAAATGAACTATTTTTATATGGAACCACAAACAATATTTTGTCCTTATAATTTATATACGGCTCCTGTAGTTAGTACCGCTATAAGTGTTTATGGTTTTATCAACCCTATACTCGCAGGCTAAATGTTTATTCATACATACATATGTATATTAAATTTACTAATTTGTGGTAAAACTCGCCACATGATCCATAGCGTAGTTTAAACGAATACGCAGAAATAACGACTGCAACGATTCCATTATGACAGCATAATGGGGTCACTGGAGTCGTTATACAATAATAGACATAAGAATTGTAGGTAAATGATCAAGTCGCGTTTCCCGCACTAGAGATGATAAAGTATAAAACAGCGTATTCGTTCATTTGTCTTTCATGGCTAAACATATAAATGGATCGAGGTTTTCTGAACAGTTAGAGATCTAGTTGATGTAAAAGTTATTCGGGAAATAAAAAAAATATAAATATTTCTTATTTATTTTTGTAGCAAGCTTGTAAAAAGCATGCAATTTTTTTTCATGAAATTAGGTATACAAGTGGTGTTACTATTAGTAATATCCCGCGCGCCCTAGTGGGGCATGGGGCTGACATATTTCTTTGCTCGTTTGACTGATAATTTTTTTACAGGCAAGTAGGATCAGTATTCTGTGCCCTTTCCGACCGAAAATTTTTCTTTTCAATCGTGGTTCCCCGGAATTTGAACCCGTCACCTCAGATACTAAACACAAAGCTGAACTACAGACGCAGTCACTGATCTATTATTATAACGAAAATCAAAATACTTAACTAAATAATTAATTTATGTTGTAACACTTCATTTATTTAATTTCCATAGGTAGCTAAAAATAAATTTTGACATTTATTGTCAAAATTTATTTTTTATATTACTTGTGTATACAAAATATATTCTTATAATAACGTACAGGTAACTTAAAACAAGTTTGTTATAATGATTCAACATATAACATAACTTTTCAAATCTTAATCTTTTATATATTTAATTATATAAAAGGTAAGTTTATAATTAATTTAAATCTATCACACATTGTGTTCGTGTGCAACGAATTAGAAGATTTACAATGCCCAGCCCCTCTAGCCACCGAACATCAGTCAGTAATGCGCTATCGACCTATTTGTTTCTTCTACCAAAAGTAATCAAATGCCAACCGCTGCTTTAAAATCTATTGCACAAAATATTGGACCAAAAACAATAGTACCAATCCGAGAAAAACCTTAAAAACAACAAAGAAGTGTTATGTTAGTGTGGTCTGTGGCCTGCGACCGGGACTGACCTCAGACCTTTAGGGCAGCACAGAGGGAATTGCGTCAGACATTTCTTAATTAGATAATAGTCGTAATGTTAGCATAATTGCATGTATCTATTTGTCGGTCAGTCGGTCAGCGAGACGCTCACGAACAAACATGATGACTTTACATATTCTTGCTATAACCCGACTGTGCGAACTATGATTGAGGCTATTCTCTTTTGTATGATAGATTGAATAGTTTACAAGTAACATAAATAACACATGACGATTTCGCAAAAAAAATTTAGATTGTATTGAATAATATTATTTAAATGTTTTTGCGTATGTGGTGTTTTGTGTGAGGTGTCGTATGTGATATAATAAAATATGACAGACTTGAAATACAAGCGCAAAGACACTCTTAGTTATGAATCCAAGATGCGCTGCCAACTTATTTAAATCATTACGAAATTCATACACAAAATGGAAATGATTTCACGCACTCCCAGTTTTTCCGTCTATGAACAGAACACGGACAAACTTCGGGCAGTCTTTGCTCGGAGCGAGGCACGTAGTTGATCAGTCTTCTGGGATCTGCCAAACTGATTTTTTTATATATTATTGCCCGGGGATTCGACTCTGGGGCCGACGGTGAATAACATTATGGCATAATGTCGCATTTCACTGAGCCCCGAAGTTAAAAAAGGCGTACTGCCTTTCAATTGCGTTAACGAGCCTTGTCAAAATATTCAAGTAATTCACGGTAATTCTAGTTATGAAGATCGATCGATTTTTTATCGCTTGATGTCCAGCGATTGAGGTCATTAACAAAATATACATCCAACGTACAACTATAAGGAAAGTTCAAAAGCAATTTAACTACATAATAAACGTATGTACCATGTTATCTACCACGTCATACGAATATCATTAAAATACACAAAGAGCAGCTCAGCTTGCACAAGTTTCGGACATCAGTCGGTCTCATCTGAGTTAATTCCTACTTGAAACATCAATTTTAATGATTTATATAACTGTTTGTGAAGTAATGTGAATTATTATTTATGAGTATTTAGTTACGTCAATGTTTTAGAACATTAACTGCATTGTGCACAATTGAATAAAAGACAAGCTATTCATTTCACAACTCCTATCTGACGAATTTCCTTATCTTCTTACCTACACAATTGAGTTTGATGCAGTTTTGCATCATAATTTATTTCGGGAGAATTATTTGAAATAGTTATACATGTATACCAGATCATATGATTGTAATAATGTTCCTTTTTGATATACTGTGTCTCGTTTTAGATATGTCCTATAATATGTAATCAAAAGTTAAACCAGAAAAGGTAGAGAGCTCCTTGATGTATCTTCTACTTCAACTTCACTTCACTTGAATAAAGTTTTGTGTTGTAATGTGAAATGAATAACTCCGAATCCACTTATCCAATTTTGATAAAACATGTAACACAATTTTTTGTTGAGACTAATCTTTTAATATTATTATATGTCTATATTGAAGAAGTTCTATGTACAGACCTAATAGAAAAGATGGATTGTATACGTCAATGACAATTGGATTGGATAAGTCTAATGAATATTAGAACATTAGATTATTCAGAGCCTCTAGAAGCCTCAACAAAAAGATACTAAAAATAACCCTAATATTATCGTAGGACAACATTGCTTGCTTTGTTACAATAAAATGTTTTTCAAATTTGTTCAAATTGGAAAAGATAATATATGTAAATGCAGGATGGCCACGTAAACGATCGCAACACTCCCAAGGCGGCGGATTAGGAAGCGAGTCGCGTGCGGAATTGAGAGACATTAGATATTCGACTTGTGCGTTATGTCGACATTCATAGATCGAGGCGCCCGTGCATCTTGTAATTAAGGTTTTGAGGTAAAGAACTCCTTTTACCTTGACTGATCGCTTGGTTAACAAGTTAACGTGTCTTTAAAGGTCACATGTTTAATGGTCCCTCTGATCCAGCAGGATAACGGCCATCTCGGTGGGATAACAGGCCGTCATACTTGAGGGTAGGGTAGTGTTACCAATTTATTTAAGAAACCTTAATTTAATAAGCTTGTTTTAGTGAGAGAATCCTTTCAACATTTAAAACGCGATTTCTTTAAGATCCCAACGTTTCGCATGCATTGCGTAAGTAATTTAATGATTTTTAAAAATAAATTTAATGAGTTATTAAATAAAATTATTGTTTATTTATTTATACTAGTAATAGATTGTTTTATTAGATTATAAACAAATTTTCAAGAGCGTAACATCCTAAAATACATCTCGCACCTTTGAAATCGAAATGGCCAAACCTAAATGATGATGTCACAATGTTCTTGATTATTTTTCATGGTTAGAAAGTGTTTTTAAGTTGTTTTTTTGATGTAAAGTAATTTTACCAAATGTGAAGTTAGGTCACTTTAACTGTAAAGGTGCAATATAATCAGTTCGGAGAATCGCTGCCCATTTAATTTCACACGCGTGTGTTCCGAGAACTGTGCTCGGCAGAAAATTCGGTGAGAATCATTTTGGAGATTGGCAGTAGCCAATCCGTTGGATCTTACTAGTAAGTAAGATCCAACGGATATAGTACAATAGAGTTTGCGACAGCTAAGTGGTGCAGCCTTGCACGAGGCACCGTCCGCAGAGGGCACACTGTTGTAAGCCCGGGTCACGTGGAGCTCTCACACAGGACGATACGATCACGATAAGATGTCGTATTAAACTATAGCCTGTGGGATAAAAGGGATTCACTACCCAACGGTACGGTTTCTACTGAATTGAGATAAGCAATCGTGGTTACTTGAGAAAACATATTAAAATGAAGTTTAAAAATCTTATTTATTTTTCTAGAATAGCGTTTTAGAGTAGGAATCAAGGGATTTTATAAAAAAAGTTACTAGTTACTAGATACCAAATAAAAATGTGTAAGCTTTGCCTGTTATAAATATTTCTAAATAATATTAAAATAAACTTAAATTGATTCATTTATCAAAATAGATATAGATAGTAGCCAGGCACTTATTTAGAAAACAAAAATTGAAAATATCGTCGTATCGTGTCGTATAAAAGTATAATACCAAAAGATAGCTCTAAAAATGCTCGACCCCGAACGAGCCCACAGAAACATGTCTAGGTCGCCGCAATACGTTTTATAGTATACCATGAGATCATCCACATTTTGTCACACCAGACCCCATCACCAACTTGCACACGATGCAATTTGATTGCATATTAATGGCGCTAAGTGTGCATTATATTTTTATTGTCTGTGTCGAAATTGTATAAGAATACTTAAATCGTTTCTAAAATCATTTTATACTACGAATCGCTTTACACAATACATTATAAAGCTTTCATATCCCCATTTCAACGCAATAAACTTGGTCACTAACATTTTGGTCTTATTTCTATCTAGATAGACATTATCAAGATGGATTTTGATGATATTATGTTGCAATAAAAATTGTGTATAAACATCTAAAGCGTATAAAACATCAGCTTCATACGCAATGATTATCAAATTGAAGTAAAGAGTTTCTCCTAACTTACAAGATAAGATTATGTCGATAACTTCGTAGTGGATTATAACCTATGGTTACGTCAGCGAGCAATAAGCACACCATGGAAATAATTACACATTCGTCACACGAACCTCGCGTGCGGGCGTCACATCTCGCACAGTACCTTTGTTCTCGATGCCTACATATCTGCTGGACGCACAAACTGGGTTCCGCATCTAAACACTGTGGACAATGTTGCAATGATTCAACTTCAGGCTACGAACTGACCAATAAGGTCAGGCACTGCTACTTGCGTTGCCAAAAATATTTGCTGTGAGATGTGGCGTGGCGGCGTTCTACATCCGACACATACATTTTGAGATTTTACAAAATGTTGAGTTCGCTTCACGGTTTTTTCATAGATGGAAAAACCGTGAAGTGCACATTGCGCGTTTGGGTTTCAGTCTATGGATTTCCGAATGCTCGAGGTAAAAATTAGGTCGACAGCGCATCATTGACTGATGTTCTGTGGCTGAGGTATCACCTACCATCAAGTGAACCTCATGCTTGTCTGTCGATATCTGACATTTAAAAAAACCCAAAAGAAATGATGATCTCAGACATGAAAATGTCTACGATACGGAGATATCGAAAGAGTTTTTCTACCGTAACATAACATATTATCAAATATGCAGTGATGACATCGTTGTTAAGGTAATAGTTGGTCTAATAATGACGGAACAAGCGACAATCAGCGAAGTGAGAGAGCGTACCGCGTCGCGGCACACTTCCGTAGAAAGGTGCAAATGTCAAGTATTGTCGCCCATGTTTATTGCGCTCATAAACGTTACTAACACTATATGTCACTATCCCATAGCAAGGCTGCCTATAAACTTTAAAATCTATATTTTAAGGTTCGTTAACTATTGTTTTGAAATCATATCGAAACAATATTTCTAATCCTAATCTCATTTAATGTGAAAGTAGCTATGTCTGTCTGTCTATCTGCTACTTCATAGACCACTGAATCAATTAAAATATTAAAAAAAAGAATCTTAAATGTATAAAAATGATGATCTTGAGCCACCAATAACAGTGTATTTTGACCCTGACTCTTTAAAAACCTTCTTTAAGAAACGAATCGTGAAAAAGTGGCACATTCTATGAACTCTCATTGAGGTTGTGTACGTCAGATAAAAAACAAAACCCTTAATTGTGTATGTAATTTAATGTAATCTATAAGCCGAAAATTTAAAAGCAAGTTTAAGAGTCCTAAAGCCCATGTTATTCTCCATATTTCGGCTAATGTATCACATTAATGGTGTGTAGCTAATGCACGAGTCAGAGCTCCGTGTTGTAACATCACAAAAACTTGAAGACGAGTCCGAATCGTGATTTCAGCTAATAGAATCGTATGATGGGTTCACGGTAATCTAAACTGGATGGACGATGCTGATGTTATATTCCATTACACAGTAGTATTGCGAGCTATATCCTTGAGTCATCATTTATTATATTTGCGAAGTACTTAGTAGTAGTTTGTTCTTATATTCCCTAAGCAAATCGATCTCAATTACGACGCTGCGGCGGACTCTAGTACTTCAATAGTTTGACAGTTCTAATAGGAAAATGGTATTCGCTAAGCAAATACAATCAGTCAATCGCCTCGCTAGACTCGAGCTTATCGTCGAGACCCGAATACATAGAGAACAGCATCCCGGGAATCTGAGGAGTGAGCAGCAAAAACCACATTTTAAAGCTTCTTTTGACATTTATATAATTTAAAAGGTAAATCCAGAGCCTCTTAGGAAGCATTTAGCAGATACGTTTGTGTCCATTTCATTGTACCATATTTACCATACCTGTGTTAAGCATTTTTTTTTGTTTTTTTTATGTCAGATATCGACAGACGAGCATGAGGTTCACTTGATGGTAGGTGATACCTCACACACGTCACGTCACAGAACGTCAGTCAATGATGCGCTGTTGGCCTAGTTTTTACTTCGAGCATTCGGAAATTCATAGACTGAAACCGAAACGCGCAATGTGCACTTCACGGTTTTTCCATATACGAGTAGATATTCCTCCCATCCGATCAATACCCGAAGTTACCAGACGTGAGGAAAACATGCTTACAGAAAATTATAAACATGTCATCCCGGTGGGATTCGAACCCACAACCCATCGATGCGCGCGGTAGGTACACAACCGAACGTGCCAACGAGCCCGTCAAAATATTGTTTTTATACAAGAGTCTCAACGAGTTTACTAGAAAAGAACTCTTGTGTAATGCCATTTATGTCAGCTCTCAAAAGGTCGATGAATAAAATAATAAATACAAGTAAATCGCATTTTATTACATTATATTAAGTGTTAATTTAGATCCAGCATCTGTAAAATTTAAAGCCTTAAAAATCATCTCCGTCGGATATTAAAGGACATGACTAAATATACAAATTAATTGAACAGATCAGACATCATTCTCGCTATATCGGACTACTCGGCCACACAATAATGCAGTATAATAATAACAATTTAATTTTACATCTTCACAATGCGGAAAGCATTTAATTTTATCCGCCATTCCAAATTGTAAGATCTCCTTAATTAATATGTTAAGTACATTATCGTTATTATACTATTTTAATGATTTCTTCAGAGGAGAATATAATATGTTTTAATAATTGACTTTCAATTGAATTGGAAACTGTTCAGGATAATAATTTAATATTTTATAAAGGTTTAGATAGACAAATCTCAAGCCTGATTTATATAATATAGGGCCTAGAAACTCGGTGAACGGACTGTCACAAATGTCTTATTGTTCAATCAATTACGTAGATTATATTGTAAGTATTAAGTTTATTATTTAAAAAGTTTGTATAAAATATTGAAAAAGAAATATTACATCAACACTGTTATAAAACATTTTATTCGAATAACGATTCAATATCCTACAACGTATTTATTACCAACGTCTATTAACATAAAACATTTGAAAAATAACTGAACTTACATCTAAACTTGTGCTCACGTTGTTAGTCAACCATCGATTGGTATTCTCTATCGGTAAACTGGACGAGAATATATACATATAACCATTGACGACTCCAATATTATAAATTAAATTAATATATTATACACATCTTTTCGCGAAGTTTGTTGTAAAAATAAAGCTAAATTACATTATGTGTTATATTGATTTCAATTTTTTTATTTTTATTTAGATATCGTAGTTGTAGTAGACGACCATGAGGTTCACTTGGTGGTAGGTGATGGATGGCAAATCTATTAAATAACTAAATGTAGTCTCAAAAAAAGTTTAAAATCTGAGTCTCGTCTTGAACCACGTACCTAAGTGTAACTCGGACAATTTAAAATATTAGTACTATCGTTTAAATCAGAGTTCCCCAAACTTTTTTGTGTCGTTTTTCCGTGTTGGGTAGACCCCCTACTTACCTGATATTGATTTCCTGTAAATTTTAGTGTTAAAAACTTAAAGTAAAAACACATATTTATACATTTATTAATTGAATTTAAATTAAAACTACTCAAAATAAAATTTTGTATCTGTTATGTAAAATATTTTATAAACATATATAATAATTTTTTTACTTCATAGGTACTTTTATAAATAATGTATATGTTTTGATATTATAAGATAGTATGATGTATGTAAATAGGTACTATCAGTGTATGTGTTGAGATCCACTATCGTGGACCCCCATTTTCATTTCATGGACCCCCAAATTTTTTTTCGCTGACGTAGACCCCTAGGGGTCGATATAGACCACTTTGGGAATCACTGGTTTAAATCCTCCTTTCGGACCGGAGCACTAGCACAACCATACACGTTGACGTGGTCAGTCACGAGTACACCCTGTAGGTCGCAAGTCGATATCACCTTGATGGAAGCTATCGTTGTATTGAGATGTAACTGAGCTTGTGTAACCGCACAAATGTGTCAAACACACAAAAAGCAGCCGGTGTCGGGTGGCGGGAAAGGCGCGGATTGATTGACGCCGCGGTCTGCTGCCGCTAGCCTTGGCGATACACTAGCGAGATGTAAATGTCTTAGAAGTATTTTCAAAGATGTGCATTAATGTGGGAGCTCACTATAAAGCGTTTTTTAATAGGAGATGAATAGAACTAGGATGTAGTGTTGATACTAAATATACAAAAATATGCAATAAAGAAAGTAAAGAGAGATTGAAAAACGATTTTTTTTGCGCTTATTCATTTACATCGCACCACGTGGCCTGCGTGTCTCATCTTTCATTCCTCCCCTGTTTCTTTCGGCGAATAGGGTATACTTTATATATATCTCTCAGTTTCATAGACATTAAAGGAGACATATTTATTTATTTTTCCCCGGTAAACTTTTTAATTTAGACATTGTCTAATTATTTAATTGCCAAAGAGATCTAGAATTCCTTCAATGGTGTTCACCCACACGGCTGTTAGTTTCGCTTTACTTTAAAAATTCTACCAATCCTGATTATCATCCACACATAGAACAAATCCTTGAAGTTTGTGCTCAATTTTATTTTACAGAATTCAAATTAAAAATTAAGATAGCTCTACTATAAACATAGTTTCCTGCAAACTAAAAATGGGTGGTAATCATTACGTCGTAAATGATTAATTTTTTATGAAGAAATATATAAATCGGCAGATGTACCGAGTGCCATGTCAAGGTATGTGCATTGTGCAATGACACGACGGTTAATACATTTACACCTTTCATACACTTAAATTCTTATATAAGTAATTATTGATAGAAAGGTTGAACTCTTTGAACTCGCGTTTATCACACCAACCACTACTTACCATAGTATTAAGTGAGGGTAAGTATTCGTAAAGAACTCAATGGGTCGACAGCGCATCATTGACTGCTGTTCTTTGGCTGAAGTATTACCTACCCACGAACCCTCGATGCGCACGGCAAGTGATATACCGAACGCGCCAACGAGGCCTTCAAATCAATCAATTATAAAATATACAACATATTAACCGGGTACCATGTAAAGTGTAAACTCATCAAGTTATATTGCTAATAATTACTAAAGTCTTAATAAGCGTAACTACCCGACCCGGCTTCGGCATCCACTTCCAATGTCCTACGGGAACTTTGCCCTTAGGTTTAGATCCAAGACGTTTGCTCCATTATGAACAGCACTGGGCCATGTAACCAGTACTTATGAATTTGAGACCTATTTGAGTTAGTATTTACTATTTGAGCTTCTATAGTTTAACATTTGGCCATTATGGCTTCCAGCAAAACATGTATCATCGTTTCTCAACATCTATGATCGATTTACAAACATAACAATACCGATATATTATTATCTCATAGATATTAACTCAGACAATCCGCGATGAGAATTATTATAATAATTGTTATTGCACGTTATTTCAAGTTCACGGGATTTACCCTTTACATAAGTAATTTCACTTAACAATAATAGAATTAGACTTAAACAATTATTTATTTGTTAGGGAAAACACATTGTTGTTTCACAGATAATTTCCTTAACAGGCAGTCTGTGCCGCCCACAGAACAGAAGATTGTTCCCTGTTCTGTGGTGCCGCCCGCCCGACCGAAACATCTTTTTAAATCTCTCAAACCCGAGACCCGTGGTGAATAGTAACGCGCACGCCGCTGATAATTATTCAAAGCGGCCGCGGCGCTAAGGCGTGTAAACTATTCAAAATAATTAAATAAATAAATAAATAAAAATAAAATATCCCTAGGCCTTTTTAAACAAAATTATCTTGTGATTTATAAATCCAGCTGATTTTCGTCTCAATTAATTCAATTAGACAACACAAAACCAAATATATCTTTCAAAAAGGCTATAATTTGTAATTTTGAACAGTCACTTTTTTAAATATATCACCGGGTCCAAAATTCAAATTAAAAATCATTTATTCATTTAGGTAACATAATGTACACTTATGAACGTCAATAAAAATATACATATTAAATGCTTCTAATAATTATACATTTACTGCCAGTTCTCAAATCAAGTGCGTAGAACGGACGAGAAGAGCTGGCAATAAACTCTCCGTCACTCTTTTTAATCGGCAAGTTTTTTGTTTTACAAAATGTTTGTAAGGAGCTGCAACTATTACACCATGTTTCATATGAAAATGGTGGAATGTATGGGGAACGTTTTTTATAAAATATACAATATGTATTACAAATGTTGCTTATGCATCAACTTTAGTTATGCCGTTTACAGCAATTCATGAAAAGTCCATTAAAATATCAAATTTGACTTTTTAGTTTGGCCAAAATGCCATCTACCAGTAGATATTATGTTATGTCTCATTTAGTACTGTAGAACTATAACAACATATAGCTCATCATAAAACCGGACCTCAATGCACTCAATTATTTGATGTCACGAAAAATCTTAAATTCAATATGGCAGTCGGATTCTCGTAAAACCCAGTCTATGTAGTATGCACATTGAATGTTAGATGAGAGTGGATTTGAGATCAAAGACGCGAGCGCTGCATGCGAGATGTCGCTCCGATTTCGGTATCACCGCATACAGGATACAAATACCGCTAAATAAATACAAAATAAATATGCATATTGCATTCAGCTGTAGCTGTGTGATCTGCAGTCAGCTGTATCCAAGGTTTCAGAATAGATGGATGGTAGGGAGTTTTCAATAGTTTGATACAAAATGTTATTAAAGAGTAGAGAATACTTTAAAGACTTTTAAATAATTAAATATCCAAAATGCTTCTGGTGCTGATTCTACGTCGCAATTTCGCTGTTACAAACTTTTCTTTTCATAAATATCAACATTTACGGAAGGCAGGTACCATATTCATAGAAGACTTTCCAGACGGTATTTTTAATACAGGTGCAGTAGGGGAGCATTTACCGCAAGGCCGACAACGCATCTGAGACTTATTAAGTCGCGGATGTCCATGGGCGGTGGAGATTACTTACCATCAGGTTACCCACCTGCTCGGTTGTCCGCTCTGATATAAAAAAAACATAGATTTGGCGTAATAGATAATAAATGGTCGTTATAATAGGTCTAGAGATCGATTTCGAAAATGATGAACGGAATCCACGACACCCACATTTAAAATATCTATTACGTCACATCCGAAAGCTCGAAAAAAACATAATACAGTGACATGTCGTCATATAAAAAAAAAAAAAATGTCGACAATGTGTCACTGTATTTAACATGTACATTAGCGTTACGCTCGTTTATTGTACATAAAAAGCCAGTTAACACCACCTTAGGTTAGATTGAGATGTAGCCAAATTACTCGTTAGCCTAGTCTGCTCTCAGTACGACCATAGCCTAGAAGATGAAAATATTCCCTTTAGAGGTCCTTGCCCATCACCTAACGTTAATATAACGCCTGTACCTGGATCGTGTCGGACTGTATGTCGGCGTGATGCAAAGAGAACCGGTCGCTATCAAACATCAACTCATATTCAACACCGACACAGTTCATATACTCGAACAGGAACTGACTGTTACAAGTCTAAATGCAAGCCTCTTGGACATTTAAGATTGGTATATACAATACACACACCCTACTCATATAAAGAAGAAGAAAAATTAAATTATGATAATACTGTAAAATCCTTAATTTAGTTTAGCAGCGTTAAATAAACTAAAATAGTGAGTTAAAGTTAAGTGATCTAATCATACCTAATCATTTTTAGCGTTATCATGAGTTACTGTAAACCTGCAGAAAAAAATAAGTTACAAGAAAATCCAATGATATTTGCGCAAAGCTTTCGAGTAAAACTGAGTGACTGTTAGTTCAATACACTGTGACCCCGCGGTGCAATGTCACGAACGCAATGAAGATTAAATTATTTTAACGAGAACTTGTCGCGCTTGAATTGCGAGTGAGTCATGAAAAATATCAAAATTTTATTTATCTAAGTAAGAAACAGCTAACGGGAGGGATTATATTATTTCATGCTGACACATCACCTGTAGTACTATGTATGTACTAATATATATATATACTATGTACTACTACAAAAGGGGCACTGTTCCACCTCTGGGCGAATAACCCTTAGGAGCTAGCTCCTTCCATTTAACCGTATTCAACACAGAGCTGCTCGAATTGACAAAAGGGATACTATTCGATCAATTTGATCCTTCGTCTAGTTTAGTCAGTAGTCTCTTTTTTTATATTGTTATGCAATCTGTGGTTTCAACACAAAACTTATTTTTTTAGATAAGTACTAAAACTCTCGAATGTTAACTTTTTAAAGCTATCACTCATCAATTCAGTTTGTCGTTTTTATCGTGATATTCTGGAGAAAATCTTAATATTTAAAATAACAAACGGTACAATTACATATATAAAATATTAAACCTAAAGAAACCAAGAGTCTAGGTACTCTTGGTTTCTTTAGGTTTAATATATCTTATCTTATATCTATGCGCTGCCTCCTCACTACGAGCTACTACAAAATGTAGAGTTTGGAAGGAGGAATATCTTACGCTGCGGTAAGGTACCAAACACACCTTACACAAGAAGCATTTGAAGATAGTTGTCATACTATAGCAATTATTACATTACCTAACAATAATTATATTCTACTAGTTCAAGGTTTTTCTTCATCTCAAGATTTTCTGGGCCCCCATCAACACTTCACACCACGATCAAACGCCAACCTATTTGGCATGAAAAAAAGGCTTTTAATAGTTTATTATGTTACATAGAACACGGTAGGCCGATTTTAAACAGCTACAACCTCCCTCGATGCTAAAAGATCCCCAAGTATAGAGTCGTTGGAAATTGTGTAAATATTCAAATAATATTTCAATACGTTGACCTCCTTTATACAAGCTGTTTAGATTTGCATTTTTAAGACTTTCGCGTTAATTACAATGAATTGCATTGTAATTGTAAATGACTTATGTAACAAGATAATGTCATCTTAGATGATAGGGAGGTATTATAAAAAAAAACCCAGTGTTAAAGGTTATGGGTTATGCTTATATACAATCCCAAAAAAATATTACTTTAAAGTATTATTTTAATTTGTTATTATATTTCTTTTCAGCCGAAATAATTTAAGGTATTTTAAGGAACAACTTAAATTAAATTCATTTCTTGTAAGCAAATAAATTAAAAAAACATATTTTACACTTGAAAAATTATATTATATCTTTAAAATATCTAAAACAACAAAATACGTTTCTTTTTAATTTCATGATATTTCATTAATACTACGTTCATGTGATGAAAGCTCCAATAAGTTGTCAAGTAAGTAATTATAATGCTCGAACTTACAGCTTCAACTTCTATTAATTACGATTAGATGCAGCCGCGGGAGGTGCTTAGTGCTGAGAATATATACCTTACCTTATTCATTTGATAATAATAATAATAATGTGTGTATCAAATGTCGTTACAATTATTTTATCGAGATAGTGTGCAGAGTGCAGAGTGGGAGGGCTTATATACCGACGATGTGTCGCCGGCCGGCAGTCCGCGTCAACTCGCGCTCCCTTACATTTGCTTATTATTCTACACCTTTGTGTGTGTGTGATATACGGATAATTTAATTGTTTTGGTAAGATATAAGTTAATTTTTTTTAATTGAGTTAATCTGTAAGTAATTTTTCGCGATAATAAAAAATAGTAGGTGAATTATATAAATTTATTTAAATTAATAATTTATTTAGTACAACATGCGAGCATTCCTTATTAATCCTTTTTATTTTTATAATAAATAATATAAATACTTTGCTTTATAAAATATTTTCTTTGAAATCAATAACTTATATAAACCGAATTTAATTAAAAATAAATGAACAGTTTGTTATTTTTTCAATGTAAAACATATATTTTATTTTTTTATAATATTAAAACTTATTACAATTAGTTTATATTGAACTTTAAGCTTCTGCCACGAGTCCTCATTATAATTGTCGAGATCATTACAGGACTTATTATTTATTTAGATATCAGCTGTGTAATCATCTGTTTCTCAACGCGTAATTATATTCAAGCATAATAATAGTATAATTTTGTAATCGTGACAAAATATTTTATGGAAAACCACAATTTTTCTATTCTCCTTTAAATTAAAATAAATTTCTATAACAATAAAATAAATTAATATTATATGGAACTATCTCAAAATATCTAATAATGCATATAAAGAAGAATACATATCGGAAATCATTTCATTGCTCATTGTTTTTTATTATTATTATTTAATACTACAAAGTAACGGATTGTGAGAAATTTCGCAATTTGCAAAAACATAGCATCTTAAAATTTACATAATAGTCTAGTATAATAATTTGATTTTGTATTTTTTTCAGAACAACAGGAAAAGACACGATGTCACACCTCCCAATGATGGTAAGCTTACTTATAACACTTTTCATTTACCAATAGTAAATTTTTCGGAACGGTTCTATTTAGGACATCCACAGTTCCTGTAGACGGTAGATACCCATTAGAACCAAAACATTGGACGCATTTTCCTAAGCTGAATGAGCCCTACAACCTGCAGTAAACGAGACAGAGATATTTTTGCCCCTATTTGGAAATGCGGTAACACAATTGTACTGCAACAGGCATCAAACTTTACTCAGGATGCGGGCGGATTTATCGATTGTACACACTTTTCAAAATAGAACCGTATTCTTAGCATGTGTATAATATAACCGTTCTACATCTATAGCAATCTAATATCGTTGTGATATATTGAAATTATTGTGATGATAATAAACTCGAGAGCATCCTCAGTCGCTAAATCTTCAGTTACATCACGCGTTGCGTCACGTTGCGGTGCGCCGGCGCAGCGCGGCCGCTGTGTGCTCTATGACACTCATTGTTAGACTTTTATTGCTCGCTTATGGGAAAACCGTCCTAAAAACCAGCTGTCATTAACATACATAATTTAAGTTTTGTCACAAATTTGGAATCTAGTTCAAACTACTGTATAGGCCAGATCGAACTCATGTCTGCAGTTAACGATAGCGATGTTAAAATTGCAGATTGAAATCCCGGTGGTCCCCAGTACTCAGTCCCCGATAATATTTTACGAGTAATATTAAATTATAATAGTATAAGAAGTTAAGACTGTCCGATACCATAGAATGATATCATAAATTAAATTCTAACTCGTAGTTAGTAAGATACAGTTTAGTAAATCAAAAGTATATAAATATCTGTTTTATGTCCACACTTATTTCACATGACACCTTAGAACACAAGAGAGTTCAATAACTATTTACAAATATGGAAGTGAATGAGTGAACGCGTAGAAAGCTGTAAGAAGGTCAAGGGCGTGTCGGCTCCGCGGGCGTGACATAAGCACGGAAGCGCGCGCGCAGAACCTCCGTGACATAACATCGCATCTCACTCCAGCTAAGGAATTTAAGTACGCCCACTCTACGGGTTTCCTCGAGACCCTTACGAACTACGTTCGGGCTGAAAGATTTAGAAATTTCCCTAGTTAAAGAGACGCTCGCTGCGCATAAAAATATACCTATCCGATGCTTTGTTTAGCTCAAATGAATGCTGTCCTGTATCTTTCCAGGATATTATTTATGTGCACAAAATTCCGTCAATATATGTTTAGCCGTTAAAGAGCGATGGTGCAACAAACAAATTACTTGTAAATTGATTAAGATTAGAAATATGATGTAACATATTATTCAATAATACTATTTGAATATTACACGCATACAAGTATGCAAAATTAAGGTAGTCCCCCTCTAAACAACCTAGGAATAGCCAACACGTATTTATTCCTCAACAGATTTCCGAGATTCACTCATTGTGCTCTGCGTCTGCAACTTTTTGCCTATCTCAAGTCGCACAGCTATTGTACATGAAAAATACAAAGTAGTGTAAGAAAAGATGATATATTTGTCGCTTAGTGTAATCGTGAGAGAAACAAGAGCTAACAAAACATCTCGTACGCGACACGATTCCGTGTCACTTGATAGTTTGAAGTTTCACTTTCATATCACGTGCGGGGCGCGAAGGCTAAGCTTAGCTAAGAAATGCCCTTTTTGTGTAATTGGACTTCCGCAAGACCACATATTTTACCATAAAAATAAGCAAAATATAATAGAGAATTGTTGTTTATCTTCTGTAGTTTTATAACTATTACAACGAGTTGGACCACGCACCTAAGAGCCACGGTGCAATGTGGTTCGCTCTGGTAATGTTATTTGGACTGATGCGTGATGGAGGTGAGCCATGTCTCGCCTAAATTAAACACTAGTTTGAAAATAACCACCTACCAAAAAACCTACATAATATTACTTAATATCTTCTAAACCTTCTTAAAACACATAGTATTGTGTTCATCGTAAAACCACACAAAAAGCAACGTAAAACCTGGGTCATAGTTCACACAACCTTATTCATCTGCACTTATATAACTTGATTATCACCATACATCACCGCTTCAGACGTACGAACCCCACAAACTACTATATCAGAGCATCAATGTATATTTAACAACACGAAATTATCATTCAAGAACGTATGAAGTGAGATTGATCGTTACTCTTACTTCCTACGCATCGCACGTGAGTGTTATGTCATCCTTATTCAAATATTCAACAATATGCATAATTTTAATTTGTTTTCTTCGTTTATGCGCATACATTAAAATACATAATTAATTATAATTTTTTCGGACAAATTAAAACAGGTCACGTAGAAAGATTAAAAAGATTACTTAATTGAGTTTTTTTTTTGTTACTGGACTGTCTGGTATTGAAAAAAAATATCGATTTTAAAATTTATCGCAGTCGCAAGTTACTTTCATTAATAACATTGAAATATTTATAGTTTCTGTCTATTTAAGGCACACTATTGGTTTGAAAAATGTTAGCCCTCTCACGAAAGTTTTATAAGCATAAACAGCGCGCCACAAACAACAATGAAGGATATTTTTTGAATCGCGCGACCTTCTTTTACCTACATTACATAATGATTCGCAAAAAAATGGGCGGGAAAAACATTGGAAAGTGTCATGGCGGAAACTGTCAAGTTCCGCGATCATCTATAACGAGTTCCTTTTGAGACATCTTTCGAATCGAATCGTGTGAATTCATTTTCAGTAATCTATACGTGTTATCCGTTTTGTAACAAAAAGATGCTGCATTGTTCCGTAGATTCACGTAATAAATTATAACAGTTGCATTTGCACAATTTGGGAACAATACGGTGCGTTGCGTATGCGCATTGTGGGATATGGCTCCCAGAAGAGTCTAGTTCCCGTGATACGTGTGATATATTATTAAATAAAAATATGCATTTTAAAGTTTTTTAATTGCTTTTATGAGAACTATACTTGACTTACATTACTTTATTAACTTTATAGAATCGACTTTATGAGTCAGCCTGTTTTTTTTTTAAATTAGTGGCTTCCTCCACATCATCGGATTACGTTTATTTTTCCGAATATCGGGAGCTTTACTTTAGTAAGCCGAAGCTTACTGCAATATGTTGGGGTACACTTATTATTGTATCAGCAAATTTTACATATTATATTGCTTATTAATGCTGACTCGTAAAAGTTTCTCAGATTATATGTACTAGTAGAAAAGTCGCGTGTTGTGTGACATGTGCGGTCAAGTGTGAAGGTGCTACAGCCGTAAATCACATCATAATAGCCTCTCATGCTGGGAAACACGGGCGTCGACAGCTTAGTAAATGATAATTAGGTATTTTAGCCTCTGCTGCGGCATACGTTAAAAAACCACTACTGAAACAAAATTCATTCAAAAGACTTGATTATTGATCTATTGATATTGAATAGGATATTTGCTTATATTAATCGGGACAAACCCTCTTGTCCTCTGTAAAAGAGAAAGTATATGTAAAATAGTTGTATTTATATCTACATTCCAATGATTTCCTCTTCTGTCGAAAATTCCTTAGAAGAATATAATTAAAATTTGCTAATAATAAAATATTAACCAAATTGTTATCTTCGTAATTTTCGAGTCGTCCTTTGTTCTCAATGTTGCCTCATAATTATTACGTAATGGATAACGCTAAGCGGTGCTACAATTTTATAAATTTTCAAAACTAGACGCAATCAAGAAAATACGTAACGAGCGAACAAAGAGAAATTTTTCTAGCATGTTACTGTCTGTGGCAATGGTTTTTAATTAGATAACACTGATATAATTAAATTACAGTCACTAGAAACGTAAACTGTCGCTCATGGAACATTAATTATTAAATAAACATTCAATATTTTTTCTGTGTACAAAGAATAATGTATAAGTCTCTTCTATTCACAGTTTTATAGAGTATAGAAAAGAGATAGACAGGGTGAAAATAGAGAAAGTTTAGTGACTAAAAGCTTTAAATTCCTACATCAAACCGACACTAATTTTTAGCATTAAATTGCGTCGAATTACGGAGTTCCTAATGAAAAAACTTCACGTCTCCACGTACACAGTAAATCTTTGATTTTCTATTATCCTCACAACATACAAATTGATAAGATAAGTATCGTTAGAAAGCGAGCGCCGCCCGCGCCTGCTTACACAGTGCTTGTAATCAAATACTTTTAACAAAATTTATCGCCGACTTCGAGATAATGACGGAATCCTAAATGAGGATTAGTATTCTTTAGTTATACTTCCTTTCCGGATTTGAACGTTAAGATGCGGGTCTCATTCATCTTGCAATAAATTGATCTCATTAACTTCCGTTTCCTACGACCGCGACATACCTACCTATAATTACTTCACAATACCTTCCCTTACTTTGTATAATAACTATTTAGTGTCTAGTGTAATGTTAATGCTAAATAGAAAAAGGTGTCTCCTATTTCTTTATCATGCTTGTTTGAAAACAATTTGATAACCGTAATCAATCTATAGACTAGCAGGGCATGGGAGACTATTTATCTTTTATATTCATTTAAAAAGATATTTATAAGATCTTTCATTTAATGGAATACGTAATAAATATAATTAATTATATATATTTCTTTATTTTTCCAGGTGCTGGGCGTCCTATTGGTGACGGCTCTAGTCTCCGCCACACCACGAAAGCACTACAAACGAGATGGTATGAAAACTATTACTTTAACTTATTTTAAAAATCATTTTTTAGTATTATTAATTTTTAACATAAATGAATTTGTACTCAAATATAAACCATTTAGGATTTAAGGCCAAAAGTTTAACTTAAATTTAAATATTTTCTTAAGTAAAAGAACGAAAAAACACGCTAGTTAATCGCTCATCCCTGTGTTCGCAGCGCCGCTGAGCTCGTCCTACCTCCCGCCATCCAGCGGCAGTTTCGGCAAACCCTCCTCTTCATACGGTGCACCAAGACCTTCGAGCAGCTACGGTGCTCCAAAACCAAGCTATGGACCTCCTAAGCCTTCGAACAGCTACGGACCACCGTCATCGAGCTACGGACCACCATCCCGCCCGTCTTCTTCATACGGACCTCCTAAGCCCACCTACGGTGCACCGGCAAGGCCTCCGGCGACTAGCTATGGCGTGCCAACTGGACCATCCTCAACATATGGAGCTCCAAAACCATCGAACTCTTACGGAGCACCTTCATCAGGGTTCTCTGGATCATCGTCAGGCTCATTTTCTGGATCCTCATCAGGCTCATTTTCTGGATCATCATTTGGAACACCGTCAAGTTCATATGGTACACCTTCCAACTCCTACGGAGCCCCTGCACCACCTTCAACTTCATACGGAACTCCTACTGACTCTTACGGTGCACCAGCGCCGTCTTCATCTTATGGCACCCCGTCGAGTGGTTTTGGATCTGGTCATGGTTCTAGCGGATCCGGTCATGGTAGTAGCTTCACTTCGGGTCATGGCAGTAGCGATTTCAGCAGTTCTGGCTTCGGTAGTAGTGGATTTGGATCTAGTGGCTCTGGTGGATTGTCGTCCAGCTATGGAGCTCCAGCAGCACCTTCCAGCAACTATGGTGCTCCTTCAGCACCTTCCAGCAGCTACGGTGCTCCAGCAGCACCTTCAAGCAGCTACGGCGCTCCAGCAGCACCTTCCAGCAGTTATGGCACACCATCAAACTCTTACGGAACTCCATCAAACAGTTATGGTGCACCCAGCAGTGGTAGCTTCTCTAGTGGTCACGGTTCTGGTGGTTTCTCATCTGGCCATGGATCTGGAGGCTTCTCTGGCCTTTCTGGTGGATCTAGCTATTCTTCTGGTAGCTCCAGTGGACACGGATCTAGTGGTTTCTCTGGTGGTTCTGGTGGTTACTCATCCGGTGGTTCCAGCGGCTACTCCTCAGGTGGATCAGGAGGATACTCCTCAGGTGGTTCAGGAGGGCACTCATCTGGAGGCGGTTACTCATCCGGTGGTTCCAGCGGATACTCCTCAGGTGGATCAGGAGGATACTCCTCAGGTGGTTCAGGAGGACACTCATCTGGAGGTGGTTACTCGTCAGGTGGTCATGGATCTGGTGGGGTGCCCGCCACCATCAGCCAAAGCTACGACTCTAACGGCGGTTATGTCTACTAAGTTATTTTATAGTTTAGGAATATTCAAGTCGAGTGAGTTGATATAGACTCCTAAACTCAACTCAACTTGATATAACGAAAGTTACCAGTACTCGAATCCCTGACTCTCTAAAATACCGTTTTCCCACTACTCAAGCCTATAATAAAATGCAAAAAGACGCAGTAATGAATCTGAGCATGGGAAAAAGGGCCGAAGAATATACATATGTTATCTGCTTAAATAGATCGAAATCACCAGCAATACTAATCATAAGTTAATAAGCACATAAAAATTCAAAACTTGAAAAGTTTAAAATAAAAATAAAAGCAAATAACATTAGTTGCACCAGACAGTACGAGTATAGTCGAGATCTCCGCTTGAAGACGTATAATATATTTAATGGACGCTCTTCGACGCTGTTCAAGTATTATTTAATTGTAAATGAATTGTACAAAATGTAGTTGTAAGCGCGAAATATTTTTATAAAATAAAAAAATTGTAAATATGTGTTTGGTTTCTTTTCCACCCGGCGATAAGTTAAGATAAGCTTATTTTCCTAGACATTGATATTTGGCTGACATTAAGAAAGCTCGATATTTTGATTGTCGATTATTTTACTGCAAACTCAACGTTGAATGTTGTCAGGCGTGCATATACATACATACATTGTTTTAGTGTGCGTGATCTCGAGAGCGCTCAGTTACACACACTTAAACAATGTTAATGTATGTACATTGTACACGCCTGACAACGTGAGATAGAATATTTATAACGTAGTAAAGGACCGTTGTTGTTGATGAAATAAAACAAATGAGCCAGTCAACATACTATATTTTGTTAGTTACGCAGATTAACGCGGACTCCGCTACAATACACATTTATACACATTTCAAATGATCAACAAGAACTAGGAATAAGTCAATAGGTATATCTACCAGCTAACAGTGGCCGGTCGCCTGCCGCTACACGCACCCGACTTCTCAACCATTGGCGTTATATTGTAACGTGATAAAAACTAACGAGGTTTACAAAAGGAAATATCAGAATAGTTTGCTTAAGAAAAACTGAACTTATAGTATCGTAAATGATACTTAGACACACCGTTCATGGCCGAGAAGGCAGGTGTGTGTAGATTTCCACAACTCACGTACAGACTAAAATCTTTCTTTGAAAAATATCTACATAATTATTTGCTATTATATTTCGTAAATAGTAATAGGATTCGATTTGAAAAATAAAAATAAGATCTCAGAGCTGTAAGAATAATGTCAATTTATCGCAGCTTACTTTATTGAGCTAAAATTCATCGGTTCGCAGATATAAGCTTGAGTTATACATGATCTTCCTTTAGAAGATAAGACGATTCTAAATATAAGTTTATCAGATATTACTAATTAGAACAAAATAATAAATAATTGTAAAACTAGGACAACTTCAAAAACTTTAAAAAATATCGGTTTATAAAGAAGCTTTGATAAAAAGAACGTGATCCTGATAACTCTGAGCTCTTGTTGTATGTGAGTGTCGAGAGACGACGCGGAAACAACAACAGTACATACACTAGGTACACTTAACAATAGTGATATGCATCGTCTAAGTCTATCGTATATTCACATTTAACTTTACAGCAATAGTAAGTCTAGAATGATATGTATCGTTTCATCGCTCGCGTCGGTACAGCGCATAATCACAACTTGTATAAATAAAGCAGCAATGTATAAACTGCAAAATGTAGAACCAATCTCTCAGAGTTCTCTCCCTGTGAACTTTCCAAATCAATACACGTGATGCCCATCATGGTAAGACCTTCTAAGTGTGTGTACCACCCTTTACAATTAAGAATGTGGTGAAATGATAGCCTTTAATGGACTTAAACATTTACTACTTCCTATATAGTAGTATACGCAATTTATACACCGCTTCTTTTTTATATCTTAACTAGCTGACCCGGCAATCGTTGTTTTGCCATGTAAATAATTTCTAAAAAGCAGGGGTTGGTGATTAAAAAGTAAAAATTTAGGGTTGTATGTATTTTTTAATGCCACATTATAAAAAAATAAAAACAAAAAAATTCGCCTAAAAATTAAAAAAAAAAATTTAGGGGTGGATTACCCTTAACATTTAGGGGGATGAAAAATAGATTTTAGCCGATTCTCAGACCTACCCAATATGCTTACCAAATTTCAGAGGAATCGGTCAAGCCGTTTCGGAGGAGTATGCAGACTAACATTGTGACACGAGAATTTTATATATAAGATTTAAATACTCTTACATACATCTATAGAATACATTCAACGATATATAATATACTTTAGAAAAGCCAATAAAACAATACTGATGTAAATAGTATTTTTTTAAATATATAGTATTATGATAGAGTAAAAGCGTCATAATATTGATACTATAAGATTTGGAGGGAAGGGTACATTAAGATTTGAAAACCAATAAATACACAATAAAGCCAAATGTGATATCGCTCCCGCGTTTGGGCAGACGCGAATGTGTTTGTGAATTTTATAATATGTAGTTCATTTAGAACAATAACACTCCCATACGATTCTTATATTTTTCCAAATATATATACATATTTTTCTAAACAGAGACAATATTATTGAAAAACCAAATATTAACTATGTCTTCAACGTAATCTATATTGAATATTATTTCACAAAAAACTTACAAAGGTTCTTTGAACCAGCTTTCTGAAATAAATCTATAATAATTTAATAAAAACAGACAATAAACTTTGTCTAGACATTAAACTAGATAACACTGATATTGATTTGTCTATATCGCGTCAGCCGCCTGCGATCATTGTCAGTGAGTAATTCGATTTTTTTTTTTTTAAAACGCCGCAGCGCATCTTCATTTGTAATATCTATAATCTTTCATTTTTAATTTTATATAATAAATTGATTCCCTTCTTTCTGCTTTAAAGAAGCCCATACACATATTGTACGGTTACCTTCCACTTGCGCTGGCTGCTACATACAACAATGTTTGATGGGCACATTTATTTATTTTTTATTGATGAAATAGGAAAGCGTTTGTTTGTGATCACACCTGATCTGTGTTGTGTTGATCACAAGTGTTGATGCAAACTAAGGTGGTCACGCTTGCCTATGAAAAGCCTATTTACCCTTGACATGACAATCTTGTGCGGATCGCAGAATGTATATATGTATATTTATTTACCTCTCGCGAAATATATAACTCTGTCTTTATTGTAAAAATACTAAAATATCTAAACATTCGTAATAAATGCAGATTAATAATACTTTGTGTCGATTGATATGTATTTGTATTTACCTAAGATATATTCTTTGAACTCATTTTACATATATACTAAACTCATCTAAATATAAACTTAACAGAACAACAATTTTAATGCAGGTCTATATATTTTATAATATTTATATATTTTTGCAAATAAATTCAAGTCGTCCTATAACGGTGTGCACACACACATAATTTACAGTTTCGTGTACACGCATTATATTGTATAATTGACATAAATAAGGATCATCCTTCAAATACATGTAAATAATTAACAATATTATATTCTAACATCGAGTCACAACATGATATGTATGCGTTACACTGGATCACACCATTCATTACACTACTAAATAAATTCACTTTAAATTAAACTACACAATTACATTTATTGCTTCGCCATATTACGGCGAGTCGTGGCGAATGTTCAAAGAAGTAAATATTATAATTTGACGATCTTTGTGCTTCGGAAGATGTCTATTATTGAGCTATCTAAAGTACTTTGCACACGAGTCGTGACACATCATTCAGTCTTAAAAACACATTTCTTCATTGATTATAATGTCCAATTAGTTCGATATTCTGCAGACCATCAATCCCGTTCACCCTAACGCGTACAACCGCAACAGAACCCACACGACTCGCATGCAATATCTCTAGAAGTTAATATATAAAACGCGTAATACAAAATGATGTCTGGGTCAGGTGCAGTCTACGTAAAAGCATCAAAAACACTCACTAGTTGTTTCAGAAGGCGGTCTGTTTCCCGTAAGGTTGGACAGGAGGGGGGGCGCTGCTGTTGCCGAAGAGGGGGGTGGGGCCGTCGTTGGGGTCGTCGAGGTCGTCGTCAGCCTCGAGAGCGGGGTTGATGCGGCCGGAGCGCTCGTCCGGGCCCGCGAGGGTCGAGGCGGCGCCGTAGAGCCGGCCGGGCACCCCGCCCAGGACCGACATCTGCTCGCACGCTTCCGAGGGCTCGTCCACTCGGCGGATGTCCTCCGGGATGTTCACTACGCAGTTGAAGTAGTCCGACTCGGGGCTCAAGTAGCCCGAATTGAAGAGAAACCTGGTTTGAACGAGATAATCGATACATAACCTATTTATTTACTATGAGGAAAAGATATCTGTCGCCAAGTCGAGCAGATCTATGATTACTTTCTTCTCAAATATCGTACACTATAAAATTAGAAGAACCTAAACTAAAATTTCTAAAAGCCTAAAATATGTACTTAGATTGAAATTAATGATTACTGAATTATTGATAGTCAAACCTACTCTTGAAGGGTTCTTGACAGTACAGCCTGTAAATACAGTTCTTACTCGAATCTTTTCCAAAATTGTATATCAACAATCTCTTAATTTTCTATTACTCCCTGACTTATATTTTCACATTGAACAACATAGTTTTGATACTCACACCGACAGCCAAGATATGAAGGCCAGCGTGAAAAGCGAGAGGACCATCGCCAGCGTCCTGAAGGGGAACAGCTGCACTTCGTTCTCAGCGTCCCAGCCGGGGAAGTGGATGAGCGGCGGCAGGCCCAGCAGCTTCTCGCCGCCGGACAGCCGCACGAACAGCGCCACGATGTAGGCGGCGAGCGATCCATACGTGTTGCAGTGCCGCTTGAAGTGCACGACCATGAGCAGCTGCGGGAACAGGATCACGTACACCAGGTCCGAGCACATCGACCTGAATGAAACGTGTCTCATTATTGCAGATATCCGTGTACGGGAGTGGAGCTTACGTCATTATCAGCCTCACTCCAAGACAGCAAAGATGTGATGCAGAATTTGTTTAATTCTACTCAAATTATTTCATAAAACTAAAACTGAATTGCTCTTCCATCTTTGCAGTTGATCGTTAGGTTATTCCTATCGCCAGACGTAGCGAATAACTATAATTATAGACAAATTTTTATACTCTTCGGGAAACGAACCCGTAACTGGACCAACAGGACCGTTGAATTGGCATGGTTACAAGGGGGTACCGTTACTTAGTATCCATGTAACCATTTAATACCATTAGTCTACGATTAACCAAATCACCAATGAAGCAAGGTTATGAGTAATCTTAATTATTTAAAAATAATAAGGCTAAAAGACAGACGACATTTGCATATCTCTGTACCAAACTCACGTCGCCTCACAAGGTAAAATGTTAGTAAAGCCTAATCTAGAATCATAACTTTGATATAACATATAATGAAGTCGTACGAACTAGTCTTGCATAATGTTGCTAATTTGAACTGCGATTACAGTTTAACCCAAATTGAATCCGTCACAAAGTGCACAAAACCTTAAGTTATCACGATCACGATATCGCTCCATTACATTTACTACAATTAATATAAACAAAATGTTAAGTCAAAACGTAATACATTGCTTCTTAAAGTAAATGGATCCTTTGGATCGTCCGAGCTCAGAAAGTATTGTATTGTTGTAATGAAGAATGTTAGTGCAATACATAGCGTGTGCTTCTGTCAGATTTTGCTATTAGTCATTGAGGTAAGATAATGAATTATTCGTCCTATATTGCGACAGCTAATGACTTTATCATGAGCAACTCAACGTAAGGCTGCTTTTATGTTATAGACTTGGAGGTAAAAATCATGATAATTATATTAATCATTAATGAATACGCGAATGATAATATCGTCTTTTATTATACGCGAATGATGATTTTCACGGGCTAATTGGCGCGTTCGGTAGAACACCTGCCGTGCAAATGGGTAGTGGGTTCGAATCCCACCCGGACGATATGTTATGATTTTCTGTAAGCATGTTTTCCTCACGTCTGGTTACTTCGGGCATTGATCGGGTAGGAGGAATATCTAAATTCCGACCGGGTAACGAACCACCGTTCATAGATGGAAAAACCGTGAAGTGCACATTGCGTGTTTCGGTTTCAGTCTATGGATTTCCGAATGCTCAAAGTAAAAAGTAGGTCGACAGCGCATCATTGACTCAGACTCAGACTGATGTTCTGTGGCTGGGATATCACCTACCATCAAGTGAACGTCATGCTCGTCTGTCGATATCTAACATAAAAAAGGATTGTATTATCAAAGTCGCTTTAAAACTCCCGTATAGACATCCAACATCAGAAGTTTACAAAGAATTTAATGTTCTAAGCGTACGGAAAGTATATATATTAAACTTGCTCCGACGCTACCACCGCTACACAGTTCCCACCTTTAAAGCCACTGATAAACGCGTTCAAAGATGTCCCGTACCATTAGTTAAAAGCCACTTTGCGAGTAGATTTTATGACTGTGCTGCGCCTCGTATTTACAATGTTCTTAATAAGAAGCTTAATACTAAGAATCTCAACAACGACGCGTTCAAGAGGGCCCTTATTTCATGGCTATCTAGCCTCAATTATGAGGGCGTCGAAAACTTAATCAAATCAATATAAATTTAAAATTCACTCACATGTCCACCCACAAACACACCCACACACCCACTAAAACACACACACTAACACACACAAACAAACACACACACACACACACAAACAAACACACACACAAACACACGCCCAATACACATAATTATTCTCCTCTGGCTGGCAAAGACCTAAAATCAATAAATTACTTTCTTTTTTTCTTTTCTTTCTTAATCTATACATATAATAAAAGAGTAGGATCGAAATTACGCTTCACTAAATATTTTTACCAGAAATTAAGAGGGGTGATTAAAGAAGAGTAGCAGAATGCATAAATGCAATTTTTAAGATTCTTGTCTGTCTGTCTGTCTGTCTGTCTGTCTGTCTATCTGTCTGTCTGTCTGTTTGTTCACGCTAATCTCCGAAGATACTGAACCGATTTTAATGCAATTTACACAAATATATTAAGGAAAGCCCGGGGCAACATATAGGCTTTGTTTCATCGAAATCGGTTATCGGAAAGAAAAGTTATCATCATTTAAATATTATTTTAAAGGCACCATATCACCAAATTTCAATGCAAACTGACTCGCGTTGAACTTTTTCGAATTGTCAGATGTCAATCACAGTCTGATATGTAAATGAAATAGTTTGATTATTTCGCCATTTTCAATATGTATTCGTAGAATAGTGGATAGAATAGTGGATATGCAGTCCTATAGCGTAGCTTTTGATGCGAGTTCGAATCTGAAGTTGAAATGAAAGAAATATTTTTTTGTATTTATTTATTTATTTTTTGAAAGAACTATATTATAACAAAAATAGAAAACGTATTATTGAAATATTATATGAAAAAGGATTTCTTATGAGATCATTTATTTCATCTTTTCATCAATCCTTTCTCTTAAACAGAATTACGATTATTCGACATTGCTTTTTTGCTTCCATATCTTAAGAGGTTTCCGCATTTAGCACCGGAAACCCGGGCAGGAATCCCGGGAATTTTAAAAAAATGTCCGAAAATGAAAATGACCATTTAACCATTAAATGAACGCACGCATCTATTTAAGACAGAAAATGCATTGAATCCAATCTTCGATTGAACTATGATTAGTAGAAAAAAGACACATATCTGGATTTTGGTCACGTAAAATTTAATTAATATGAATCTCCCTAAAGTCAGGTTAATTATTTCAACTATGTATTGAATTTCAAATAATCCTTCGAACCCCAATCTCAACCACCATTAAACATGTCGATAACATGATGCAAAAGAAACCGTCAATGGCTAATTTGATAGCTCTTTCCCAAAAGAAATCACCAAGTACAGAGGGTGGAGGAGGATATGTCATTTGAAGAAAGCTTGCTCAAAAGCTCAGCTTAAAGTGAACCCCACGCGAACGAAGTCGCGGGCATCAGCTAGTTGCTTAAATATAAAATTATCTTATTAACTACATATTTATATTGTCATTGTATAAGGAAGGACTGACTTCTTTAACACAGGATCTCCTAGATAAGAAGTCAGAGCCACATTTCATACTGTACACGAAAAAAATGGTTAATAAAGAAAAAAAAAAAAAAAAAAAAAAAAAAAAAGATACTTCCCATTTTTTCATCGGATGTACTTAGTTACTTTCCCTATTCGTTACCCTTAGCTCTCCATTAGGTACAATTTTATCTCAGACTAGCAACACGCCCCGGCTTCGCACGGGTGCAATATAGATGTAAACGTATTATACACAAAAAAATAAGCCTATTTTACTCGCTGATAATGTAGCTTTCTATTGGTGAAAGAGTGAGTGGTAATCGTTTCAGTAGATCCAGAGATTACCACCTAGACCCTGACAAACTCACTAACTTTAGCTCTTTAGTATTACCTCAACAAACGCGCCAAGGTCCCACGCTTCTATAGCGCATGAAAAAGGAAACCCCTTAGATTATTTATATGTCTAAATAATCAAAGGGAAACCCTTATGAATGTTAACGTCTTCAAAGAGATATTTGAAACTTGACTATTGATTATTCAAATCCCAATTAGAGCACAACGTTCAGATTTAATCAAATAAATGTAAAGGCCAGGAATGTTCCTTATAAAATGAACGCGTTCAATAGATTCTAGATATTTATTTACTATTGTGAGTTACATTCACTAGTCAAAGCCGTTTGAGTAATTAACGCATCGCAACTTTGGAATTAAAGTAGCCCAATAGAAAATTTGTGATCTAAGTTTTGGACAATTCTCTTCTATGAATAAAAATAACTTCCAAAATTGAATTTTACTGTAATTTTAAAGGTGCCTGCTATATATTAACGAATCAGAGCAATATTCAGGGAATGGACTGCGTCTTGCATCACATTAACACTTTTACTGCTAACCAAAATACTATTTTACAGCCATGCGACTTAAAACACGTAAACAACGTAAAAACACGTATCGGCAACTCGATATAAATAACACGCAAACGTGTTTACCGCACTGGCAGACCCGATTTATTTCGAACACGCATGCGTGTTAAATACGCATACTCGATTCGACCGTAAAAACACATACGGTGTGTTTTCAGCAGGCAAAGTGTTAAAGAGAAGCAAATACACTGTTTAATGGGGATATAATCAATGTAAAACTATTAATTTAATTAAATGACTTTTGCCATAGAATGTAATATAACATAATATATGTCCTTTGTATAGATATTTTTATATGGAAAAAGTATGAAAACATCAATATAATAATTGAACCCTAAGAATCTAAAAGCAATTTCTTCAAACGAGAAACTTTATAGAAAGGTTTCTGTACTGACATCTCTTATATGTTTTGTTGAGGGTGTATCCACGACTAAGTTTGACAGGTCAATCGATTTTAACAAAACATATTTCACCCGTGAGTCGCTGGCACCAGAGTACAGAGTATCGATCGGGTCACCGCGGCTACAGAAGCTTCCTCGCCGCGAAATACACATCTGTTTCGAAGTTAAATTGGTCACAAACAATATTTAGGAAGTATTTGAATAAACTGTAAAATATAATAATAATCAATATTGATAACATAAATTATCTGTTTTAACAGAGTCAGTTAAGTGCCTGTTCGCGTGATGTGAATCAAATTATAAGCTTTATCACTAATGAGCTATTTGTAATGTAAACACAGAATTCCATGACATTATACTATTATTTGTTGTAAATGGCAATTATTCACACGTCGTAATTAGTCCACTCATTAAATTAATTATTGTTTCATTGGTAAAATATTTAACATAGAAGTAAAAGTGAATGCCTATATATACGTACAAACTCAAAACAGTTCATTAGCTATATAGACGTAAAAAGGTATAAGTACGTAAGTAGGGCCAGGTTTTATGAGTACGTGTCTTCGTTAGCGCGGCCGACACGTCCGTCGCCTTGCGCAAGCCGATGGACCCGTCACGACCACAATCGACCATAAAACAATTTGCGATCTCATTCCCGCTCTAATGCGCTACCTACTGGGTGATAAACGTGCACTATTCATACACATCATGAGATTGTCTCACGTTGTTAACACACTAGCCCCCCTACAATTTTACATGAAACTAAAACCTTCATACATAATAGTGTATCAGGATTGAACACAAAAATTTTAAGTTCGAAATTCTATTCTTTTAATATCTTCTATTCGTGAAAATATGAATACACGTCTACGACACCACAATACCTAGAGGCAGCATAGGTCATCCCGGAGAAACAGATGTTCACGAAGCCTGTTTGTATACTTTATTATAAATTAACATTTATTTTATTCTCATAAATAAAAAAATTATTCCAACTTTTATCTATTCGAGTTGTTGTTTTGCTGCTCACCAGCTTTTAAGGCATACTGCATTCAGTCAGCTATTGTAAGGCTGTACGCTCAATTCTAGAGTCTCTCGCGCATCACCCAGTTGATTTACAATCCGATCTAAAGGCTATTTGTTACAATTAATTGATTGGCTCTACATGACAATAATTGATGCGCGCATCATGTTCATATTTGATTTTAATCTCCGTCTGAAGATCTTACCACAGTCCGTAGATGGAGGGTATTGTAAGCGCCATGATGGTGGACAGCACGCCCACCACAATGATGGAGACGCGCATCACCCAGATAATCTCCATTTCCGACGCATTTTGTCTGAAGATCAACTTGTACACGTTCCTAAACAGCAAACAATTAGAGAGCATTAGTTTATATTAAGAATTTAATAGTTTCCAAACATTTTGTGATTTATTCACCGCGAATTTGTTTGACCACAGAACGTTTGTTTTTAACTATTATACTATAAACGTAAATATTACCTACTAACGTCAATTTGAATTACAAACGCTGGAAGAGTTTAACACTTCATTTATTTTCCGGTGGCTAATTGGGATAACAGTACCTTCATTGGATACATTATACATTACGTGTAAATGACATTTGATTGATAGGTAATAATGATATAGCAAAAGATATTCGATTCAACTCTTTAATATACTAGCTACGCGTCATTCAGACCACTTCTTTTATGATAGATTCTGGGTACCCAAGCTAAATATCAAGCAGAATAACTCTACCTCGCGAACATTGATGAAGCACTGAGTACACTGGAGTCTGCAGACGACATAACTGCTGCTGAAATGGCTCCGAGCCCAAAGAACGATACGACGCTCGGAGTTAGGTGTTGCAGCACCAGAGGGAGGATCATTGACGTTTGATCCGACGTCAAGTCGCCCTCGGGTGTGAGCTCCCCGTGGAAATCAGTTTCATTCCAAGCTAAACAATAACAACATTTTCGTAATGAATATGGAATTAACGACAAGACAATAATGTAGATAGCCTGTGGTATATGTTAGCTTAGCTATATGAATAAGCATCAGTAAATTATGAGCCGTGAACTTACATGTCCCCTTGGCAATTGCGCCGATGAGTACAGGCGGTATGGCCATGATGATGCAGCCGAACGCCGCCACGTACGACAAGATCTGCGCCCGCCCAGCCGTCTTGCTGCTCAGAACACGTTGGAAGTACACCTGGGAGGACGGCGCAATATTTATGATAACGTTCAATCTAACTTAAAACTAGTATATCACTTGAACTGCCGTGGATTTAAAATTGAATTAACGATGATTTATTTCATTAAAAAGTATGTCACAATTTACAATTCTTAAATTGACTAACCTGCCAGGGAATTCCGCCAAAAACCAAGAGTAGGCCGTAATCCACATAGAACCAGTAATAAGCGGGGTCGACGCTGCCGATCCAGTCGACCTCCATGGAGCTAAGTGGCTTCACGTGCGGGTTGGCCCAGGCGAATGGAATGCACATCCAGAGCCCGATGAAGATGCAGAACAGCTGGATAACGTCGGTGTAGGCCACGGAGTAGAGGCCACCGAACAAAGTGTAGAAAACCGCGACGCACGCGCTGAAGATGACTGAGGTGCGGTGGTCCATGTCGATGATCACCACCAAGGTGGCACCTGAGTTATGACGATGAATCTCTAAATCAATTCCATTCAAAACATACTGTATTTATACCATAATAGACAAATATACATATATTGTTAGTCACATCTTATTTTGATTGGTACATATATATTTAATTCCCCTCTTAAAAATCCTCTTAATGAAAAGGTCAGCTCCAAAAGTTACAAGGCTTAAACCTTTTGCTGTCAACATTATTGAATTATTTAATTGTGATTTAGTTTTTAAAATACCAATGAATCATTTCGATTGCAAGAAAAGCAGTTGTAGCACAATCTATCTGTAAACTACTCTACTACTGTAGTATGTTTTATTGGGGTTTTAGAGTTATAATTACGAGATCCCAGATATTGAAAAGTCTCCAACCACCTTCTTTATTGAAGTTAGGGTGCTTTTTTTAAATTTCAATAGCCTCACGTACTAGTCCGGCAAAGAATCTACTTTCTCTTGCAAGGATTTTCGGTTGGTAGAGAAGTATGTAGTGGTTTGGCTTGTCTAAAATATATTCACAATTCACATACTGCTGGCTTAAAGTGACGTTTGTGTATGATATCCGCAATGTGTTCCAGACGGTTCGAAATGCTACGTTTAGTTTGCCCAAGTTTGCGGCGGTACCGGCCGGTTTTTTTTTTATATACAGACGTTCACAGTTTTTCTGTAGTGTATTGTACCCATGCGAAGCCGGGGCGGGTCGCTAGTATAGGATAAACCACAGTCACAATCCAGTTTATAAACCATCCATTTTACCATTATATATAGAAAATTACAATAAATATCAACTCTGTCGGAATAGATAGCATTAATATGGCAATTTTGATTTTTGTTATATTTCAAATCAGACAACTATCCGCCCGTAACCAAGTTTGCTGGAAAGTATTAGAATCGTCGCGGTGAATATTATAAATAATAATATTAATCAAGGTTTAATCCGTTAAAAGTTATGTTTTTTTAAATAATTTATAGTCGTGTCAAATGTGTTATATTATATAGACTGAATCCGCAATCGAAGCCAGGCTTTCAGTGAATTTTGTGTCTATTTGTATAAGTGGGATCAAACCAACAAAGGCAGTTTCTCAAGTTCAAACTGAAGCCTCTCATTAATTTCTGCTGATTCTGAGAGATTTAATACGATATTTTTTCAGTTCGAACAATAGAATATTAACATTTTATCATTCCATAAAGGTCGCACCTGCATCTCTTCCGATGTCGCAGATGTCTATGGATGGCGCAGATCACCTACCATCAGGTGATAGCTAACCTAGCTAAGGTAAATTACGATTTGTTTAGTTTGTTATGCCAATAGTATCCGAAAAGCTTAGTGGTTATATGAGTAAGTTAATTCAGCGTTAAGAGAAATGCCTTCAATCACAAATCAAATCACCATACTATTTCTGAGACCTGAGCGCACACAATGTAATTGAATATTAATCTACACGAATGTGGTTTGACCGTAAGCGTCTGGCTCAGAGGTGTGGTCAAATTTGAAGCTTCTAATAATAGATCATTACTTTAAGATGAATCTATAGATATTAACCACAAATCCCGGATGCTGTAATCAAATCTATGAGGCCGCGCTGCAATTCGTCCCACGTCGCAGGGATGAAAATTGAACATTATCCCGGGATAACAGAATATGTTAATATAATAACAAAGATAACTCTATTTCTAATGTAAGATCCAAGGTTTCTCCGTGACAAACAGTTCAGTGGTTAAGCTGTAGCGTACAGATAAATACAGTTACTTTAATATATTAGTACAGAAGTATAATAAATGGAAACCTATTATAGCACTAACAAAATATAGTATAAAAAACCCCAAGTCAGCTCTCCCTCTCGCTTATTTTTGAACCTCCCTACTATGCAAAACTTTTTAAACAAGCTCACTTGTGAATTATTCTTGGTAAGAAGTCTCAACTACTAAATATATATCAGATCAGTCCTCCGCCCACGGACCGCTCGCCACCCAACCTCAACCAAGCACAATCAATACAGCGAGTTGTTATTTTTAAATCTTATTATCTTCAATTACACAATACGAGTTATCGTCCTGTTTGGAATAAGAAACTAAGGTCAAAACAGTGAGCTTCAAAGGACTGGACTTCCACACGTAAGGCCAAATAATAAAGTGAAACTGAAAAAGGCAGTGGGAGGAACCTTTATTTAATAAATCTATAAGATTTTCATTTGTATATTAACGCTGAAGGATACCGTAACAAATTGCTTCTTATATGAACTCTAAAATAGGTGACTAAAGATTATTAATTAAAGGAATATAAGATGTAGTATTTTAATTGTAATTTATTCATAAGCCTTAGAATAGTTAATGGACTCGATTGTTATAAAAATTAAAAATAAATTTTATTGAAGTATATCTCTAGTTTCATAATTATATTAGCTTTTTCCTTGATTTGTCTCAACCCCTCAAGTCTCTCACACGATGAATGAATGAAAGTTTCACGACTTCTTATGTGAGCAACGAAGTGACTGACCCCTTCATAACAGTAATTACGTTCAGTCACGAAAGTCGGAACAACACTTCGATACTAAACTAGGAACAAGGTATTCGAAATTAATTATTCACTCAGGTGACGTAGACTGCTATTTCTTGAAGTGACCCAAGTGTATATTATTTTTAGTTATGTATTTTATTCGTATAATTTAAAATGAACAAAGCTCAAGCACATTGTGCGTCATGTACACGCCTGCACTTTCCAATGCCGAATTAAATATTTATTTAGACAGTTTAACCCTTGCAAACGATGTTTATTGGAGACATGTTCACAGTTTTTTGGACTCTCGCTGAATCAACACCGGTTCAGCGAATGCCGTATCATTGATTCTAAATACTGCAGCAAAGGGTGCTATTCGTTATTATTTTTTTTTTTTTTTTTTTTTATGTCAGATATCGACAGACGAGCATGAGGTTCACTTGGTGGTAGGTGATACCCCAGCCACAGAACATCAGTCAATGATGCGCTGTCGACCTAATTTTTACTTCGAGCATTCGGAAATCCATAGACTGAAACCGAAACGCGCAATGTGCACTTCACGGTTTTTCCATCTATGAATGGTGGTTCGTTACCCGGTCGGAATTTAGATATTCCTCCCACCCGATCAATGCCCGAAGTTACCAGACGTGGGGAAAACATGCTTACAGAAAATTATAAACATGTGTTCCCGGTGGAATTCGAACCCACGACCCATCGATGCGCACGGCAGGTGTTCTACCGAACGCGCCAACGAGCCCGTCTATTAACTACAAGATATTTTATAAGACTTACCCAGTGCGGCTAATATCCCAGCGGCCCAGAAGACTTCACCGCAGAGTGCCGGCAGGAACAGCAGCCCGCCCATTCGGCTGCCGAACGAGTCCTGCAGCGGGTCTAACATAGTCACGTAGCCCTGCTTGCGCATCGGATTTGCGAAGAAGATCCCACCTGTAAGTGCCTCCACTATCAAGCTTTGTGCCTACGCCTAAGCTCTTTAAGTTGCCCTATACAATCAGCCAAAGCCATTATTTTCATATCTACAGATTCTCTGAGATATGAGAAACCTTACCATTCATTTGTAATATACCCTGCATAAACGCATTTCGATGTCAGTAAAATAGAGCGTATTAAAAACGTAAGTGAACTGTGACATGGAACTGGAAGCACTTTTACTCGTTAGTGGAAGGTGCCCAACTCAACGTGACTTCTTTGATGGTAAGCAATCAGAGATGTGCTGTCCACCTACTTTATTTTTACATTGACCATTCGAAACTTCATGCACTAAAGCCGAAACGCTCACTGTGTACTTTACCACTTTTCCATTTGCGAAGTTTTACATGAACCTATTTTCGATAACAAACAGATTTCCCATACGTTCAATTCCGGAGTAGCTATCCGTTAGAAACAGCATATGTTTCGTTTACAGAAAACAAGTCTTAGGAAGGTTATATTTTATGCTGGGATTTAAAACCGCAAACCATCGGAAGTATGGCTATGGCGACAATAAAGAAATCAACTATATATCTAATCTATCTATATTATTATAGTACATATATTATAAGCAAATTAAGATCGAGAAGCGAATCACAATGTAAGGCATTTAGACAATATTACCGAGAAGCGATTAATAAATAAGTTGCATTTTAATAATTTTCGAAGTGCTCTTTAGATTGACTCGTTAAGTCAGAACGTGTCAAGTGCTCCGCGACACTCATGCCCCCCAAACTGCTCCCCCGTAACACTCATGCCCCCCAAACTGCTCCTCCGCAACGCAAGCGCCATCCAAACTGCTTATATAAATAAATCCCCTGCTTTTCCAAATCTTTCAACTGTTATGGGTAGCTAGTAGAAATCTCTACGGATTCGGATGCCTAGCTGGCATGACTTGGTTTTATCTCCAGGGTCTCTTACAAGAATTTCTCTGAATTTCTCTTAATGTAATGCTGCGTCAGGTATCTTACTCTGAATCTGTAGTGCTAATATATACGTATATATTATTATGGCCTATAATTTAGGCTTGAAGTTAGTTGTAAAAATATATTGTCTAGGTATCTGATAAAAACCAGAAGTTAAGTCTGAGAATAACTTATCACCAAATATCACCAAAAATAACTGGACCTTGACTGAGTCCGTTTTTAGGTAAACTAAATTAGTTCCTTCTCTTATTTTTGAAGTCCAATAATATCCAGACATACACGCATTGACGTCAAAATCGCAAACTAGATTAAACTAAAATTATTAATTCTGGCTGGGATTGGACCAAAAAGTCGAAGCATAACTGTAGTAGAAGATAGTGTTAGTGTGTATAGTTAACTAGCTTCTGCCCGCGGCTTCGTCTGCGTAGAATTAGTACTTTGGGTAGCTTATTTATTATCCGAGCTATTTTTTCATCAATCTCCTTACTATTCTATCGCAGCTATATAATAATTATATCATTTACATATTAATCTCTCAGTGGTAGTAGAGTTAAGTATTAGACTGTAAATACGGTATATGGTATACGGTAATGGTTCTTAAATTAATTTAAATAAAAAATCTAAAATAAATGAAATCACCTCTAATTAATCTGATTGGTCGAAAATGCAGAAACACATCACTGACACTCATCGTTATAATTTGGCCAATTTTATAGCATAAATATTATTCTGATGAATAAAAAATAAAACTGTAAAGTTTCATCAAAATCCGTTCAGAAGTTTTTGTGTGAAAGATTAACAAACATATATACACTCTCACAAAGTTTCACATTTATAATATAACATTATTATATTATTTTTTAGTATGCTTACTTTGCAAATAATACACATACAAACTGCTGTGATTAACTGTAAATTGCTTATTTTAATACATTTTTATAAACTACTTCTTTTGTTTCTAAAATTA
Source organism: Anthocharis cardamines (assembly GCA_905404175.1). Taxonomy (NCBI): domain Eukaryota; kingdom Metazoa; phylum Arthropoda; class Insecta; order Lepidoptera; family Pieridae; genus Anthocharis; species Anthocharis cardamines. The sequence continues at coordinate 12,443,012 of FR989959.1, forward strand.
CCACCATCCCTCTCATGATACCCTGGTTACTTTTATGTCTTTGATTGTACAGCATTTTTACAAATCATATGTATAGATGATTCCAATAAATAGACGTTTAGTAAATATATTAATAGATTTGGTTGGACTTCCCTGCGAACTTTCATCCCCTATTTCATCCCCACATAGGTCGAAATTTCAAAAACCCAAGAACAAATATTTATTTATATCTTATCAAGTGCCTAAATACAACGTTTCATGGTGTCATCTTCGATATTTAACGAACTTCCATACAATTTTTCATCCCCTATTCAACCCCTCCTATCCTATATTTCGCAATAAAAAGTAGCCTGTCCTTTCCCAAGCTCTAGTCTACTTCTGTACCAAATTTCAACAAAATCGGTTCAGTGGTTTAGGCGTGAAAGCGTAACAGACAGACAGACAGACAGACAGAGTTACTTTCGCATTTATAATATTAGTAGGGATAGTAGGGATTACTTAAAAAAGTAATGTCAAATGAATTTGTTCCTTTCAACTAGACATCAACTTACCGAAGACCAATGAGAGCGCGTACCCGAACGGCGCCTGACACCACACCAGCCCCGAGGTGTAGATCGCCTCCGCCGTGCCGTTGATGTAGCCTCCGCCCACCCAGGTCGCTGTAACGACGATAGCCTTCACATCTCTGGCAGGTAACACTGGTTATAACAGCTCATGAGCAATCGAACATAAACTCGCAAAAACTTATTAATTACGGGATTTTAATGTAATCTAAATTCTGAGAGGCTAACACGTAATCCTGTTTTCTTTATCGACTGCAAGATCCACACAAAACTTAATATACTTACAGAATAAACAGATACATATACTGTAGATTACCTAAGGGAACTAGAAATAGAGAATGGACCCAAAAACAGGAAATGAGAATTCTTTATTATTTGGCTTGTGGCTGGTGCGGCGTTTACCTGTCATTGTGAAAATTCCAACGAAGAGGCCAATCGAGCGTCCTGCCAGCATCACCTCCTCCTCAGACTGGTCTCCCGCCGGCTTCTTGCGGCCCGCCCAGATTCCTACCGCCAGGATCAGCACGTAGAACAGCACGATCGAGATCACACCCGCTATGTTTATCATCTTGAATTCTTTGCAATGGTCCACCTGACGGAGGAGAGATGGTGGTGAATTAATGGTTAAGCAAATAGGTATTGTTACAGTATCTACTTGCAGCTCTTTTGTGATCCTAAAGCAACATCTTAGATAGACAAACTATATTCTAAATTAAATTGTAAATACAGTCGTATATAAAAAACATTCGTACTTAGGTATATATAGGTAACATTGGTGATATCCGTTGTGTATATGTATTAATATATTTCGTTTATGTTTATATACTTAAAATTTAAATTCTTATGTGAGATAAATAACAAAATAATAAATAATTTAAATAACTTGTACCGGATTAAAATGCGATTTATTCATTATATAATGAATTGAAGTTTCGAATGCATTTCAGCAAGTGTAGTCACGGGCACCACTTAGTCTCGCCGCACTAATGTAAATATAATGAAGAAATCTCGTTTCAATTTGGTAAAAATTATTTTATAAAGTTTGAAAGCTTTCATATAAGACAATATTATAAAATATATTAAATAACACACGCGAGTTTAGAATGAAAATAAAAAATGAAAACTTAATTATAAACAATAACCTTCATTAGTCAGTTAATATTGTTCAATAATTTTAATTATAACTATGGAACAATTACATTTCCTTCAGGTGAGTTTGTACGACTTTCCAATAATTAATTAATGTATCCATTTCAGTATGAATATTTAAGACACTAAGCGCTCATTTTTACCTCGAGTAAATTGTTTTGTCTGTAATTTAGGTAATATTATGTCAGAGTCTCAAACTCATAAGTACCTAACAACAGTAAACTCATGAGATTCGCCGTGAATAATATTGAGTTAACTCACTCTAAACAAGTTCTGATTTTAACTATTCTGTTTAAAAATATCATACATATAAAATATCTATATAATAGGTATCTACTGTAACTTGGGTTATAGGATTCTACACTAAGTAGGTAAACTATAAGGAGTACACTCTCCGCTGAACTATACCACATACAATAGCCTGGGTACAATATATACTTACTTATAATAAAAAGCCCACAGAGTAGCCTCCCTCACTCGCGGCGAACGTCTTCTACATGTAACATTCGCGAGAGTACATCATTATACAACTAATTTACACTAATTATGTCACTCGCGGGAGCCGTCGTTAGTAGACGCAACTATCGCCCCATCGGAGGGAGGTCTTCTGCGAGGGGCTGTTTCTTGTTCTAAAGCTGAGCCCGCACATGAGCGCGTGTGGCCTCGACTCCAGGCATCAAACGCGCGGTTCCGGGCCGTTATATAACCGTGTCGTCGCCAGTTCATGTGCCAGATGTGACAGCTTACTCCGACCTGCGCCGCGCGATCGATCCCCTGACGTCATCGGACCCTCAGTCGGTGGCGGCGGAGCGCGCATGCTCCGCCACCCACACATCCCTCTCCATGCTCCGCGTGCACATCGCTATGATCGCTTTTCATTTCTGTTTAATAGCCTATAAATATCTTAATTTCCAAGTAGAACACGTAATGTAACGTGAACAGTTAGATTTCTGATTAGAGAAAGAAGACGTTAAAATTGTAACCCACCAGCTCGCTTCTCCATTGACAAATTGATTGATGAGGGATCGTACAAGCTGTGCCTATTCGCGGATGGAAATAGCATTCCGTCCTCTAAGGCTTTGGATAGATGGATGGACGGGGCACTCAAAGCATTTCAAATTCCTTTTACGATCCTTATCGGATGTTTCCCATACCTAATTCACGCAAAATATGAATACTCAAACAGTATTATTCAAAACTTACTTAATTAATAAGTTGTACATCAAATCACTAAATCTTATAGCAGTAGAAATTCTATTGTAAATATGTATCGTTAAACTTACTATACTTTTTCTATCTACTTAATTATAAATATGTAGATTCGTTTCATCTGGATTTTAGGGCGTGTTATTTCACAGACCTGTTATTTTTCACAAATTGGTTACATTATCATTAATTTCACCTTAACCTATATTTTAAGTTAATAATTTTGTGCTTGGCTTCCATACAAATTGAAAACAAAGTAAAACGTGTATTCTGTTATCTCCTCGCTGTTGCTTAAACCGAATCTCTAAGTCCGCCAGCAGCTCACGCACCATTGCGTAAGCCATTGATGTTTTTTTATTCTTCAGTTTACATACTACCTCTTTTAGATTATGCCGATGTAAGCTATGTTAATCTTACTGAAGATCAACTGAATAGACTTGAGCGCCTGCATTTAAAATTGAAAATTTCTGCATACGCTTTATTTTTGGTCTCAAGAAATATGATCACATCACTAAATTTCGAATGCAACTCAAGTGGCTACCTATCCGATTTCGCCGGGATGCTCACATTCTGCACCTCCTCTATCGTATACTGTATAACCCTAAAACGCCTGACTACCTTATATTGATTTGAGTTTAGAGATGATCATGGCAGGCCTGTAAGATCAGCTGAGCTCTTTCGCCTAGAAATGCCAAAGCACCAAACTACTTACTACGAGCAATCTTTTACGATCCAGGCCGTTAAGTTATGGAATACTTTGCCGCTTTCTGTAAAAAAAGCCAATTCACTGAATATTTTCAAGAATATGCTTTCAAATTATTTTTCTTCTAAGTTAATGTCTTCTAATTTAAATATTTGAATAATTGTTATAATTTCTGCATGTAATATATGTATATGTATTTATGATATCTATGTATATAAGCAACGTATTTCCTTTCATTCTTGCACTACCCATTTCTTATTACAATTTATCGCTTGTACCATATGGTTGCCTGGAAGAAATCGCTGCTTAGCGATAAGGCCGCCAATTGTGCTCCAATGTATGTAAATGTGTATATCCTCTGTATTATTTCTGTTCTTTAGTGCAATAAAGTGTTAATAAATAAATAAATAAATACTAAGAATACATAAGAGTAACTTATGGTTTCATACTAAAGTTCCGAACTCAAGTCGTGACAAATTAGAAAATGTGATTTGGAGAAAAAGATTGGATATTTGTTTTGTTTTTAAACTTAATGACCACGATGGTGGTCTTACTTCTCTTCTGTTCTGTGGTGGTATATGTGGTCAAACCTGGTAGTAAGTGGTCAGGTTGGTAAATCACAACTGCCTAGAAGGTCCCTTTTTACTCTTATTTTGAATATATTTTGTAACGTAAAGTTTAAAATCTATTTTTATGTTTTAGCTTTATTTAAATAAACTCCATGTCTCCAATTCTCGTATTCTCGGGTACAACATTTTCCGCTTCTAATTAAGGGGTCTACCCTAATTGAACGGGCAAAAAAAGGCTTTTTTCACGAATTTTTTTGACCGGTATAAATTATAAATGTGGATATAAAAAGTATTAGGCCTAAAAAATTTTTCTTTATGTTTATTGGACTCGGTTTTCGTACAGATAAATGGCGGAGAAGACAGGTACAAAAAAAATATAAGTGGGCACTGTTGACATCTCTAGAATGGAAATGGAATGGAATCTCTAGAATGGATGATCTGACAAAAATAAATAAAATGGTTTTAGATTCAGTAGGTTCTTAAACCAACAAAAATTATGTGACATATTTGATTTTTTCAAAAATGACAAAATTGTGGCAATTTTTCCAAAAATTACGAAAAAACGCAGTTTCAAAAAAATTTTAATAGAATGAAAATTTCAAAATTCGTATGATACTATAGCTATAGTCATAAAGAACATGTGGTATTTTTGGTAATGATCGGTTGAATAGTTTCGCAGATTTTATCAACAAGCCATCCAAGGGTCAAAATGAAGTTTTTGGATGGCAGGTATATGCCAGTCTCTACAAAGGTTAGAAATACTTGGCTGTCAATCATTATGACCGATGTCAATGAGACAGGCCGTCATTTCGTCGCGTTTTATAATCAAGAAACCTCAAAATTATTAGCTGAAATATTTAAATTTTCTTTGAACCAAACTTTTTGAATTGTAAATTTATAAATCCAGAAAGTCATTATGCATGATACAGTAAGTATAACTAAGAACTAATTTAAGTTCTCGTTGGTTTCTCTAGTTACGAACAGCTAACAACTACTTCTCGTCCGCGATTTATATATTTCTTTCGTACAATAAAAATCTTCTCATATATTATAAAACTGTTAAATGAGATTGTAAGTATGGAATGTAATGATGAGGACGGTGTTATGTAATGCTCGCAGATCGTCCGACTCGCCGATGTGTGGAAGACATGTAACAAGATCCGCGCGGCCGCTTTCCGTGTCGGCCTCAACCTATGGGACTTCTATCGGCCCCTGGACCCCGAGGGAAACTCGCTCATTTCAGGTACTAGTATCAGTGATCGCTCTCCTGCGCTCTGCCTGACTAAAAAATTCTTAAACGTCCATACTACTGACCCATCATCCTTCATATTATCATTATCATCTAATATATAAAATTCTCGGTTCACAATGTTCGTTCCCATACTCCTCCGAAACGGCTCGACCGAAATCTCTTATGAATTTTTTTATGCATATTCCGTAAGTCTGAGAATCAGCTACTATCTATCTTTCAAACCCCTAAGTGATAAGGGGTGTCCACCACAAAAAAAAAATTTTTTTTTTGATAATTTTTATTTTTGAAGTTATACTTCTTTTGGCGCGTTTGGATGAGAGTGAATTCATGATTAGCGCGCACGATGTCCCAAAAAAACGACATGATGAAGTTGGCTACAGAATAGAATTTGATTGATTTTAACATTTTTCTTCGATATTTACTGCAATTTTGTTTTTTAAAATTTTTCTTCAGACGCCAAAGAAGTATAACTTCTAACGCGTGTACATACATACACACATACCTTTTTATTTTATTTTATTATGTGGTATTGCCCGAGCTTCCCAGTCAAGAGAGGAGTCAGACAAGGCGACCCCTTATCCCCAAGATTATTTATAGCGATATTAGAATCCATCATAAGCAAATTAGATTGGAAAAACCGGGGTTTGTATATCCAAGGTAAATATCTAAACCACTTAAGATTTGCTGACGACTTGGTTTTGCTATCGGAATCGACCCAGCAACTACAATACATGTTAGACACTCTATACGCGGCAAGCAAGCAAGTGGGTTTAGAAATGAATATCACAAAGACCAAAATCATGACTAACTTTAAAAAAACAAATATTACAATTGGAGACGAACCATTACAATATGTAGATCAATACGTATATTTAGGTAAACAAATTGGATTCAATAGGGATAGCAATGAATTAGAAGTGGAGAGAAGAATCAAACAAACATGGAATAAATATTGGAGCTACAAAGAGATATTTAAAAGCGAAATGCCTATAAAGTTAAAGAAAAAGGTCATGGACTCTTGCCTCATTCCTTGCCTAACATACGCGTGTCAAACATGGAAATTTACCAACAAAATAAGAAATAAAATAAATACATGCCAGCGAGGAATGGAACGCAGTATGTTAAACATTAGGGAAATACAGAAGATAAAACACACAAAAATCAGATCTAAAACTAAAGCAATAGATGCATGCAGCCATAGTCAAAGGCTAAAGTGGAAATGGGCCGGTCACATAGCTCGTCTTGAAGATCGTAGATGGACAAAAACAGTAACGTCATGGAAAGGCCCATTGGGCAAACGCTGTAGGGGTAGACCATTCACTAGATGGGAAGACGATATTAAAAAAATTGCTGGCCCACAGTGGCAAAAAATAGCCCAAGATCGCGAGAAATGGAAAACTTTGGAGGAGGCCTTCACCTGAGAGGGGTTCCAGTGGGAAAATATTAAAAACTTGTACTCACCTACCTACTCAAAACAAATCTATTCTTTAATAATATTATTAAATCCATTACTCTTTTTTTTCTTTTTTTTGTATAAATATAGATGTTTATTTGTATAGATATTAATGTAAGTAGGAGTAGTAAGTACATAGTGATAAATCATTTCTTTTATTTATGTTAATTGAAAACTGGAAATATAAGGCTTTTTTATTTTTTTTTTATTTTTATTTTTATTTATTTATTTATGTGGTATTAAAAATACATACAACCCTACATTTTCACTCTTCTATTACCAACCCCTGCTTTTTAGAAATTATTTACATGGCAAAACAACGTTTGCCGGGTCAGCTAGTAGTTATACGAGTATGTATAATATTATATGAAAGCAACGTATCGTTTTTATGTTAGAGTCGAAGTTCGTGTCGATACTGGCCGGCCCTCTGCGCTCCGTGATCGGGCTGTCGGACGCGGAGATCGCCCAGCTCGCGGACTATTTCCGCGCGCAGGATGGCAGGGTCCACTACCACCAGCTCTGCCAGATCATACACGGAGAAGGTGATGAAACTGCCCAGCTGCCCAGGGGCTGAGGGATTCTAGCGGGAAATGAAAATGTTTTATTTTGTTTTAATTTGCTTTATTAGAAATTAACGATCCGCTCCGGCTTCGCACGGGTGCAATATAGTAGATGTACTATACATAAACAAAAATGGACCTTTCTATTGGTGAAAGAATAAAATCGGTTCAGTAGATCCAGAGAGTACCCCTTACAACTTCACACACTTTACACTGTTTATAATATTATATTAGTATAAATAAAATAATTATCATAAATTTAAATAATCAAATTTCAAATACAAATTAGGATATATAATATTAGGATGTATAAAATGATAATATGGAAATTAAAATAAGACTCAAACTAGCATAAAGCAATGAGGGCTAATCTTAGGCGTGTTGATACTCAATTTCTCAAACCCATCGCGATGCAATCAAAGGCAAAATTATTGGCGCTGCCCCGGACTCCTCCCGAACGTCCGCAAACATTCCTCAAAAGTAGTATCGCAGACTACAGATTATCTGTGACGCACTTTTTAGTCCATGGAAATATAACCTTAATAATTATAGGCAAGAATGCACACGACGCACAAAATATTATTGTTGTTCCGACAGATCGACACAAAATATGCGCAAAAGAAATTTAACGTTTGCGTCACGATGCGCTAACGCAGATGACGCACTATTTAGACGGTAGTCTACGTTCATTAGTGTGAGCGTCCTTGCGAGCTACGTACATTTTTCGTGCGCCGCGGACTCTATTTCACATAAAGTCGTTTTTAACCATTTTTTTTAATACAGTAACTGTAATTCGTGCATTAGCACTATGTAACTCGGGATACAGATGCAGGCGGCCGCGACAAGACGTCCGCGGACTGCCTGCTGGACGCGTGCCCGCCGTCGCCCGAGCCGCGCTGCCGCCAGCTGGACGCGTGGCAGGCGCGGCGCCTGTGCTGCCTGCTCGCCACCATCGCGCAGCGGGACATTCCGCTCAAACCTTACTTCCAAGACTATGAGCTGGTACGTAATAGCCGAGTTAGGCCAGCGCTACACTTAACGGAACGCCAATACATGTTATCTATATAATTATTATTCTGTCTGCATGATTTGAAAGAAAGTGAGTGGGGATTACGAATGAATGATCTGAGTGTGAAATGCCTCCTCTATGCAGATGACCAAGTGATACTTGCGTCATCAGAAGGTGAACTGCAAGAGATGGTAACGATATTGCAAGGGAACTTAGAAAGAAAAGGTATGAAAATAAATGTGAGTAAGACGAAAGCGATGGTTTTTGAAAAGGATGATAGTTATACGAAGTGTGAGATTAACGAAGTGAAAGTGGAACAAGTGAAAGAGTTTGTATATCTGGGATCTATGTTTACTAGAGATGGTAAGTGTGAGGGAGATATTGAAAGGAGAGTGAAAGCCGGAAATCAAGTGAATGGGGCATTGAACTCCTTAATGAGTAGCCAGTTGCTGTCCATAAAGGCACGGTTAGCAGTGCATAAGGGTGTATTAGTCCCAACCTTGATGTACGGAAGTGAATGTTGGGTATGGCAGAAGAAACATGAAAGTAGAATAAATGCTGTGGAAATGAGGGCCTTGAGAAGTATGTGTGGTGTAACTCTGAAAGATAGATTAAGAAATTTTACGAAATTCCACCCACAAGTGGGGATGGGGGGGGGGGGCAATTGCTAGTTGTATATAAATTACAAATAGCGGGAATATTACGCGGAAGATCGGTCGCTCCGTCCGTTTTGTAATTAATATGCAATGTATTGGCGTTCCGTCGCGGATCTTCCGCGAAGGAATTTCCGTTAAGTGTAGCGCCGGCCTTAAAGTAACTTTACACACTGATGGCTGGCCACTACTGCCCATTTATATATATATCAAACAAGCTGTTCATAATATACTTTTATACTGAAACACGTGGAAGTATGATATAAGACTTTAATTCTTTATCCTACGTATTTTTATGAAATTAAGACGTAGTCAAAATTATTTAAAATTATGATCGATTGTTTGTCTTCCACTTCACAATGAAGCATCACGTAATTATTTTCTAAAGAGATCATCACGATACATATATAGAAAGTGTGACCCTATGTCTATATAACTACAGGTGGCCAAAAATGATGGCAGAATTACATTCGCGCACTTCGCTCGCATACTGAACTACATCGGCGTGCTGGTGTCGCCCGAGGACTTCAACCTGCTCGTGCGCAAGTTCATCAAGGACTCCTACACACTGGACTACGTCGAGTTCATCAAAGCTGTAGAGGCCGTTAAGAAGGAGGGTATCCAGGGCTTGGGACCGGTGAGAAGAAATTTATATGCTCAGATCTTTATATAGCTTAGCGTCATATAAAATATATATTTATTATCCTAGTCATTGCGAGATATACATACATCTAAACTAGTCAGTGTGAGATACCTACAGGTAAACTAAATAAATTATAATATTAAAAAAATATAAGAACGTGTAAATGATTAATGTTTTAGTGTATTGAAGTGTGTCACTCCATAAGGCTTAATATCTAAGAACAAATTTCAAAACTATTAAAAAATCAGTCTTTATTTAAAAACATTTCATAATAAATGATAAAATAACATTCACATCGCCAAATCTATCGGCAGGAGTACAACAATCCTGCGGCAGTGATAGACACGACTCTGCCCAAGATAACTCGACCAGAGATCGAGGCGGGGCTGTCCGCGGCGCCGCTCGGCGACTCCGACGTGTTCCACCCGGCGCTGCGCGGCCGCAAGCCCGCGCGGCAGCTGCTCGACCTCATGCTGAGGGTGCAGGAATTTGTGCTGCAGCGACGCATTCGAGTCTCGGAATTCTTCAGAGTATGTATAATTTCAAAATATAGTTTACAATGTTCGACACTCGTTAATTTGAATCTCACAATAAATAATAAACAATATAAATAATAAATCGCGTTTTAGCCCGGTATACAGTATTTTATTTAAATGTGTGATACTCGCGTTAGTATAAGACAATATTATCTCACAATGATTTAAAAAAATCCCGGTCCTTCGAAACATACTCGATAAATTGAATAAAATCAATATTAATTTGTCTCGGATTGGATCGGTTGGAACTTCAAAGGCTGTTAATTATTTTTATTTTTTTATAAAATAATTACCTTTATATTTTGGTAATGATCTTGTTTTAATAATAAATTAATGTTTGTGTAGTTTAAATATAAGTATAGTTAATTGAACTATAATACAGCGTCTGCTAGTTAAGTTTTAGAAATATTTCCCCTTATAAGCGAACAACTTTGTATTCTTCATGAGAAAATAAATATCTTAAACCATATAGTTACTATGCAGATACTAAACAGGAAACCTAAACCATATGACATATTTTGAAATTAATTAGTGTACTGACTATGCAGGACTACGATCAACTGAACAGCGGCCGCATCTCGCCACAGCAGTTCCGCCGCGCGCTGGACATCATGGGCTTCAGCGCCATCATGTCGGAGCTGGAGATGCTGTGCGTCACGCGGCACTACCTCGACCCCAACCAGCCCGACCGCGTGTGCTGGCGGACCTTCGAAGACGACTGTGATCAAGGTCGGTACCTTCGACCAAATCGATGGAGTTTCAGATTTGAAAGGCAAGATTATTAAAATATGGCGCCGTAGCCATAATCGGATGTCCCTTATTGTTACTTCATAGCTAGGAATTAAATGCATGCTTTAGAGATGTTCTCTAGTATATTTAAACAGGTTAAAACGTCCAGGAGCAACTCTAGCTCTAGTTTCTACTGATTTTTATTTCCAAATATCGTATCAATAAAGATGCTTATTTTTTGACAAGAATAAAACCATATTTTTTGTTCAGTTTTCACGATTAAGGAACTAGAGAAGCACCCGGACGTGTCCGCGGGCGGGGCGGCGGCGGCGGTGGCGGGGCTCCCGCCGGCGGGCTCGGCCGCCGAGGGCGGGGCGCCCTCCGACTGCGAGCTCGACCTGGCGCAGGCGGCTCTGCTGCGCGTGCGCGCTGCCTGCAAGGAGCGCTCCATTGATCTGCGACCTGCCTTCGGAGAACACGATGAGTGAGTGGACTTTGGACATTTTCACAATAACATTAATTATTCAACAATGATTTGAAATAAAGTTATTTTTTTTTATGATTGGTCCTAGTTCTGTAAATAGAAAACTTTTACTTTCGTTTTTACGGCATTACAACGACAAATTCTCCTCTGAATATCTGCAGTGTCGCTGCTTTGCTGATGAGGGGTTCTATTGACCAACATTTCATCACGAATATTAAAAATTTAGTTAGAAAACTGTGTGTGAATCTTATTTGTAACATAACTTTAAGCGTTTTTAATGGCACCTAAGACTCATCCTTTTATCTCCGTCTGTTAGTGATTACCTATACCCAGTGGCGGGACAAGCATACAAGCCCAAAAGCCCGACTTGTTCTATTAATGGAACCATAAATAAAAAATAATAATACCCTTAACGTAAAACAAAATTATATAAATTATATACACGTATTACGTTAACGTCTACAAGCTGGGCTTTTGAGCTTGTATGGAAGTCCCGAAACTGCTTATACCTATTACCTACGGAGTGGCAGCGCGAGCTTGTCGTAAGTAAGTGTATCTAGCGAGTGTAGAAGTGTGGCGTGTGCCGCAGACACAACAGCGGGCACGTGTCGCGCGCGCACGTGCGGCGGGCGCTGGCGCGGCTCGGCGTGCTGCTCGCGCCGCAGCAGATCCGCGCGCTCGAGGCTCGTTACCTTGACGACTGCGGCTTTCATTATGTCGCTCTCCTCGACGAGGTACAACCAAAGAATATAGATGTACAATGTACATAGACGAACAGGCCTTATACGCACAGTATCTCTGGGGTAAGAGAAGTTCTTACCCCATCCACGCTGCTCTACTCCGGCGCTGCTAGTATTCTTGTGAACCTGCTTTTAGAGCGTTATTGCCGTTCGCTCGTAAGAGCAAATGAGACAGCGGACTGCTTAGATGTGTGTGTGCGCTTTTCAGGTCAAAAATAGAACTACTTTTTCTGTGCCAAAAGTTTGTATGGGCCTGTGCTTCTATGCACATCCATGTTCTTTGGTACAACATATACTTATGTATACTCATCGGGACTCGGTTCACTACAGAACGTTGTCTTCTGTGGGTAAATCCTAAGTGCGTTCGACAGGCTCTATGGTATGTTGGATATACACCAACCTTGCATTCTGCTAGGTCGCAGGTTAGAATTTAGCTTCATAGGTTTAAAACGGGTGAGAGGAATAACGAACGACCGTGATTTGCATTTAATTGTTATTTATTTATTTTACTACAGAGCGGAAAATCGAGCAGGTAGCTGATGGTGAGTATTCACCACCACCCATGATGACATTTGTGATTTCAAGCTTATTGTGCTTTTCAATTTCAATGTATATCGAAGTAAAAATAGGTCAAATGCTCATCATTGAAAAACAAAGACTCATTTAATTATAAATTTAATATAAATTTAATGTGTGATACTCGCGTTAATAAAAGACAATATTAAACAAAGACTCAATCACTGAAATACAATTCACATTGATTTCAATACATCAATGCAAATGCCAATTATTTTTAAATTATAAAGTGGGATTAGCCTATTAATTACTTAAGCTCATTGATGTATGTATGAGTAGAAACTGTATTGTAGTAGTAAATATGACTAAAGGCGGTATTCCACTTGCCAAACATCTTCTTCTTCCACCCTAAAGCATTTTGTATCACGCATCATCTTTTGGCTCATTTTTGAGCTCAAGGAGTTTTAATATACTGGTAGTGCGGACATTTTATATGGATTTGAAGTTTAGAGTTTGGCCCTATTTTAGCCGCGGATCTTATGTGTTTTAAAAAACATTGTGGTCTCAAAAATATACCTATACTTATTATATTGTTTTGTGTGTGCTGTTTTCAGTGTAAGCGTTTTAATCTGGGAGTAGTGTTTGAACCTAGCCTAGTTGGTTATTTGTTTATTAAAACTATTTCAAGGTCCACAAAAATACTTACGTACTAACATAAATGATAAAATATTACAACTGAATAAAAAGAAATGTATAAAAAAAATATTAATAAATTAATTAATAGGAGATGTGTTTGATAAATATCTTGAAAATGGAAACAGTTCAGTTTTTGTTGTGCTATCTATCGAACAATTTATTTGATTACACAATTTATTTAATCTTTATACTGATATATTTCCTGATTGTAATCTTTAATGTTTTTTAACAAGGCCCGGACTGCGCTCAGTGTAGAATGCATATCTGCCTAGTGTGGTTAGTTCCCGATATTCATCCGTAACTAACGTCCGGCAGCTGGAGGAGCGTCCCGCGGAGAGCGCCGCCGTGGCAGGCCCTGCGCCGGCGCCGCGCCGCCCGCGCCACGCCGCCGTCGACCCGCTCGAGTCGGACATTGTACACATTCTCGCCAAGATCAAGGGGAAGGTAGATCATTGTAAATTATAGAATATCATATTATACTGTACTGTAAACAACATTTTTCCAATTGCTACCACCTAGGCTGTACACATGGACATCCCCAAGATACACCCCCGATAGAATTATGCGAAACCAAATAGGCTTTATAATGATAAATCACTGTTTTAGAATTTGTATATAGAGTGCCATAGTAGCCATAGTATTATGGAGCTGATATCATTTCAGACCATAACCCTGTCATAGCAACCTTTTCTTGCACCCTTAAAAATATCAAGAAAATAATGACTATAAAGAGAATAAATATGGGAAAACTCAAAAGCATGGTCTCAGGGGAAATTGAGTGAAACGTGGACGATAAAGGAAGATCTCAGAAAACGACTTTAGAAATGTGGGCTTACAGGCGTATGATTGGTATAAGCTGGATCCAAAAAGTTCTGAATGTAGAAGTTCTTCAACGAGTGGGCAAAAAACGTGAGCTTTTGCAAGAAAGTTGTATAACTAGGGCATGTGTTAAGACATAATAGCTTTTGCAAAAAAAGTCGTGGCTCCTCAATATTAGGGAATGGATGGGAATCACCAGTAGCACTAAACTGTTCCGGATAGCTAGGGACAGAGACAAGTTCAAGTCGCTGACCGCCAACCTTCATTAATTGGAGAGGCACTAGAAGAAGAAATACAGCAAAGTCCGCAGCTCTGTCTAACTGACCGCTAAACTTCGGTAATAATTAGTCTACTAATCTTTGCCAACCGTGGGTATTACAGTGGTACATTTCGTCACTTTTACTTTTTATTTTAGTATTCATGGACCAGACAAACTGAACCTCAATTTGATTAACCATGTTTCTGTAATGGCTATGCTCAGATAAACTAAACAATAAACAACAGGCACTAAAGAACTGTAGTAAAAATTTGTGAGTATTACTGCTGTAATATATATAAGCGGGATGTCGCCCCAGATGGTGCGCGAGGGCGTGCGGCCGCGGGAGTTCCTCGCGCAGTTCGACCCGCGCCGCGAGCTGGTGGTACCCCGCGCCGACTTCTACCGCGGGCTCGGCGCCGCCGGCCTGTCGCTGTCGCCGCGGGAGATGGACACGCTCATTGAAGTGTTAGTAGTATTACTTTGATACGTTAGGACTCAAGTACGACTCGCCTACACACATGTTGCGGAATCTTGATAAAACTAAGAAAAAACATCTCTATACCTCCCACGTAAGTTGTGGTTTACGTTTCTTATACTGTCTGTTTTCATTTATATTATTATTTCCACTGAGATATCAAACTTATACCGTTTCAGAAAATAATTTCGATTTCGAGCGGAAGTGTACCTACATATAGGCTGGGTATATCGCTCAACATTCCGATAGATTCTCACTTTTCCAAATCCAAAAGCATCAAATGTTAAAAGAAACTGCATCAAAGACTGAACACCTAACATTCTTGTATTCAGTGTGCTCAATTTTCATAGAAGCGAGCGATTGGCGCGGGCGCTCTGTAACGGTTGAAACTGTGTGTCAGGTTCTGCGCGCCGGGCCGCCGTCGCTACGTGGAGTACGAGCGGTTCTGCGCGGCGGTGGGCGAGGCGCTCACGCAGGGCGGGCTGGAGCGCGCGCCGCTGCTCGAGCCGGTGCCGCACGTGCCCACTGCCGACACGCCGCTCAACTTCCTCAATTTCGAGGAGCGCAACATCGTCGCCAACGCGCTGGACAAGCTCGCTAAGTTCCCGGACCAGTTGTCCAATATCCTAGAAGTGTTTAAGGTAATAGAATAGTAGATTGAATCGTCGTTCACGACGCTGACGTTATGAATCGAATTTTACATTACACAACAAATCAACGAACGAAGAAATCATAGAACTATGCACAGAACCGAACTATGAAATTATAAACATAACTATTAGGTACAAACATCTGATGACTACACCTTATATCCACTTAAAACATTTTAATGTACTTATGTTTCTAAATATACTATAGGTAATAGGTATTTAAAACAAAAATCACAGTTAAACCAAAGATTGGCATCCCCACAGGTAAAATTGTAGTTTTTTTTCTCTTATGTGTATATTTTTTATCAGGTAGGTATAAAATCTATTTTATGGTAGGAAACATCAAATCGTATGACGTATTTTTTTTCGACAAATCTACCAATTGTATGTTTACATGGAATCATATTGTCAGTTACGTCTAAAGTTACCATTTCGCCATTGAGACAGTGTTCCATTGAGCTCAGTGGCGGATTTACCAGCAGGCTGAGTACGCTTGAGCCTTGGGCGGCAGATTTTAGGAGCGGCTTTGGGGACCAATTATATTTTTACGTATCTTATGGAAATCAAAAAGTATTCTGTAGAACGTTTTTATGATGTCATTCAACGAAATATTAAACTTGTATATTATCCTATACCAAAACACCCAATACGCCACCCCGAATTCTATATATTATATTAATTTAAGAATAGACAATTGTAGGGAATAGGGGGAGGGTTAATAGCCTACACTTTGGAAATGTGTAAATCCGCCACTGATTGAGCTATAGCCAGTAATCGCGCTGTAACTATCGCTAGGACATAGACAAGGAGCGGTGCGGCACGATCCCGCGCGTGTCGGCGGAGCGCGCGCTGGGGCAGCGGGGGCTGCTGGCGCGGCTGTCGGCGCGCGAGCGGGACGCGCTCTACAAGTGCTTCGGCTACCGGCGCGGCTGTGGCGACGAGGTACCCACAGCACACAGCTTGTAGTCTAATGCATTGGTTATGGAACGTATGGGTGTCTGGCGTTGGTTCTGTCTGACAGAATATTATTTCCCCACGTCTATTTTATAATTACTATTATGTCACTGATATGCAGTGGATATTAATGGTATTACAAACTAGCTGATACCTTCGACTTCATTCGCGTGTGCTACATAAATGATGACTTTTCGACATCCGATTTCGATGAAACAAACCCTATATGTTGGAAACTCTTTAATTTTCCGAGATGAAATGTATCTAAGATGTTGACCGGGGATATAAGGTACCACCAGGCAAAATTTCATGTAAATCGGTCCACTAGTTTAGGAGATTAGCCCATACAAACAGACAAACAGACACAAAAAATAAATTTGAAAAAAATCGAGATTTGTTCTATTTCTCTTCTTACATCCCCCTGACATAGATTTCCTAAGCATTTTTTTTTGTGTACAGACATTTAACCTCTACAGTTTTATTATATGTATATAGTGACTAATTCAAATTCAAATTCAAAATCATTTATTCATTTATGAACGTCAGTAAAAAATGCTTCTAATTTTACATTTACCGCCACTTCTCAAATCAAGGGCGTAGAACGGAAGAGAAGAACTGGTAATAAACTCTTCGTCACTCTTTTTAATCGCCAAATTTTTTTTTACAAAATATTTGTAAGGCGCTGCAACCATTACACCATGTTCCACATGACATCTTTAATCGTGTCTGAATAATAATGAAAATTTAGTCGAGTCGATCCATTTTGTTCTATTTTCATCGGGCGAGTATCCGCCACCACCACGCGCCACTGCTCACTCGCTCTTCGGCTAATCAAGTTTGAACGCATCGTTTTAATCAATTTCATTAGTTCACTAGCCGTCCCCGCCCGCCCGCTTTGCTGGGCGAATTGTAAAGGATAGACGAATATGAACTATCCACATAAATTTGAAAAAAAATGGTAAAGGGTTGATGGAAATGGAAAAAAAATGAATAGCCTAAAACCTTCTACAATTAATTCCGCGTCGAATGGTCATAGTATCATGCCGATCGGTCCAGTAGTTTTCAAGTTTATCGATAACAAAGAAAAAAAAAGTTGCTTATATATATATAGATATATATCTTAAGTAGGTATATTAATTGTCTGTTATCACTAGATAACACATAATTTGGGCTAGATAATGTGGTGCGAGTGTTGGAAATATTTATTTTAAAATTAATTTTATGCATACGAGTACAACTATTCTGCTAAATAGTTATTCTGTTATTCGGAACATACCAACAAATATCATTAATATCGGTGCATCCATTCTTGAGTCATAAATGGTTCAACACGACTTTATTTTATATAAAGATTATATAATAGATAAATAGATTATATATACATTATATACATGATTCCTCGTATATTGTGATTTATGTAGTACTGTTACCATATTTAATGGCTATAGTTTTTTCGTTACTCATAAGTTGCTCGAATATAGTATACATGGTGACCGGAGATAATATAATGAGTCATTCTCTTGCGAGTTTGAAGCTTTTCAGATGCTAACGCCATATACGCAAAACGATGTTCAAGCTTTCTGTTATTATTTTAAACACACAGAAGATTTAAATTGTAGTTGATATATAATGTAGGTACAAACGTTAGCTGCCAGGTGGCGCAGATTAAATAACAGAAACTATGTACCTATTGCAGTAAAACATTCATGGCTCGCCTACTAATTTATTCTTCCTGCTCTTATCCTAGTAAATAGGATCAGCACACGTATTGTACCTCCATTAACTTCTATCAGTCGTCGTCACACCTTTCATACATATAATTTTTCACGCAATATTTTTTTTAGATATCGACCGACGAATATGAGGTTCACTTGATGGTAGGTGATACCACAATTCACAGTACATGAGTCAATGAACCTCTCCATTTCATCGTTTGATTTCGAGCGTTCGAAAATCCATAGACAGACCAAAAAATGTGCACTTCACTTAATCTGAGGCAATTCACGATTATGCCATCTATTCCCGGCCTACATCCTCGTCTACATCCATGCTCTATTTTCTTTACATGATTTTCATATCCTCGTGGCCCTCACACAATTTTTAAAATTCTACATTTGAGATTCTATTTCTTATTACAAAAAAATAATAGTATCGTTAGAACAACATCAATAATTGTTCGGTTAATACTTATAGCGTTTTTATTTTCTTCATATTGGTTTTATAAACGCCTACTGTAAAAAAATCTTAGCAGTATTTTTCTTCATATTGATTTTATAAACGCCTACTGTAACAGTCTTAGCAGTTTTTTTTCTTCATGGTGGTTTTATAAACGCCTACTGTAAAAATCTTAGCAATTTTTGCCTACTGTTAGCTAGCCTAGCGGAGTAGCTACCTACATAGATAAGGTAATAGGTAACTTTACTGTTCTTAAAAAAAGTTGTTTATCTATACTAATATTATAGAGGTTATTTCCGAGGTTACCGATTTTAGAGATTATTTCATCGATATAAAAGCTACATTATCAGCGAGTAATATAAGCTACCATGGAAAAAGTTAGGGATCCCTACTAAAATGTAACCCAAGGTGTTAAAAAATTATAAGACAGGATTTGTATTTTTCTTTTGTAACCTGTACCGATTTTAAAAAAGAAATCACCAGCACCCGTATGAAACTGGGGCGGCTCGCTTGTTTGGAAAATAATTTGGGGCCAGGGGGCCTCCACACCTCTAAATCCGCCCCTGGTGGTAGGTGCTAGTATGTTGACCATACTATGACCAATGAACACTGATGTTCCACTAATAAGTAAATAGAAGTACCTAGGTACCAACCCACATGGCTTTAAGTAGGTATATAGTACCTATTGTATGGTCATTTGGCGACATCGTAGTTTCAGCATGCACCGCAGCCGGCGCTGCTGCTTATGAGGTTTAGGTCACTTTTGCATTTATATTAACTTCTCTTTATTAATATATAATATGTATATATGCGATTTTTGGGACATGGAAATATTAATTCAATCTTGGGATTACGAATTGGTAATGAATTACCTACTAGTACCTACATAAAAGATGGATCTTCCTTTATGATAACTATAATAACGAATTCAACAGAATAATTGTTTTTATGAAGTAGGTTCCTAGCAGTTTTTTTTAAGTTACAAAGCCCAAACTTTTTCATCACATTGTACGGACTTATCTATTTTCAGGTGAACTACAGAGCTCTATGTAATGCACTAGACCTGCTCTTTGCGTCGTCTGCTCAGCCATGCTAATAAAACTAGACTATTTTAAAATTAAAAATTATGAGATTCAAAATTTATTTTTATTTCACAATACAAAAAGAATTCCAATTAGCAGACAAGACTTACCTGATAGATTGATTCTAGTTTAACATTTACCTACGCAAAGATTATCTTCCATAATAAATAACGAAATTTTTGTTGTACGTTTTGAATAGAAAATAGAAGTTTCCGATTGACCTATAGAAATAATGACAAACCCACTAAAAGTCAATATTTTATTTACATTTTATTAGACATACACAAATTGTATATCTCCAGTTTGTTCTTGTCTGATCACTTACACTAATTTTTCCTCCCTACGATTTGGAAGAAACACTATTCCGTATAAAATACATGGTTCAAATTTTTGTTCTATGTACCAAAATAAAAATACAAAACTACTACATTTGCCAGAGATCTACAACTTCCAGGGCGGTTGGGGAGGGGAATTTGGGGTGGGGGGGATCAATCACGGACACGCTCACAAACAAACACCAGGCATGCTGATACGCTTACACACGCCCGCGCGCGCCTTTATTGAGGACTGTGACAAAGATTTGTATAATTACCTGTACAACAACGTAACCGGCTTGATACAACGTGGCCACTGTATTGATTATAATCATTATTTTAGTGATTATCAAAATATAATGCACATTAATCATCATCAATATATTACATCAGTCTCTAAAGTTGCCCTTTCACGTCACTATACACTTTCACCAAATGTCACAACAACTAGTAGAAAAGTTTAATTTGCGCTTTAAGGCTTAGTAAAAAAAAATACAATACCGGTTACGTTCTCGCTAAAGGGTAGCAATTAATAACAATCAGTTTAAAGTTCATTTTGATACTATTCAAAATTGAATCTATTCAATAATACTCAAGTAATCTATTAATCCATACTATATTAATAAATTTATGAAAGGCCGGACGCGGCCACGTCTAAGCGACGTACTTTTCGACTTAAAAATCTTCTTATTTAAGTTTTCTTAAATTACTTATGTGGAATGGAATGAGGCTCCCCGCCCGTCGGGCAGGCGGGTCGCGCCCATCTCCGCTGGACTTAACCTGCAACACAAACGGACCTCTGTACTCCGCTCTCTCCTCGTCATCATTTATAAAGACAATGAAGAGTAAATAAAGAACTTACAAAACTATATTATTATTATTTCCCAACATTAATAATTGTAAGCAATGGCATAATCGTTTACATACTTTTTCTTAAGAGTCAATTCCAAATTTTTATATTTTTATAATGTCGACTAAAACTCTACAGTTATTAGTGATGGGTAGGACAAACGAAATTGAAGTGTTTGTATGTATTACCTCATTTTATGAAATGAGTTGGGACATTGTACCACCTCATTTGAGGACCTCATTTTATACTGTTAGTTCCTTTGTGTACGTCATACGAGTGGTTGTGACGTTTGACTTTTTGAGTGAGGTGAGGTGACTGAGGTTGCCACAGGACAAATGAAGTACCCAACATTTCTTTTCACATTTTAAATATATTATTTCTATAAAACGTACATTTTTTTCAAATCTTTATTAAATATTATTTTGTGTTGCTATCATTATATAAAAAAAATAAAAATATTAATTATTTATTTAAGCAATATTATTGTTCTATAATATGTAATTTAAAAAGTTAAAATATGATTGCTATTAATAAAAGTTAAAATATTAAGCAACACTATTGCTACCTATATAGATAAAAAATATTAATCCTAATTACTATTACTGTACCACAGAGTACAGAATTCAAATTAATAATTATAATTACCTACTAATGCATACAAATTACAATAATATCATGTCACAATCACCGTCAATTCACTCACAAATATCGCTTCGGTTCGTTATCAGTTGCTCATCAGACTCGATTGTCATGCAAAGAGTAATTGTCATGTATGAGAAGAGCGAGTAAGACAAAACGTTTCATTCTAACCGTTCACTCATTCATGTTGACGTACACCTCACCGCCTCAATCACATTCATCGCCTCGCCCGCGTTCCAAGTACCTCAACGAGTTTGAAGCGGTACAAAATGTATGTTTGAGGTGTTGCGACATTTCACAAGTTTGAGTGTGACATTTGAGGTGCCTCTTGTATGAGGTGCGCAACATTAACAGTTATGTTCAATAAATAATTCGAATAAGACGATTATTCGGAATGTTGAGGACAATAACTAATAAAAAAGCACAGAGTGGAGAACCGACCTTAATGGAGTGAGATGACTATCGTGTCTGCAGGTACGGAGCGCCTAGTAGGGCTGGTGCCTCTGGTTGGCGCGCCCGCCGCCGCCGCCGCGCTGCTTGCCCCCCTGGTAACCCGCCGCCGAGTTCGACCCTATTGTTACAACCGAAACCTTAACCACTGAACTCAGTCGCCACTGTCGATAGAGCTTGCCGATTACTTACAGAATGTAGTGCTATATCAGAGGGCCTAGCACGACGGACTATCGAAAAAGTATTCGAATCATCCATCTGTCAGTTGTATGAGAGATCATTTGGAATTTCATACAAATGACAGCTCGACGATACTAATACTTTTTCGTAAATTGTTCGTGCTAGGCCCTCTGCGAAAATTAGCGGTTGTCGGTAAATACCGACAGTCGCGAATGTTTACAGAAAATATAGCCCAAATTAAAGAAGAGTACATTTTGAGCAGTTTACTCTTCTCAGAATATAATACATGTTTTAATAATAGAACATTATATTCATCTCTGATCTCATACAGATGTATATTATACTTGAGATATTGGGCATATTTTCGAAAAAGGGAAGTAACAACCATCGGAATGTTCGTATAAAACATTCCGCCGTTTAACAGTTAACTACTGATCTATTTCGAAAGGGTCCAAAAATGTTTCGGTGACGAGTTAACTATAAAATATTGTGTATCGACATCACACAACTAACATGCAATATTCATGTTTCCATAATTTCCAATTTGTTTTCATATAACAGGAATTTACTACAATTTTAATTTGATCATGAATATATACGTCAAAATGTTTTATGCGATTGCGGGCCAATTTTGAACAATACGCCTATGTCGGACGTGAGTGTTAAACGTTTGTAAACGCCAATATAAAATGTCTATACAACTCATGATATGCCAATCGTTAAAATAAGCGGGATCTATATGACTATGGTGAATGGACTAAACGGGTTGACTATCGCCTTCGTTAGCTGATATATTACTACTCGTTTACAATGACGTGATCGCGATAACCAAACCGCTTATACTCTCAATACTGCCAACCAATAAACAAAGAACTATTAATCAAATGAGTCACCCACGTATTTCCAATGCGCGTCCTAGTCCGAATTGTAAAGAATGAATTAGAGATAAGATTATTCGAGAATCGCGTTGGTATCGTTGGCAATACAGAGTTCCGTCAGCTACATGTTAGCATGAGGGGTGTCGGAGTGGGGTCAATGGGCAGGGGCCGGCAGTACCTTTCCCGCGAGGAGCCGCGCGCGCGCCGTAGCCACCCTCGTACCCTCCGTACCCGCCGTAGTCTGCCCGCAACACAAAGCCGTTAATAACTAGCCTTGCTCTTTTATACCCTTCGCATCTCTAGAAGAATGCGAGCTATACTTGTGCCGCTGCTCGCTAGGTTCGTGAGAAACTCATCTCACTACTTGCAATCCACTCGAAATAAAATTGCTATATCAAAACTGTTATGTGACTAGGTACCTATCTCTATTTACTATCGCAATCACTGCAGTTTAACTACGATCTCCCTTTTTCCTATAAACCGAATGCCAACAACTGTACTCAAATTCAAAGTAGGCTATCATGATGGCGTCATATCAATATCAGATCAACCTGGGTTAGTAGTACTGATCATTATAAACTTCAATGCTTTATATGAACTTAAGAATCCGATGTAGGTTAGTGAGCGAGCACCCATGAAATCTATTGAAGACCATTATCCTTGTGGCATGCAGGTGTGATCTGTTCGAAATGGGAGAGGATCGAGTTAGGGAAGGGGTGAGGGAGGGTGCAGTGAGGAGTGGGGCATATATGGAAACACATTGATTTTTGGTAACAGTGCTTTATTCAAAAGCTTCATCATATCTTTATCATTTTCACAATGTCTCTCCATATATTACCCCAATTACCCAGATGTAGCATGTGGCAAGAGTATGTAAGGTAAAATAAAAAATATACCAAAATAAATATAAAACTCGGGCAACGATGCTACATATGTCAAAAGTGGTATTACAAAAACACTTAAAAAGATAAGGCGGTAACATATATGTACAGAACATAACCTAGTGAAACAATGATAAAGAGTGATCGCTCTCACCGGAGACACTAGCCAAATGGAATTTAAACAAATGCAAATCAGCCAAAGAATACAACATTAGATTAGATTACAGAGAGTGCGAGAATGTCGCCTCGTTCACTACACATTATCTCGATAGAATATCAATGTAAATACGTAGCTATGATAGAAAAATAAATATTTTCTAAGCACTAAGGTATACCTAACGTTCACTGTACGTCCTTAGGAGGCATCTCAAGGACGGACTCCTCATTACACGCTAAGCCTAACGAGGCCGCCGGCCGCTCCCTCGCCTCAGCCCTGTGCTGCCAGGTCCATTGTTAATCTCGACAGTCACTTTCCACCTGGCAGGCCATATACAGCAATAAAACCTTCCGCTCTGATGACTAATACAATTTGATATTGCTATAATGTTCAAAGAGAACTAATTATTTTCAAACAATCAAAGCAAAAGGCATGAGGGTATATGGGCGAGTGCATCGCCGGCGGCCGCCTTACGTCTACATTTACATTCTACAATCAGGTAACATCAGTCGAGGTAATGTGTCGGTGAGAACGCGCCCTAGTGTTGCTTGCCGCGTTTACCGTAATTCGGGTATCCGGAGTAATCGTAACCGCCATATCCGCCGTAGCCATCGTAGCCGTAGCCGCCATAGCCGTAGCCGTCATAGCCGCCGCCGTAGCCGCCCTGCCCGTAGCCGTACCCGCCGTAGCCCTGATTGCCCCACGCGCCCTGTCCGCCGTAGCCCCCGCGCCCGCCGCGACCCCCCCGCGCGCCCCGCCCACCGCGCCCGCCTCGCGTCCCCATAGCTCCAGGCCCGTCGGGTTTGGGCGTCGCTCTCTTTACATCGACCTGAAACAAAATATTCATTATACAAGTGCACATAAAAAAAATACTATTATTTACTCATAAGTATTTAAAAATATAAAGAAAATATACCTCTTTTCCAGCAATAGTTTGTTTTGGAGTCTTGAGAAGTTCATTGACAACCTGCTCAGACTCGAATGTGATGAAACAGAAACCTTTCCTTTGATTCTTCGTCTTGTCAAACGGCATCTCTACTTCAATTATCTGTAAACAAATCATTACATAAGCATCATTTGGGTTGAGATGTTCTTTGTTTTTCTCTTAAATTGTTAAATCAGTGGCCCGGGTTCATCTGCAGCAATGTGTATAGAAAATTTTCATCTCACCATTTCCGGTATTTTCATCATTTTAAAATTAAATCATAAAAAAATTATCATAATAAATTCCATATAAAATAAATAAATAATTAAATATTTACCGTTCCAAAATTGCCAAAGAAATTTTTGATTTCATCATCTGAGATTTCACTGCTAAGACCACCAACAAATATTTTACCATGTCTGGCTTTAGCTTTCTTTGGATCAACTTTTTTGTTGTTGATGTTGTGATCACCTGCTGCCATTACTTTGTCAATTGAATCCGGGCTCTTGAACACAATGAAGGCGAACCCTCGTGATCTGCCAGTGTTTGGATCAGTCTTCACATTGATGCTCTCTATTTCACCATATGCACTGAAGTGATCACGTAATTCCTCTGCAAATAAATATCTCAATGAGTATCAGTCATACATAAAACACTAGATTTTAAGGGCAAAAAAACTTCAGAAAAGTGGGTAAGGTTGTCTTCAAATTTATCAGAAGCAGAACTGATACATTCATCATATTAGTATATTTAAAGAATAATTAGATAACATTAAGCATTAAATTAACTTACTGTCTGTTGTTTCCCAGCTCAGTCCACCCACAAATAGTTTTCTGCAATCACACGATAGTTCATTGGTTAGTATAGGTAATGCTGAAGTACGACAGATGTGCCGCGATGAGGAACTGACTTATAAATTACTAATTTTAATTATAAAATATTACTATAAACTATGCAGTACTTGTTTACAGTACTTTACAGCTACTTTTTATCAACAAAAATAAAAACAACTCCAAGCACTGCAGCAAAGCAAATTGAGAAACCTGTAAGTTACAAAAATGTGAATATCTGCAAAATTTAACATTGACACAACGAGAATATGATACAAGAATGTTACAGTTTAACGCAAGATTTGAAATTGGTAAGAGTGAGGGGCCCAAAGTTAAGTGGCCGAGACAGTCGTAACTAGTCAGTTTGGTCGATGTTTACTTTAGTGTGAGCCCAGCGGATATATACCATGGCGTCCTCCGGCGGCTGCTGCTGCGGCGGCGCAGGCTCACACCTGCAGAGAGACAGGCCGTTAGTAGCTCCAAACTGACCGGGGCCGCAGACGCGCTACCTCTATATCCACTACCACCGATTTAAAATCTTGCTAAATGTTGCACTATACACAAAACAAACGGTCCACGCCCGCTTCTTAACCGTAACATTCGAACCACAAATCGAGCGAAAGAAAAATCGATAACGGGACTTGCCGGTACAGGGACGCGCGAAAGACGCCATTTTACATCGTGCGCCATCAATAATTTTAAGATAAAACTTAACCTGGGATTTATCTGAAATGAAAACTATAGCGTCGAAGACTAATTTTATCACGCGAACGAACCACTACAAAGATAAAAATAGCAAATTTGGAATAGATCTAGTAGATTAGAGTGGATAGAATCGGCTGATATCATAAAATGCCGGATCGCCGCCGCCATTGCGGCGTATGAATTATGTACTGCAAAATAAGTTTAAACAAAGTATATATTGATTACACCGAATATTAACAATTAATAACGTTCGTTTTGAAGAAATACATAAGATTAGGAAGTAGAATATAAATAATATAACAATTACCTGTCGTCATCTCGTCCGGGAGCATCGGCACTATTTTGATCTAAACCATCACCTCCCCCATTTTCCGCGTTTCCATTTACTTGATTTTCAGTAACATCTTGTGCAAAGTTATCGTTATTAGCCATGACTTATGAATAGACTTAAATTAACAATAAACTAAAACTAAGGTCTACACACGACCTTCAGTATCGAATGCCAAACGCAGAAGAAAGATGGAGTGACGCAGGAAGTGTACGATGAGTCGGCGCGATTTATTCCTTATGTTGGTACACTGCAGGAAAACGAGCTTCATATTCATCCCTTCTCATAAATTCACCAATGAGCGAAAGACCGGCCCAAGGGTCAATGGCATCATTTTGTATCAACAAGCACAGCATGTTGCGGACTAAGAAAGAGTGAAAGAGAAGGACGATTGCATATAGGAAATCAATAATAGTGCCAACATAATAAAGATTTACCGCCATTTTTAGTGAATAGAATACACTGTAGGTATGTATGTCTAAAAACTTTTGAGTTTCGATTAGATTTAATCTATTTTTAATTAGATTTTATATAAATTAAAACATATATAATAATGATAGATATTTTTATTTATAATCAAAATATAGTTAAAGGGAAATTATTACAAGCTTTTAAGTTAAGGAACCCGCAAAAATGTCTGAATTCCAAATATTAAATTAGAAAAAATATCAATTGTGAAAATATGCGCATAATTTTTTTATAATATTTATATCATGTATATCATGATTCGTAAATCAATCATGCTTAATTTTGTTACTGTACAAATTTTAAAGAAAATACCTATATAATACAGAATCTAAATTCTCAATTTATGGGAAATGGTAACACCGAAATTGAATTGACACGAACGGTGAGGTAGGCTCTTTTTCTGTTTTCAGTGCTTATTTTTCGTGAAAATTACGCGATTTTCGTGACAATTCGTTGTAAATTACACATTTTTAATGCCTATAATTTACTGAGGTAAGATTTAAATTTTATTTTTGACATCAAATTTCTCACGAATTTCAATATTTTGACTATCGGCAGTCGGATATACTTCTATAGGTTAAAGCCCTAATGTTTCGTTTTTGTGCTGCTGTCCATTGTGTCGGGCTTTTTTCTAGAATTATGAAGTTCAACACATATAAAGTTACAAAAAATTGCAACTCTTTAAACATTGAAGAAGTATGGATGGTCCGCATAGGAATCGCCATGCACGCTTTGACATAACGAGAATGTAATAATGAAATAGTTCTCCCTATTCACTTTTTAATGAACTGCTTATCTAACTTCGAGTTTCTGATATATCTATTTGTTTATAAACTCCTTTTTACCAGTAACAGAAGATTAAGACATTGCAACTTACTTCTGCATTAGATATGTTAGTAAAGTGTTTGATTATAATATATGGTTTTTTAAATAACATAAACAGTTTAAAGTATTCATATAGTATTCAAAACTAATTGTAATTTATTTCTCTTAAAAATATTAAAAAGTATATAATGGATAAACAATTTTTCAATTATAAATTAATGATATCTGGTGTAATGTTTCTCTTTGCAAATCTTCCTTAGTAAAGAAATGTACCTTTTTATTTTTAAGTATGTAATCCATTCATTTTTAACATACTACAATATAACAATAAATTGAAAAAGAAGAAGGTTAAAATGTTTGATAACATATAGATATTGCATGCAGCCTTACACAACCTTTGCCAGAAGGATAACTTTGAATATCAACACAAATTTAATTCTCTTTATTCTATGAAGACTATATACAATGTCCAGAGAATGTATTGAAGCTCCATAATATGTTAGTTTACCAACTCTGGTTAAACTTCACTCATAGTATTAAATTTAAATCATAGTAAGGATTTGAGGATGGTCTTTTTGCAGAAAGCGACAGCGCAGGGGTGAATCGGCGCACAGTGAACAAGAGCAATGGTAATGGAGGCATCCCCGTCACCGCAGAGTGTTGGCCGTGAGTTTGTCCGCCAGTACTACACATTGCTCAATAAGGCGCCTGCCCATCTGCACAGGTAAGTTTATTTCACTAAATTGTATTTTAGATCTCATATTCACTAGCTAAAGTGTGGCATTGTTCTTTGTTATTACAACTATAATATATATAGCTAACTAATATTATATTATATATATATATATATATATATATTAGGGTGGCCCAAAAAAATCGACTATTTTTTTTTTTTGAGTCTCGTGTGAAAAAATGTTAGTTTTTGATGTTTTAAGAGCCCTCTCCAAAGTACAGCTCAAAAAAAAATTTTTAAGAGGTCGCTCCAAATTTCATAAATCGTCAAAAATTGAATTTTTTTTTTTAAATTTTTTTTTCTCGTTACGGTATAATTTAATAGACTAAAAAAGAATGAGATTCTGAAAATTTCAGTTAAATATTTAAATTTTGAAAGGTCGCTCATAATTTTTTTCTTTTTCTTTAATTAGTCATATCGCCGACTTAAACTATTGGGAATGGTACATTGGGGTCTTTTTGGTTTGTAAACATCTTAACTTACACAGCAAGGGTCAAATCTCAACCAAGCTGATTTCTAAGACCAGCTTGGGATTCGAACCCACGCCTTAGTAGTTGTATTAAAAAATTTAAAAAAAATATTTTTTCTATATTGTGCTTGATTTCCAGTTGATCTCGTGATGTATTTTTATCGATTATTGTACTAACTAAAAAAAAAAAAATGCATGGATTTTTAATTTCAATACTAAACGGTCGCTCGAAAAAATCTAAACTCTAAAAAAAAAATTAGAAAAAAATTATGAGCGACCTTTCAAAATTTAAATTTTTTTTAGTCTATTAAATTATACCGTAACGAGAAAAAAAAAATTTGAAAAAAAAAAATTCGATTTTTGACGATTTATGAAATTTTAAAAAATTTGGAGCGACCTCTTAAAAATTTTTTTTTGAGCTGTTTTTTGGAGAGGGCTCTTAAAACATCAAAAACTATCATTTTTTTACCCGAGACTAAAAAAAAAAAAATAGTCGGTTTTTTTGGGCCACCCTAATATATATATATAAAATAGATAAAATCCACCATTATTTAATTTGCACTTGAGACATTGTATGTTACAGTAAACACATATATATTCTCATAATGAAATATCATTGCAGGTTATAAATACTTATTCAAATTTCAGGAAAAAGCTACAACTATGACTAATTATCTCAAAACTATATTTATCTTGTCTACAATTAACAAATAAATTAAGTCAAAAAGATATTAAACAATGACAACCATTCACAAGCAATAAAACATTCATTTCTATTGTTTGAATTTGTAGAATTATTTCATTGTTACTTAAAGTTGAGTACAAAAGCTTATTTTATCTTTGTTTAATCTAAGGGTTGGACTACACATAATAGAAATTAATGCCATTACATTTAAAATAGAATATCTTTAATAACTGAATGTTTTTTGCTAAAAATATTTCATAATAGCCTGTCCAAGAAATTTAAAAGGCCTGTGAATAAGCTTTTGCTTTGCTGAAACAATATAATCTCATATCTACAACAAGTTTTTTACTCAACTTCCAGAGTTCCAAATATAGGACTAATACCCTTTAGGTTAGCCTTAGAACATTTAGTTCCCCATTTTTTATAGGGATGTATAACAATGTTATGTTAATCACTATAAATATAAATATAAAACATTTCTCCATTTCATGTAATAATTAGTACATACAGTTTATTTGTTTTATATTAAAATATCTTCTCAAAGTCCAAGATTGTTTAAAAAATAACTGATTTGGTGCTCTAAAATAAATAATTTAAACAATATAAATAATAAATCGCGTTTTAATCCGGTATACAGTATTTTATTTAAATGTTATTATTGTATAAGAGTGTGTTTCATCATTTATCTAGAGTATAAAATAAGAGAAGATATTTTAATATAAAACAAATAAACTGTATGTACTAATTATTACATGAAATGGAGAAATGTTTTATATTTATATTTATAGTGATTAACATAACATTGTCAAGACAATACAATAATAATAATATTTTCTTTGTACTTATCACTGAATGTCTCTTTTCCAAAACTTGACATGATTTTTTATTTAAATATAATTCTGTGGTGTCAATTTAAAAGGTTATGAGTCATAAAAAATTTGTTATTGATATGATTCGATAGTACACGTTAATATCTATTAGGGTAGAAAGGTGGTGTCAATATTGCGTGTTACAATGTCTACAATTTTAAAAACAAATAAAGACAAGTTAGGAACAGCAAATTGCTGAAAAAGAAAAAAAAAGACATATTGACTCATTCCCTTTTACCTCGACACCACAATAATTAATGAGTACACGTTTTTCGTGAATGTTGTAATGTGAATGTATGTGGCTCACAGGTTCTACAACAACTACTCGTCGTTCGTGCACGGCGGGCTGGACGCGCCCAACCGCGAGACGCTGCCGGTGGTCGGCCAGAAGCAGATCCACAACCGCATCCAGCAGCTCAACTTCCGCGACTGCCATGCCAAGATCAGCCAGGTAACACATTACATTAGGCTTTTGAAGCACCAAAAAAACCATCGTCAGTTTTAGAGCCCTTCTACAGATCCCAGCAGTCTTTATTTTGAAGCAGCTTTTTCTTTTGTGAGAAAAAAACTATGTATGCATTTTGATATCGAAAATATTTTCAAGTTTAAAAAGAGCAATACAAAAATAAATTTTATTAGAAACTAAATAAAATATAATAACAGTAAAATACGGTAGAAATCAGATATTGACATTGAAGGGACCTTACAACTATGGACGCTATAACCTTAATAAGTTGTCATAAGAAATATACAAAAGTTGAAAGTCTATATTATGTATTTAATTTAAA
This sequence comes from Anthocharis cardamines, assembly GCA_905404175.1. Taxonomy (NCBI): domain Eukaryota; kingdom Metazoa; phylum Arthropoda; class Insecta; order Lepidoptera; family Pieridae; genus Anthocharis; species Anthocharis cardamines. Next base: position 12,474,840 of record FR989959.1, read on the forward strand.
TATACGTGATATATAGATATTCGCTGTATGCAAATAAAATGTCAAAAAACTAAACGAAAAAATATTCTAAAAATAGCTGCAAGCAGTACAGTTAGATTTGAAAGCAATCATTCATTTTGGTCTGTTTTTTCTTAAGCTACCTAATTCTCGAATGTTGTATTTTAATTTTTATAAAGATTCACATGCTTTATCGTCTTAAGCGACTTTGGATTTTTTCGTCGTTTTATCCTATGTATTTATAGGCGGTTTATTTACGTAAGTGATTATATAGGGCGTATTATTCAGCCGGGACCTTGCCTCTCGGTCGTGTAGTCGATATATTAACGCGAGGGCAGCGGAAGGCCCGTGTGTGTAAGCGGCGTGCGGTGCGCAGGTGGACGCGCAGGCGACGCTCGGCAGCGGCGTGGTGGTGCAGGTGACGGGCGAGCTGTCCAACGGCGGCGCGCCCATGCGGCGCTTCACGCAGACCTTCGTGCTGGCCGCGCAGTCGCCCAAGAAGTACTACGTGCACAACGACATCTTCCGCTACCAGGTGCGACCTGCTGCACTCTATAACCATACCTTTTGACTGCAAACCACACATAAAACAATACATTTTTACGAGCATCGATGTAAGTCCATTACGAGCCTACAGACAAAAATTAAAATTATAATATATTAAATATTACATTATTTGCCAGAATGTAGTGGCTACAGATGTACATGTTTGGTTGAGTTCTAAACATTCTGCCCGTATATTGGGCGTGCAAAAATAACATTAATTAAAAAAAATAAAAAATTTTTTTTAATAAAAATATATAATGTTACGCATATTTAATTTTCATAATTACTTCAATTTGTTCCTTTCCGAGATACATATGATCTCGCTACATTATTACAACACTTCTTTAAAAGTATACGATGCGATGAAAACGGTTAGTTGTACCTGCCTAGCTAAAATAAAATAAAAATCGCCACATCTGTGCGCGTAAACAAAAAATAAGAAATCTCTTTGTACCATTGGCGACCGTCTCGGGTCGCAATATCAGCTATCATATTTCTAGGAATTTTCTACAAATTGTACCTGAAAACCAGTGCTTAAGTCCGAAGTGTCGTTATACCGAAATGAATATTTTGACAATATAGTATGCTTTATTTAAAGGAAGTAGATGTATTACTGAAAAATCGCTATGACCAAAATAGTAATAAATCGCGAGCAGTGCCCACTGATATCAGGGGTAACATAGGTATTTATTTTATTAGGTATATAAAGTGATAACCTTAAGTTGTAGATCAAATAAATTAATAAAAATCAAACCCACTGCATATCCCTGTGGGAACACGTGTAAATATTGCGTTTTATATTTTTTAATCATTACAATAATTATAATTACACATTTAGAGCCACCAGCAGTTCTAGAGCTAACGTGATTGTACAATGTCTGCAGGACATTGTGTTCTCTGACGAGGAGGGCGAGGGCAGCGGCCGGTCGGAGGGCGAGGAGGAGGAGGTGAGCGCGGCGGGGTTCTTCCCGGCGGGCGGGTTCCCCCCGGCGCCGTTCCCCGCGCCGCCCGCGCCGCCGCACGCGCCGCTCCTGTCGCCGCCGCACGCGCCGCCCGCGCCGCCGCCGAGCGCGCCCGCCGCCGCCGCCGTCGCCCCCGCGCCCGCCCCCGCGCCCGCGCCGCTCGCGCATCTCAACGGCCATCCGCAGCACGAGGACCCGACGAGACATCTCGTTGCCGCCTTACAAGGTTTGTATCATTTCTGTGCTATGGCGTATATATTTCACTTTGATTTCGGTTCGGTTGCTCGGTGTAAACGTTTTCTTTTTTTATGAAGAATAAGTAAGCAGTTCCCCGCAATTCTGTTCGATGGTAAACGCGGATACGGTTAAAATGGGAGCATGATTATATAGAAGAAGCCTATTTATATTAGCTTGGAAAATATTGAGATCAACATAGGCATCAGGAAAGACAGACAGACAGAGTAGAGAATTCCATTCCTTGGCGGTTCGGAATATAAAGGAGGAATCGTACTAAAAAAAGGCGCATCAACCATAATATATGGAATGGAATCCCACTCTGTTCTGACCGTCCGATGGTGAAAGGGAGCTGCTTTATAAGTTGATGTAATTCAGAGGCGCACTCACCGAAGTGCAACACCGGTAGACTGGTGACCGGTCGACGATGCGATGCATTACATTACATTAAGCACATCAAAGACAGTGTTGGGCATGTCTCAGTCCATTACATTATTTGTTTCCAGTGTTAAAATATGTAATAGTTAAGACTAATTTAAATTTTGTTTATTTACAGGAACGTCGGTGTCACCGAGTGGGGGTCCTCCGGTAGTGGAGGAGAGCCAGGAGCTTATGTCGGAGCCCCAACCGCAGCCTGAACCGGAGCCTGAGCGGGAGCCTTCGCCCCCACCTCAGTCGGGTATGTGTGTTCATAAGTACCATTTCCAGCTCACTTCAAAGGCAATTAAATAATTAAATGGTACTAATTGTATACCATATCGTGTGTGCAGTGTCGCAGGCGCCGCCGGAGCCGAAGACGTACGCGAACCTGCTGAAGTCGGGCAGCGGGGCGCGCACCTCGCCGCCCGCGCCCGGCCCCGCCCCCGCCCCCGGCCCCGCGCCCGCCCCCGTGCTCGTCCCCGCGCCCGCGCACTCCGCGCCGCCGCCCGCGTACGCGCACACGCACACACACGCGCCGCCGCAGGAGCAGCGGCCGCGCCCGCCTCGCGCCCCGCCCGCCGCCGCCGGTCTGTTTCTAATTCATGTATATAAAGTTAAAAACACACATACAATACATTATTTTGAGTCTCTTATGTGCCCTGTTCTCAAATCACATTGTAAACCGTATTTGAATGACAAACAACATGGTTTTTACTCTAAAAGATCTACTGAAACTAATTTATTCGAATATCGTCGTTGCGCCTGCCAAATTCCATATGTGCATTTTTTTGATTTTTGGTTTTTGCACAAAAAATAATCTTTCGTTTTATTCTCTATGCGTTATTAAAATCCTTTTGGTGATATTCGAACTGGAAACGAGTTTAACTACTTCCATATGTGTTTTGCCCGTTAAAAAAAACTCCGTATGTGAATCAATAATACGTTTTTCGTTGTTTCCCAAAACTGTACAAAAATGCACATATGGAATTTGGCAGGCGCAACGACGATATGTTGATCATTTGGCAAATGCACTAGATAGAGGTGATCAAGTTGATTGCATATATACAGATTTCTCGAGTGCATTTGACAAAGTCAGTCATAAGTTATTGTTACAAAAACTTGATAGCATATATGGTGTTGGTGGAGAGTTACTCAAGTGGTTTGAATCATACTTGACGGAAAGAACTCAGTTCGTTTGGGTGCATGGCTTCGAATCATTGCCGTATACTGCCTTCTCGGGAGTTCCGCAGGGCTCTCTTATCGGCCCAGTTCTGTTCACGCTATTTATTAATGATATAAGCTCTGTTATCAACCATAGTTCATTTTCTTTATACGCCGATGATATGAAAATTTTTAGTTATCCACAATGCTCAAGATGTGGCGCTACTTCAAAACGATATTACGCGCATCCAGACCTGGTGTAATTCAAACAAAATGTGTGGGTACGCGTTGCAATTAAAACATCGATTAAATACAAATGGTCTATGCAAATGATGGACGGCCGGAACTGCGTAGGAGTTTAGGCGATGAAATAAACAATTCCGGCGTAAGGAAGGTGGCACATACCTTTATATGATGCTGGAGAGCCTTCGATCCTCCCACACCACTTGCACAAGGCCACAATGAAAGCACGGGTTTTCTATATAGAAAGTTTAATGTAGGAGATGCACGATAACGATCACTCACGGCGCCATATTTTTTCGCACTCCAAAAGTCAACGTGATAGGTGGCGCTGGCAGATTGCAGCGCATTCGACGTCATAGCTATAAGGTATGTGCGGGAGAAGGATGGGTGATAGGATTTTACATAGACCATTAATCTAAAACCTAATCGGCGCAACCATTCCCCCGGGCTTGAAGGGACGCCTTCAAAAAATCGAAAATCTACGAATAAATGTACGAACGAAACGAAACGAATTAAGATGCACGAAATAAAGCTATGACACGATAATGTAAGCGAAAGAAATCAAATTAAAGAAAAGCTAAACTAAAACTAAACTAATACCCTAACCTAAACGCGAGTGAGTAACCAAATTATTGATTAGGTAAAGGGCAGAGACGTACAACCGGACGCAAGTATGATCCAGTTGCCGTTCTAACACGAACTATTCGTGTAACTCCATTGGAGCCGGGGAAGACTTCCTCCACAACACCGAGAGGCCAGTGAAGAGGAGGACAGTTTTCCGTTAAGAGGATCACAACAGTCCCGACAGTGATAGGGTTAACTGGTGTGTTCCACTTACGACGCGATTGCAAAGTATGCAAGTAGTCGGTTCTCCAGCGCTTCCAGAAAGACTGGACTAACTTATCGAGAAGTTCATGACGCGAAAGATTATGAATATTTTCATCAATTTCTATAGCAAGTACGTATTTTAAAGGTGTAAGATTTAAAAATGCGCTGGAGTTAAAGCGAGAGATTCCAAAGGATCGCTAGAGAGCGTCCTGTATAGAGAGCCAGTATTCATAACTGATTCTACTGGAGCAAGTACGGTACTTAGCTCTTCAAATGAAAGAATGTGTTCTCATAGTACGCGGTATAAATGAGTCTTTAAACTCTTTATGTTAGTTTCCCAATTACCTTCGAAATGGCTTGGGACGAATTCGAAAACAAGGGAGACACTTATGTTGGCTGTGTTTCGAATTTAATGAGTGTAGAGAGTATCTAATATCTCTGACGTAGGAGCGACTAAAGCAGGTCGGGACCTGCATGACAGTTCAATTTGTGATGACTGACTAACAAATCTAAAATCGCATGTTTGCGTGAAAGCACGATGGGGTATTTTTGATTGTAATCTAAATCTGAATTAGACAAACGACCTCCAACTCGAATTATCCCATCCTTAAGGAAAGGTTTGAGATATTGAAAGGAGCGCCTACAAGGTTGTTCACTTGTAGGTTTGCAATTTTATCAAAGAAATGCAAGCGAAGAATTAATAATTCCACGAAATTGAGATCCGACGTTGATATGTATCACGCGGCAGCAATAGTTTTACAAACGACAAACATAAACGACACAATTAAGCAACTGCGATAGTTAAAATAACCGTGATAAAAGCGATACGATAACGAAATTATTGGAGATTTCGATGCGGCGATGCGGTTACGAACGAATGATTCCTTTTCTCAGGTGTATCTTGGACTGTAGAAGGTTAAAAAGGGATCATAAACCACTGCGAAATATGAAAGCATGCCCACGGGGGCCAACGAACCAAAGCGGATGAGCGATAATTTGCGAAGGAGTCAGTCCATGTGACTGACAGTTAACGAATAATGTATGAAGAATGAATGAAGAAAACAAACAAAAATTAACAAGTAGATATATTAAACGAATTGCATTGAAGATTTTGACCGTTATATGAGGCTATGAAACGTGTGTACTAGTTTTACGACTACCATCTAGTACGGCACGTAGCTTAGAAATCAATTTTTCTTCCCTAATAACTCCGTGATGCGGTATGAAATAAGAATTTCGAGATGTATCTACATCTGTGTGTGAGAGTGAAAGGTATTCTTTCTCTAAGTATTTACTATTGACACTATCGTAGGCCTCCTTCAGTTTCGGAGACGCTCGCTTCTTTTTATCTAAGCAAGGAAACTGGCGTTCACTTGCCTTCCTAGAATCACCAGGAGAATTGATGTCTCCTTTGAAAGGAAGCGCTACTATATAACGACCATCAGTGTCACGTGATGTCGTGCGAGTATGGATTTCGTCACAGATTTTATCAGCTGGGCTGAGTATAGGTGGAACGTTTTCCACATCCAATTTCCCGAATTTACGAACTACGGAGTCAAGGGGATCAATGACACAACAACATGAAACGGGATCAAAACTATTGACATGAGTCGGAGCGTCTCCAATGATCACATATCCAAGAACAGTTTCTAAAGCGAGTGGAGAATGAAGCGGCTGTCCTTGAACTCTGTGTGATAAAAGAAGATGCGGGAAAATCGAAGCTCCGATCAACATGTGAATTGGACTGCATACGGAGTACGTATCGTCCGCTAACGGTAAATCTTCAAAGTTAGATAAACGAGAAACATCGACAGAAGCAGAAGGTACCTGCTCAGTTATTTTATCTACAACAAGCGAATTCATGTCGAAGCTAATATTATTATTAAAACGAGAGAAAAATTTAACATTTACCGACCCTTGAATAGTCTTGGATGAACCTCCTATTCCTTTCACGACGGAACATGGAGTTTGATTTATATTCAAACCTAAGCGTTGACAACAATCACGAGTGATAAAGTTACTTTGAGAAGCACTGTCTAATAGTGCGCGAACGATATGTTTATTACCACGAGAATCTATAACAATAACACGTGCGGTAGCGAGTAGGACCGTGGTAGGCCCACGAGAGAGATTAGTTTTACTATCTGATAACGCACAGAGCGTGACGTCATCAGTGCGAGTTGAGCAAGCGGGAACGACACATGCGTCGCCGGGTCCCGCTGCAGGCGCAGGGGAGGCCGCGGCAGGCGCGCGCGAATTACTAAAAGCAGGTGCTTTTCGAAAACATAACAATGTATGATGCTTTGAATTACATTTTTTACATAACGACTTAGATCTACATGTGGAGACATGATGACCGCCACTTAAACAATTAATACACAAATTATTCGCTTTAACAAAGTTATAACGATTATTCGAAGTATAACTATGAAATACGGAACATTTGTATAAGCGATCGTGTTGTATATGGCACAAAGAACACGAAGATAAATGCGAACTAGATGTGGTATTTACATATGCGTGAGTGACAGACGAACGAGTCTGTTTCGATGCTATGTCTGTTCTACGGTCGCACTGTTTCTTTGTAGCTTCATGTTTCGAAGATACGGATCGTTGTAATATTTTTATGTGATCGCGAATAAATGATGAAAGATCATCGAAAGAAGGAATTTTACTATTACGGTTATATGATTCGAATAAACGCGCGGTTTCAGGATCTAATTTCCTTAAAGCGATGTACAAAAACACGAAATCTGAAAGGTCATTAACCTTTAGGTTCTTTAAAGCGGCGACAGATGATGCGAAATAATCTAAGAATTGTTCTAAACTACTAGGTGTAGCGGAGGCGATAGCTTTAAATTCAAACATCTGATCAAGATATGAAGTGGCGACTAAACGTTGATCTTCGTATTTATTTTTCAAAAGATTGAAAATTAATTCATAATTTTCAGCGCACGGTGTTATTCCGACGCACACGGTTCGAGCCTTGCCTGTCAATTTACCTATTAAATAATATAACTTTTCCGAATCTGTAAGCGATGTATTTTTATGTACGGTATTTTGAAAACTAGCATAGAAAAGGGGCCAATTCTTAATATCTCCATTAAATTCCGGAATTTCAACCGGTGGTAACCGAGGTGACTTATGCTGAGTAGATGCTGGGGGTTGCAAACCCTTAGCAGCGCGTTTGACACGCCCTAATAAGTCCTCAAACGATGAAAGCGACTGAATATTTATTGTGTAATCAGGATCAAACTTTAATTCTATAGTAACTATTTTCTCCAGCACATTTTCGAAATCTTCATGTAAAGTGTCTATAGTTTCTAATTCACACAAAAAAGATTCCCTAGTCACTTCTGACTGAAGGTCATTTGCATGATTGCAAATAGACTGCATGCGAGTGAATATTCTATCTCTTTTAGCATATAATAATTTAAGTTGAATACTTAAATCAGTAGAACCAAGTGCCATTTTAATTATGAGTAAAAGTTATCGATAAATAAAAGAAATGATAATTAAACGATGGAGAACAGAATATGTAAGTTACTATGCAACAAAATAAAATGTATTTTATCCAAACGATACGACAATATTTCAACTAGAAATCCAAGTATGCACGTCTCTGTTATATATTAATAAGTAATAAAGTAAACGAGTAATTTGTATATGTAAATATCTATAAGTTGGTTACCAGGTAAGACAAGGCAGCGATAGCCGGGCGGACGAACGAAAACTATAGCGTGTATATTATATCTATGTGTTTATGCGTAGTTGCAAACTGCAACTTATCTAACTAATAACGTTTAAAACAAGTGTTATACGAATGCGAATTGAAAGTAAGTTTATAACATCAATTTATAAGTTCCTATAATATAGGTATGCGGGGTGAACGAAATACTTAATAAATTGTATGTTATCTATTTTGTGAGATGCGAAATACTAATGAAAGAATTACGACTTATTTACCTGCGGGGTCAACGACATATGATGGGTTAATAAGTGTAATTATGTAACGACGACGAATGTTTTATTTTCTTATTTACTAGCGGGGTGAACGAGACAAAATTGACAATAAATAAATAAGAAATAAATAACACGAATGAAAGCGATTTAATATTAGTATTTAGGATTTTTAACGAAATGTAATAAGTAGGTATATGGCGCACGAATGAAATAGTATAATAGCGATATAAGCGAAGTAAAGTTATCTAAGTATATGATAATTTACGAAACAATTAATAAAAGCGATTTAAAACGACGAATCCGATATAATTTGAAAGCGAAATTTCTAGAAATTGATAAAAACGATTTTGTTATTCGAATTGAAGGTAGATCGGCGGCGCGTGGCTGTGACCGATACCTTTCGATTCTAAACCTACGAAATATTTATAGAATTTATCTAAACTAATTCTATATCCAGCTCGAAAAGGACCAAAACAAATGGGTACGCGTTGCAATTAAAACATCGATTAAATACAAATGGTCTATGCAAATGATGGACGGCCGGAACTGCGTAGGAGTTTAGGCGATGAAATAAACAATTCCGGCGTAAGGAAGGTGGCACATACCTTTATATGATGCTGGAGAGCCTTCGATCCTCCCACACCACTTGCACAAGGCCACAATGAAAGCACGGGTTTTCTATATAGAAAGTTTAATGTAGGAGATGCACGATAACGATCACTCACGGCGCCATATTTTTTCGCACTCCAAAAGTCAACGTGATAGGTGGCGCTGGCAGATTGCAGCGCATTCGACGTCATAGCTATAAGGTATGTGCGGGAGAAGGATGGGTGATAGGATTTTACATAGACCATTAATCTAAAACCTAATCGGCGCAACCAATGTGCCTAAACGTTTCCAAATGTTATTATATCACTTTTACAAAAAAAAAACGTCCACTGATCTCAGAATATATAATTATAAATGGAGAACAGCTGAAACGCGTCACAGAGGTGAGAGACCTTGGGATTACTCTAGATACCAAACTATCTTTTGTACCACATTATAATAACATCACTAATAATGCTGCTAGAATGTTAGGTTTCATAAGGCGGTCAACTAAGTGTTTTAAAACTGCGAAAGCCAAAATTGTACCCAAATTAAATAAAAGAAACAAACCTAATCTCTTCTATTTACCAACCGTCAGAACTAACGTCGGCCGCAATGCCCCACTATATCGCACGTTAGACACGGTGAATGATGCTCTAAAGTCGTCCGAGGCTGATTTATTCTGTGACAACCTCCTTGTTTTTAAACATAAGATACTGCGTTCATAACCTTCCTATATAATTTTTTTTTTTTCTCTTGAGCTTCAATATCTTTGTTAAATATACTCTACAATTTTTTTTTGGTTTTCATTTTATAACTTCAGCATTTACCTAAGTCCGTTGTGTTACATAGTGTCCTCAGAGAAATTAATTAATAATGCTGTGTGCACCTATTATTGACGCATATACCGGACCTAAATCTTTATAATATTGTTATTGTAATATGTATTGTATATGTGTTGTTGGAGCACCTATTAAATAAAAAAATAAATAAATAAATTATGAAAAAGAACTGCACTACTTAGGACTGTATCTCGTTAAATCAGCCTTAAAAGAATTACTTTTAGTTTATACCAGTGTCTCTTATCTTAATCTATGGTATAAACTACACTCCTGAACCCTGGGCCCCTGGGTGTTCGCGGAAAATACGGGGGAGAACAGTCTCTGAATTGAATTTAATTGAGTTCAATCTGTGGTTTTGACATTTAAGTATTAACTGTTAACCTTTCGTTCTTAAAAAACGTATTAAATAAATATCATATTATGTTAATATCTCCGCAGGCGTGAACATGGACCCGCGCGAGGGTCGCGAGGTGCGGGACCCGCGTGATGTGCGCGAGGGTCGCGACCCACGCGAGGGCCGCGACCCACGCGAGGGCCGCGACCCGCGCGATGGACGTGACCCGCGCGAGAGCCGCGACCCCCGCGACGTGCGCGAGGGCCGCGAGCCGCGCCGCTACTCGGACTCGCACCAGCTGTTCCTGGGCAACCTGCCGCACAGCGCCACCGAGGAGGAGCTGCGGGCGCTGTTCGCGCGCTTCGGGCCCGTCGCCGAGCTGCGCGTGCACAGCAAGCCGGCCGCGCCCGGCGCGCCGCGACACCCCAACTACGGGTTCATCACGTTCGAGAGCGCGCAGGCCGCCGCCGACTGCCTCAACGCCGCGGTCAGTGCCACCCCCGCCCCCGTCCCGCCCCCGTCCCGCCGCCTCCCTAGCGAATGTCTCGCGTTGCGTAACGTCAATCGTGTTTCATCCGCAGCAGCAGCTGTTCTACCCGGCCGAGAGCGGCGAGGGCGGCGAGCGCGTCAAGCTGAACGTGGAGGAGAAGAAGACGCGCGGCCGCGAGCCCCCGCGCCGCCGCCCGCTCTCCTCGCACCGCACCTTCCAGCGGCAGGGCTACCGCCGCTAGCCGCCCGCCGGCCCGCCGCGCCCGCCGCCCGCCGGCCCGCCGCGCCGCCGCTAGCCGCCCGCCGGCCCGCCGCGCCGCCGCCCGCCGCCGCCCTGCGACGCCCGGCCGCGGCCGCCCCGACACCCGCTACTCCACAGCGAGACACGGTCCCTCTCGCTCTTCTAGGAACCGGAAGTTTTCTGATCTGCCATTTTATATAGCTATTCTAATATTTTTACTTTTAACAAACTTTCGCGCGCTCTGTTCCGGTGCGATATCGTATAGTCCAGTCAGTCAAGACAATTAATTCATAATAATTCCAAAAGTTTTCAAATTTTGATGTAAGGTCGGGAATGGTATTAAAACAAACTATAAAATTTTGCAACCTGTTCTGCGGTCCGGAACATTGTTAAAAATGCAATAAATGATAATTTGCTAAAACTATCATTTATCAGTTCCGGTCAACGAAGAAGATTGCAAATTTATACAACCGTTCGGTATATTTTTCCGATATATGTGTCAAGTTTGCAGAACTTTTGGAACGTTTTCATTCAGTAATTTTCAATAACAAAAAATGTTCCGTACACTTAGATTGGTTGCAAATTTAATACGTGATATGAAATATGATATCGAAAACTTCCCCAAGTTTGCAGAACTTTTGGAATTTTTTTCACGACCATACTGCAAAAATTAATTTAATTGCAATTTTAACAATGTTCCGGACTGCGGACAAGGTTGCAAAATGAGATTTATTGTCGTCCCAATGTACCATTCACTTGACCGAAGTTTGAAAACTTTTGGAAGTATTATTAAATTTTCGATTTCGAATGTCAATAATGACTGGACTAGTATAGCGGTCGCTCCGTCGCGTCCCCTCGGGCTGTAAACACGCTTCGCTTTCTATAAGTAGTTAGATAGTAAATTAATTTTATTCGATCGTCGGTATTCGTGATCCTTCGGGCTCGGCTCGTCTGGCGGTGTCAGTGTCTCGGACTGCAGCGCGGGAGAACTATGCGATCGAGTTGAAAGACAAATATGGCGCAGAGGTTGATCCTTGCGACACTCGCGTCGACTGCACAGTTGCTCTCATATATGATCAATTATATTGGTTGTTAATTTTAACACTCGAATGTCGTAGTCATTCGCAACAAACGCAATAATGTAAAGTCTAAATGAGAGTCTATCCGTGCGGATATTGGTTTTGTAATTATTATGTATAAGTATTAAATTGAAGATAGTAATGAAAGTGCCGTTCGGCCTCGCCGCCGGGCCGCCGGGCCGCCGGGTCATTTACCGATAGTGATTTAATTACGTTAAGGTTTCAATATTTTGTTACATAATAAAATTATTTGTATGTGTGAATAACGATTATTTATACGATTACTAACTCGACGAACTAATTAACCGCGCCTTTCGCTATGTTACGGACGCATGGACCGCTCGGAACCCGGACGATAGCGTCGGACCACACTTATCGTGATGGACGAGTCGATCATAGTTTTAATAGTATTTTGTGTGCGAAAGAATCGCTACCTGCCCCTTTAAAATGTTATAATGTAGACGACGATGAACAATACGACTGAAATTGTCTCGGTATACGCTGTTATTACCGAGGCGTCAGAGAGCTGGAGGTCGTTCACCCAGCTATTGCCTGCAGCGTATCCAAATGATTTGACATTAGCCAGGATAGGACAGCTCGTCCTCCACAAAGCGCATCATGAATATCCAATAAGCGCTCACTTACTTCGGAATGAATGGACGAACAGAACTCTGTGCTCGGAAGATCTCAATAAAAACTTTCGAACGTTTAACATCTTAATAATATCTTGTTGAACTGTGGATGTAACCTGACCTAGTGGTCAACAGGGCGCGCTCGGGCAGCGGAGCCACTCGCTCGGTCGACTTTAATCGATGGTTCCAGCCGGCAGCGACGCCATAGACAATTGTATTGTACAATGGAATGTTGCCCTGTGTTGCCTGTGGTCGGCACCCGTTCGTCAGCTTGTCGCGGCCACCGCAACACTTGTAATAATTATTTCAATTCAATTGTTTTGTAACATTTGTCCATTTGTAATAATTGTTTCTTGCTGCCATCGGACGCACTCGAATAATTCCTATCATAATTTTATTTTTCGTTTTGTACATTTGATGTGCATCCGAGCGCACACGTAGCGGAGGCCTTATATTGGTCGAAAATCAAATTATACTCAAATTATTCAATTTACCAAACGGTGGTGATCTATATTTTCATAAATATCCACAATCGTTTAGAACATTATGTATAGGCGCTTATATATTTGTATAAATGAATTAATATTTCGAAAAAATATTATGTAACTGTATGTCTGTCTTATGTGTAACTAACTACATTTATGTATTTTTTATACTCATTTTTATACAATTTGTTCCAGGCTAGGAGTGTTGTTATAATTTTTTGTATAAATTACGTGTTCACGGGTTCGTGTCATCACAGAAACTGTATTATTTCGATAAACTGTTTGTGTAATTTGTTAACTTTAAGAATTCTTGCGCTCCGCCCGCTCCTCCCGCTCCGCCCGCTCCTCCCGCTCCGCCCGCTCCTCCCGCTCCGCCCGCTCCTCCCGCGCGGGACGTCAATATCTGAATCCATGGCAGGCGTGAATAGGTTGATAATTCGACTTTCAAAAATATTACGTCATAACAGTCATTAGGATGGCTTCATTTATAGGGCATGAATATTGAACGACTACTGACATAAATGATAGTAGATCTAAAAAAACATTATGCGCGTCGACCGTACCTAGCATGGTACGGAAATAACATCGAATCTTAAATGAGAGCAGTGAGCGATAGGGGGGGGGGGGGAGCGCAGTGGACCGCTCTCGGAAATGAATTCTTTTTATATTTTCATAAGTTTGTCGCCTAATATTGTACCGCGTGTATTTTTCTCTCAATATGACTTTTTGATAATATGAGTTTGACTTTTGTTTATAGTAGTACCGTTTGGGCTTCTACGGGTTTAAATTAACAAACGGGAGTCTCGCTCAGTACTACCGGTGGTGCATAGTGGGGGTACTACTCGATACAGACAATTTCGACTTGTGTTACAAACGCACGTACACATAATAGTTCCTTCCCGAATATCGAGGGAATAGTGCTACACTAATTCTTTGTATATCTTAGGTATTTTTGTCCCTAAACTTTAGAAATTGAATAACTTAAATCTTAAAATTGTATACTTATTGTGTTTGAGCACTGTACCCTCGATATAACTCCGCAATTCGCCCCGAGTCGCCCCGAGGCGCGCGGCCGCTGTAGACCATGGCCAGTTTACCGTGATTAATGAAATAGAACTCCCCTATATTGTACTCTCTCGGTCTTATAATGTAAGTGAATAAAGCATACATAATATTGAAGATTATATGTTGTGGTGTTCCTCGCCGACGGGCATAGTCTAATTTGATTGTCATAATTGAATCTTCGATATTATAACATTGCTGTAACAAAATAAACTTTAATATTGTTAAAGTGCAAAATTGTATGTACTTATATGTTGTAAATAGTGTGCGCTCACTACAGTCAGCTCGGGTCCGCTCGGGCTCGCTCGGGTCCGCTCGGGCGCGCTCGGCGCGGGAGACGGGCACCTCGAGCACACTGGCGCTCGCAGCTCGGCCCGCGCACTACCAAAATGTTCCGCAGGTGTTCCACAGTACTTCCCGCTATCTGCGAGGGAATAATGTATAACGCCCTGGCAGAATATTATTTTGTTCACGTCACGAAGAAGGCTGAGTTGTTGTTTTGTTGAGATGTGGACATATCTTTTTTTAATTGACTTATTAATTCAATGCGCGTTATGAGCGCTCTGTAACTGCCGTTCGGGTCACCCTCGCCCGGTAATCACCCGATTCCGACCTTCCTCGTGATGTGCCTTCGGTGCATCGGCGACCATACAAATTAAATGTAATTCCTTAGCCTTTAAATTAGGCTTTCCAAATTGTAATACTCCCGGAGTCTGTTTCCAATGTTTGTCAAGTGTAACTGGTGACGTGCTCGACTCGCACACGTGCGGCGCGCGGCTGTGTGCGCGCGGCGGCGAGTGTGCGTGTGCGGGTCACACGCCGACTGCAATGAGTTGTCCTCTTAAATAGAGATGTACTTTTTTGTAAAAAATCGTCTTTTATTTACTTAAAATCCCACCACCTCTCTATACTATGTATGTATTTATGAATACATTGATCAATCCTGATTAAATGAAAAAAAAACATTGAAATATATAAAATTTGCTCATTCAAAGAGACAGAAGTGATCTTGCGAATTCTATGCTATTTTACTCGTAGCTTGTTGAATGTAATATTTTGTACATCGTATTTTCTTTATAGAATACTTATTATTAAATAATAATTAAATTTGCAACACAAAAAAAAACGGACGGGCGCGTTCGGTAGAACACCTGCCGTTCGTATCGATGGGTCGTGGGTTCGGATCTCACCGGGACAACATGTTTATAATCTTCTCTAAGCATGTTTTCCCCACGTCTGGTAACTTGGGGCATTCATCGGGTGGGAGGAATATCGAAATTCGGATAGGGTAACGAACCACCGTTCATAGATGGAAAAACCGTGAAGTGCACATTGCGCGTTTCGTTTTCAGTCGATGGATTTCCAAATGCTCGAAGTAAAAAGTAGGTCGACAGCGCATTATTGATTGATGTCATGTGGCTGAGGTATCACCTACCATCAAGTGAACCTCATGCTCGTTTGTCGATATCTAACATTAAAAAAATGCACAATAATCTACTTATAGTATAATATTATTCAAAAATCACCCAGAATCTAAGGAGATTTAGTTCTGCGCAAACGCATCGCAAGTCGCAACTCTCTCGCGGACTCGGGAGTTCGGAGAGGTCGCGGCAGTCCGCAGTCGGCCGCGCGCGCTCGACCACAGCCCACACGAGTTACTACTCTGCGATACAACTACATACGGTTAGTTTTATTTAATTATTGTTTATACTAAATAATTTAACATTGTTTATTACTTTTACTAAAATGGTGCTGAGAATATTTAAAAATACATGAAATTTTAACAATTGTCAGTGAAAAAATTTAGAGGTTTAGTCCTGTCGTTGAACGAGTTTCTGGAATGTGCCCTCACCCCCGGGTGCCCTCTACCCGGCGCACGGCGAGGTGCGTCAAGTAGAGCTTTGCAAAGATACATTTGATGACTAAAACAATTTGGCCACGCGTTGTATTCTTTATTTAACTATTAATTTTTAACAAATATTCCAAAAAAAAAAATTATTACATAATAATAAAATATATCCTAAATTATGTAGTCGATACTGGAATGTAAATACAAAAGCATTACAAATGTTTGTATAATGTAAGCCAATAAATAATAATAATCTCCGCTCCTTATTGTTTTGTAAATTCCCGTCGATATGATAAAATAAACAATGCTGCCATTCGCCGCGTACGCCGCGGCCTGCTTGACTAGCCTATAAACATTTCCCGTATTTTATATGTCGCAAAAATATTTTTTACATAAGGGGATCCTCTGGGTTGTTGGCCTGATTTTTTGGGATTTTTTGTGAACTTTTTACCATTTATTTATACATATTTCAAGAGAATACAGTTAAATTTTTAGCTAAAAATATTCACTAGAATTAAAGTTATAGTGGTCTGAAGACACCCGCCTCGAAAAAATGGACGCCCGCTTCCTCCATGAAACAAAAGATCCGAAGGGGTTTTTAATCTGTATATTTAAATACACCGAGTGTACTGAGACATTTACAAAATTTTGGGTTGATAATAGTCCACTCGATGCGTGATATGATGATAATAACACTTATGCAAAAAAAAAAAAATTTTTTGAACCCATTAAACCAGAGAACCCCCATTAGTAAAAATCCCCATATCGGACGCACTTTTTGTGAGCTTGATTCTCAGCAGGTTGCAGTTATTTTTAATAAATACGAATTGCTGCTATTTTTTAAGAGATAAAGTAATCGACAATCATAATATATACATTTAATAGACAGCAGAAAATTACTCTTATTACGTCAGAAGGATCGAAAAGGGTTAAAATATAGTACTTAGAAAATGTCTAGTGTGTAAAGGATGTCAATAAGGTGACGACGTACTATATTCAAATATATGAACTTGTATCTAGCTTTTATCAGCATTGACTGTTTGAAGTTCACGATCCGATACTGAATTCTTAGCGAAATATCTTTTTTTTCTTTAAGAAAATATTAGGTGTGTGAATATGACTCCGCCCTTTCTCAACAGATGTCGTTTTTAGTATTGTTTACGTGTACTAATAAATTACCATACTTGTATTCGATAGTACTGAATGTCAGCTATCTAACGCATTTTATGATATTTGGTTGAAGTGTAAGCAACAATTGTTTTCACCTTTTCGAAAATGTCGGTTTTTATTCCAAATAAACGTCATTTGCGGGAAGTGTTATTACATTATTTTATTGCGAAGAAAACTGCAGCGGAAACTTATCGTTTGCTTGTGGAGATTTATGGTGAGCATGCTCCGTCTAATACAACTTGCAAGGAATGGTTTCGACGATTTCAAAATAACGATTTTAGTACTGAGGATAAAGAACATGGAAAACCACCAAAAAAATTTGAAGATGCTGAATTGGAAGCATTATTGGCGGAAGATTCTTGCCAAACTCAATCAGAATTAGCTGCAGCATTAAATGTTGATCGTTCAACTGTTGCAAAGCGTTTACAAATGATGGGAATGATTCAAAAAGCCGGTTACTGGGTTCCACATGATTTAAAAGAAAGAGACATGGAACGTCGGAAAACCATTTGTCAAATGCTGCTTCAAAGACAGCAAAGAAAAGGATTTTTGCATCGGATAGTCACAGGAGACGAAAAATGGATACACTACGAAAATCCTAAACGCAAAAAAGCTTGGGTGAAACCAGGCGAACCAGGCCCATCACAGCCAAAAATAAATATTCACTGTGCCAAGGTCATGCTCTGTATTTGGTGGGATCAGAAAGGTATTGTATATTATGAGTTGCTCAAACCCCCTGAAACTATTAATGGAGAAGTTTACCGACGACAACTAATGCGTTTGAAGCGAGCCATAGAAGAAAAACGACCAGAATGGGTGAATAGACATAACAAATTAATTCTTCAGCATGACAATGCCAAACCGCATACCGCAGAAGTCGTAAAAAGATATTTAGAGGGACAGGACTGGGAAGTGTTACCCCACCCGCCATATTCACCAGACATAGCTCCTTCGGATTACCACCTATTCCGGACGATGCAGACAGACCTTACTGGAGAAAAGTTTACTTCATGTGAAAGTATCAAAATTTGGATTGACAACTGGATAAGCTCAAAAGACCAGGACTTCTTCCAGCAAGGAATACGAAAACTACCTGAACGATGGGCGAAGGTTGTAGCTGCAGATGGAGCATACTTTCAATAATTTTTTCTTTAATTTTGTAAGCGAACAAATGTGTTTTATTTTGACAAAAAGGGGCGGAGTCATATTCACACACCATATTATATAATAATTCACACGCCATAATATAAACTAATTATCGTAATAATAACCGACACAATATTTGGATATCTAATAAATTACGTGTTATATTTAAAGAAATAATTGCACTTTGGTGAAGTACTAATCTTAAATCATAAAAAAAAATCAAAATTGGTCGAACCTCAGAACTCAGTTAGACCACGAAATTCCCAATCGAAATTAAAATTGAAGCCTTCTCAAAATGTTTCTGATGTACCTATAGGTACTCTTAATGATAGTGATGACCTCCTGTGTGTCCTCCTCGGTCGGGCAGGGCACAGAAGACTGATTTTTTTTGTGAAACAGACACAGAAATGTGTCTTCCCCACGCCCCACGACGGGATAGCGATAATTCACTTTTAATGATAGCGATACTCTTAAGTACATCTCAATGTGGATCTAGAATTCAATTTTACTTTGCAAAATAAAGCTTGTGCGATCTCATTTCAGCTGAGTTGTACAATAATAATAGTTAAACCAGCTTGAGGGCTGACACAGAAGCGTTGTTTTTATTTTGTTATCGTTGCGCGGGGTCGCCGGGTCGCCGGGCGCCGCTATCAACGGACAGCAGATAGCTCGGCTTCCGTCCGTGCGAACCGACCATGTTTTGCACGATTAACTCTGTCCTAATTATTTTTAGATCTCATACGAGATGAATTTCCATATTTTCTTGGTACTATATCTTCCTGTTAATTGTTAAGTCCAATGAATCAGTTAGTCCCCTCACTCAGATCCTACCGAGTTTATATCTTTAAACGAGGCTTCGGAAATCTAAATAGCAATAAATAATCGGTACGGTCGCAGTTACCTTCAATAATGCTCATATGTTCTATGAATATCGAGTCGTGGCACAATTCGGGAAGCGAGAAATCGTAAAGTTTACGAGTTTTACAGAAACGAAGCGAGTCGACACACATCCCGCCGCGGCCGCGAGCCGGGGCCAGGGGTTATCGATAGTTTCATACATTTATTTAGATCAACTTAAAAATGGTCAAGTCAATCTTTGTAGGTTACCAGATTGTATTTATATGCTTAAAAAATGTAATTATTATTTTAATGTGAGTAGTTCAGCCGATTATTGAATAATATTTTAACACGAGCACTGCACGTGCTCGGATCGAGTGTGTATGTTGGGTATTTGTCAAATCAAAATTAATTATCAGTTATTATATTTCCGATTTTATAGCTCTAATTAATGAAGGAAGAAAGGTAACTTTCACTTATATAAATACTTCATTACAAATACTGTAACGCAGTGTTACATCTCTGTAGTCTCGCAGTAGTTTCTTCTATAGGTACCTATTAGTATAATATATAATATATACATATAGTACTACCTCAAACTAAATTATCCGCCAGATGTGCGCCTGAGTCTGCATATCAAATCACTATTAATGAATAAGCTAATCAAATTGCAAAGATCTTCATTCAGTCTGTTTAAATACATACGTGTACGTTGAATATAATCCATTACACTCGCACAGGAAGCATCTAGTGTTCCATCTTCTTTTTGAAGTTATCGTTGCGTGTGGCGTGGAAATAGTTTGTCACTATGCGCCCATGAGAGGGTACAATCACTCGTTTGGACTATTTTTCCGAGATAGACATTTCACAGATTTCAAACAAAAACTATGAAATAAAAATAAGGCTGCATAGACGTGATTTACACCTTTATTTCAATACCTATTAATTGACCAGATGATGTCACAAATCGATTGCGTTGCAGTGGTGAGTCGTATCATATAGCAATAATTCAATGACAGTGATGATTCCAACGATGTCATTGAATCAAATTGTGAGGTGACGGTCTATTTAGGTCAATAGAAACAAATCTACTCGCCTTCGTTACACTCAATTATGTTTATGGTTGTTTCTTTCTCCGCACCGAGGAATATAGGTCGAGTGATCGGAACTCCTTTAATTGCCGCAGTGGCTCACAGATAGCGATCCAAAAGTTATGTATTATAAAGAACCTGTAGTACATGTATGTCTATATCCAGCGCGAACGCCGCGCTCTCTGTAGGGTACAACCAGCTCAAGAAGTGGGCGAACACTATCCCTTTCATAAGTAGGTATATGTTTAAAAAAGTTTCAGGATATACGTTATACATGTTATCTATTAATGAGAACATGTTTCTAATATATACATTTATATTGTCATTTGTTTACGCGAGATTTGTAGCAAGCTTCGGTACATACGACTAATGGGTAGACTACGCGTTGTAATATTCTGAAAGTTTCACTACGGTACAACTTTATTTGTTAAAATAAATAGAAATATATGAGTAGTTTTTTTTTACGGGCAATTACTTTTACATCAGTGTTATCTCTCAATCTTAGGCGGGGCACAATCTTCTGACATTTTAGTTCTTATGTCACCTCCAAAAATGGAAATCATGCCATTGAAACGTTTTCCAACTAAGAGGTCGTATAGTTATAATAACTTATTTCGGGCTAAACGAAGAGACAAAAAGTGGACTTACACTCAACATGTTACATCTTTGTGCATGAGATCATAAGTTATGAGTTCATCTGAGCTCGGAACGTGCTCTATCTTACTGGATTCTTTAACATTCTGAATTCAGCAGGTATCCACATTCCAACTCAATGCATTTTGGGACACTGTGATAGATACTTGTTTCTTTTTAGTTAAATTCAATAATTGATACATTTTTTGTGCATTAGCAATTAAAAAAATCTGCTTAAACATAAGTCGATTTACGAATGTTGCGATCATATTTCACGTTGAGTTGGAAATGTGATAGTTTGGGGTCAGCTGCACGCCGGTGCGCGGCGGACACTGAACTGCAAGCGGAGTGCGACGGCCCGCGCACCCTCCGCGTTATGGCGACCGCTGACGTCACTGTAAATGTGCTCGCTATCGACAATTATAGAGAATCTATGTTACACTGTGCTTTGACACAGTTAATATTACCTTTGACTTTTATTGACTAATGTAATTAATAAGAAAAATGTAACATGATATGCTATACTCAGTCTAAAACTTGAAATGTATTATTACTAATTTATACACGCTTCAGGTCGGAAATATTATTGTCCCTTCCAGGAACCTAACACGTGTTTATATTTGAACTGACTGTACTATATCGCTGATATGATGTTTATATGGCAGAAGTCTAATTCGGATCGCCTGTACTATTAGTTAGTTTTTTGCAGTTATATATCATTTCACCCATTTTAAATCCATAACTATTACAGTGTTCTATGTGGTAGCCATACCCAGCCATACCCATGTCTCAAAATGTACTGTCTCGGATGACTTTGAAACACAGACACAGTTTTACCATTATATACTTATTGCAAATGAGTAGTTTAAAAAGTACACATGTTACACTGAGTGAATAGTCATTATAGTGTATGGCCGCGTCTATGATCGGAGCCAAAGATTTCTCTCAACAAGTCCCTTCACTGCACGCCATTTGTTACATGAATATTAATTCAATTGCGGTGTTCGTATTATACGGTGGCGGCGTAAGGCGTGGGCAACGTGGGCCACCGCCTACAGCCTCGCGACCCAGGGGGCCTCGCGCAAAAATTACTTAAAAGCCAACGCGCCAAAACATTTTTTTCCAAAAATAAGGCACTGTTTGCAAAGGGCTCGGCAAAATGAATCTTGCCCACATAAAATTTAGGTCTTACGCCGCCACTGCTTGTATATCAGTAGCCCGCGATATTCAAGAATACTTATTAAGTATGTTAAGTATTAAGGAAGTATTTTTTTGCAGGAGACGAAATGAGGGGCACTCTGCTCTTACTGACCATAATGGTCGCTGCAATTGGCTGTACGGAGGCTGTGGTGAGCTTTTGATTAAATTTTTAAAACTCCATAATCGTAGTTAACGAATCTGTTGGTATTTCACTCCGTCTTTATACATCATTGTTAATTGTTAAAGCAGCGTATAAATAATTGCAGCGTCGCCGCCACCGGCGCCTGCGCACCACGAGCACGACGGAGCCGGCCATGCTGGCGGCGGCGCGGCTGTTCCCGCCCGCGCTGCACCGCGCCGACGGCGAGGCCGAGCGCATCGAGCTGGCCATGGCCGAGAGGCTGGACGAGAGGCGCTTCCAGGTGCGCGTGAGCCGTAGTCTTCCAAATGGTCCAAATGTCTTCTAGTACAATAAAACATTGAACTCAAAATAAATAGGGGTGAATGTGGTTGATAGACATTCATGTAAAAAATCAATCAATAAAATAAATAACGAGAATAGCAGCTATTTCTTGAGAAAATTGTAGAGTTGCTGAAGAAATATTGTTTTGTTTCTACATTTATCCTGTGTTTTGAAGTGTAACCTAACATCGTCTTTACCTTCTTTAGGAATCTGAAAAAGCACGCGTAAACGAACTATTGAACGGAGACTCCAATGAGGACGCCGGCAACGAGGTCTTTATGGACGGTAAGTAATATATTGCATACGTCATACGATTATATAGATTACCTTTCCGATCCGATATCCACTGCTCGATACTAGTTAAGTTGTAACACGTAACGTGTCGCGGAACAGATCCGTGCCTGAAGGTGCACTGCAGCGCGGGCCGCGTGTGCGAGATCGACGAGCACGGGGACGCCGTCTGCAACTGCATCAAGGAGTGCCCCTACGAGACCGACTCCCGCCGGAAGGTTAGGCGTTCGGTGGATCACCGCTTACATTTCGCGTCGAATGAAACAGCTTCTTAATGGTCATTACTCGTATGCAGGTGTGCACCCAGAACAACGAGACATGGTCGTCCGACTGCGAGGTGTATCGGCAGCGCTGCCTGTGCCTCGACAACTCGGAGCTGTGCCGGGGGCCCGAGTACCACCACGTGCAGATCGAGTACTACGGCGCCTGCAGGGAGATGCCGGTGAGTGCCGCGACCGTCGTCTGCTGACATCTGACCGCCGGCCGCTGACCGCTGACCGCTGACCGTGTGTCGACAGGAGTGCTCCGAGAGCGAGATGTCGGACTTCCCGCGGCGCATGCGCGACTGGCTGTTCAACATCATGCGCGACATGGCGGAGCGCCGCGAGCTGACGCCGCACTTCCTGCGCATGGAGCGCGAGGCCGAGTCCAACCTGACGCGCCGCTGGACCAACGCGGCCATCTGGAAGTGGTGCGACCTCGACACGCACGACAACGACAGGTACGCCCGCCGCGCCCGCCGCGCCCGCCGCGCCCGCCGCGCCCGCCGCCAATGTGTGATGCCTATAAGGTGATCCGTATGTCACAGATTCGTGTCCCGGCACGAGCTGTTCCCGATCCGCGCGCCGCTCATGGCGCTGGAGCACTGCATCGCGCCCTTCCTCGACCTCTGCGACGAGGACAACGACCACCGCATCACGCTCGCCGAGTGGGGCAAGTGTCTGCAGCTCGACGAGGTACGACTCCTTCCAACCTCCTCCTCCTCAAAGCGAAAACATCAAATCTAAACTTATATATTAGGCTAAATAATAAAATTGACATTCGAGGGACATCGAGAGACTCGTACCAAATCGGCCAGAGATAACTGAACCTCGTCTCACAAGTCTCTGGCAAAATTATTATGAATATTTATTTTCTTTTCAAAGTTTGTTGTGTTAGGTTTAATTAACCTAATGTTTATTACCGCAGTACGAGCTGGAGGACCGGTGCGACGAGCTGTCGGAGGACGCGCAGTGAGCGCCGCGCGCTGACCCCGCGCACGCTGGCCCCCGCTCGCGCTGACCCCGCCGACCCCTCCGACCCCGCTCGAGTCTGCTTCCAACGTCCTGCGTCTAACCGTCTTCCCGCAGGAGTTCAAATACATTCATTACAGTCGCAACCAGCCCCTCTATTCAAATTGACAATAAGTATTGATAATTTGAATTTATGAAAAATAAGCAGTTACATATGATTTATATATTGAAGGCACTGTGATTATGGAACCAAAAACTATATATTAGAATAATACAATACAAAGTGTAATGTGAATAATTATAATAAAATAATCTTACTTTGATCTGATTTTTATTTCTGTTGAATCTGTATTAAGTAATAATAAGTAAGTAAAGACACTCTAATAGTATGTAAGTCAATCTAAGGTGAGATCTCTGAAACTAATGAAAAGATTTTATTTTGTTAAAAAAATTCACCCAGTACCAATATTGAAGCTGATAAAGATGATTTTGGTGTTATTCATAAACGTTGTATAAACTTAAAAAGGTTAAAATATACTTTAATTCTTTCGTTTTTTAATAAGTCATTTTGTATTTGATAGAGCGAGAAAAAACAATTTTTCAAGCTTAAGCTACATTATGAATAAGACTATTAAGTGGGCCCAACCCGTCTTACTCTCCATACAAAAGCTCGTACGTGATTATGGCGATGTAACCGATTTTTCTTTGAAACTTTTGAACTAATAGGTATCTCGTGCACTATATCTAGGTTTCTATCGAAACAAAATCTCAAAATTTTCAGAAATAAATTCAGTATAAGCCTCCAAAAATCAGTTTTTTGCAAAAAAATTACCTGAACTTTGGGCGTTCATAATGTACTCATAAATTGAGAAAGTAAATATTTTGTTATGATAGAAACCTTGCAAATATAATGGAGATTCTAAATTACAAAAAAATATTTCATAAACTTGTAAAGACTACTGAAAAACACGTATTTCCTAGAACAAGTTTTATGAAATTTCCGCACACTATTTTTCGTTCAAAGTTATCGCGTTCTCACTCAGTCGTTAGCGGTGGAGGTATGCGCTGCATGAAACAAAAAGCTTTTCAACCATGCTCGCGTTGACGATAGTCGAACCGGGAAGGGCCCTCTTAATAGTATAAAATAAGTAAAGTTTGTTTTGTCTTGCTCTATATAATACTTAACTTCAGAATAAAAACAGAGGTTAACTATTCCAAGCTTAATCGATTTTAATGCATATTGCATAGGGGTGCATGCGCGAGTTTCGCGAGATCACTCGTATGTAGTATATATTACGAGATATTACCTATGTATACCTTGACTTGGCAGGTTTAAAATAGTCTAAGCCTTGAAATTATTTTATACTTTCTAAATAACTTTCTTATATTTTTAAATTGTTTTTGACTGGATCGCCATGCCGCCATGGAAGGGCACTTCCGTGGACGTGATTTCGATGACTGCGGTTGCTGAAAAGCATCCAAAACGTCGGCACATATAATAAATCACGTTTTAATCCGGTATAAAGATAAAATAAATAAGTATTTAGATCATGGACCTAAAAAAAAGAGCGGACAGAACGTCGCGAAGAAATATTTGAAGCACCACAATGGCGGCGGCGAACTATGTGTGAGTGTCTAAATTATTGCCATATGGAAAAAAATTACCCATTTTTAAGGTGTGGTGACCTCGGAACTTGGATTTTATTATAAATAACTAAAAGGCAACGTAATACTCTAAAAATACTTATATAAATGAGCACTTTTAAAATAAATGATATATTTTTTGTTTAATCTTTATATTCATTATTGCGTTTGTATTATTTATAAATGAACTGCATTCAAGCTCAAGGTAACATGATAATATTTTTTTAACTTTTATTTATAATCAATAAAATTTGGTATACCTAAATAATATTTCATCTTCTTATTTAGATATTTGTCTTTTTTGACAATTGATGGTTTTTATATCAAGTGTGCCTTTTAATATTGATCTCCTAATAAATACAATTTGATCTAGGTACATATGTTATAGTTAAAGTTTAAAAAATATTCGATTAATCTATAAATATTTTTGGTAAATATTTTTAATGAAAAAATATCCTTATTTATAATATTATAATAAATTTACACGGTGCTAAGTACATTAAGATAAAAATAATTTAACTCCTACGTTTAAGGTAATTTGCAAATTTAAATTACTGACAACACTGTTTGGTTGCGTTTTGCTAAATTATATTGAAGTATAAACGAGAATTATGGTGAATAAATAACTTCCTTACTTATGAAAGGTGATTCCCTGACTTTCTTTAATGGAATTATTATGGTTTCTACAACTTTTCATCACGTAGAACGGCATCTTTTATTTTTCGTCATATAACATCACGCGCAGGCGGTTGGGAGCGTAATGGCGAGCGATCGGCTTCCTATGGTGTGAATGTGTGCGTGCCGGCGTGTTTGTATTTGCGAGCTGGCTTCCTAGGGGTGCTTCAGTTATTGTAACGAGAGGTGGTGTCCGCTCTTTTTTTTAGGTCCATGATTTAGATAAAATAACTGATACTGCAGTTATAGATACATAAAATATGTTTTGTCTGCGCCTTCGTAACTAAATAATTTAAAGCAATATTTTTAGAATGTTCAGACCTCAGATTAAGTACCTATAGATGTAACACTAAAATATTAAAGCGCGATAGCAAATTACAATGTGTATGTAAAAAAGAAGGACAAAACACAGATGTTTTGTCCCCGTCGGCGTGGCCACTTTTTCTTGTCAATTGTGACAAATTTTTTCGGCGCCATTTCATCATGTGCGATTTTTGGTGTTTGTAGTGATTTTAAGTAAATGTTGATTCTTTTTGAGACATATACTCTGTTAATTAAGGTTTCTTAAATGTGATAACAATAGTAGGTTGTTGTGTTAAAGGCTGCAAAAGCCAAAGTGAACGAAATATAAATGGAATAACAATTCATTCGTAAGTATATGATTATCTCTTTAATTTGGCAAAATATTACAATGTAATGGTTTATTATGTTTTTCTATAGTCGTGTTTAATTCTTTTTGGGTAACTTATGCTTATTTTTCAATATTTAAAATAATTTAAGAAAATATAACCTAAATGTTTGACAGATTCTGTGTTGCCAATTTACACTTTTTATTTTCCCAAATTTTCTTAGGTAACTAATTAAGTAAATTCAAAATAAAAAAAATAGATAAATAATAATTTCATAGATCTTAAGATTTAAATATCAAGTTAACAAAGATTTTTTACTTTCAGGTGGTTTTCAGTAACATTTAAAATATTACACTACTAGAACAGTCTGAATCTTCCAAAATAATATGTAATGAAACCAATATAAAACATGGGTGAAGAACAAATAAAAGCAGTATTAAATCAGAAAAGATCAAATCGACTCGAAGAATGACAAATATACAATGCGTGAATCTAAACGCATATTATTTAAATAATTTGTTTCTTAAAAATATCATATCAGAGCTGAAGTTAATAATGTAAATAAAATTCTAGAACATTGATTAACAATAAAACACAGAACCGGATAATTCTAGTTTTTTTTAAACATGTCTTAACAAAGAAATCACTTAGAAAGTTTGCATTATATAAGTCTATAGTTTGTGAGGAAGCAATTTGATTCATACTTACCTCATACTAAAAGACTGGAGGTAATATAGAAGTAGAGTACCGAAATAAATATGCACTATGATGAGTATCTATATAGGTGGGAATCTATATATATAAAAGAGATTCCCACCTATATAGATACTCATCACGATATCTCTGGAACCATAAGGCGTAGCAACTTGAAATATGGTAGGAATATTCCTTTCGCCGAGTAGAGGTCAGCTAAGAACGGATTTTACGAAATTCAACCCACAAGGGGGGTTGCGGGGGCAATTGCTAGTATTATATAAATAAATAAAACACACATCAACTTATCACGCACTTAATTTGTTATTACAAAGTGTTTTGGTGCAATGTTAATTTATTATTAAAAAAAATTCCGCAAATGGATTCATAATAATTATTTAAGCATTACACCAAATCACACGACAATTTTACCCAGATATGGGTAATTCTTTCTTATATGACAACACGGTCTACAACTATGTCTGTCTCATGTGCGGCCACGCCAATGTTCCAGGCTTGGTTCAGACAGTAAAATAAATCTGTAAAATAATTAGATTATATTATTTTCTCTATTCTGTTTGAAGGATATCATAACGGTCGACGATGGCATTCTCGAAGTGAACGACTAGTAAATAAAGTACAAAATAATATTATGTATGTATGTCATTCATAACACTTTTCTGGCAATGACTGTTGTCATTAATTGTCAATTGTCATTGATAGAGTAAGCGAAGCAGTTACATTTTTTTACCGCTTCTTGGCTTGGCAGCACTGAGCACCCACCTCACGCCATTTTAAAGCGCGAAGCACGTTCATTGGTCTTATGCCTCCTACGTTATTTCCGCTATAGGCATTTTGGTTGGCCAACCCGAACAAGTCATCAAATAACGCGGTGCGGCGCTGCCATCTTTGTCGTGTCGATTTGGCTTGGCGCCTTTCCTGTGTTGGTTTCTCTCAGTAGTGGTGAAGTGTGTTACACGTTACAAAATGGTGAGTTTTGCAAGATTTTGTGAAAAATAGTGTGTGTTGTGCAGTTTTTTTTACATGATTCATTAAACAAAAGTGTGTTTTATCTACTGGCAAAATTTCAACCTTGTACGATAAAAATTAATAGGGTTTTTCTCGGTTTTTAGGCTGGAGGTAAAGCTGGTAAAGATTCTGGTAAAGCCAAAGCGAAGGCGGTCTCTAGATCAGCGAGAGCTGGATTACAGGTATGTTGGATAGTGTTTTTAAATTATTTTAGGAATTTTCAAATGATTTCTTCTGGAGATTTTTATTTAATCAGGTACTTCATAAAATTAAATAGTACGTATGACCAATCCAGTATGGCGGCCAATAGCCGTCGAAACGTAAATCGATGACATCAAATTATTTTAGTTAATATTTTCAGTTTCCAGTTGGAAGAATTCACCGGCATTTAAAAAATAGAACAACAAGTCATGGACGCGTCGGAGCTACGGCAGCTGTGTACTCTGCTGCTATTCTCGAATATCTTACAGCCGAGGTAAGTGACGCTTTATCAATATGGCGGCTGAGCGTATTTTGATTATTATGCATAGAGGATTTCTTTTATACTCTAGAAAATTTCTGCATTTAAAAGACATACAATATATACTTCATTACTGTTATTATTTTGTATAACATAGGCATAAACAATGCAAGCCTTTGTTTATTTCGTTGACATTATTTTTGGCGGGAAATCTGGTTGTATTTATTTACAATTAACTAAGCTTTTTTTATTTAATATTGCCTGCTTGAAATATTAATTGTATAATTATTTTCTGTTTACCATTAATTATGTAAATGATTAACGATTGTATTTTTCTCTATTCCATTCTCTACTTTAATGTTACGAAGACTATCTACTGGTACTACGTATACTGGGTACTTGTGCAAAATCGCAACTTTCCGAGAGAGATTCTAAAGCTTGTAAATTTGATATAAATAAACACACAAGTCTTTAAAATTTTGGTATGTTGTGGGCAAAAGGTACATAACATGGCAGATTGATTCGAAAACAATGTATTTAATGACTTAAACATTGTCCAACAACTAAATAGTTCTAGTAACACTAGTTTAGAAGAGTAATAATTCAATATCCCAAAGGTATTGGAGTTGGCAGGCAATGCATCGAAGGATCTCAAGGTGAAGCGTATCACCCCCCGGCACTTGCAGCTGGCGATCAGAGGAGACGAAGAGCTGGACAGTCTCATCAAAGCCACCATTGCTGGAGGTGGTGTCATCCCTCACATTCACAAGTCTCTCATCGGCAAAAAAGGTGGACCTGGGGCACCTGTCTAATAAAGGTATGTAAATGGATTGTTTTATAGTCATCATCTGAATAACACATGTTGCTGAAATTAGATTTACCTCTTGTGAACATTTTAATACTTTTAGGTGGGATCTGTCTAGGATTCAAAATTCTTGCACAGCCTGCCTAGCATGACCATAATCAGATATCTCGCAGATGAGTGAAGACAAACTAAGATGTTAGATATCTCGACATCAACAATTTTGTCAGAAAAGATCTTGATCGACAAATATATCTATTATTCACATTAAAAGTAGAGTTTTATGTTTTATTGTCTTGTTAGATGCGAGAAAACGGTCAACAAAATTTTGTCACGGTTGTCAAGCTAGGCCAGGAGATTGGAAGTAGATTGTACACAACTAATGAACATTACAGATTCCACTGTAATTTTGATAATAAGATGTTTTTGTTGTACATTACAGAGTAAAGGAAGATATCCACATGCACTTTGCCCCAGGTACATTATCATCATCATTGTAAAATTGATCATGCAACGGTTAATTAGTTAAACATTAGTGATGTGGACAGTGGAGTGACATAGAACCACAGATAGAACTGTCTGGACTTACTTGTAGCTCTAAGCCATAGAATATTTAGCTTAAGGAATAAATATGATTGTATTAGTATTAAGGATCATTTCTCTGCTAACGTTGAGAAATTGTTTTATATCAGTAAGCCTTGTTCTATTTTGACCTACAATAGTGAGTCGCTGCGGGGCGCGTCTGTTGTCAGACCTGCGCCG
Source organism: Anthocharis cardamines (assembly GCA_905404175.1). Classification (NCBI taxonomy): domain Eukaryota; kingdom Metazoa; phylum Arthropoda; class Insecta; order Lepidoptera; family Pieridae; genus Anthocharis; species Anthocharis cardamines. The sequence goes on from FR989959.1 coordinate 12,505,552, forward strand.
CCGCTGCAGTGATTTCATTTTAATTCAATTACATTTTGTTTGTTAGCTCTAAGCTATTTTTATATAATTTGCCGCATTTTGTAATTTTTTTAAGTAACAAATTTATATAAGCAATGGTAAATAGTTTGTAATTGAAATTTGGTATGATTGAACTGTTACAAGTTGTAAGAAATGTATTTTAATCTTTAAAATATATGGAGATAAATATTATAGTTGTTATTTTCACTTATGTACTTTATTGACATGCTAATATAAAGCCTGGAACTACATAATGAGCCACAGAAGTTGCTCAACATTTTGACATTCATTCTTTAAAAAAAATTTGTTAGATATCGACAGACGAGCATAAGTCACTTGATGGTGGGATACCAATCATTTATTCATTTAGGTAACACAATGTACACTTATGAACGTCAATAAAAAATACATATTAAATGCTTCTTATACATTAACATACATACATACATACATTACATTTACTGCCAGTTCTCAAATCAAGGGCGTAGAACGGAATAGAACTGGCAGTTTATCTCCGCCACTCTTTAATCGCCAAGTTTTTCGTTTTACAAATTTTTTGTAAGGAGCTAACCATTACACCATGTTCCACATGACATCTTTAAGTGTAAGTATCTATAATAATTAAAAACATATATAAACGAAAAAATAAAAAACAAAGATTTGTCCTCTATCAGCAATAGGAGCACGCACTTACATTCTCGTGGGAACAACACGCAAATACATAGTCGAAATAACTGACATCACCGCATACACGAATTCAAGTCGACCTGTCACCACGAGTAGCACCCGTTCACGAGTATGACGCATGGCCAGCCATCGGCCCCCTCAGAACATTAGTCAATGATGCGCTATCGACTTAGGAACTTTTTACTTCGAGCATTCGGAAATCCATAAGCCGAACCGAAACGCGCAATATACACTTCACGGTTTTCCATCTATGAGCGGTGGTTCGTTACCCAGTCGGAGTTTCGATATTCCTTCCACCCCAAAGAGTATTGTTCCATCCGTTCAATGCCCGAAGTTACCAGACGTGGGGAAGATATGTTTACAAATTATAAACATGTCGTCCTGGTGAGATTCGAACCAACGACCCATCAATGTACACGGCAGGTGTTCTACCGAACAAACCCCTCCATATAAGAGCTTTCTCAAGTGTAAGATTATTAGGATGTTTTAATGTCAACATTATGCTTCTTTTATGCATGAAAGTAATATTTAATTTTTGTATTTATATTGTTAAGATATCCGCCTCTAGTTCGCCCCTGTAGTTTCTCATGAGAATAGAAGTAAAAAAGTGACCAATTTAAATAAAATACTGTATACCGGATTAAAACGCGATTTATTATTTAAATTATTTATCCCGACGTTTCGGATGCTTTTCAGCAACCGTGGTCGCGGGAGACTGAAAGATGACAGTTGTCTTATATTTGAAATGTCACAAAGTTGCCATATTTAATTCAATTAAATTAAAAAATAATCTATTAATTTAGGTAACACAATGTACATCTATGAATGTCATTAAAAAAAATAATACATATTAAATTACTAATATTAAATGCTTCTAATTTTACATTTACTACCAGTTCACAAATCAAGGGCGTAGAGCGGACGAGAAGAACTGGCAAGAAAACTTCTCGTCCGCTCTACGCCCTTGATTTGTGAACTGGTAGTAAATGTAAAATTAGAAGCATTTAATATTAGTAATTTAATATGTATTATTTTTTTAATGACATTCATAGATGTACATTGTGTTACCTAAATTAATAGATTATTTTTTAATTTAATTGAATTAAATATGGCAACTTTGTGACATTTCAAATATAAGACAACTGTCATCTTTCAGTCTCCCGCGACCACGGTTGCTGAAAAGCATCCGAAACGTCGGGATAAATAATTTAAATAATAAATCGCGTTTTAATCCGGTATACAGTATTTTATTTAAATGTGTGATACTCGCGTTAATAAAAGACAATATTAAGTGACCAATTTATTTTACATTTGGCCTAATACAGCGATACTCAACCTTTTTTTTAATGGGGGCAAAAACATTACAGTCATGGTGTCGCGGGCCGCAAGCAAAAAATGTTTAGCTATTAAAAAACACAATACAAAATTAATCATGCATTTACGTTAATGAAAAACTAAATTTCATATGATGCCTTATTTACCGTGGAGTCTTGTAATAATGTCACGGACAATACATTTTGTGGTTGTTGCAATGACTTATAAATCACAAGTTTTCACTTATTAGGGACGATCCATGAGGAAATGTTTCGTTGAACAATTTGTGTTTTGTAGTGGTGACTTGACGACATGACGACAAATATTGGATTTTTTACGCTTTCACGACATAACAAGTAGCTGCATTGTTTTTATTGGAGACAACAAAATATTCCGATTCCCACTCCTCTCGAAATCTATTTTCATCACTTATTTTTTTATACTTAGAAGACTCTTCTGACAGTATTTTTAACTAAGCAATTTTACACTACAATCTAGGTACAATTGTTGTTGGGCGAGATTAGTTGCGTCACAGAAACAAATTCAAAAAAAGTAACGACTCGCAAACAAGGCGAAACGCACTTACGTGGAAGTATGAAAGTAGAACTTCGCAAAGGTTATTTAGTACCAATTTTTTTACTCAGAGCGCACACATTAGGACGCGAAATTTAAAATGGTAACTTCAGGTGGGCCACTCAAAGGGCCGCGGGTCACATGCGGCCAGTTGATAATGGCAGGCTTGATACAACTTCAAGAGGGCTGTAGCCTGTAGTTATATAAGTTCTAGCAACGGCTTTGGACGGGTGCAATACTCGCTGATAATGTAGCTTTCTATTAATGAAAGAATTAGTCAAATCGGTCCAGTAGGTCTTGAGTTTATTCGTTACAAACAGGGGCGGATTTGTCTTTAAGCCGAGTAGGCCAGAGAATAGGGCGGCAAAATTTCGGGGGAGGCAGAACTCTGAACTTATACTTCAACGTTTAGAAACTCACAAATAACGGTATTAATAAGTAGGTATCCAACTAAACTGATTTATGTAACTTATCACATACCTACAGACATTCCTTATATTTTACTTTAATTCTCATATATCATTCAATTTCGTTCTTCAGTTGAGTAGGGCGGCCAGCGTTTCAAATCCGCCCCTGGTTACAAAAATACAAATCTCTCTTAATAATATTAGCGTAGATGAGATGTATAGTACCAACATCAACGTTGCCCCCGTATGAAGCCGTGGAGACCACGCCTTGGTAGCCATAGTATGGGAATTCCGCTTTCACGCTGGAGCGATGATCTGCAAAAAGTGGCGGAAAGGCAATGGATACTGAAAAGCTTTTAAGACAGAAGAGCATGGCGCACTTTTGGAAGAGGCCTACGTCCAGCAGTGGATAGTCTGTAGGCACAGGTAAAGGAAGATCACTGGGTAATACGGTAGCTAAACATATTATTAATACATTTCTTCTATTACGGTAAAGTCAGCTTTATTTTACTGTCTAAACATTAGATAAATATTGTTTTAAATTTATTATTTACGAAGGCGCAATTAAAACATTTATTTATGTATCCATAACTGCCACACCAGTTATTTCATAACAATCATTTAAATAAAATACTTTATACCGGATTACAACACGATTTATTATTTCAGAATGTAGAGATTTCAACGAATAAAAAGTCGACCGACTTTTTTTTTAAACTGTGATTTTGATGCGAGAATTTTCGATTCGATGTTAAGTGGAGATACCACATGTTCGCACATGGCGCTTCGCTTCCTCTTTTTTATTGCGAACCGCTAAGGACTGGAACTTTCTCCCTGCGTCTGTCTTTCCTGAGCAGTACAACATGGCTCTTTTTAAGTCTCGAGTTAATAGGCATCTCCTAGGTAAGCGTGTCTTAACATCATAGCCCGCATCAGCACTTTCCATCAGGTGTGATGGCGGGCAAACGCTTACCTATTCTTAACTAAAAAAAAAAGGTGAAAAAATTAATATTTCAAAAAAATATTACAGTGTATTTGGGACATAATAAGGTAAGTTTTCACCAAATTTCGTGAATATCTTTTTTTTTGACAAAGATTAAAAAAAAAACAAAAAACTTGATTATTGCCATTTTTCATATAAATTTTGAGGTTATGTGAAAAAAGTGTAAATACAGAAGTTGTAGACCTACAACTTTGCCATTCGACTTTTTTCCATAGGGTTTGTATTTCATTGTTATTATATTCTCTTCCTTTTCCAATGGGTTTCATGCTTCTATTATTTATTTTTTCACTTTTTACTATTTTTAAAGTCTTCGGCACTGGTCTATAAATTCTGTGTCGCTATAATCACATTCAGCGCCTACTTAAATAATTAATTAGTTCCCTTTCATTTTTTCTTGTTGAAAGAATTTCATTAACTTATATATAACAAGTTTCGTTCGCCACTGTGTAGAACCATTATAGCAACACAAATATGTCCGTATGTATGTTCGTAGTAAATAACAAACCAACAGAAATAAAAACTCAACAAAAACAAGAATCACAAAATTGAAACATGGTAGGGTTGGTTGCTATCCACGTATTATGTTTAACAGCTTCGTTCTTCAGCGATTTAGTGTTAACATATTGTAGTCGTGCCTCCACGCTACAGCCTTGCACGGATTTTTTAGATTATTTCAATTAAAAGTATTATTTTGACTAATATGTCAATGGTACAGTAGATCCATTGACATTTTTCCGGTTAGCCCCTACTTTATGGGCCGCTGGTGGGGGACAGCTTGCCTCTGTCAGCTGGCGCGCGATTTTGCTTCACTTTGTGTTTCCGTGCTCAAGCCTTCGCACGCCTACCTAAGCACCTACAAAATAACTTGGATATTATGGGAAACAACTGAAGAAGAAATTCGAAGAAAATTTAAGGACATTGGATGGATTGGATGGATAAAAAGTTTTATAAAAACTCTGAAACAAAGGGCGAAAACAATACCATAACTGGTATGTTTATGTATTTTTCCTATTTACTAGGAAATTTATCATGTGACGCATGTAGCCATATACGAGCTATAATACTTGTCACAAAAAATTATTGACATATGTAGACATGTACGATCTACAACCGTCACAATTTTTGGCTAAAACAGACATGTACGATCTGTGAATACAGCCACATCATTTATACACTGCTAAGTGTTACATTATTATTATGGTTGCACACCAGCTACCTAAACAATATTAAATTTTAATGTCGATCAACTCCGATTGCCTCCATTCAACAAGACCGGAACCGGAAGTGGAAATATTAGATGAAGGAGTTTTGTCGACGTCAAAAACGCTTGTACCGCTTGCTTTACCAAGCGCATCATCGTGGGTTGTAAGCAATAGCTTCCACGATAATGGCCACCGAGAACAGACGAAGTCGCCAATACCAAGCTCGACTTAACTGGACTTAAGGTCCTATGTGCCCTAAACGGGGCAGAGGGCACCCAGAGTGTTCCGCCAGCCCGCTCGGTCTTGAGCTACCCTCTTCACTTAGCTCCAAGTCTTCCGAATGGCCTTCGCCTCTGCAATGACAGTCGGTCGCCAAGTAAGTTAAGGACGACCATGCTTTCGTTTTCGTCTCGTGCAATCAAGCCACAATTAAACACCAGTATGGCTATAAACGAAGGGAAGGAGCCTGTCGAGGTACAACTGGAAATAATATTGTGATTTTACTCGAGAATGCGCCTAAACTGGAATCTCTCTGAATCCTTGGTTCGTCTTTTCATAAAGATATTGCAGGCCAATGGAAGGAAATCCTTTTAAAAGGATGGAACATAGACTTAAAATTTTATATGTAGATTCACGGGTATTTATACCCGCGCAATTGTCGACCTCCTTATGTCGCTAAAAATAAATCCAGAGGCTAATACTGCAATAACAGAAAACATCTCTAAATGACTCTTCCTTTTGTTTCAAATACAGACAAAACAATCGTTTCATTGGGAAATGATCTATGCGCCATCGGTGACATACTTAATTTTATTGTGACGAATGAAACGTCAAAAGTATTAAAACTATTAAGCGACACTTGTCGATCAGTCTGCGATCTTCACTATAGTAAGCAGAGGGAAATAATAACCGCGAGCATTAAATCGAATCTACCAGAATGTTACTGGTTGATTCTAGAAGAGACAAGTATATTTTAAAAACTTGTAAAAAGTCAAAATCACAAAAATCAATACAGCCTTCCGCTGATGAACTTAAACCAAAACTATGTATATTTTGTACAGAGACAAATTCAATAAGGTAATTTAAACTCCTAGTGCGTCCATCGCAAGATAGACATCAAACCAACAACCATAGTTGTACAAAATCGAGGACAGAATCGGTTTCCGCCAGCAACGAGCAGAAATGCCTACTTTTTTATACCTTTATTTATTGTCTACGTTTAAATACTTTTTTAAGGGATGCCGAAGATCCCATTATATTAAAATGGATCAAAGGATATGAAATACCATTGATAAGGAGACCACAATAATATTCGGTACCTGTCAATTATAGGCACTCTAAAAGTGAAGAAATTTACTCTAAGTGTAAAGCTAGTAGTAGAATATATCTACATACATGGAGATGTCAACATGTTAATAATGAATACTTGTCAAAGATCTTAGAATAATTATGCTTATTCTAATTGAAAGATACTTTTTGAGCCTAACCCAAAAGGGTTTTTATTGAATTTAAAAAACTAAAATACATTTATAGGTCCCATTTTAAAAATGGAAGACTATCTGACTGCATCGAGACTTATACAGACATAAATGGCAAATATTAATTTAAAAGAGGCTTATTGACCCCAATTCATGAATCACATAAAAATATTTTCGATTCAAGTTTAATAGAAACTTAAAAGAATTTAATTGTTTACCATTCGGTTCTCAGCACCATTTATTTTAACTTAAATTCGAAAACCAGTGCTTACGAGTATTTACGATTTAATGAAATGACTTCAGTATTTACTGAAGTGAGTTATTCAATTTAAATGATATGATTTTTCTGTATAAGTACAACATAGTTTACACTCAAAACTGTAAAGGAAAATTACCACAGTTGCTCCTAAAAATCTTGGATTCATAATTAATTATAGTAAAAGCTGTGCTACCCCAAACTGGCAGTGTAAATTTTCAGATTTTATTTTTGATTAAAATAATACATATGATATAATTATTAAAAATCCAATAATTAAGTGACAAAAAACTAAAATAAAACAAAAAATACAATCATTTTCTACACAAAGAAAATGAAAACTTTGGGAATTTGCAAGTTTTCTTGGCCTTTTAGTTTTAGCTTGCCCAGCTATTCAATATTCTTGGCTGAATCAAAAATCCTAAGTATGACAATTACCTATACTCTCAGTGAGAATATATTCCGGTGGCTACATCATATTAGTATGATCCTTAAGTATTCAAGATTCTGGAAGGAGAATTCAATTCTATTGAATATTAAGGAAATAGAAGATTATAATTTTTGCACTTAAATGTTTTGTAAGAGAATCGACACATACATAATAATATATATATATTGTATATGTATAGATAGATAATGCAAGCTATTGCTACCTAAATGAGAGTTGTGTATTCTTACCATCTTAATGAAATTTTTAGACATAAATATACAAATTTTTAGACATAAATCGTGTGAAAATCACCATCATCGTAATATTTGCCAAGAGGCATATAAGAATATTAATACAAAGGATAACATGGAACCCAAGTCAATGCTGAGGTTCAATAGATCATAAGTTATTTTTTACCTAGTAGGTATTTAAATTTAGAAAGGTCATATTGCTAAATAGGAAATATTGTTGGAGCATAAAAAAAAAAAAAAAAAAAAATTAAATTTACGTGAGTTACTTAAGAATGTTATACGTTCTAATACATTTTCAGGATTTTGAAATTGACACCCATTTAGATCTCAATTATTTTGTCGATGACGTTGATAACCTTATGGAACTTGGCTCTCGTTTTCACATTTACCTTTTTAATGGGATATATTTATTCTTTGTACATACATTTATTATTATTATTTAAAAGGAATCTACTTATATTAGACCGCTAAGTCAGTGACACAAACTTCTCCTTGTACCTACTTCACAAGTGAAAGTTTGTATCATTATCGGTTTTATAAATTTTATAAAGTTATCAAAACCATAACAGTAAGTCAACTTTATAAGTTTTATAAATATTCAAGGATATAACAACCTTTCATCCCACTGTGAAGAAAATAAATAATTGCTCTTATAATTTTGAAAGACGCTAACTACCTAATAACATCGATTGATTGGATATATTTAAAATCCAGAAATTCAGTTTTCTGATTTGAGTTCCTTTGTATACACACAATTAATTAGCTTGTGGCCAAATTTGGACTTCTAGGTCATCTGGAAGTGGATAAGATTTTTATACTATATCTCAGTCAGAAAAAATACGAGTTTTGGGCGTTAAAATCTATTTATAATAGATTAACCGGCTATCCGTTTGAGGTATGTTTATGATATTTAGGTTACTAGTTTTTATAGGATATAGGATCTCAATATGTTAGTTTATGTTAAATAGATTTTGAGCAATTGATGATGTCAAAAGTGGTTTCTAATGATTTTTGTAATAATACACACGGTGCTGTTCGCCAGTTCTTTTTTCTCGAACTTGGCTTTACACGCTGCCGCGTCTCGGGATGCAATCGCCTCGCGTTATTATAACCCATTATTACTGATTTGATAAAAACCTCAAAAATCCAATGGGACTTAACCTGTTCCGCATTGACCTTAATATGATTCTAGATTTGAAATATGTGCTGCCAGGCACTTACAAGCATAAATAAATAAAACTTACGTTCTACATACCAATGCAGATAATTTATTGATTAGTCAACTTTAAAGTTTCCTCACAAATAAATAGCATTAGATTAAAGATTACTCTTAGCCATAGCGATATCATCGCACATAAACCTGTTCATGCAGTACCATCCCGCAATAAGGCTAACAGACTTGAAATCAGTATTGATATCATAAGAAAAAGCCTGCTGGTTCGTCAGTCTTGTTTAACATTTGTAAAATTTTACAGTAAATATATGTACCACAGAAATCTCTCTTCTGATTGTACTTCGTGATTATTAAAACAGATATGCAGTAGATTTTAAATACTTAACTACAGATTTAAGTTTCAAAATAGCAAACTAAAAGTATTTTATTACACATCTACTCTGAACATCCTACAATATGTTAACACTAAATCGCTGAAGAACGAAGCTGTTAAACATAATTGAAAATCAAACGAACTTGCAAAGTGAAGTTCGATTGAAATTATGTGAACAGCTTCGTTCGAAGCGATTTATATAAACCCTCCCTTTGACATAATCACGTACGCGTCGTCAAAAAATAAAATATAAATGTGTTTATACATGTTATGTAAAATTAACCCAACCCTATGTAATAAAATACAAATAAGGCTGTAAACAAGGTGAAGCAAAATCGCGCGCCAGCTGACAGAGGCAAGCTGTCCCCCACCAGCGGCCCATAAAGTAGGGGCTAACCGGAAAAATGTCAATGGATCTACTGTACCATTGACATATTAGTCAAAATAATACTTTTAATTGAAATAATCTAAAAAATCCGTGCAAGGCTGTAGCGTGGAGGCACGACTACAATATGTTAACACTAAATCGCTTCGAACGAAGCTGTTCACATAATTTCAATCGAACTTCACTTTGCAAGTTCGTTTGATTTTCAATCAACCGGGCGACGCTTGAGGAGCGGTATGAGGATTGAGGAAGCACTAAGCAGGGCGGAAAGTAACGGCAATTGTGAAATGAACGATTACTACAGACTACAAGGCACTGATTTCTGTGGTAGGTGGCAACACTGTTAACTCCATTTTGTTTTTGATTTCGTCGAATGTCGTGTCAGTTTTACAGGGGTTGAGGGGTCTAATCATAGAAGACTTTAATTCAGAATACGATTCTAGTACAAGTAAACAAGTGGAAATTCATTAAAAGAAGAAGAAGCAAGTGGAAATTCATGATTAATAAGCTTTACATCGTATTCAGTATATAATTAATTAGTCTCATTTCTTTGTGCACCGATCAGCGTGTCAGATTGAATTCGTCACTGAATTGAAGATATTGTGAGACGGTTTTGCTTCATTATTAATTTAAAGCAACGCTAATGAGTTCACGGCACAGAAGTCGTTCGAGATCTCGCGATAGAGACAGGCATAAGGAAAGAGACAAGGAACGTGATCGTGATCGGGACCGAGACAGGGAGAAGGAAAGGGACCGCGACCGTGACAGGGATCGCGACCGAAACCGTGATCGTGACCGTGACAGGGATCGTGATCGTGATCGCGACCGCCACCGCGACCGACATCGATCAAAGAGGTTTGTATTGTTTACATATCTTTATTTATCTTATATATTTCTGTGCTTAAAGCAGAGGGCTGTGTTGCAGGAGGAGTAGTAAGGAACGTGAAAGGAGTCGGGAGCGGCACAGAGAAAAAAAACGAAGCAGAAGTCGTTCTCGTAGCCGTGGCAGGAAATCCAAAGATAGGTCAGTTTATAAAATCTGATCATTAATCTAGAGCAGAGCTGTCCAGGCTAGATGGGATCTATGGCCAATAAAAACGACTAAATAGATTGGGGGGCCGCGTTAATAATATACAATTTATAAAAAAATAATTTATCTAAATTTTGTTATTCAAACAATACAAAAACAAAACTGATTTTGCCTGCAGACTGTAGACCGCATGCGGCCTATGATTTGGACAGCTCTGATCTAGAGCAATGTTTAGAAAGTCCGCGCCCTACAATCTGTGTAAGTCCTGTTATCAGATTTGAGACTATATATATATATATATATATATATATATATATATATATGTTTTTCAGAGATGGCACCATTGCCCTGCTAGACCAGATGGTGGGCACAACAACCAAAGCGACAGCTCGTCAGGTCACTTCAAATGGCAACATAAACCCTGCCACACAGGCTGCCATACTGGCTGCTGCTGCTGTTGCTCAGGTAATTGAAATTATAGTGTAAAACTTTAAATTAAAATGAATATGTAGGTCATATGCCATGCCATCTTTGTGGCATGATTTTGAAAAAGGCTTGCTCTAACACTGAAGCTTATAGTCAAGAAGCGCATAATGAATATTTTTAACTTCATGCCTTTTTCAGTATATTCAATAGAAGTACAGGTAAAATACTTCTTACAATTTATTTATTACAAATGATATTGTTGTGAAGTAATTTGTATGTGATGAATGCTTTGTGAGCTCTAGTCGCTGTCAGTGTAATGTCATCATTGTGTGCATGTTCTTGATCATAGAGTTACATAAACTGTGTAGTAAGATGTTAGGCCCCTATCCCACTGGCGTTATGCGAGCGTCTCCAACGTCTGCACAGCGTCGATAATGTCAGCTGTCAATAAACGCAACGTTGACGTCAAGCGACGTTTTCGCTGCGCAAACATTGAAGAAACGCTAACGCTCGCATAACACCAGTGGGATAGTTGCCTTATTGTTTGTAGTAGTTACTTAATTTCAATGTGTAGCAAGCGAGGTTTAGCCGTTTTTGCTTTATTAATTTGGTGTCGCCCGCTTGCAACACATTCTCTCGTTAGAGTGTCGTACTAAACGTAGCGGTCGGCGGCCCGTGTCGTGTAACAGACGTTTGTGGCGCAGCGGCGCATGGCGGCGCCCGTGCAGCCGGCGGCGGCGGCGGCGGCCGCGCTGTCCGCCGCCACGGCCATCCCGCCGCCCAGCTCCGTGCAGCACAAGCTGGACCTGATGCAGGCGCGCACCGAGTCGCGCTACCGGGACAAGGCGCCGCTCGACCACCATCCCGACGATGACACCGACGACGGACTTGGTAACTTTATTTTTTACTACATTTAGCCTAATATTATATAATATAATCGGTTTTAATTACTTTATTGAAGGCGCTACAGTTATTAGAAAAATACTCTGCTTTTTTTAAATTTCATTTCAATCGTCATAAGGCTCTTGTCTCATCGCTGGCGAGGAAGCGACTAACTATCGGCTATTTTCTCGCTCAAGAAACTTACAGTATATATTATACATGCTTTGCATTGCGTGAGGAACTACACTCTCTTCTAGTTGTTCACCAATTCGTTTCTAGCTCTACTCGCCTTTCCTTCATCGTCGGCGGCGAGACAAGTGCCTAATATTTGTGGTTGTATAGAGGGTGGAAAAAAATTAAATTGAGAAATTTTATCTTTAACATTGACTGTTTTACCTAGCTCGATTTCCGGGTGAGGCAAATCTTTGAATACAGTGTTGTTTCTTTTTAAAATTTCAAGTAAAATAATATTTTTTTTAGGATTTAAATTTCCCTTCAATGCACATTGATTTTTTCACCCTGTTTATAATATACAGAATATAGATAACCCTGTGTAATATATAAACTGACACAACACATTATGATGCAAGGTTTGTTTTATTTTTGGGACGAATTAGATGAAGAAGAAGTGTATGTGTCAGGTCCGGAGGGCGAGACGGCGGCGGAGCGGCGCGCGCGGCGGCGGCGCACGCGCTGGACCGGCTCCGAGCACGACAAGACCTTCATCCCGGGCCTGCCCACCGTGCTGCCCTCCACGCTCACCAAGGAGCAGGAGGAGCAGTATCTACGTGAGTGCCCCTTGCTGTGTCAAACGATTGTTAATTAGTTCATTTGTAATATTAAATAATAATATGATAATAATAACTATCATTTTTTAACAAAATCCAAAACAAAGCAAATGAAATGTTTTAATGTTGAGTGTGTTCAGATGATTTATTGAATACTATATGAATTATACAAATTGTGAATGTTAACATTTTATTTTCAGCAAATCTAATTACAATAATATACCCTTACCTTAATGATAGCTTCAAATTTCCTCTTTTTCAAATACAGCTAAATGTGGTGGAAGATGTTTCATTTGATTGTCTTATATATACATTTTACTTCTTATTTTACCTAATATTTGCATAATAAGTGTCGTAAACAGTCGAGTTGCTCCCAGAATAATATGTCGTGTGTATAATACATGAATGAAGTCGGTCAGAGGAAGGGTGGGAAGGGAGAGGTAGGGCGGTAGGCGGTGAGAGGATGGTATTTTAATGTGGTGCGTGTGGCCGCGCGTGGCTAACCCCTTGCCTTGCAGTGCAGCTGCAGATCGAGGAGGTGTCCCGCAAGCTGCGCTCCGGCGACCTGGGCATCCCGCACAACGTGGAGGAGAGGTACGCGCCGCCCCGGGCGCCCGCCCGCCCCGGGCACCCGCCCCCAGCCGCACTGAGTATCACTTATATACACTTACACACACCCCCCGCAGCCACTAGGCGAGCCTCCGGTCACTTAGAACCGCCCGTACTAATCGATCTTTTGATATTTGCAGGTTGCGAACTCTCCGCAATTTTGATAATTCAATTAAACTTTTAACATTTTTCAGGTTAATAATAACCAAATTAATTTTCAGCGCTAATCGTCATTGATATTTCAGGATTTAATTGAATTATTTTTTCTCAGGGCGTTAGGTTATGAGCTAGACTAGACTAAACCGTGGCGTCGCCCGCGCCCGCACGCCCGTATCGGGGCAGCTCAACCGATATACTATGACAATATGTGATTCGTTGTCGTTTTATATGATTATTTTATTCTCACACAGTCATCATGTATATTGGTTTTTCTATTTCTTACATTTCACTTTTAAAACATCAATATCTCATTATCGCACTGTGCGTGCATCGTAACTATCGCACTGTGAAATATAGCTCCCTAATAATCTTCCGTTCATGACTTAGTTTTCATAATCGTCGCTGAAACAGCACCGCCCGCCCCGCCCCGCCCCGCCGCGCCCCGCGCTCGCCCCCGCGGGCGGGCGGGCGTCGCGGGGCGGGGCGGGGCGGGAGTCCCCGCTCGCTGTGGGCCAGCGGGTCAGTGTTGTGAGCGCGGCCGCGTGCGCAGGTCGCCCTCGCCGGAGCCGATCTACTCGACGGACGGCAAGCGGCTGAACACGCGCGAGTACCGCACGCGCCGCAAGCTGGAGGAGGAGCGGCACCGGCTGGTCACGCGCATGCACCAGATCAACCCGGACTTCAAGCCGCCGCCCGACTACAAGTGAGCGCTGCACCCTATCGCATACGTCGACGGGGATCGAACTCGCGACCCACCCGTCACAACGCAAATGTTGGGCCCGTCGGGTAGCAAAGTACCCGGTCTAGATACGAGTGTGTTGCAGGCCGCCCATCATCCGCGTGCACGACAAGGTGATGATCCCGCAGGAGGAGCACCCCGACATCAACTTCGTGGGGCTGCTCATCGGCCCGCGCGGGAACACGCTGAAAGGTACTCCTCGTTCCCTGAATGGCGCACGATTCAGTGGGAATCTGTGTTAAGTCATAACGCTACATTTTTGACCGTAATTGCCTTCTGCTAATTTCTGAAACAGTGCGGTAGCGCGGAGTTCGTCTTACATAAAAACAGAATCGATTCTCTTATTCAGTATTATAATTAACGGACTACTTTATTAATTGTGCATGGATCTTTTTTTTATTTATATCTTTTCTTTCATTTTTCCATGCTACATATATGTTTATAGTTCTATTAAGAATGGTAATTCGATTTAAAATTAACGTTTTTCAACTTATATTATTCAGACATTTTGTTAAATGTTTTTTCATCGTGTGGTAGTCGCCTTAACTAAAGACTTATGTTTCTTTAAACGACAGCGATGGAGAAAGAGACGGGCGCCAAGATAATAATCCGCGGCAAGGGCTCCGTGAAGGAGGGCAAGGTCGGCCGCAAGGACGGCCAGCCGCTGCCCGGCGAGGACGAGCCGCTGCACGCCTACATCACCGCCACCAGCGCGGACTGCGTCAAGAAGGCCGTCGAGAAGGTGCGCCCCGCTCGTCCCGCTCGCCGCGCCCGCCCCGCCCGCCCCGCTCCCGCTGACCGCACCTGCCCGTGTTGCAGATCAAGGAGGTGATCCGGCAGGGCGTGGAGGTGCCCGAGGGGCAGAACGACCTGCGGCGCATGCAGCTGCGCGAGCTGGCCCAGCTGAACGGCACGCTGCGCGAGACGGACGGGCCGCGCTGCGCCAACTGCTCCGCGCTCGACCACAAGACGTGGCTGTGCCCCGACAAGCCCAACGTGACCAACAGCATCGTGTGCTCGTCGTGCGGCGGCGCGGGCCACATCGCGCGCGACTGCCGCGCCAAGCGCCCCGGCCAGGGCCTCGCGCCGCCCAACAAGGCCAAGATCGACGAGGAGTACCTGTCGCTCATGGCGGAGCTGGGCGAGGCGGGCCCCGCGCCGCCGCACTCCGCCGCGCGCCGCGCCGCGCCCTCCGTGTTCGGCGGGCCGCAGCCCCCGCGCGCCATCATGCCGCCGCCGCCGGGTGAGACGCAGTGTTGTTGCTAATATTTATCGCTGAGGGCATCGACCTAGTATTAAATGGAGTCCGCGCTAAACTGTGTTCTAACTGATAGAAAAACAATTCGGCAAATATGTAAAAGTCGTCTGTCAGTCAACGCGTCAAAATGACAGAATGAGCTGAGAAAACTTAAAAACTACTCAAGTAAATTGAGAAAAGACGATGGCTTAAATAATTTTGTATGTGTCCCGAAGTCCATTCAAAACTATGTCAATTTTTGTATTTCACATTTATTTATATTTCTCAATTCTAATTATTGAAATGTTCAATTATATGTTTGCAAATATCTATCCATCCGTGGTCGTGGCATGTCACAAATGTAGTAGGTCTCACCGCCACCAGTAACCGTAACGCCGCCGTGTCCGCAGGCCTGTTCCCGCCGCACGCCCCGCTCGCGCCGCACCCGCCGCACCCGCCGCACCCGCCGCCGCACCACGCGCCCTGGCTAGGTAACACAGAAACCCTTTCTCTTAGTGAAACATATACTGTTAAAATTTTATATTCTATAGAAAAAATAATTTGAAATCTCATTGACGCGTCGAGTAGTACCTATCTTGCGTTCCAGTGTATTGGGGGTTCGAATCCCGCCGGGATTACATGTTTTCCTTAGATCTGTGATCCCTTAAAGCTCTAAGGGAGGAGGGCCCTCCAGAACACTAGTCAGTAAATCGCCTGTGACCGCACTCCCCGCTGCTTGCAGGCGCGGGCAGCCAGCCGCCGCCGCCGGGCAGCGCGCCGCCGCCGCCCGCCTTCCCGCCGCCGCCGCCGCCGCACCTCCACCAGGTACGGTTGTGCCCATCGCATCGCTCGCCGCCGCACATACGTAGAGAATGATAAACTGTGCTTTTTTATTTTTCAATATTACAACTTCCGAGGCGGGATATTAGAACAATGACTACGTGTATATTCATTGTTATAATATTTTATTTTTTCATTGTTATAATCAAAAAACATTAAAGACTAGCTTCTGCCCGCGACTTTGTCTGCGTAGAATTAGTACAACGGGTAGCTTATTTTTTAACCGAGCTGTTTTTTCATCAATGGCGCTACATTCGAGTCAATCTTATCGTGATATTTTTTAAACTATTCGTCCGAATTACTTATGGTAAAAGACAAAGTTCATCTACATTAAATACTGAAAGCGACGAATTTATTAATTTTAATAAGAATTAGCTAAATACTCTCAAATATGCATTGTAAAAAAAGTATTCAATTTAAATCTATTTATGACTTATAATTTCGGATATATTGGCTTCCACATAAAAGGTAGATATATGCTATCGCGGACTTTTGTTTAGAACTATTTAAGATAAACAATGCCATGATACATTATCTTTGTGTAACTCCAACAGTTTAGGCAGCGCACGCCAAGATAGCCCTCAGAAGGCAGGAATTTTTCCGAGTTACTTGATTATTATCGTAATATTATGGCCAATATACAAAAAATCTATATAAATTGTAGCCTATGTGTTATTCTGATATATAAGCTATATTATTGTAAAGTTTCATCAATATCCGTTCGGTAGTTTTTGCGTGAAAGAGTAACAAACATCCATCCATCCATCCATCCTCACAAACTTTCGCATTTATAATATTAGTAGGATAGGATTAGTAGGATTAGTAGGATAGGAAGGAAGTAGGATGTGTTAAATAATTTTCTACAACGCTTCTAACGTGTGACTTTATTCGCAGGGCGACGTGTCGGGCGCGGGCGGGGGTGCGGGCGCGGGGGCGGGCGCGCTGCCGCCGCCGCCGCCCGGTGAGTTGCGTGCGCCTCTGAACAACACGACGATCAGAATACTAATTATACAGAAGCCTATTTCTGATTAACATAAGCTATTTTTTATTTTCATAAAAAAATATATACATTATATATAGAAAACATTACGCTGTTCGGCGGTTTTACCGCGGGCGGTCACAAGGTCGAGATAACAATACAAGGTTCTAAAATTCATTAAAATCGGACGCGTATGTGACGTCATCGGAAACCAACTGAGTATATTTTTTGAGATGTTGTTCACTCGCCGGGCAAGTCTCCGAAATAATTGAACAGTTATTGGCAGAAATAAGAATTAAATGAAATATGGTACACGAAGATATCGCGGGTATTTATACAAATATTATAATATAAAGAGGAAATTTGTTTTTTTGTATGTTTGTAACGAATGAACTCAAGAACTACTGAACCGATTTTAAAAATTCTTTCACCAATAGAAAGCTACATTATCAGCGAGTAACATATGCTTTGGATTTTTTTGTGTGTATGGTACATCTACATTGCACCCGCGCGAAGCCGGGCGTGTTACTATATGTAATAATTAAAATGTGTATGTACAGGCATGATGGCGGGCCCGGCGTGGCGCGGCGGGTTCCCCCCGCCCTGGGCCGCGCCGCCGCCGCCGTTCCTCGCGCCGCCGCCGCCGCCGCCCCCCATCTCCTCCTCCTAGCGGCCCGCTGCCCCCCCCCAGCGAGGCCGGCGCCGAGCACTCTGGTTGGGCTTTCGAGGAGGATAGACCCGCGCTCTCACAAACGACTGACAACAATAATGTATATTGTGACTATAAGGCCTAGAAGTGGCCGAAGTATGCTGTTTAATGAAATAAAATTCTCAAAACATTATAAGTTGACTTTGTTCGTCGATCGTCCGAGCGGGTACCCCGTGTACTGTCACTGTACATTACGGTGAACCAATATAATATTGTGAAACAGGGTTAATGGTTTTATTTTTCCAGCCACGCTTTTTTGGTGTGGGACGGTGTCGCTTGCATAGAATATGTTCATGTTCAATATATAAAGCCAAATGTCCTGCGGCACGTGTCGCTAGCGACGTTGCCGGACTTCGCTTGACATGTCTGGCAATACCGCGCGACACATGTCGCTAGCGACGTCGAGTGAAGTGGTGTGACATTGCCAGACTGCTCGACATGACAGACGTCTTGTGAAACACAATTTTGTCATGTCGCCAGATATGTCAGGCGAAGTATCGTGAAGTCGTCCAACTTCGCCCGACGTCACGGACATAAGAGGCGCGATGTCGCCAGATATGTCAGCGAATGAGTCAATATATATTTTTTCTATACAATCCAGTTATCCGAACATTCCAATTATCCGGCAACCATTGGTTTTTAATAGTGCCGGATTAGTAGGACTAATTATATTTTTGCCTTGTACCTGAGGGTTAAGATGGTGTTTATTAAATTTTGTCACTTACTGTACCTATTGTACTGGAAAGGGAATGGTTACTGAGAAAAATAAATAGTTGTCATAATAATATCGTTTAATACATTCGCTCCAAATACAAAATAACTATAAATATGGGAGTGCACGACCGTACATCGTACTCGCCACTCGATAAACAAACTTAAACGAAATGCATTCAATATCTACACTTACTTACGCTATGAGATATTACTTCGTCAAATTAACTTCGAGTGCTCTTTACAAAATATCAAAATAAATTAAATATAACTTGAAGGCATTCGAATACGAATCCATCACAAAAATAAATAAGTAACTTAAGCTAAGTCGGCAGCGCGCGGTCCGCTCGGTACCGCTGTACCGGCGGTGCGTGCGGTCCGCTCGGTACCGCTGTACCACACAGCACCGCGCGCTGCGAGCCGGTCGCGCGTCTCGAGAATAGATTTAACATAGCTCGCCTCCGTCTGCGCCTCGAACTCGCGTTTCTCTGTTCGATATTCGATAAAACAACATATAAGTTCCGACAACGCGCTACATGATTTAAATCTATTCCTCGACGCGAGGGGGGGCCGCTCGAGCTCGGACATTCGTGTTAATTCATTAATTCCTATGTTAACTTTTATATTTCTGTATCAAATCTAGATCATCTTTACATATAAATACATACTCTAAGCGAGGGGAAGGCAGTGTCGTTCTTGGGTATCTGCGGCGCGGGAAGTCGGTGTCGCCTCAAATATTTTGTTTCATAATATATACAAGTTTCACAAATCAGGCTTTCTCTATGTTGAAATTCAAATATTGTTAATGCAAAATAAACAGAAAATTTAATTAAAGAACAATTCCCGACGCCTGCGGGTGGGGGGGGGGGGGGGGGGGGTCTTCATCGCGCTTCCTTGGCCGTGAGCTTCTCGATGAGTTCCTGCAGCGGCGCCAGCTCGCGTCGCTCGATCAGATTGAACTCCTGCAAACAGACGGCTCCACATCATCGATAAGGTCGGGGCACATTGACGACACTGGCTTTCTCGAATTAGCCGTTATTCACCAGTCTGTATTTAGCTGTATACGATCGGCTCATGTAACTAACAAAGCATAGAGAGATCTTTGAATGTAGTAGCTAACGGTAATATGGTAACAAAAGATAAGCAATTCGACTGTACATAACACATCACTCAATAAGTCTCCGGTCTAACTAAGAAAATAATTTTTTTTTTTGGAAATTGTACTTTATTCATCGACATACTCTCCTTCAAGAGTGATAAATGCATTCCAATGCTTCTTTAACTTTTCGATGGCCTTTATATAAAACGATTTGTCTTTGCTCTCAAAATAAGCCTCAGTTTCGGCAATCACCTCTTCATTTGAGCTAAATTTATTTCCCTGGAGCATAATTTTCATGTCTACAAAAATCTGGAGGTTACTGTGGGTGGGGAAAAAAAATAAAAAGCCTAATTCATCAAAATTAACCATCGTTTTCATCGACTTGAAAAACGGGGCACTGTCCTGGTGAAACAGAGCTTTTTTCTTTTGCATGTGGGCCCGTTTTTTCTTGATTTTTGAACTCAGTCAATCTAATAATGCCTTGTAATATTCACTATTAATAGTTTTGTCTTTCTCAAGATAGTCGATGAACAATATTTCATGTGCATCCAAAAATACGGATGCCATAAACTTGCCAGCTGACTTTTGGGTTTTTGGTCGCTTTGGACGATTCTGTCCACTTAGCCGGCGATCTTTTTGATTCAGATGTGTAGTGATGGATGGATGGATGATCCATTGTCACATTCTGATACAAGAAATCCTTTTTATTTTACTTGAACAACTCCAAACAGCGCTCTGAATCATCGCCAAGTTGTTGTTTCTGGTGGATGTGAGCAAACGCGGCACGCACTTCGAAAGCAACTTGCGCATACCCAAATTTTCATGTAAAATTGTAAAAACACTACTTTTTGATATCTTCAAGGTGTCAGCTATCTGACGCAACTTCATTTTACGGACTTTTAATACTAATTTATTGACAATTTTTATGTTTTCCGAAACAACAGCTGATTTTGGGCGACCAGAGCTTTCAGAATTATCGGTGCTTGTGGGACCGATTTAAAAATCAACATACCAATAAATAATAGTTGATTTCCCTCGCGCAGAGTCCCCATAATGATTATCAGGCCACTGTTTGGCTTCATCAGTATTTTTTCCCATCAAAAAACAGCGTTTAATCAACACACGAAATTCCTTCCTATCGATTGTCTTGAAAATAACAAAACTGGGGTCACTAAAACGACTCTAACTTCTAAACTAACGATCAGAATGTTATGAAATTTGTACCACGTACCGTTTAAATAATAGTACTAACTGAAAATAACGTGGGTCAGTCAAAAATATTGTCACATATGTGTCAGACCGGGGACTTATTGAGTGATGTGTTACAGTACGTCGGATCTACGGGATACTTTTTTTTTTTTTTTTTTTTTTTAGTTTATTTGGTTCACTCCTCGGAATATACACTACTTTTAATTACTAAACTTAGGTCTAACTTAAAAACTACCATGCTCGGTGTAATTCCTAATATTAGTGAGCACTGCATTCTATATATTAAGTATAACATTTAACATATTGTTGCGAGCTATAGGGGTTCGGGATAAATAAACGCCGCTCTTCTTCACTGAGGATTTATTTATAACAAAAATAATCAAAAGAAATTGAAATAATTGAAACTAAAACACTAAGAAAATTAATTAGGTAGAAAATAAATAAACTGAAATTAACACTTCTATTAGATAAAAAATTTACTAAAAGAAAACACTAAACCGCACACAAAACACTGACTCTTATACTCTACTGGCTCTCGAACTATCGCACTTGAATCTCTCGTAAATCGCAGTTGATCGCTTGGTATCGCTTTCCGAACTGACTAACGTTGCGACTGTTCCCGCTTATATAACCCGCTCGTATTGCGTCTCTAATATTCTCGAACATACACGCGGTTATACGCTTACGCAAAGTTTACTAGTAGTTTCTGGGCAATGATTACTCCCGCGCTATTCGCGCGCGCCTTTCTCTCTTTTGCGCACAATATTCCGTCCCCGTCGCACGCCATTCAGAACGCGAGTATCTCTGTCGCACACCGTATGCGTCCTTGTCACACATCGTTTGAATGTTCGATCTTCTATCTCTGTCTGCTATGTGCATGTCGTCCCTGTCACACATCGTTTAGAATGTTCGGGGGGCCACAACCAGTCCAAAGATGTTTCTCGAACTTTCTTCAGCCTATCTCCGTAACACTACCCCCTCCTTAGACATGCTCGTCCCGAGCATCATTAGATCCTTTGTAGGGTGCCAAACGATTTACATGAACAATTTTTGGCGCGCTCCTTGTACTACCCATCTTCTTTATGCGATAAGTGACGTCATTAATCTTTGTAATAATTGTGTATGGGCCGTCCCAATCAGCTTGAAGTTTTGGAGACTTTCCTTTACGTTTCACTGGATTATGGAGCCAGACAAGTGACCCTTCTTGAAATTCTAAGTGATGAATTTTCCTGTCATATCGAATTTTTGAATTCTCACTCATTTTACTTTCTGATACTCTAACATGTTCATGGATCTCATGCAATTTATTACGTAAGTCTGCTGCATAATCTGTGATACTCTCTGGTGAATCTGGTGGTCGTCCTGTGATGATATCCGCTGGTAATCTGAGCTGTCTACCGAATATGGCTAAGGCGGGTGTTACATTCGAGCTTTCATGAACTGCAGATCGGTATGACATAAGGAATAATGGAATGTACTTGTCCCAGTCTTTTTGATGGCTATCTACTAACTTTGCTAGGTGTCTCTCTAAGGTTTGATTAAATCTTTCAACCATACCATCTGATTGTGGGTGGTACGGCGTCGTCCTAGTTTTATGAATTCCCATTATTCGACACATTTCTTGGAAAAGTTGTGACTCAAAATTTCTTCCTTGATCACTGTGTATTTCCAAGGGTACTCCGAATCTACAGAAAACTTCCTCCACTAGTACCTCTGCTACCGTAGCTGCCTCTTGATTAGGAATCGCGAATACCTCAGGCCATTTTGTGAAATAGTCCATTACTACCATGATGTACTTGTTTCCCTTCTCTGATAACGGAAAAGGTCCAGCTATATCAACCGCTATTCGTTCCCATGGGGCGCCAATGTTGTACTGTTTCATTCCAGCTCTTGTTCTAGTCTGTGGACCTTTAACAGCTGCACAAACCTTGCATTTCCGGACCCAGTCTTCAACATCTTCGCGGCAGTGTATCCAGTAAAATCTTTCTTTTATTTTCATAAGAGTTCTTTTAACTCCTAAGTGTCCACCAGACGAACCATCATGAAACATTTCCAATATGTCACGAATCTTGGACCTAGGTACAACTAACTGCAAGTGAGATGCATCGCCGCGGGCGTTTTCCCATTTGCGACACAACACACCGTTGTGCAGCATTAAGCTATCCCATTGAGCCCAATAACTCTTGGTTATGGTGCTTGTAGAAGCAATTTCATTCCACCGTGGCTTGACATCAGAAGATTTCATCCAATCCAAAATCGGTTTAATGTCGCTATCCTGTTGTTGTGCTTCCATAACCAACTCCCCACACCAGTCTGGGCTTATGGTGTCCGTCCTAAGTAGCCTCACGTGAGCAAGCTCTCTCCCCTCGTGCCTCGTACAATACTTGCAGTCGACGTCACATGGCCTTCTAGATAAAGCATCTGCATTACCATGAGCTCTTCCCTTACGATGCTCCGTCGTAAAATTGTACTCTTGCAGTTGTTCAATCCATCGTGCCACCTGTCCTTCCGGATTCTTAAACTGCAGTAGCCACTTCAGTGCAGCGTGATCAGTTCTAAGACGGAACTTTCGTCCGAGCAGGTATTTACTAAAGTGTTGCAGTGTCTTCACAACGGCTAGAAGTTCCCTTCGAGTGACACAATAGTTCCGTTCCGGTCTTGACAAGGCTTTACTGAAGTATGCAATCACTTGTTCATGGTCGTCTTTGATTTGTGATAGCACTCCTCCAATACCGGTACCACTGGCATCTGTATCTACCACAAATTCACACTCTCGGTCAGGGTAGCCTAGAATCGGTGTCTCACAGAGTCGGTTCTTAAGTTCGTTAAATGCAGTTTCACACTCTTCATCCCATGTGAATTGCCTTTTGTCTTCTGTAAGTCTATGCAGTGGCTTCGCGATATCCGCAAAGTTCTTCACAAATCTTCGGTAATAGGAGAATAGTCCCAAGAAAGCTCGTACTTCAGTTTTATCTTTAGGTACTGGCCAATCCTTAACAGCCACTATCTTCTGAGGGTCCGTTCGAACTCCATTTTCAGATATGACATGACCCAAATAACTAACTTCTTTTCTGAAAAACAAGCACTTCTTCGGGCTAAGTTTAAGGTTAGCCTCACGTAATCTAGTGAGTACCCGTCTTAGATTTCGGATATGATCATCAAAATCTCTGCCAATGATGACCACATCGTCCAGGTATACTAGACAGGCTTCTCCAGTCAGTCCTGACAGCACTCTTTCCATTAATCTTTCAAAAGTTGCTGGTGCATTGCAAAGCCCAAATGGCATTACCTTAAATTGATATAACCCTTTCCCTGTAGAGAATGCTGTCTTCTCTTTGTGGCTGGGGTCAATTTCCACCTGCCAGTAGCCACTTTTTAAATCTAAGGTGGTGAACCATTTTGCCCCGTTTAGCGTATCCAAAGTGTCGTCTATTCTTGGTAGAGGGTAACTGTCCTTCTTTGTGATGTCGTTTAAGCGTCGGTAGTCAACACAAAACCTCAAACTGTCGTCCTTTTTCTTCACTAACACCACTGGAGAGCACCAAGGGCTGGATGATGGCTCAATAACATTGTTGTCTACCATTTCTGTCACCATCTTTTCTACCTCTTTTTCATACGCGACAGGTACCCGGCGTGGTCGCAAACGTATCGGCGTCTCCGTTCCAGTCTCAATTCTATGCTTAACTATGCCAGTCCTTCCTAGTTCTCCATCATTAGTTGCGAAGATGTCAGAAAACTCCTTCAACAGATTTTCTGCCTTTGACATCTTTTCCGGTGACAAAGTTTCCTTACAACTCTCGAGCACTGGTTGAATTATATTCCGGTCCGCCTTTGGAACCCCCGTAGTAATTAATCTTTGAAGATCATAATCACCTTTTGAAGAAACTCCTTTTAAAGAGACTTCATGTGCTCCACATTTGAAGATTCCGCTTTCCAAATCAATTTTACAGTTATAATGTTTCATGAAATCTAGACCGATAATGCAGTCATCAACTATATCCGCAAAAACAACTGTATGTCTATAAAATTTTCCACCAATTTTGAAGGTGGCGACACCCTCTCCTCGAACGGTTATGTACTGGCCGGTAGCTGTAAGGAGCTGAACATTGCCACCTGAGGGTCTCTTATAAAAAGGTTTCAGAAGTTCGTATCTAATCACCGTTCGTGAAGCTCCAGTATCGAGAGTAAGCTCACATTTAGTTCCATTAATCACCCCATCGATGACTAAAGTATTCCCATCTTGCGTTTGAGAGATCATAACTTTTGGGGCCTTCCTCACATTACCGGCCAGCACCCGCCCCGCGGTCCTGGCTTCTACTCGTTTCCCTGCCGCTCTTCTGCGGCAGCTCCTGATACATCTGCTGCAGGAGAAGCAGGAGATTCTCGACGTCTACGTTCCATATTACCTCGATATTCTTTCTTGGGGCATGAAAACCTCATGTGCCCTACCTCCCCGCAGATATAACATGTAGGCCCACCTCGTGGTTTAGTTTTATCTGCTACCGCCCTAACACGATACGTTCGCGGGTCCCTGCGGATTGCTTCCACTTCCAGGGCATGCGCTAGAGCATCTTTCATGGTTTTGTGGTGGCCAAGTCCTACAGTTGTCTTAACCTCTCGGTCTCTGATGCCGTCTATAAAGGCTTGAACTAACATGCTGTCAGCCACACATGGTGAGGATGAATATGCCTTCCTAACTAGCTTCTCAATTTCAAGGCCCCATTGCTGCAGGTTCTCG
The DNA here is from genome assembly GCA_905404175.1 of Anthocharis cardamines. Classification (NCBI taxonomy): domain Eukaryota; kingdom Metazoa; phylum Arthropoda; class Insecta; order Lepidoptera; family Pieridae; genus Anthocharis; species Anthocharis cardamines. Next base: position 12,531,258 of record FR989959.1, read on the forward strand.
TTTCCTTGTTGCACCCTCTCCTTCAACTGAGCCCTGTAGACGTGTTCTAAGTGTGAGTCTCCATAACGTGACTCAAGGGCATTCATGAGACGCTCTAATGTTACCTCACCCGTCATGGTCTCTAAAACAGTGAGAGCTTGGTCTCGCAGTCCTAACATAAGGGCGGTAACAGCCTGCTTTTCAGTCCAATCGTTCGCCTTTGAAACGGTCTCGAACTGAAGCTTGTAGGCTCCCCAGGAAGAAGACCCGTCGAAAGGAGGCACCTTCAGTTTGCCAGTTGGTGAAACAGTGGTAACTACTCCAGTAGTTTTCAAGCACTGAATTTCCTTTTCTATACCGAGCATTTGCTTATCATGTTGAGACACTCTACTATCCAGGTTCTCGGTTTGTGATTCCTGTTTTGACAGTCTGCAAGAAAGGCTGTTGAGGTCTGTTTCCAAATTCTCTATTTTTTCTTTAAACTGTACCCCTAAAACAGCTAATTGTTCCTCGATACGGTGAGCCTGTTCTTCCTGGCGGCGTGCCTGCTCTTCCTGTCGACGTGCCTGTTCTTCCATTAATTTACGGTTCTGTTCTTCCATCATCTGTTGTAGCGCAAGAAGTAGGTGGGAAGAATCATCGCCTATAGTACGACCGGCGTCAAAACTTTGAATCCGGGCAGCGTCACGTGCTACCTGTGCCCTTGTCTGTATACCAGATGGCATGGCAGATCCTCGTAACGACGTGCCTGGTCCTCCTGATGACATACCCGTTCCACCTGAAGACGTGCCTGCACTTCCCTCATACTTCTCTTGATCATTCCTCGGAGTGATAGGCATTTTTATCCCACTTCTGACACCAAAATGTTGCGAGCTATAGGGGTTCGGGATAAATAAACGCCGCTCTTCTTCACTGAGGATTTATTTATAACAAAAATAATCAAAAGAAATTGAAATAATTGAAACTAAAACACTAAGAAAATTAATTAGGTAGAAAATAAATAAACTGAAATTAACACTTCTATTAGATAAAAAATTTACTAAAAGAAAACACTAAACCGCACACAAAACACTGACTCTTATACTCTACTGGCTCTCGAACTATCGCACTTGAATCTCTCGTAAATCGCAGTTGATCGCTTGGTATCGCTTTCCGAACTGACTAACGTTGCGACTGTTCCCGCTTATATAACCCGCTCGTATTGCGTCTCTAATATTCTCGAACATACACGCGGTTATACGCTTACGCAAAGTTTACTAGTAGTTTCTGGGCAATGATTACTCCCGCGCTATTCGCGCGCGCCTTTCTCTCTTTTGCGCACAATATTCCGTCCCCGTCGCACGCCATTCAGAACGCGAGTATCTCTGTCGCACACCGTATGCGTCCTTGTCACACATCGTTTGAATGTTCGATCTTCTATCTCTGTCTGCTATGTGCATGTCGTCCCTGTCACACATCGTTTAGAATGTTCGGGGGGCCACAACCAGTCCAAAGATGTTTCTCGAACTTTCTTCAGCCTATCTCCGTAACAATATAACTAACTAAAACTTGAACAAATGAAACTAAAATATGATAATAATTCCTAAATTAAGAACTAAGAAGAACATAAATAAAAATACTAAAATTCACCTACTACTTACAGTGTTAATTAATTAATTTAAAATACTTTTTTTAACTGAGGTCAGAGAACCAAAAAATATATCAACCATCGACCTAATACTATTATATTGAGAACAAAATCTATAAAGTGGGGAGTTTTGACCGACATTCGTTCTGCATTGTGGCAGACGGAAACATGTTCTGTTTATTAGTCGGCTGCTTGATCGTGGAACTTCTATTTGGACGTGTGATAAGAATTCTGGGCTATCCACAAAACCATGAATGATCATTTATATTTTATCCAACCTTATCTTTCATAAAATCCATCATCGCTAGTCCGATATAGAGTTACGTTTTAACGACATTATTTACATTAGTACGTACACAACGAGAGCTGTGGTTCGAAATGTCCTCATCCTATACTCAGTGGCGTAGTTAGGTGACAAGGACCGGTGCAGAGTGCTATAACGCCCCTCCCCCCCCCCCCCTTAATGTTTTCAGCGACTGCACAAAATAAATTATTTGCAAATTATCACTAATCAAGGGCGCACGGCGCTTACATTATAGGCGTTAAAAATGTTCATTTAAAATCTTGAAAAATTCTTGTGAGAATTTTTCCTCAAGAGTTGCCTCCCCCTCTTCCCAAAGCCCAGGGGCTCAGCTTCACGTCCGCTTTGCCCTGTGATAGCTACGCCACTGCCTATACTCCTATCGTACCTCTCGGCAGCATTTAGGGATAGTTTGAGACACAATGCGACTATGTGCGGGACATACACAACGGGCACGGACCTGCACGAAGAATATGAAGTGCTTGAAGGAGGTGTTGAGGTGCGCCTCCTCGCCCAGCTGCACCACCTGCGGGAAGTGCTGGTGGTAGATGTGCGCGTACACGCGGAACAGCCGCTTCAGGATCGTCTTCGCCATCGACAGGAAGTTCTTCGGGAACGGCACACCTGGAACGGGAGCGGCACTTGGCGAGGTTCGATATTGTCGTACCGGGTTAATTTTACAAGTGGGCATCCGTGGCAAAATCGGAAACTATGAGAATTAGCGAAAAGTACTCAAAGGTACTCGAATAACGTACGGGTTATGTAGGTATGATTATTAAGGACTATACTTTATACACGGTCGCCCACTTGGAAAATTCACTCTGTATTTGCTAGTAGAGTCAATTCTTAAGTAGATATTTAAAAACTTGAGAATGTGATGTAACATTTACATATATAATAATAAAGTGTATTATAATATTGTCTTTTATTAACGCGAGTATCACACATTTAAATAACATACTGTATACCGGATTAAAGCGCGATGTTATGTTAAAAACCGTGAATTCAATTAAGGGTGTTTCTTGAAAACTTAAAAACGTATATAAGTATTATAAAAAACAACTACATGTTTTGAACAGTAGGGCGGCACAAGTGAACAACTGACACTAAGGTGTGTACTGTCGCTCACCGATCTTGGAGGGGAAGAGCGTCTCGTCGTCGAGCTGGTCCTGCGCCCACGTCATCAGGTAGTCGATGTACTTGGGCGCGGAGCACTTGATGGGCTTCTTGACGGTGTGGCCGTCCGCCCAGTGGTACTCGTACTTGGGCCCGGCCGACATCACCGCGCACGACTCCTCCGTGCAGAACTCCGTGATCGTGCCGTACAGCATGTTGATTTGATTAAAGAAATCCACAGCTGAAGCATTTTACACATCTTTTAATACTTCGATTTGAAATGGATTTTTAATGTCACATATTGCTGGCTTAATTATCAAACTTCGTAATTCCAAAATTTCCGGTTTTTGTTTTTTGATGCCATCTTGTGTAAAATACCGTAACGAATACGATGGAATCACTCGTATCTACTAATCGTTTTTAGTTTTTTGGTATTTACAAAAAATAAAACCACGTATGTCCACAGAATGTTTGTAACTGTTTGTAGTTTATTCCTCCTCCTGTAAAGTTTGACCAAATGGAGATACGAAGTTTGATAATTAAGCCGACGATGTGTTTCATTTGTATTTAAACTAGAGTTTGTACATAATTATGGCATTGAACCTGCCTGCATTGTAGTGTCGCAGATGTGTATACTGTATACTGTACGGGCGGCAGTGATCACTGACCATCTCGAGAGCCTTGTGCCTGTTTATAATGAATAACGATGATAAATTTTAATTAATTAATTATTTATCTGAATAAATGTGGTAAAAGATGCAGTGAGTAATGCTTCATATCTGTGACTGGACAGTTAAATATGTTTATAAGTGATTATTAACTATCACACTCGTACTGAGCGCAGCCATACTATTGTACCGATACCAGCAATTAACACTACGCTAACTTGAAAATGTATATTTTACGCTAGAGGCATTTGAAAATATATAAGCATTATTAATTATTTAAAGAGTTGTCAATTTTTTTCTTTAAACTGCATTTGGGGTAAAATATACTTTTCAAGTTAGCATAGGGTCATATGTTGTTGTCCGATTTGGATGTTAGATATAGAGATACCTATTTATTAGTGATAACTACAACAACGAGTTTACAATTTATTCAAACAGAAAAAAGCTTTTGAATAACTATGATTTGATAATAATGATATATAGTATTATAAGATATAGATATTTGAGAATATGACTAATATATTTGTACAGTGAGTCAGCATACTTCTTGTGTGGCTTGCAGCCATAGAGGAATAAAACTTGTGCCAAATAGCTTTATTTGAGTCATACACAACCTACAAAAATATCATATTTTCAATTTTAACTTCTGAATCATCATTTTTTGTTTATATTAAAGCTACAACTGGTTTGGAATGTTGCTTCTATTGATAAAAAACTCAATGTTTTTAATAAAACAAAATTATAATAATAAAATGTATTAAAAATGAAAACTGTAACTGTAACTGAGTTAAATAGTAATGGATGTGTCCTGCAAGCCACAGTTGAAATGGTCCATGCCTTTTTATCTCACTATATTTGTTATGCAAAAGCGGGCGATCTGTGGATAATCCCCACGGGAGTCAGTTCGAAGGAAGTTTAGAGAATGACATGAAAATATGTAATTCTCACTTTGGCAAGTCAATACAATTTATGAGAATATTTGATAGGTGCAGAAAAATATAGAATTTAAAAAAAAAAAGTACTTTCTTTAATTATAGTACTCGTAATAAAGACCAACCACAAGGCTGCATAAAACAAGTAATTCTTTCCAAGGTAATTGTATATTAATATTGTAATTGTATATCGATGGCTCCTACGTATACAGGCCTAAGTGAAAAAAGTGAATTTTACAGGAGAGCAGTTTGAAGTTGCCAGAACTATTATATTATATTATATTTTGGGTCATATCTTTTAAACTACTGATTCGATTTTTATGTAATTTTGCAGTTAGTGTTAACGTATGGTGGTTTTTATACATATGTACATACATTTTATGTATTTTTTATATATTTCGAGATTTTGCACATTCGTCTTTTTACTTTGTTGGTTTCTTACGATTTCAGTTTTATTGTTCAACGTAAAAACGCTTAAATGACCTTCAGCCTATTTACAAGGGTACAAACAGCCTGCCTGCACTTACGCCATCGGATGTTATTAAGTCAATAGTAATAATTAACTAATAAAGGAACTGTCATAGTATACAAATGTATACTTCTATGCGTAATGATATAAAAAAAATCTTAATTAGTTTTCATTTGGTACAAAGTATGACATGTCTACAAAAAAGGCGAATACGATTTACTAAAAACCGACACACGTAAAAAGGCAAATGTGATGTTTCGCCTTTATACGTGGTTTTGAGTAAACTTACAGTTATAATAAAAATATTTTACAATAACTTAATAGTGATTACTTTACTAGTGCAACATAAAATGTATTAAAAGGTATAATAAATTAATATTGTCTTACCTGGACATACCGTTATATTATTTTCGTTTTGATTCTCAGTTTTGAAACCTAAATCATCATGGTACTGTTACTTTGATTAATACATTTATTTATAATTTTTTGAGCGTAAACGGCATACTTTTTTTGGTGTAATTTTCGTTAAAACTATTTAACCAATAAATTAACTTACGCTACAGTCGCGCGAGCGTAACAAATACTTCGGACACGGAGTAAAAGGACTGAAACGGTACATTCGCCCTCTCACCGTGCCCCCGACGCGATCACACGACACCGTAAATCAACCAAAGGTTTGATCGGGTTTTGTACGCGACCGATTTGTGTACATACGCCTATGTGCCTAAAATTTTATTTTGTATCTATTAAAAAAAATAAAATTTTTGTTTGTGAATGTCATAGAATAGGATACAAAGAACTCAATGCACTAATAATTGGAAAAAGGCTTAAGCGGCAGTTTCGCCCCTATACGTAGGAGCCATCGATATGTCGTTTTTTCAACAAATCTTTAGTGAGATACAAGTGTTGTCAATAAATAAATTCAAATTGTATGTTAAAGTACATAACTTCATAAGTGTACATTGTGTTACCTAAATGAATGATTTTTAAATTTGAATATGAAGAAAACATTAAATCATAGTAAGACTTTCATTTTTCATTATTCTGGGACGGAAATGAGGCCTTATTGACAGCCTTCCTTTGGATAAGTTAATATCAGTTAAATGGTTGGTTTATGAATTAACAAGCTGTGAATATCCAAAGCATACTGCATTAGCACCAGTTATAATGATTATATTTGTAAGGGTCAACGGTTAAAGGTTGTCTTACTATTGACAGCGACCCATTCATTGAGGTCTTCTCCTTCGGGCAGCATGACGGCTAGGCGCAGGTTTCCCGACCCCAGCGTCGCCGCCGCGTGCCGCATCAGGTCATATTGATGCGTGCCTTCGGGGATATTCTTCTTCGGCTTAAAAGTCTTGTTGGACCGGCTACCACTAGAACCAAAAGTGGCCGTCTTAATTCTCTTACAATTCCAAAACAAACGCATCCCTTGCGATTGTCAACAAAATGTTATTCACACAAAAATAAGAAAAAATATCAGTATAAAAACAAATTAGTAATAAAGAGTAAACACAACGTCAGACAGGAAGTCTAATTATAAATACACCTATATAATAACATTTTGGAAAAATTTTACTCACAACAAAAAACTCATTTTGTTCCTTAACCTAAACTTATAAATCCGTTTATTTGTCTTTATAACACTAAATAGCACCAATAACCGAAGCATTAAGCGATTAGGTTATTATATTAAATATCAATTTTTTTTATTATATTATCAAATCAAATAAAATCTGAAGTCAATTCATCATCCCTTTCCTTATGACCACAGAGTACATTCTATACCAGGTAGAGCTGTAGCAAACCGTATGTATTCGTTACTGAGTAACGGGTACGCCATCTAGTACCGAGTAACGAAACGTTACTCACGAATACTTTTCGTTACTCGCATGTTTCGTATCATGGTTACATACGCTGTTTCAATGACGCAATGTAACTTAAAATATTCAAAACAAAGTTTTCTTTAACAGAGTATGCAGTAAAAAAAAAGGTATATACTTGTGAAAAAGGGTTTTCATAAAATTTTGCCACTAAAATTTCATAAATTTTATGTAATAGTATAAAATAAACGAAAGTGAAAGTTTTAGTCTCTCATGAAATTCTAAAATTATTTCACTGTAACTTAATTTTCAAACAATTAATTAAATAGCACGCCCGCGCGCAACTTAAACTAGTTCTGTAAATTTGTTTCTCTAGCATAACTTCCCTATATAAGGTATACTCTATGAGCATAACATAGCATGTTATAGGTACGAGGTATTAGGAGTAACGAGTAACGATACGATAGTAACGAATACATACGGGTACGTTTTTTTTTCGTTACTTTTACACCTCTAATACCAGGGCTGCCAGTAGGGATACGCAAAAAGTATCGATACCTCAGGGTATCGATACTTTTGTTTCGATACCAAGTACTTTTGGAATCGATACTTTTGTTCCGATACTTTTGAGGTATCGATACTTTCTCAAAGTATCGATACTTTCTCAAGTATGTAGATACTTTCTGAAAGTATCATACTTTTCTCCCCATTTCTGATAAAGAAAAGGAAAAATTTTTAATAGATTTTTGAAACATAATATTTGTCACATCACTACTATATCTAAGACATGATTCGGGGATTAGTATTTAGTGACCTTGACTGCTAAGCCGGAGGTTGTGGGTTCGATTCCCACCCATGACAAATATTGTGTGATTTGTACGGTAATTTGTTCTGAATTTGGGTGTAATTTATGTATAATATGGATGTTTTTAAAAATATATAGGTATGTTAAATGTTTATATTATATTATTAACACTCCATAAAGTTTTTATAAATGTATTAAAAAGTACTCGATACCTTGAGGTATCGATACTTTTGTTTCGATACTTTGTTGGTATCGATACTTTTGATACGATACTGGTATCGAGTAAAGTATCGATACTTTTGAAATTTTGCGTATCCCTAGCTGCCAGTAGAGCCAACTTATTTTATACCGCTCGGTCACTGAAATTATACAAAATCAAATCTTATTATACAAAGCGACAAATTTTTTAAAAAATAGTCTGTAAATAATACAAGTATTTACAAGAAAAAAAAATTTAATTTATTACATTTAAGACTTGACACAATACAAAGTTTATGTTTTTGAATTTATTTGAAAACAGTTCCAGTAGCAAGTGGCGCTGGGTGAAAAAGTCACTTTAATGTTTACTTGTAATGCTAACGAATATTACTCAAAGGGCGCCAATTCCGATTAGAGAAATTTTCGAAAGAGCGACAAGCGCCTACACGCCATCTACGATTAAGAAACCTTTGATCTATCGTTATCTCAAATAATCGATATTCAAACTCTCACAAAATTTATGATTTTTATTTTTATTTTTGTATCCAATTATATGAGACAATCTGTTATACAAACTGGATACATAAGATAACCGAATTATACACTTTTTGTATCCAATTATACAATCTGGCAGCCCTGTTCTATACAAAGAGTAAAGTATATAATATGGAGGGTAGAGACAAGGAGGAATTTCTCTGTATATTAGAAGTGTCCATAAAGTCATGTGAAATTAAGGTGGCGCTACTGTAAGCTAATAACTGCATTTGAAAGAAAGCGCCTAAAACTGTTAGAGTAGGACAGAATGAAACGAAGTAAGATATTTTATATCCGGTCCGTAACGACTTTCAAAAATTTAGTTGTAAAGTAAAGTAATTTCTTACATTGATTAAATATATAAATATAATTTTAAAAATTATAAATAAAATATAATCACATCGTGGTCATCAGCGCCCTTTTAAGTTTTTAGTTGGTTTTGGAACTATAATCTAACAGCTTATCATGGACACTTTTGAAAGTAAAGCCCCATATGAGAGAGTACTCCTTATCTCTACCACTATTGTCTTAGCTGTGGTAGTTTTCTGTTTAAGTTGTCAATTTGTAATCACTGTCACTGTCGTAGTAGTATAGTAGTATAATGTTCTGTGGTAGTAATTCTGTTCTGCTCACAGAGTCACAGCTGTCATAAATTTTTCCTGATTCCGAATAGTGATTTACGCAGTAAAGCCCTTACCTATTTCATAAGTTATCAGAGCGAATAAAACGCAATTAAAATGCAGGGACTAAGTTTACAAAGTCTCAAGAAACACAAGGCTGTAAGTAAATATTCAAGTTTTATCAACTACTTACATAATAATTAACCTCTTATCTTTAACCATAGTAGATCGATAAAAATGAATTTTCGCACTCACAATTGTTGTGAATCTAGAATGTTAAAGTCTATACACACTTTTGTAGCTATTTTTTAACTATTCATATTGTAAATAAATAATTTTAAAAAATGTAAACCAATAATGTAAAAATATATTCCAGCTGATTCCCTTGTTTGTTTGCGTGGGTCTGGGGTGTGGTATGTCTGTGTTCTACACCCTGCGTCTCGCGCTGCGCAATCCCGACGTGTCCTGGAACAAGCGCACTAACCCAGAGCCATGGGAGGAGTACAGGAACAAGCAATACAAGGTTAATATTCATTTAAAATATTTACTTCTTGTGCCATTGATTGTATTCTGCAATCTGTCCTCCAATGCAGTGAAAACAAATAAGATAATATTCACAGAATATTAAATGTATTTTGGGCTAAAAAGAAAAAGGCTTATTTTTATAAGTTCTGACAGGCACAGTGAATGAGTCAATGTTTATCTTTTTCAGTTTTACTCTCCCATCAGAGACTACAGCAAGGAGGAATCACCCGCTCCCAAGTATTAAATCATGTTCTTTGTACAACTGGTCAAGTTTTAGATGTTTAATTTAATAAATAGTGGTAAATAAGAGAAGTTTTATTTATAAATAAAAAAAAATCCTGATCTTACATTTTATAATGGTTTTGTATCATTTATTTAAATAATTTCAGAGTTCTTACTCTGAAATTGAAAAATGATCTCTTGATCATTTTATTAAATCAAAGAAAGCTACTAGAAGGTTTAAGTAATGCTTCAGTTGCATGATGAACAGAAATAGGTGCAACTGAAATACATGCATTTGAAAATCCTTACATAACATTGACCTAATTTTGAGAGTTAGTATGAGATTTCATATTGTTGCGAGCATGTTTTATATAGCTTAAAAAAAGCTGCAACCACAGCTCTGTGACAGGTCGTTGTGATAGCTGGAAAGGAACCTCACAGTGCCCGCACCTCTGAACAGTTTGGAGCTGTGTCAACACATTTTCACCCAAAATAAAAAAGGGTTTTTGAACTTTTTTTTATGTTAGATTTAGACAGACGAGCATGAGGTTCAGTCGATGGTAGATGAGACTCAGACACAGAACATCAGATAGTGATGCACTGTCGACCTACTTCGAGCATTCGGAAATCCATAGTCTGAAACCGAAACGTGCAATGTGCACTTCACGGTTTTTCCGTCTATGAACAGTGGTTCGTTGGGTGGTCGGAATTTCGATATTCCCGATCAATGCCCGAAGTTACCAGACTTGGGGATTCGAACCCAAGACCCATCAATGCGCACGGCAGGTTTTCTACCGAACGCGCCAACGAGCCCGTCAAAACGAACTTGCGCAAACACCTTTCTGGAAGTTTCTAGGTACCTACTACAGTGTCCTTGTTTTATATTGTCTACATATTTATTCTCTCTCATGCACATATTATTATTCCATCTTTGTCGTACAACATCTAGAACATTCTTTTTTTTCTTGCACAAAGTATTGCGTCCTTGTCATTTGGGAATGCGTGTTGAGTGTATTTATTTGATATTTTTCAGTTTATTTGTCCTAGAAATATTAACATGTCTTATATATTTTGCTAGAGGTAAACTCGTAAAAAAGTGACAAATGTGAAAAAGATAGAAAGGTTGAACTACAATCACCAGATACAGACACCCAGTTTGATGTTGAAATGAAGCTGATGAAAGTCAGTGTGGGCATTAGGTAATTAATAATTAGTTTATTTAAAAACATCACATCTTGGTGTTCGCGGTGAGTAAGTACTTAGTTGTTACTTTATACTCGTACTGTGTACAGTCTAATTTTTTGTAGGAGGGAATATGAACATTGTACCAAGTATTCGAAGTGCCTTCTGTGAATTCTTTCAATCCCATCAATGTGGTGATACAATGGAGCCATATTCTAGAATACTTTTAAAAAGGGTGTTATACAGGTAGATAAATGTCGATAATTTAGGGAATTCCTTCGATAATCTATTAACAATTCCCAATAAGCGAAGAGCCCTACTAGATATATGGTTAGAACATTCTTATTAATAGAGATGAAACGGATAGTTGTTTGGCGGGATATCCGGTATCCGGCCAACCTTTAAGCTAGATATCCGGCCGAACATAGCCGTTTGGTGCATCGCAAGAAATTGCCAAAATCTATCTTTCAGCACTTAGCAGCTACACTGCTGCATCGAAAGACCTTTTTATATAGCTGGACTTGTTTATAAAGACAAGCGAAACCTTTAAATAAAATACTGTATACCGGATTAAAACGCGATTTATTATTTATATTGTTTAAATGATTTATCCCGACGTTTCGGATGCTTTTCAGAAATCCTTTTAACTTTTTCGTTGCTGAAAAGCATCCGAAACGTCGGGATAAATCATTTAAACAATATAAATAATAAATCGCGTTTTAATCCGGTATACAGTATTTTATTTAAATGTGTGATACTCGCGTTAATAAAAGACAATATAACAAGCGAAACCTCTTAATGAAATGAGTAGTTACTCACCATAATTTTCCCTTAGTGCAGTATGAGTCATTTCTAAGTTGTAGAATGAAAATTTTGTGATTATTGATTTTGTTTGTTAAGTGATATAAATACTTACCTATTTCGTATTTTTTAAAATATCCAGTATCCGGCCGGATAGGCGCTTACTATCCGGTTGGATGTTTTATTTAAGCCGGATACCGGAAAGTTGCCCGATATCCGTTTCATCTCTACTTATTAATGTCACCAAATGTCGAATGAATAATGCAAGTAGGTGCTATTAATTGAAATAATTGTTTGCAGAGGGATACTTGATTGGTGAGAGCGAAGCATACATTATGCTGGTAAAACTGAATAAAGCATTGGAATTCAGAACAATATTTGGATTAAAACAAGTAAATTTAATAAAAATATTTTATTAAATACAAAGTTCCGACGAAAATTAATTATAATGATTAATAGTATAATAACAGTTCCATCGAGTCGAAACAGGTTTGGTAAATTAATAGAATAATAAAAATAATTTCCATATGTGATTAAAGTATTCCCAAAAGATTGCCCATCATAAGTATATAGGGTCGGGCCGGTCACACGCACACTCATTGTGCATGTTTTGAAAAATTATCAAACCATTTTTTATATTTACATATCTTAACCGATTGTAATCATTTCATTTAAAAAATATATAACTGAGATGATTTTATAATACAATAAAATTTACAAATCACAACTATTATAATATTTGAATATATATCACAAACTATGAAGTGAGTCTTACAGCGTTAAACTACCGACACCCTTATTCCACTCCGCCGGCCCCCGCTCCCCGCCCCGCTCCCCCCTCAGACCTTACTCAGTTACACTCAGTGTTGTTAGCAGTCATTGACTATTTATCTATCTAGACAGAAATTATTAGCGTATAAATGTCATAAAAATATCAGCCAACTCTTGGCACATTGGCCAGTCCCGCCCGCTCAGTGGCGACGACACCGTTGTTCGGTGAATTACGATTGAAATCATACAATTAATATGAAAATGTATTATTATGTCATTAAAAATTATGCGTAACTGATTATTCTAAACTAATTTAAGAATATTTTTTTTTTGTGTTATTTAATAATAGTAATCCTAGTAAAAGAATGGTTTATTAGTTTAACTTTATTTTAAAACTAGCAATCCGCCCCGACTACGCACGGGTGCAATGTATCAGATCATAATAATAAAATAGGTCGAGTAGTTTTAGATGGATAATTTTCCCCGTTTTGCAACATTTTTCACTGATGCTTCGCTCCTATTGGTCGCAGCGTAATGTTGGACTATCCAACACAAAAATAATTTTTCAATTCGAATCAGTAGTTCCTGAGATTAGGGGCCGTCCATTAATCACGTGAGGCTCAAAAGGGGGGGGGAGGGGGTACGGAAAACATCACGAAACATCACGAGGGGGAGGGGGGGTCTCGTTAGACATCACGTGTATTAATTTTATTTATTTTTTGTCAAAAAGCGCTATTTATGAACCGACATTTTGAACGGCGCGAAAATTTATTAATTAATTAATTAATTATTCATTAATTTTATTGCAAATACATATAAATGTTTTTCGAATCAAAACGCCATTTGTTAAATATTTTTTTCCAGTCAAAAATAGCCTTTACATAGACTTCCAAAAAAATACACGTGATCCAGGGGGAGGGGGGGGGAGTGGTCCCAAACCTCACCAAATATCATCAGGGGGGAGGGGGGGGTCAAAAAATGAGAAAAACGACATCACGTGATTAATGGACGGCCCCTTATCGCGTTCAAACAAACAAACTCTTCAGCTTTATAATATTATAAGTATAGATTAAAATATTAATTAATATAGTCATATAAATAACCTTCAATAACAATGTTTTTGTTTTCACTACAAAATAATATTTTACATAGTCAATATCAGGAAAACCTATGGGAAACTTGTAGGAGCCGGTATCACAAGGAAGAGCCCCAGTGACGTAAGGCGCCTATAAACAAAAGTAGCTTTGGTTATGTGTGTGCCTCATACGCTCACAAGCATTTTAAACCTGGCTTGCAGTACTCTGTCTAGACAGGGAAATAGTCTGTAACAGATAGTATTATTGCAGTACAGACTAGCGGTGTGCTAAATGTACTCGTCCGACTACTGCTGGTAGGGGTTGTAGCCGGCGGGCGGCGGCTGCGGGTAGCCGGCGGGCGGCGGCGGGTACTGGTAGGGCTGGTAGGGCTGGGCGGGCGGCTGCGCGCGCACGTGGTGCGGGTAGGGCAGCGTCGCGTACGGGTTGTACAGCGCCGGCATGGGTGCGTACACCGGGTAGGGCGCCCCCACCGCGCCGTACGGCAGCGGCATGCCTGCACACACACACGGGGTCAGACACAACTACACGGCGTTGGGGACGCACGTCGCGCGGGCGCGGGGCTCACCTTGCGGCTGCGCGGGGTAGGGCAGCGCGGCGGCCGGGGCGCTCGACGCGGCGGGGGCGGCGCCCGGGGCGGAGGCGGCGCCCGGGGGCGGAGGACGCGGCGGTACCTCCTTTTTCACAGCAGCCGGCTATGAACATATATTTTTTTTTTTTTTTAATTTATTTGGTCCACAACTTGAGATTAACACTATACATACATAATAGACAAACACTCATGCAACATGCGCAATGTTACCTCTGATATCAGTGGGCACTGCTCGCTATTTGAACAGACATACATTTTTTTGAATAAAATAAAAATAAACAGTTTAACTAAAATAAAAAAAAAAAGTCTTAATTTTATAATGAGAAAAATTACAATAATATTTACGATAAGATATTGCAAAAGAATGTTATTACAAGTATATATGACAAAAGAATGTTATTACAAGTAAACAATTCAAGATCACTTTTATAACGATGGTTTAGATTTAGACCTTGCGATTCGGTCGGGGGCAGACAATTTGAACATAACTTGTAAAATTTGGAATATAACAACAGTGCTTCCCCGGGCTCGATTAATCTTATTTTCAAAGCAAATATTTGAAAATCAGGCCGTTGATTTTTTGTGTCGTTTACAGAAAGTTGTGGTAACATTAAAGAGAATTTTTTTGAAGTGAAACTTCTTTATCGACGTATGGGAGAAATTTTGTAAGTATCGTCACGTTTTTCGGTTACGCGCCATGTTGCTTTTTTTATCAAAGTTTAGTATAGTGACGTAAAGAATATAATGTAATATATTATAATAATAACAACAATATATTAGCTTTGAAGTTTGGTTTGAAATAAGAATAACAATATATTAATTAGAAAGTGATAAAATCTTTTTTCTTAAGGCTTAAGCCTTATCTACCCCATTTTCGTGAAGTTGCAAATAGTACAAAAATGATATGTCGTAAAGAAGTTTCACTTCTTACCTGTGTACTCTGGTACACACACAATTTTTTTTTAGAAAAGTATAGATTTTCAGTCGTAATTCATTTACTTTTTGAATGGCAATAATTTTAGAAATACGTGACATAGATATATATAATTTTTTTGGAGTTAGCCACTACCGACTTATGTCAGACGTTGATTTATGGGAAAACCTGTATAACAAGGCCAGCATGATAACCGTTGTACATTTTGTGAAACTACTCACTTATAACACAATTTTTATGTTATTATTTTGTGTAATTTAAATTAAGTCAGTACACTGCGTGCTAAGAAAAAAATTGCGCAATTCGGCGTCGTGTGTGTGTAGGTGTTCGGGTGGTGTGTGTGTGTGTCGGTGTGTGTGGTGTGTATGTGTGGTCAGTGTGTGTGTGTCGGTGTGCGCACCTCCGCGGCAGCGTCGGGGCGCGCGTGCGGCGGGGCGGGCGCTCCGCGGGACGCCTCCTGGGTCAAGTCCTTCAGCAGTTCCTCCTTCTCCGTCTTGCGCGCGAAGCAGAAGTCCGACACTTTGTTCTGGAACGCCACGAGGAGCTGCGGACGAGACGCACGCTCATCAGTTGCGCGACGCCGGGGTCCTCCCGACGTGCAACTCGGGTCGATGTCCAGACATTCACTCGAACACTCACATCTATCATCTTACTTTCTTAGGTCAAACTTAACTAGAAATGGATGTGATCGAGAAGTAAATTGTTATTCAAAAACACTTTGACTGTGACAATTTTATTAGATCTTGAGCGACACTTTTGTCTTCTGTAAAACTTATTTGATTTTAAAACTCTAACTATCAGCGGGCCGGGTTGCCGCTAGGGCGAGGGCGCGCACCTGCGTGAGGTCGTTGTAGAACTTGACTCCCTCGCGCAGGTTCCCGGTGAGGTCCTGGTACGCGTCGAAGGCGGCGCACAGCCGGCCGAGCGCGGCGTCGCGCCCGCCCGCCGCCCCGCCCGCCAGCCGGCCGCGCGCCTCCCGCAGCGCCGCCGCCAGCCGCTCCTGCTCGGCCAGCGTGTCGCGCGCGCGGCGCTGCAGCGGGGCCAGCGCGGCGCCCAGCGCGGCGGCCGACAGCGCGGGCTCGTCCAGCGCGCCGTCCGCCGCCAGCGCCGCCAGGAACCGCTCGCGCAGGTCCACCGTCGTGTCCTTCAGCTCGCTCTCTATCGCGTCGCGCTCGCCCTTCAGCCTCTCCACCTGCCGACACAACACGGCTCCGGTTCATGATAGACCAGTGAAAGAGGTCCGAGTTTTTGACGACCAGGCTCTCTCCGATCCGATCCGGAGCGTCTCGGATCGTCCTGTGATGAGGTTTGATCGGCGGGTAGAGGAGCGCCTCACCGCGTCCATGAGCGCGCGCAGCTCCCGCGCGGCGCCCTCGTCCGCGCCCGCCGCCGCCCCCGCCGCCGCCCCCGCGCCCGCCCCCGCCGGTGCGTCCGGCACGCCCGCGTCTATCTCCACGTCGCTGCGACTCAGCAACTCAATGCTCTGAAAAGTACAGACACATTAATCATCCTAGTGGGCGTCCACTCTGTTTTACATATACAACGTGTTTCGTAGGTAATCATACTTATTTTTCTACGTGTAGAGTACATTGACTTTGTGGGACCTCCGCTCCGTAGCATATTTAACTTCGTCTGGCGCTGAACACCGCGGTTGGACTTATTTTATAGTAAGGCGAAACAAGGCGGCACCATACGTTCATCTACGTGTGTGAGCGAGATGACATATATTACTACACAACGTGCTCACCGCGTAGGTGAAATCATACTAAATGTTGTGTTTTGGCGCGCATTCTATTTTATATGGCGAGAGTGAGCGGAGTTACGTGTTAAGTACCTAGTGCGAGTGAGATGGACGCTAAATCTGTAATTTATTTTTTATTGGTTATTGTAATGGAATTTTCCACTGAATCAGTATAAATATGAGATCAAATCCTAATAAACCAGAGCATTATCAAATCACCTTTCATTTGAAACCAACCTCTGCTCTAAACCCCTACAACTTATTAATTTGACGAATTATTAATTTAGGTAACACAATGTACACTTATGAACGACAATAAACTTAAACAAATAATTTAAATGCGCAGAACGGTCTGCTGCCGTGCGCATTCGCGACTGTTGTATCTTTGCTATGGTCGTTGACTCGTCCAATGCATCGTTGCCGCTTATCGCTTCTTATTTGTGAATGATTTCGCAAGAGTGTAAATTTTTGCGACTATTTTTACTTTAATAATTATTCTGTAATTTAGATATTGACTTTATTTTTATGGGGGTCTTGAGTATTTCCTATTTTGAGTTTCAAGGAATGTAATTAGGTACGAGACACGTTGAATATAACATAGTGACGCACCTCCTTGTGCTGCTGGAACTTCTGCTGCACGATGGCGTCGGCGCGCACGGCGTTGTCGATGATCTGCGCGTACTTGTCGCGGTTGGCGCGGAACGCCTCCGTGAGCCGCGCGGACGGCGTGCGGGCCCAGCGCGCGCCGAACTGCTCGCGCAGCGCGCCGTCCGCCTCCGCCTCCTCGCGCAGCATGCGGTCCGCCTGCAACGCGGCCAGTCAGCTGGACATGTGCTACACATTCGTGTGTTGGCGCACGGCGCAGTACCCCACACACCTCGTTGAGTATGTCCCTGTTGCGCTGCAGCAGCTCGGGCAGCTCGGCCATGAGCGCGGTGAGCGCGGCCAGGCCGCCCTGCTCGCGCACCACGCGCGCCTTCTCGCGAATGGAGTCGGGCAGCCCGCCACCCGCCGCGCTCTCTATGCACGCTGGCAGATTCAAGGACGCGAGGATACTACAAAATATATAAATAGTGTTAATTATAATTTATTTATTTATTTAAAGGACTGCCAACAGGTTTACATCCACATATATAGACCCAATAACAGGCAGACACCGCTTGCAATTGATGTGCAATATAACTTAAACGCTGGACTTCCATGCTGTCAAAGGCATCAATTCCAATCCAATTAATCCAATTCCAATTCCTATTAACAAATAATTCCCGTTTTCACAGGGGGGGGCGAGTACCTGTTGAGCAGCTGCGTGGCCTCCCGCAGGCGGGCCACCTCCGCGCCCACCAGCTCGGCCCGGCCGGCGGGGACAGTGGGGCGGGTACCTGTTGAGCAGCTGCGTGGCCTCCCGCAGGCGGGCCACCTCCGCGCCCACCAGCTCGGCCCGGCCGGCGGGGACAGTGGGGCGGGTACCTGTTGAGCAGCTGCGTGGCCTCCCGCAGGCGGGCCACCTCCGCGCCCACCAGCTCGGCCCGGCCGGCGGGGACAGTGGGGCGGGTACCTGTTGAGCAGCTGCGTGGCCTCCCGCAGGCGGGCCACCTCCGCGCCCACCAGCTCGGCCCGGCCGGCGGGGACAGTGGGGCGGGTACCTGTTGAGCAGCTGCGTGGCCTCCCGCAGGCGGGCCACCTCCGCGCCCACCAGCTCGGCCCGGCCGGCGGGGACAGTGGGGCGGGTACCTGTTGAGCAGCTGCGTGGCCTCCCGCAGGCGGGCCACCTCCGCGCCCACCAGCTCGGCCCGGCCGGCGGGGACAGTGGGGCGGGTACCTGTTGAGCAGCTGCGTGGCCTCCCGCAGGCGGGCCACCTCCGCGCCCACCAGCTCGGCCCGGCCGGCGGGGACAGTGGGGCGGGTACCTGTTGAGCAGCTGCGTGGCCTCCCGCAGGCGGGCCACCTCCGCGCCCACCAGCTCGGCCCGGCCGGCGGGGACAGTGGGGCGGGTACCTGTTGAGCAGCTGCGTGGCCTCCCGCAGGCGGGCCACCTCCGCGCCCCCCAGCTCGGCCCGGCCGGCGGGGACAGTGGGGCGGGTACCTGTTGAGCAGCTGCGTGGCCTCCCGCAGGCGGGCCACCTCCGCGCCCACCAGCTCGGCCCGGCCGGCGGGGACAGTGGGGCGGGTACCTGTTGAGCAGCTGCGTGGCCTCCCGCAGGCGGGCCACCTCCGCGCCCACCAGCTCGGCCCGGCCGGCGGGGACAGTGGGGCGGGTACCTGTTGAGCAGCTGCGTGGCCTCCCGCAGGCGGGCCACCTCCGCGCCCCCCAGCTCGGCCCGGCCGGCGGGGACAGTGGGGCGGGTACCTGTTGAGCAGCTGCGTGGCCTCCCGCAGGCGGGCCACCTCCGCGCCCACCAGCTCGGCCCGGCCGGCGGGGACAGTGGGGCGGGTACCTGTTGAGCAGCTGCGTGGCCTCCCGCAGGCGGGCCACCTCCGCGCCCACCAGCTCGGCCCGGCCGGCGGGGACAGTGGGGCGGGTACCTGTTGAGCAGCTGCGTGGCCTCCCGCAGGCGGGCCACCTCCGCGCCCACCAGCTCGGCCCGGCCGGCGGGGACAGTGGGGCGGGTACCTGTTGAGCAGCTGCGTGGCCTCCCGCAGGCGGGCCACCTCCGCGCCCACCAGCTCGGCCCGGCCGGCGGGGACAGTGGGGCGGGTACCTGTTGAGCAGCTGCGTGGCCTCCCGCAGGCGGGCCACCTCCGCGCCCACCAGCTCGGCCCGGCCGGCGGGGACAGTGGGGCGGGTACCTGTTGAGCAGCTGCGTGGCCTCCCGCAGGCGGGCCACCTCCGCGCCCCCCAGCTCGGCCCGGCCGGCGGGGACAGTGGGGCGGGTACCTGTTGAGCAGCTGCGTGGCCTCCCGCAGGCGGGCCACCTCCGCGCCCACCAGCTCGGCCCGGCCGGCGGGGACAGTGGGGCGGGTACCTGTTGAGCAGCTGCGTGGCCTCCCGCAGGCGGGCCACCTCCGCGCCCACCAGCTCGGCCCGGCGCGCGCCGCTCGCGTTCAGCGCCGCTTGCACCGCCGCCGGCACCAGCGACTCGAACAGATCTACGTCACGACACCGATTCACTCGCCTTGTTATAAGGTATTTTTATTCATTTCATAATGTAATGAAGGCTATTTGTGTATATTTTTTGAGTATATATAAATTGCGAAGTCGGGGTGGATCGCTAGTATTTAATAAAACAAGAGACTTTCAAACATTTATACAATTTTTGAAAAATCACAGACAGCTCGACGGAACGAAATTCCTATCAACAATTACCAATTCATAATAGCTGAAGCGATATTGTATCCTGGGATCGCCGATTGATGGTCAGTAGACAAATTCTATCGGTCATTTCAAAAACCTTATAGGTCATATGCTTTTTTTACTGAAAATGGTTCCTTAAGGTTGCGCAAGTCGCGGGCTCGAACTCACTGGTGGGCGTTGCCAAAAAGCATGCTATTGGGAGAATACCAGGGGCACCGCACTGGGACACTCATTATTAAGTGAGATGCACGATAATTCATAGTAAAAGGGGCGTCTAAAAAATACGAAAAAGCCTTTGGAAAATCGAGTTTTATGAAAAAACCACTGCATAAATCAATTACAAATAAAAGTATTCTTCGATAATCGTGCTTTGTTTGTACCGACTTTGTTTTGAAAATTTGATACTTATTTTATTACAAATTTAAGTCCAAAGTTGTGTTAAAAATTGCAATAAAAACGAATCTTTGGTAGCTCGTAACTTTTTAATGGTTTTTTATTTTACCATTCTGTTTCCGCATATACAAAATTAATAATGAGACAAAACGATATCATGTTTAACTTTGCATGTACAGTGCTAAATAGTGGAGTAATACCCTCCCGAAATTTGTATGGAAAAAATGTCGACTAGTGTCACCTTAAAGGTGCGTATTCTAGGTAAAAATGTTAAAGTGAAATGTTGAAGATCCAAGAGAAATGAATCCAGATGAAAATGATGGAGAATATGACTACGTACCTTAAAGATATAAAGATGACAAACTAATACATGTAAAATGTTAATACGGTTATTTTTAAGTGTAATTTTCAATAATAAGCAATAAAAAATGGAATACTACGATTGTATTGGCTAAATAATTATATACCACTAACCCTATTTCTCGCTAAAACAACATAAGTCAAGAACAGTTTTCAGGATTTTTTTCATTATTTTTTTTAATCAACTGTGAATGTTATTCGCTATTTATGTGTTTTACCTCCCAAATACTAAAATAAGCACAAAAAAAAATCCTTTAAATCTCATTTGTTTGTACATAAAACAGTTTTTATTGATTTCTGAAAAGTTCTAATTGTGCGACTTGTATGAGGTTTTTAAATTTCAACTATATAAAACATTCCTCCTCCAAACTTTAAACGCGTTTATCTCTTTTTAAAAACGGTGCCCACTCTCAGAGGAAGAGTTTTCAAGCTTATATTCTTTATATCTTTATTTATGTCCCGGGAAGCTTATTTTTTTTGAAATCTTCATATTTTTCAAATGGGCAACTGTTAAAAAAAAATTTAGAAAATTTTATACTTTTCATTTAAAATGCCACCATTATATCAAATTTCAAAAAAATAAAAACAACCTCTATAGGGACAGCAGCTTTCTTATAGACTACGCTTTGGCGAATGTGCATTGAAACTTCACCAACTTATTCCGTCATCTCCCTTCCATCACCGGACCCGCGGTACGGCGGGTTGCCAGTGTTACCGCAAGTGCGTACAGGGCGCTTTGCGTCCTCTTTTATAACCCGTACAGCTAAGGAGTGGAATGCTCTCCCTGCGTCTGTTTTTCCGGACCAATATAACGTGGATCTTTTCAAGAAAATAATTAATAGTCATGCGATCTGATAGGTAGGCGTGGTAGTGGTATTCTGGGAAAACATGCGGTTTCCGAAAATTAATTCTCAGAACAGAACATTTTATCCTTTGATGTACCCAACATTGTTCGTATTAGGCATGGTTGGATACAACAAGTTGGTGACAAGGAGAGACTGGCTTGGCTGGCTTCTTACGTTTTCAAAATAATAAGGGGTAAAATAAGCAATCCGGTAGTGCTGAAGTCGGTGGGTCTATACGTGCCTAACGGTTATGTGAGTAGACGGCAACGTTTAAGACTGTTTGCGATACCCTAAGCCAAAACAAATTTAATGCACAACTCCCCAATCACGCGAGCACTGCGCATATTAAACACTGTACACAGCAAATTAGACATTTTTATTTGCACAATGAGCGATTTCGCAATAGTGACGACACGTGTAATTTGCTATAGTTTAGTTTAGGTTAGTTTATTGTTAATTTTATTACTGCACAGTCGAAATGGATTTTTATGATCTGTAATGGCATTTGTGTAAATAAGTATGAATAAATAAATAAATAAATTTTATATTTGATAATATACTTGGACCATAATACAACTTATTAAAAATTTTGAAATACGAGTAATCCATCATAAATGCTCGAGACTTTACAATCGTCCTATAAATTTAATGATAATTTTTTTGATGTACGGGAAAAAAAAGAAGAAGAATTTACTTTGAACTGATTATTCTACGCGGCATCTACAGGAGGGATTCCAAACATAAGAGATAAGCCGTACCTTTCCCGTCCGCCCAGCGCGGCGGCGGCGGCAGCGGCTTGGCGACCGGCGCGCGCGCCACCGGCTCCAGCGCGCCCGGCTCCGGCACGCGCTCGTGGTAGATGAAGTCGTTGTCCCGCGCCGCGCCCGCCAGCCGCCGCGCCGCCGCCCGCGCCGCGTCCGCCGCGCGCGCCCCGCCCGCCGCGCCCGCCGCGCGCAGCAGCTCCGTCGCCAGCTGCGCACACACACACGTTACACCGCGCTACCCGCCTCACCCCGCCTCACCCCACGAACGTGCAGGGACCGACTCGATACCTGAAGCCGCGCGATCTCTTCCCCGACACTCTTGTTCGCGTGACACACCTGCGCCTGGTAGTAATGGGACAGTCCGCGGAACGTGGACTGCTTCGCGGTCACCTGACGATATTCCAAAAATCATTAAGTCATATTGTTGATATATCGAAAGTCCAGGTCAAAAGTAGGACAAAAGTAAATAAAGCGACGAGCATATATGAAAGCATTGATAACAGTGGAAGAAGCGAAAGTGGTATGCGAGGATTGGAGCATATTATGAAATTACGTGATCTCTGCCTTCACCGATGGTAAAGAGGCGTGATTAGGGAAATCCCATCCGTTTTCTGGTCCCGTAAATCCCGGGACTTTACTTGGCTAATCCCGGGATTTTCGGGATTGCCACAAACAGGTTTACTTTTGCATTCCGAAATCCGTTGCGCCTTGATAATAACCTTGCCTAGATTATATTAATAGCAATCATTACATAACAACTTAAAATAACCCTTAGATACGCCGTACGATACATACCAGGTACCTAATAATATTATGTTTGTCGTAGAACTTCATCTCGGAATACTTCAATATGATATTCTTTAGGTCATTACCCAACCGGCTAACAGTGGAATCACCCGATCACCTCATATCATAATATTGTATATAAACTACGAAGCAGGCTTTGATATTCCTGCGATTTTATTTTATGTATTTTAAAATCCTATATAATTTTTTATGTTCTTTTTGAATTTTTGCTAAAGTTCTCTTCTTGTTTTTATTGTTGGGTCTATCTTATTTTCTATATCCTACTTTTTTTTATGAAATTACATTTTTTTTTCATTTGAGCCCAATTAGAACCCACATAGTCTAATCCCGGGATAGTCCCGGGATCCCGGGATTACGCATAAAAAATCCCGAAATCCCGGGATTGAAAAACATGCTCGGGATTGTGTTCCCTAGGCGTGATGTATATGTATGTATGTAGGATTGGTAGACTAACATGGGGAAAATAAATTTTAATAGATTATTATCAAAGTTATAAAATTATTTTTAGAATCATTAAATTGGTACTGTTTAAAAATGCCACTGGATCTCAGAAAGTCAAAGTACTCACCGTCGATATCCAGTCCCTCTCCCAGAGCGGCTTCAAGGCATCCTTCTGCATGGAGCGCAACGCATCCGTGTATAGCTCCTCACACTGAGCGCACACCTTGGCGACCATGCTGTCCTTCATCTCATCTGACAATTAGATCGCGTCTCTTAATAAAGGCTATACCACTTTAAAATAGATTTTTTTTCTAGAATTTATAATAATGAGGTGCAAAAGCATAAAAAAAAACAAAAAGCATATATAGGTTGTGTACCTCTGATGCATTTGTAAGCAATAACCTCTTGAGCCTGCGCTAGCATGAGCTGGGAAAGAGCATTCAAAGTATCCGGGTTGAGATCCGGAGTGGTCTCCTGGTGTACTGCCAGCATAATGTTTCCTTTTAGGAATGCAAAGACGCCAGCCGATTGCTGCAGCAGTTTAGCAGCAAGTTTGAGTGACTCTTCGGTATCAAGGGGTTGCTGAGCTGCTATAGCACTCTGCATAGCTGCTATGTTGAACAAGATACACATCCGTTCATATGCCAGAGAACTTATAGCTGTAATAGAAAACATACATTTTTTTATTTATTAAAGGAATGAATAGAAATAAAAATATAAAAAAAGTTTAAGTTATTTCTGTTGTATTATGTGTGTTTAAGTATTATTCTATATGTAAAAAAATGAAATATAATAAGTGTTAATATTTATAGTTTAGTGTAAATATACCCACAATTTTCTCAGCCATTTTTAACGATTACAATTAAAAGTAATAACACAGTTGTTCTTGTAATTTTTAGTAGTTTTTTTTGGCATTTGTAGAAAAGAATGATTGTCTTGTTCATTAAGACAAAGAATGCATCACCACTTACCATGAAGTGAGATAGGATTAAACTGTATAATCTCAAAAGATGTCTGTCTAACTAAATAATAAATATTTATAATTGCCTTTTGGTGTACATAGTACCATCATGATATTTTCTTTAGTTATTATAGTTTTTGAGTGAAGTAAAAGGAGATATGTATGGTGTTATATTGTTAGCTTATTGGAATAACTAATTAAGTGACATCTATATTATTGAGTGATCAAGTATCAATTGGCTGTATTTCCATGAAAAGGATCCAACCCACACAGTTTGTTTTTAGACATTTAAGTTTTATAAAATAAATATCCCGTCAAACAAGTGGGATGGTCCAAAATGCAGAAAAAACATTTGGCTTCTAAATTTTGCTAATGGCTGGTATACACTTTGATTAGTGATTAGTGCGAGTGGCTTGTTTAGTGTTAAGTGTTTAGCAAAAAACACGTTTGGACAGTTTCTGTTAAGTGTTAAGTGTATAGTGTTTAGCGAAGTACAGTATTTACAAGTGAGTTCTATTTTTTCTGCGAGTAGCTCCTCCCGCGCGTCCCGCCTTCACCCCTCGCTTGCACTAAACACGAACTTAACACGTCG
The DNA here is from genome assembly GCA_905404175.1 of Anthocharis cardamines. Taxonomy (NCBI): domain Eukaryota; kingdom Metazoa; phylum Arthropoda; class Insecta; order Lepidoptera; family Pieridae; genus Anthocharis; species Anthocharis cardamines. The sequence continues at coordinate 12,556,647 of FR989959.1, forward strand.
GGACGTGCGTGCCTGTTAAGTCAACAGTGTCGTGTTCGTTTCTTCTGTTGTTGTGAATGAAATACTAGGTGGATCGAATCCGTAACCCACAAATTTGAGGAGTTATATGTTCATCATGCGTGTTTATATAATGTAAATCTTTATATAAATAAGCCAGAGACGCAGCTCTGCAAACCATAGCTGCTGAAATGCTTTTAGAAAATTTTGGGGCGAAGGAGGCTTACACCTTCTCTCCTAGCTATCCATAATCCAGGTGGTCTCCTCAATTCCAACTCAATTTCTTCTCGAATGTGTAACGCAAGCACATTCAATATTTCATTAACTACATTGCGAATGGGCTCATACATATTCACTGGGTTTTTTTTGTTAATTATTACTATCAGTGTGTATACAGGCAAAATATTGTCTATTTTTTAAATGAACTAAACACTGCCTAATAAACAGTATAGGACATTACTAATCACTTAACACTAATCACTCTACATACTAAACACTAAACACTTGACACTTGACTAATCAAAGTGTATACCAGCCATACGGCTGTTTTCGTAATGTGAGAGTATTTGACATTAGGGACTTTTTGGTAAACTTAAGTCATTTTGAGCAAAGTTGTAGGTTGGATCCTTTTCATGGAAATAAGGCCAATTATTGCCTTATAACATCATAAATATGATAATGTCATTATCAAATAATATCTAAATTTGAATAGCTATAAATTAGTGATTTTTTGTATCATATTATAGAACTCGTCAATATGAGTCAATAGTTATTTATTTATTTTTTTTATATTCGAGGGGGCAAATGGACAGGAGAGTCACCTGATGGTAAGTGACTACCCCTTCTCATGGACATCCGTAACACCAGTGGTCTTGAGGATGCGTTGCCCGCCTTTAATAAAATGATGATCATTTTTTGCAATTAATTAATTCTTGCAATGACCTGATGATATAGCTTACTACAAGTATGTATTTAACCTTCAAGCGGTCGCGCGTAACCGAAAAGACATCCGGACGAAATTTAGGGATTTGAAATAACAAATAATTAAATAATAATTTACTTTTAATTGTTATATTTCGGTCAGGATAGTATTTAAATAAAAGAAAAACATATATACGAAATTTTGTGATGAAAAAATTCGAAGATATAAACAAAATCTTAACCGTTGAAATTCGCGCGACCGCTTGGGGTTAAAAATATTGTTCTAGTCATATACTCACTGAGGCTCATTCGCCCGCCAAACAGTGAACCCTTGTCGAAAGCATCTTTCCATTTAAACGGAATTTGTACCTCTTGTGGCGGGATCTTACTCTCCAGGGACACAAGCTGGTCATAGTAACTGAAAATGTGTTATCGTTATATATCAAATCTCTGAAGATTAATCTGTATTTTCTTCGACGCAACAAAGTAATGGTAATTGTTTATTAGAATGTTGAGTGATTCAATAATTATGAATGAGTCACACAGCGCTAATCACAGAGTACATTCTATATAACGCGCTAATATACCTGTAAAGAACGTCGAGCGAAGACTTTTCAAACACTTTCCAAATGGCATTTGTTCGCATGCGACTTAACTCGGCAATAGCATCACCTAGATCTTCGTTACCTGCATTACTGTTATATGTCGTTTGTATCAAGTTTTTAAGAGGTTTAACAATATCAACATCTGAAGATTTTTTAAACGGAATAGCTATCAATTCAGCCATTTCTGCAACTGATTTGACATTTAAAAGAATATAAAAAATACATAAACTATTGGTGACACTTGACAAGTGTCTCCAACTTCGTCTGTCAAAATTACGGTGTTGCTAGTCAAAACATACGGCAGTTTTTAAATAAAATCTTAATCTTAATATCTTAATCTTAATTTATTATATAAAATGCTAATGTTCGTACCTAGAGACCAAGGGGTATTTGCCCCTTGGAATGGCAAATACCCCTTGGTCTCTAGGTGTGCATAAGGGAGTTTGGTCGGGGTGGGTGGAAGTGGGTGGTTGTGGGTGGCAAAAATGTGGAATAATATATATCTGTCCTTTTCTAACTAATGTAATCTACCGTAAAATTCTGAAAATCTTGGAAATGATCTAAAAACTTCCAGAATGTGTGCAACTGATAAAATCAATCTAGAAAGTTCTAAAACTTTCTGGAATGATCTAGAAAGCTCCAACAAGCAGTGCAATTATTGTAATCGATCTAGAATATTTCAGAAAGTTTCTGGAAAGATCTAGAAAGTTTTAAAATGGTTTCAATTATTGTAATCGATTTAGAATGTTTTAAAAAGCTTCTGGAAAGATCTAGAAAGTTCCAAAATGTGTGCAATCGATGAAATTGATCCGAAATAATCTAGAAAGTTCTGAAATGGTTTCGATTGTTGTAATCGATTTAGAATGTTTTAAAAAGTTTCTGGAAAGATCTAGAAAGTTCCAAAATGTGTGCAATCGGTGAAATTGATCCTCAATGATCTATAAAAATCTAAAAAATTCTAAAATGGTCTAGAAACTTCCAAGATGCCTACAACTTGAAGATACTTTACACCGTATGTTAAATGGTCGAATAAGTGTCTTATTATTTAAGATAGAAATCTAAAATATTTATCTACTTTAGAAAATGGATCCTTAAATATGTCTTATACCAATAAAGATGCGATGTATTTTAACCCGAGCAACGCCGGGTTTCGCTGCTAGTACTGTATAAATCACTACAAGTATATAGTATAAAACAAAGTGGCTTTCTCTGTCCCTTTGTATGCTTAAATCTTTGAAACTACGCAACGGATTTTGATGCGGTTTTTTTAAATAGATAGAGTGATTGAAGAGGAAGGTTTATATGTATAATAATAACAGTTTTTCTGTAGTGTATTTAGTATCAGCATTGCACCGGCGCGAAGCCGTGGCGGGTCGCTAGTACTTTATAAAGTGCAGTTTTTAAATAAAATACTGTATAAAGTATTTATATAGTATTTTATATAAATATTTATATAAGTATATTATACAGTATTTTATTTAAAAACTGTCGGGATAAATAATTTAAACAATATAAATAATAAATCGCGTTTTAATCCGGTATACAGTATTTTATTTAAATGTGTGATACTCGCATTAATAAAAGACAATATTATACGGCAGTTTGTAGAAAATAACAGTAAACACAAAATGAAAAATACGGAAAATAATGATTATCTTTTATTACTAGAAAACTTAAAAAACAATATGCAGAAATCATAAAAGTATGTACTTCAACTCAATAAATATGAAAATAGAAAAGAAAAAAGATAATATTCGGGTTTGTGTACATGGAAACATTAATTTTTTCAATCATTTCAATTTTAGGATGAAAGTCAACTCGGCTTTGGGCTTTTCTCTTGATAATTTGCTGTGTGAACAAATTCCCAGCAATAGATTTCGTGGACAGCTGATTTCCGGCACCGTAATTACATATCTACGGTAGGTGGTATATCAAAAAAATACGGTAAGTCTACCGTAATTACGGTGCAGTTGCAGACACTGGTTACATTTGTGAAAATCAAATTTCAAAATAACTGGCAACACTGGACCAGTGTTGCCAGTTTAGTACAACTGTACTAAATCCAGTTCATAGCATTTAGTAGGTACATCGCTCTAAATTATTTCTGTTTGTTATGGTTCCTAACTGTATGTAAATAAATAAACGTAATTCTACTTCATGAGTTGCAATTTCCAATATGGATTTCAAAAATACTTTGTAGCGACATCTATGATCAGCTACAAGAATCAATACAAAGGCGTCTAATCCTGAATCGCGCTATACAAATATTTCGGAGCGCTATATTTACAACATCTCGACATCAACCACTGGGGCCTCCTTCCTCTTCCTTTTAGGTTGGAGGAAGAGCCCACCTTCCTTCCTCCACAACTTTCACCTTAAAAATAGTGATTTGCTCCTTTGGTAAACAATCAACATGTGCACAGCGCGTGGCTCGTAGCGCGAACATTTAGCAGATACTTTTTTATTGTATTTTCTGAAAAATTAAACACTGCGAGGTTCTGTTCAGAAATGAAAGAAAAAACGCCAGAGCACACCACGACATCAGTCCGGTTTTGCACTCTTTCAGTTTCGTTAATCATTTGAAGTTCAGGTAAGCGAGTGATTAGCCCACTATACCCTAGCCCAATGATGGGAATGCCACCTTTGAGCCTATAGGCAGGCTCGGTTTTCTGCGGGTATCCTCCCTAGTGAGATTGGATCTGTTTTAAGGCGCAGATTCATCGCCTTTCGCCCTGCAGCATAGAGCAGGCTGGCGGAACACTCTGGATACCCTCTGCCCCATTTAGTCAAGTAAGTCAAGTACACCACGACATGACACGTAAATATGTTTCCACCTTAACTCAGCAATGTAATATTTATGTATGACCACAGAAATCCTATAAAAATGTCTGTAAGGCGTATGAAGATTGACGACGATCATTGGAACTTAATTTTGTATTCATTTGTTTTTAGCGGCCTAAGGACAACTTAGAACCTTTTTTATATCACTTCACTTCTACTGTATTATGTCATTTCATTGACTTGATATAGTAAAAAGAAACCATAAAAATTTATCGTGTTGTTTTTTAACAATAATTCAAAGCTACCACCATCACAGTAATATGGTTGTGAAACCTGTACTACTTCAGAAATTGTAAGTATTTGGCTTTGATTATTTATATGTCTAATCTAAGGTATTTGGTATTACTGTATAAGCGACAGTTCATTCCGAAGCTTTTGCGGTACCTAGTGAGTACACCTAACTAGTTTATAACTTCAAGAATATATATTTTACATTTTCTTTAGACTGCGACTTAATTCCCAACAACACATACCTACTCTCCCGGACGATCATATAAGTATTCCTTCAAGAAGTGATCATTCTTTAAGTTTTCATTAAGTATTATCAATAATCGCGAGGTGCAGTACGCATTTTCTCGTAGATCTACGTATTTGTCATATAGTAAACTGATCATAGTGATCCATTATGATGGCACATGCGCGGTGTGGGGAGCCATCATCTGCGTCAGTAGTGCCTCGCGCAGCTCTGCTTTGTCGTTGTACTATCTCAACGATGGGCCTCAATACTCAGTACCTACCAGTGACGATGGACGACTCACGACTGCTAGCTGCTGTTTGGGCCGTGGAACGAGTTTGACGATCGGGAGCTAACTGTTGCTCATCACGAATACGATCGATACTAGGCGAGACGTCCGCGTCGCGGTCGGTGTGCTGTTGTTGTTTGTGGTTACGACTCAACTACGTCGTACTACGCAGTTATTGACCGCGCTTAATCTGTTATTAGCGAGCCAGTCCAAACTCCAAAGGTATCGTTCCATAATATTTTACTACTTTTAAGCTTGTGTTTATTATTACGAGGCCATAGCTATATCAGTCGTTGATATCATAAAACGATTCTCTTACCAAATGCGAACATGTACCTATAAAATATTGGTATTATCTACCGGCCTCTGTTTTCACTACACTGTATCTAGCTTAATTAAAGATAAAATGATTTATTTTTGTTTTGTGCGCCGTTAGATTCATTAAATTATTATTTGCAAAAACTAAATAGGTACCTATGTAGTTTTATTTTGAAAAACTCAAACTCAGATGTCAAAATTGTGTCATCTGGACGCTAATGGGTTAATCGTACATTGGGCACTATTCCTGCACTGTGTCTACTTCAAGCCAGTCAGTAGGAGAGCTCAGTAGGAGACTGAAAGTGAGTGAGATAACTGAGACTGTGGCGATATCAGAAGAAAGAGTACGAAACATGAAGGTCTGCACAAGAAGGGTGCCGCATTTGCTGAATGCTGACCAAAATGAATAAATGATTTTTGAATTTGAATTTGAAAAAAAGCAATTGCGTAAAAGATTTTCGCAGCAATCTTTGGACCGATTCTATAGGGATCCGACCAATTTTGAGTGGCTTTTTGTCACCATGGACGAGAATTTGGTTTGGTGGGTGGAAATCTGTTGTTATGCGCTAAAGAAAGCATCCTATGCGGCCAGCGTGCTTTGCGATGCGAAAGGGATCTTGTTAATTAATTAAGGAAAAAGGTAAAACAATGACATGACAATATTAATTTAACTTTTTTGATCCGCTCGATTCCAAAGTTCGCTACAAGAGGTCTGACTTGAAGAAAAAAAGTCTTTCACCAGGACAACTTATCAGATGGTACACAACGGTGAGTTGGCGATGGGAAAACTGCGGGATTTGTGGTACGATTTGCTTGGCCACCCCTTTCTTTCTGTCCTGTTCTGTAATCTATTCTCCTAATCTGGTATCCTCAGATGTCCGAAGTCCAAAATTGAAAAAAATTGTTTCTGGGAAGCGCTTTGCATCTAATGAAGGAGTTGAGAGGGCTGTAGATGAATATTTTCACAGCCTTCCAAACTCTCATTTCGGAGAATGAATACTGATATTGGAAAAGCGCTGGTCCAATTGCTTTGAAGTCAAGGGAGATTATGTCGAGAAATAAAATTTTTTTTACCTGAAAATCGGAGTCTTTGATTGTCAGCAGTTGCGTAGCTATCATAGGGCAAAGTGGTGCAGTGTACCAGGGCCCTGAAGCTAAGAGGGCCCCTCTGCTTTGGAATGAGAGGGAGGCAGCTCTTGAAGTTAGAAAAAAATTGTTGCGATTTTTTTCTCTGCACCGAGGCCCTTGTTCACCTAACTACGCCACTAATAGTTAGGTCGAGAACATTTCACCTCACCCTTAGATACCTAAAGCAGCGGCCGAGTGTCGTTTACACTGGTAGTTACAGTTAGTATTTTAAACACTGAATTGGAAATGCGTTAGTCGTAAGCGGTGGTATGATTACACGAATGGCTAGAGATAGTGTGCTTACAGACGCGCTGAGCAGCGGTCGCGGGCACCCGCCTCTCCCACCAGCGCCAACAAGGAGGTGATCGTGGTACCCTCCCACCTCGGGGACGCACAGCGAGTAGCAGTGGGTGTGCTGTAAGTAGCGGTGTCGGCTCGCATCTACCTACTACTGTTTACACAGTTTATTTAAATGAATGTCAAACAATGTGGTCTTATGGTGTTTCTAGATGTGCACCAGATAACGAGGCAGTGGACGTGATCGACCTGGGATCCCCGAGGCGCCCACGCACCGCGCCCGCCCGCGAGCGCGCCCCGTTCCACACCGCCACACCCGCCCGCTCGCGCGCTCCGCTACGCCCCGCCCCCTACAGACCCAATCCGAGGCTGTTAGTACTCACTTGACGATATGTCGTCAACACTTATAATATATTTATATTTTGTATCAAAATAAAAATTCTTGAATAAGTTTATTGCTATTCATCTGAAACTGTTAAACTTCTGCTAGAAAAAGTTATAAAATAGGTAGACCGTACGTAAGTTTTAGCTACTTACAAAAAAGAAATGATATCCCACTGCTTGCACTGTAAAAAAATATCAGACATCATGGAGAGCCAAGCTCCTAGCTCTACACGATCTAACCATCTCAGCGTATAGTGTTCTGCGTGAATCCTAGTCTTAAGCTCTCTACAAACCCTGCACCTTGATCAAAATGTGTAACTTGATTGTTTCGTAACTCGTGGAACTATTGGCACAAACTTAATGCCTAGTGAAATATTTTCTATTCATAAAAGTGTCTACGTCACTCTTACGAAAGGAGAAAATCTGGTCAGCATATATAACTGACTGACAAAGTCAAACTGATTCCCCATACCCATATTTAAATATGTATGGGTTCTTACAAGAATACAAGTGAAAATGCGTGTGTCAGATATCCGGGTCCTGCGGGGACAACTCCACCTAAGCGCAGCGCGGAGCCAGCCAGGCGCACCCGACGTGTGCGCCGATTCCGGCGGCCCGTGCCCAACTCGCGGCTCTACCGGCCCGCGCCGCGGCGGCCCGCGCCCCACCGGCCCGAGCCGCCGCTACGCCCGCGCGCCGCCTGGCCGCCGCCCGCGCCGCCGCCGCTCGCGCTCCGCACCGCCTCGAGCGCCGCGCTGCGCCTGCTGACGGCGCGGCTCGCAGCTCCGGCCACCGCACCCCCCTCCCGCCGCCTGCTCGTGGAGCTGCCCGCGCGCGGCATGGACGCCGTCGCGCGCCACTCTGCCAGCCCGGACTGCTCGGACGGCAACGAGCCCTCCTCCGCCCCCAGCGAGTTCCTGGCCGAGGTGAAGTTCGCTGAGCGAATGTGAGGTGCGCGGGTGTGCGCGGCGTAGCTGATACTCTGTGTGTGTGCGCAGTTCCTGTCGGCGATAATGAGGCGGCAGTACGCGGAGGCGCTGAAGTACTGCCGGCTGATCCTGCAGTACGAGCCGCACAACGCGACGGCGCGCGGCTTTTACCCGCTTTTGCAGCACAAGCTGAACAACGGTAACACAGGTAGGTATATGGCGAACTGTAATTTTTTGTTGCTAATTTTTGTCGTGAGTCTGCTCGAGATTAGTTACGGCAGTGTACCGGATACTCATATAGTGGACTGTTTGTTGCAGAAGAGACGAGCTCGACAAGCGAGGAGGCGATCCCTCCACAAAATCCCAAAAATGTACGTTTATATCAAATCTAAATCCAATAGGTAATTATAATTATGATTATTCAATATTCATAATCCTCGTTTTTTTATAATAATATGTAAACAGTTTTTCGTATTTCTATAACAATTAATGGCGCAAAAGTTATACGATGTAAAACTTATTTGTCTTGTTTTTAAATTACTCATGTGCATAATATTGAATGTAGGTACAAATAGTATGGCAGTATTTTGCAATACCATACAAAATAAAAGAACATACATATGCGTTATGTTATGCGACGCTGTTTGTAAAAAATGTTGTCTTCACGTAAACGTTCTTAATTACATGACCACAATTACTGTAAATATACGAGTAAATAGGACTGTTTTATTTAAGTTGGGAAGCGGCGAGGTGGTGCCGAAGGCGGGCGAGTCGGGCGGCTCAGGCGAGTCGGGTGGCTCGGGAGAGGCTTGTAGCTCGGGCGGCTCGGGCGAGACGGGTGAGGAGAGCTCGGGCGAGGGCGAGCCGTGGGAGGAGTCGGAGCGGTCCGGCGCGTCGTGCTCCTCGCTCGAGCTGGACTCCTCCTCGCCCACCGAGCGCCGCGGCGACACCACGCGCTCCGACCGCTCCGACCGCTCCACAGACAGTCAGTCCCTTCACTACAATGCATGCCCCACGAAGTAATTTTTTTAATCTGTACTTACACAGTTTTTGTGCTCAGGCGCGTGGTCGCGCTGGGAAAGCAGCGCGTCGCGGTCGGAGCTCGATGACAACGGCAACGTGCCTGCTGCGCCGCACGCGCCCCGCTCACCCGACTCGCAGTGTGTCTACGCAGAAGGTATTACTAATGGAGGCAGCCCTATATTGTAACCATACTCACACTCATTCAAAAATACACACGCAGTCTTTACTTGTTGAACAACGTTCTGTTTTTATAATTCGTAATTTGAAGTAAAAGAACATAATTAATATTGTCTTTTATTAACGCGAGTATCACACATTTAAATAAAATACTGTATACCGGATTATTTTCAGCAACCGTGGTCAAGGGAGACTGTCCCGCGACCACGGTTGCTGAAAAGCATCCGAAACGTCGGTATAAATTATTTAAACAATATAAATAATAAATCGCGTTTTAATCCGGTATACAGTATTTTATTTAAAAGAACATAATTAATTATTATAAAACGCTCGTAGGTTAGAGCGCACCCTACTAAACTCGTTTGCACGCAGGTGACATCGAGAACGACAACGTGGCCGGCGGCGTCACCCATGCCACTCCCACCACCCCTGCCACCCGCGCCCCCCGAGCCTCCCGCGCCTCACGCACCACGCTTAAAGTAAGATGTGCCCTGAAAAAGTAATAAGTACTCACAAAATTAGACACTCTATAGTTGTAGTATATTATAATCTACGTGTTCGCTAAATTGTGTAATCAGTATAATGTCACTTATAATAATTATACCCAGTCTGAATAATGCGTGTGTGCGTGCGCAGGGCGGCGCGGCGACCTCGTTGCAGCGGCTGCGCGCGCAGTTCGCCTGCTCCACCAAGTGAGCCGCGCCCGCCGCCACCCCCCGCCACCCGCCATGACTGAACAGTTCTATCAAATTTGTATCTAAATGTAAATAGAGACTTCTTCAAGTTACATTAAACACTAAATGTTACAAACGAATATTTCCTTAAAAATGTAAAGGTGCGATTCCACCATAATAGTGTGCAGAACAAATTAAAAAAAAAATTAGCTAAATCTTGAGTTACAATCGTGTTTTTTATTTTGCATCTTTATAAAGTGTGCGAACAAATATGTTCGCTCCGACGCGGACGGTGGAAGTGAGTGGAGTGAGTTCGCAAACAAAATGTGCGTTCGTCGTACATATCCACTGCTCGCAAGCGCACAAAAGGACATTTGTGACTATTTGTTTGGGTGAGTCGACCGAAGCAAACATTTGAGACACACGCTGTGCAGGACTGTGCCGCATAGTTCAGTACACTGGTGGAATCGCGCCATAATGACAGTATATTTTATAGAAATTTTTATTATATAAAGTTGTAAAATAAACTTACGGACCTAACCGAGGCGGCCTAAGGCTGCGAACGTATCGCAGTACCATTACAATGTAGTTACATATCTCAGTGTTTGTGCGCCGCGCGGATGTTAGCAAGCCGTTGCTCCGCTACCGCCAACCTCGCGCTGGGGACACGACAGGATGTTTGTAGTGGAGTGTTCATGAGCGGGGACGAGGCCCGGACCTGCCTCAGGGCGAGCAGAGCGGCCTCTCCAGGCGCCCAGTCCCAGGAGCCGTCTCAGTCAAATTAGCACATCTGCTATAATTAGGGGCGAGCAAAGGGGGCGCCATAATTGGATCTCGCTCATCCTAAAACATGCCGCGGGCGGGCTATGTGTCGTCGTGTAATGTGCTCCGGTTTTTATCACTACTTCGAGCCGGCAATAGGTGACAGACGGTTAACTAGTGATGTGTTAACTCGAGTTAGTAAATCGAGTTGGGCAGTGGGCTTAGTTCCAATAAATTCGAGCTGAATTCTCTCTAACTCGAATTTGGATAGGTGAGGTAAATTAACAAATCAAGCGAGTAGACGATTATGAAAATTGTAACCAAAAATACATAAATGAATTCTTTTTTTTATTTAAAGTCTACTTGCTTTCATTAAATGTAATTACATATATATTTATTACAAATCTGATCTAAATTATTTACTAAATTGGTAAAAACAAAACAAATCATTCACTATTAACTCGTTAGGTAATTCTATCTCAATTCGAGTTACGGGAATTTCAACTCGAGTTAAGGATGACTCACGCTAGACCGTGTCGGGTCCGAGCCGAGTGTCGGCCGTAGCTCCGTTGCTTGGGCGTCACTCGGTTGCCGCTCGGTATAACGTGAGTGTGTTCATACAAAATATATGTAATATTAGTTGACCTTGCTACGGCCGACACTCGGCTCGGACCCGACACGGTCTAGCTTGAGTCATCCTTTAAATAGAGTCGTGTTTTTTCCGAGTTTAAATTCAAATTCAAACTATTTATTTGCACATTTCTCTCTAGTTCTTCCCGTATTTACCTATCGACTGAATATAAAATTATACGTTTGTTATTCTAACGTCAGGTGACCAAATTGTTTAGGTATACAATTTGCTTAACTCGTTAGAGTGACTCGATAACGTCGTAGCTAATGTCACTAGATGCCGGCGCAGCACGAGAAGACTGAATTAATTGACGACTTTGGCACATTATCCTAACTTTACTGTCCGCTATCGGAATGCCCCGCGTCGCCGAGGCGAGTCCGGCACTCAGCATCAGCGCCCAACTTGGAATTATTCTAGTGTCAAGTCTCCACTGTTCTGTAATATCGACGTGACAATGTAAATTTTAAATGTGTAAAGATTGTTTATTACAACAAGATTAAAATATATGTATAATGTGTCTAGTGGAATGTTTTATTTGGCTAAAGGAAAGGCTAAAGGGGAGGGTTAATAAGAGGCATTTTTGCCCATCGTTCAATTTATCTATACATCTATACAAATATTATAAAGAGGAATTATTGGTATTTTTGTTTGTTCCATACATAAATTGAAAAACTACTGGACCTACCTAAAGGGTCTTCCTCCAACCTAAAGGGAGGATCCTCGACCAGTCGAACCAATGACTGGCCGGCCTTGTATATATATTCAAGTTGAATAATTCAACGCTCGGAAACATGTATATAGCGCGATTCAGGATTAGACGTCTTCGTATTGTTTCTAATCTTGTAGCTGTGTAGATGTCGCTACACCTCTAAATTAAATTAAGTTCCTAAATTTTCTAAAATACAATGATTTGTCTTGTAAATAATCTAAAACTCTGCCGCCCTAGGCTGGGGCCTACTCAGTCTGCTGGTGAATCCGCCTCTGTCACTGAATATAGTTCCCGTCACTTAAAAAGAACGCAAGCCTCGAACCTGCGCAGTGAGCGATATCAATATCTACAAAAAACTTTACGAGACCATAATACGGTAGTACATATTATGTCCAAGTTATGTCACTAAACTACTTTTATCCATTAATTCTTATCCAAATAAAAATTATTTCGTATTCAAGACTGTTTCAATATCTGTTATTAGGTACAGAATTCAAAATGTCAATATAAATTATAAATAAACAAAAAAAAAAATCTTTCACCAATAGAAAGCTAACATAATCAGCGAGTCACATAAACGTATGTTTTTTTTTATATATATTTTGAAAGTGCATCTTCATTACACCCGTGCGAAGACGGGGCGGATCGCTAGTGCGATATAAATTTTATTTAATAGCAGGTATATTACAATTATGAAAAACAATTATTTTAAATGTTATAACCTGTAGCTGATAGGATAAATAACTTGAATGTTCACGTAGGATATTATGAACATTATGCAGCTGTCATTCGTTTTACCACAAAAATCAAATAATAATTAAGTGTTGTTAAATGTAAGATTACGATATAACGAGGTTACAACTACTTCGAGATCAATGTTCATAATCACTACTGGACCACCCTTCAGTGGCGGCGACTTGTGGTAGGTATATGGGATATTCAAGACTTGATCTTTTGACTTCGGCTGAATTACGGCGCCAGGGAGCCAAAAACTATAACATTACATAAGCCACATGTGCACTACACCCTACGATTCTTGCGCTTACTTTACATAGGTAAAAACCATTGTACTTATGTTCTGTTTTTATTCAAATATTGTCAGTACACTATGAGAAAGACCAATTCTAAGTCTTCCGTAAGGGCAGCCGTCCAGCTGAACTAGTCATTTAACGCGAGATTTTAATACTGTCGACCCTTTTCCCCCTTACCCTCCTAACTACGCCTATGGTAATACTGCTAAGCAAGTACGAGATGACCTCATTTTCGAAGAATGATTTTTGGGCCTTACTAGTTCAAAAATACAGTTAAAATCAGACATATTATAGCCATATAATGAGAATTCAAAATCATTTATTCATAGGTAACACAATGTACACTTATGAACGTCAATAAAAAAATACATATTAAATGCTTCTAATTTTACATTTACTGCCAGTTCTCAAATCAAGGGCGTAGAACGGACGAGAAGAACTGGCAATAAACTCTCCGCCACTCTTTTTAATCGCCGAGTTTTTTATTTTACGAAATGTTTGTTAGGAGCTGCAACCAAGTGTTCCACATGACATCTTTAAGTAATTAACTATAATAATAATAATAAAAATATACCTATATACATAAACGAAAAAAATAAAAACAAAGATTTGTCCTCTACAAGCAGTAGGCATGGTGAAATAGGAGCACGCACTTACATTCTCGTGGGAACAACACGCAAATACATAGTCGAAATAACTGACATCACCGCATACACGAATTCAAGTCCGACCAGTCATCACAAGTACCCGTTCACGACCTAATCAGACTCGGAAAACTGTCTCGAGGTGTCAATAGTCTCTCTCCTTTACTACTTTTCTGATTTGTTTAAAGACTCGATATAATTATTTTCATACATTGATGTACCATTGTCACTAACAGGGCATAAAGCTTGCAGAGAACTCACTGAATAGCGATCCGGTCACGCGTGATATAAGTTTCAGCAACATCATCTTTTCCCCGATGAAATATTTTTTTATGTTAGATATTGACAGAAGAGTGTGAGGTTCACTTGATGGTAAGTGATACTCCAGCTACAGAACATCGATCAATGATGCGCTGTTGATCTACTTTTTACTTCGAGTATTCGAAAATTCGTAGACTGAGACCGAAACGCGTAATGGTATTAGTTTTGAAAGAGTGACGTAGGAGTCTGCTTATAAACAGAAAGTAACTAAGGGTTAGCATTACTACGGTTACTATCCCCACATGTATCCCACCAAGTATCTTTTAGGCCATCTTGGCTTCAACTCACTGGAAACGCGGAGAGTGTATCACCAGATGGCATGCGCCTGTAAGATATTACATAGCAAAATTGATGCTCAAGAACTGTGTCGGTTGTTTGTTCCGGACAACCGGTGTGTGAATCTGACTTATTTAAAATGAAACTATTGTATTTCAAATTATTTTACTTTTATTATGCTACGAGGGTGAATCAAAAAATTCTTGGAATCAATATTAAAAAATGCAAAGATTTAAATAATAATATTTTATTTTTCTACATAATCTCCCTCCAATGCAATGCATTTAGAATAACGCGTTTCTAACTTCCTTATTCCTTGTGAAAAAAATTTATTTTCTTGACTCTCAAAAAAGTCCTCTACGGCAGCTATAACCGCGTCATTATCGTGAAATTTTGTTCCACGAATTTCCTCTTTTAATTTTGGAAATAAGTGAAAATCACTTGGGGCTAAGTCCGGAGAATATGGTGGGTGGTCAAGGAGATTGAAGCCAGCACAGCGGATTGCGTTGAGCGCAACTTCCGATCGATGAGCAGGAGCGTTATCTTGAAGGAACAACACGCCCAACGACAGTTTTCCACGACGTTTTTCTTCAATCGCTTCACGCACTTTCGGGATTAAATTTGCATAATAGGGTCCAGTAATCGTCTGGCCTTTTGGCATGTAATCAATAAAAAGGATTCCTTCACTATCCCAGAACACAGAGGCCATAACTTTGCCAGCGGTAGGAGCAACTCGAAATTTCTTGATGGATGGAGAGGATGGTCGTTTCCAAGACATGCTTTGTCTTTTAGTTTCAGGATCAAAATGGTGGACCCACGTTTCATCCATGGTGACAAGACGACGGCAAAAATTATCCGAATCACGCTGGAACATTTCGAGATTACGCTTGGAAATTTCCAAACGTCGCTTTTTGTTTTCGTCGGTTAACATTCGTGGCACCCATCTTGCAGACACTTTTTTGAACCCCAGTGAATCAATTAAAATGGATTGAACGCTACCAAAAGATATCTTTAGGATCTCAGCTATATGTTTTATAGTCATTCTTCTGTCTTCCAAAACCAGATTCTCAACCTTTTTGACATTTTCTTCTGTAACGGAGGTTGAAGGCCGCCCAGAACGCGGGTCATCTTTACAGCTTGATCTACCTCTTTTAAATTCAGCCACCCAGTACGCAACCGTAGAATAGGGTACAGCATCACCCCCTAATGTCTGCTGAATGTCCAAAAAAAATTCCTTCGTAGACATTTTTTTCAAACTGAGATATTTTATCACCGCACGTAACTCATTTTTATCCATAATTTTGACTTTTTAGCAACTCGTTGCACAAAAAAAATTATTACATGCGAACGAACTGACAAAAACAAGTGACAGTCTGCATAAATATAGTGTGATAGACACTCTTTAATTTGAATATCGAACTTGATCCAAAAAGGTTTCATATATATGCACTTCTAAGAACTTTTTGATTCACCCTGGTATATTATGTTCTATCGTCTTACTACTGTGAGTGTGTGTGTGTAATTTGTATTTTGATAATTTTTAATTAATGTTATTGGACTTATGTCCGTTTTAATTGAATGAATAAATAAAGAAATAAATGGTCAGTAAAAATATATATAAAAAAGGGGTGAATATGGGTTCAAAGTAAACCCACACAATATTGCATCGTGATTGATCGAGTCGTTGATGGTATAGGAGAAACCGCTGAATCGAGTCCCACCATCTACCTTCTACCATCAGTTTCCATACCGTTCGATCAGTTCGATGTCAATTGCAAAATGTTCAGAATAAAAACAAAGTTTAAAAACATTGTTAAATTTTATTAGAAAACGATAAAACATTTTGTTGACAACGTAACATGCTCTTACATTAACCTCGTAAATAGAACTGTGTAGAGCGGGCGGCGACACCCGTCATGGTGGACACTAGCGCGGCCGTGTTACATAATAACAATTGAAACACCATACACTATCGTTATTCTATTTATTGTGCATCGTCCCCACACCGGCTCGAGGTCGGCGAGTGCGGGTGTGCGAGGGGGAGCGGGCGGGCGGGGGGGGGGGGGGGGGGGGGAGGAGGGCGGACACACACACACGGCCACACTGTGCTGATACGATATTTACACAAGTCTTACAGTAGTCATGTATTATATAAAGGGATAGTTTTAAGCGGAGCACATGACGATTTACGGTCAAGTTCGGAGCATCCCAGGGAAGGGAACTCTTCCCCCTTCCCTGAGGGGGGGGAGGGAGGGTCTGGTGACACAGCGCGTTCTATCGCACCTGTAATTATCTTATGAGGCATAATAATAGGCCGTGCTATGTTATTTTATATAATACGAATGCACATTCCCAAAATCTACATTACCCTATCGACCACACGAAATCAGTCGTCATAACAAAGATACACGAAACACGGAAGAGTTTCACGTGTGTGTGGGTGTGTGTATATAATACATCGCAACACGCACTTCAAAGAAATAAGGCAATCTATAACGAGTCGCGGCGCGGGTCATACTTATATCAAATAGAACACTTCAATGGCAGAACGACTCGCCCACTGCGGTCGGGCTCCGTACTGTGGGCTGAGGTCGAGATGTGGATGTTTCTCGGTATGACTTCTCAAACATCTCTGGAACGACGATCGAAGCGAGGGCTTCCGGCCGCGTCCAGCGACCGAGTTCACACAGTATAATGAGGCACCATCCGGTAAATGCGTATGCTCAGAGCAGCACGTCGAGCCGGCTCCCGCGGCGCACCAGCCGCGCGCCGCCGCCCCCGCCCGCGCCCGCGCCGCCCGCCGCCTCCGCGCCCGCCCCCGCCGCGCCCGCCCCCGCCGCGCCCGCCGCGTGCACCGCGATCGTCACCAGCTGCTGCCCGAAGTTCGCCTCGAACCTGCGCACACGCACAACACAAAATAATTATAATAGTTATAATCATAATTAATGTAAGTAAAGAAGTCTCGAGAGATGTCAGTGAATAAGTACGTCTTGCAATAGAAATAATCTAACGAGTATTGATACGAACTATTAAGTGTATGCTATCTACCACTAATTACAAGTACATACATGCAGTGTTTGTTGATCCTGCCATCAGTAATATTTGCTAATTAATCAACAAAATTTTGAAAATGGCTAGTCTCGGTAACCGCGAGTACAGACTGATTTACACTTACAATTTCAAACGTGGATTATCTTATCAAGAATGCCATGAGGAAATGTTCAGTACCTCTGGTAAAGAGTGCTGTTTTCATTCTATCGTAATCCGGTGGTACCAGGAAGTAACTATAGTTCAGACGACATCGAAAGATCGGGCCGCCGCTACGAGCAGGACCCAACAAAATATAAACGCTGTTCGGTTGTAAAGTAAAAGTTGTAAAACGGAAAACGGATCACTATTGACTATCGTGCAGACAGATTGAGGAAATTCTTTACACTCCACATTAAATTCAATTTTGCACGAAGATCTAAAAGTTAAAAAGTAGTATTGATTCTGGATCCCGCACAATTCCGACGATCATCAGCGCAAGGCGCGTGTAGAGAGGTGCAAGAAAATGTTGAAAAGTACGACTCAGCCCGATCTAAAGACGTCACTCGAGATGCAACTTGGCTCTACTTCGACATTCAGAGTCAATCACGATTCAAAATCAGGGTGTTCGAAGGTGAGCCAACCCCTACACACCCCTACCCTAAAAATTTTAATGATCTGTTTTCTTTGAAGAGAGAGGCATTGTAGCTAAAATTTGTATTAGACTGGAAGCTCAAGAAACTGCGACCAAACTCGCGTCTGGGCTGTTCATCAGCATAATTCAGTTATTTTAGGAGCAACCGGAGCTCACTATGTTGCCCCGACCTTGCGACCGACAATGGGCTCCTGAGTGCACGCGGTGAGTCCGGCGCTAGTCGCGAGGGAGCCGGGGATCGTGTCTAGTACGTCATTTGAACGCATGCATATGTACTTTAACAGTGTTGGTTTTTATTTTGAATAAAAAGACTTATGGAACATCCTACGTATCTAATATACTATAAAATTCTCGTGTCACAATGTTCGTTCCCATACTCCTCCGAAACGGCTTTACCGATTTTTACCAAATTTTATATGCGTATTCAGTAGAACTGAGAATCGGCTACTATCTATTTTTCATACCCCTAAGTGATAAGGGTTGTTCACCCTTAAAAATGTTTTTTAATTTTTGGACGAAATTTTTTGTTTTGATTTATTTTATAATGTGGCATTAAAAAATACATACAACCCTAAATTTTTACTTTTTTATCACCAACCCCTGCTTTTTAGAAATTATTTACATGGCAAATCAACGTTTGCCGGGTCAGCTAGTATAATATATAAAAATAAGAGGCTTGTGAATATATTGACTGTTTATAACGGACACTGTTAACGCAATAAGGTTGAATGTGTATTGTGTTCTTTGGAGTAAAAATAAAAACGTCTGCTTGCAATAGATATCTGTTTATTACTGAATATTAAAACTTATTGAACATAACCGCCCACCAAAGGACTATATGAGTCCTTTCGAAATTACACATGTAAAAGTGGGTGCAAAACATAACAATTTATTTTTAGTTTATATCTATGGGCAGGTAACATAATTTAGACACACATCGTTTGATTATAGAATCACCGCTTTTTACACTATAGACTCTGGTAATTCCATCTAGCCCTGGATGTTTATCTGTGATGCGACCAAGAGCCCATTTACCAGGTGGCAAATTTAATTCCTTAATTAGAACAATATCTCCTATTTTAAATTCTTCTTTCTTTCTTAACCACTTTGGTCGTTGTTGAAGACTGGTCAAGTATTCAACTTGCCATCTACACCAAAAATCATTTAATAATTTTTGACCATATTGCCAACGAGTCAAATTTGTAACTTTAACATCTCTTAAGTTTGGATGAGGTACTGTAATTGGAGCTTCTCCAATTAAAAAATGTCCAGGTGTAAGTGGATTAAGGTTGTCATCTGATTGGCTTATAGGGCACAGTGGTCGTGAATTGAGGCATGCTTCAATTTCACATAACACTGTTGTCATTTCTTCAAATGTAACATGGTTATTAAGGATTCTTCTCAAATGATATTTCATCGACTTTACGCCAGCCTCCCATAGGCCTCCAAAATTTGGTGAGTAGGCTGGAATAAAGTGCCATTGAGTGCCGTCATTAGCTAATGTATCAGAAATTTGACCGTGAAATTGTAATTTTGCTTCCTTCCAAGGCTCAGAAAGTTCTTTATTGGCTCCTATGAAGTTTCTACCTTGATCACTCCAAAGATGTGCACACTTGCCTCTTCTAGCGCAAAATCTTTTGTATGCTCCTATGAAAGCCTGTGATGTCAAATCACCAACTAATTCTAGGTGAACCGCTTTAGTGGACATGCATACAAAGATTGCAACATAGGCCTTGTTGGTTTTAGCACCTCTTCCTTTGTTCATCAAGATTTGGAATGGGCCAGCAAAATCCACTCCAGAGTTCAAAAATGGTCGTGCGGGTGTAACTCGAACAGTTGGCAGATCACCCATTAATTGTGTTCTTGCCTTTGCGTTCTCTTTGGCACATATTAAACATCGGTGTATATGTTTCTTAACCATATCCTTAGCTCTTAAAATCCAATATTTAGATCGTAAGTGGCATAACATTAATTGAATTCCTCCATGTAAGGTCTTGATATGAGCTTCACTTATAATAAGCGAGATAAGCGTATTATTTTTGCCAATTATTATAGGATGTTTTGTATTATCTTCTAACTTTGATTTCCTTAATCTTCCGCCCACCCTCAGTATTCCTTTTTCGTCTAAATATGGATCAAGTGATTTTAATTTACTATTATTTTTAATGTGATTCTTTTTATTTAATGACTCAAATTCTTCTTCAAACTCTTCATTTTGTACTAATTTTATGCATATTTCTAACGCTTCTTCCATATCTTCCGTTTTTATTGTTATATCTTCTTT
The DNA here is from genome assembly GCA_905404175.1 of Anthocharis cardamines. Classification (NCBI taxonomy): domain Eukaryota; kingdom Metazoa; phylum Arthropoda; class Insecta; order Lepidoptera; family Pieridae; genus Anthocharis; species Anthocharis cardamines. The sequence continues at coordinate 12,577,024 of FR989959.1, forward strand.
GTCTTTCTTAAATTTTAGAAATTTCTTACAGTATGCTATTGTTCTTATTAACTCTTTTAATGAATTAAATTCTTGGAATCTTTCTGTAAATTTATTATTCTTTTCAATGTCTGTCATTGCGAATGTCTTAACTTTCTCTTTCTTCTTTTCTAAATCAGTGGATATCAAATTTGGTCTTGTTAAATTTAAATCTCCATTGAATAACCATGATGGTCCATTCCACCATAGGTCACTTTTCTTGAGATCTACAACAAACATTCCTCGTGATGCAATATCAGCGGGATTGTCTTGCGACTGTACATGATACCATTGGTTTTGATTCACAGTGGATATTATCTCTACCACACGATTTGCGACAAAAGGTTTCCATCTTGTAGGCTCTCCAAACAACCACGCAATAACAATAGACGAATCAGTCCAAGCAAAAATCTTTGAGGCTGGTATCCGCATTGCTTGTGATACTTGCTTTAATAATCTTGACAGTAGTAAAGCACCACAAAGTTCAAGCCTCGGCAAAGATATCGTTTTGAGCGGAGCTACTCTTGTTCTTGCTGCAATAAGAGTTGTTTTAAAAGAACCATCTTGGTTCTTTACACGACAGTACACCACTGCTGCGTAGGCTAAAGTCGATGCATCACAAAATCCATGGATCTGGATACTATCTAGGTTTATGCTAGATATTCCCAACCATCGGTCAAGGCGAATGTCATTTACATTCTTAAGATCTTTACGTATCTTCAACCATTCTTCCTTCAGAAAAATGTTGAGATCTTCATCCCAGTGAGCCTTTTCTAGCCACAATTTTTGTATTAGAATTTTCGCTAACACAATGCAAGGTGCAATCCATCCTAATGGGTCAAATAGTTTTTGTATGTCTGACAAGATGTTACGTTTTGTTATGATATCATCGTCACTTATTGGTTTTAAAGATAAATTGTATTCAAATTGATCAGCTCCTAAGTTCCATTGTACACCTAATGCTTTGACAATACCATCCACTTTTAAATCTAGATGTGCTTTAGTAGATCTGTCTGTTGGTTCTAAACTTTGCATAAATTCAACATTGTTAGATGACCACTTCTTTAATTCGAAACCACCTTTTTGTAATAATTCTTTCAAGTCTTTACTTATTTGAATAGCCTTTGTAACACTATCACTACCAGACATGCAATCATCAATGTAGAAGTCTTCGCTTAATATTCTGGCGGCTTCAGGGAATTTGTCACCTTCATCGACAGCTAGCTGCTTGAGAGTTCTTACCGCGAGATACGGTGCTGATGCTGTCCCGAATGTCACAGTTAAAAGTCTATAATCCCGTATTTCGTCAGTTGGATCATTTCTCCATACAATTCTTTGGTAGTCAACATCTTTTTCATCTACCTGTACCATTCTATACATCTTCTGAATGTCTGACACAAAGCAAATTGCATGGATACGCCATCTCATTATCAAACTTCTAAGATCTTCTTGCAGTACTGGTCCAGGTAAAAGTTCGTCATTTATTGAAACACCATTAGAACCTTTACAGGAAGCGTCGAAAACTACTCGTGTCTTCGTGGTCTCTTTGTCTTGACGCACAACGGCGTGATGAGGTAAGTAAACTGATTTATTATTTTTTTCTTTTACAGGTACTTCTTCAATATGATTTAAATATTTGTATTCATCTATTACTTTAATGTATTCTTGTTTCAATTCTGGATTTTTATTAAATCTTCTTTCTAATTGTATTAGTCTTTTAATTGCTGTATCTCTTGTATTTCCTTCTGGTGACACTGGTTTCTCTGTCTTAAAAGGTAATTTAACTATGTATCTTCCTTCCTTGTTCCTAGAATGTGATTTCACATAAATATCTTCACACATCTGTTCTTCTTTAGTTAAATTTCTTATTGTGTCTGTATCTATTTCCCATATAGTCTTAAGCAAATCATTTATATCTATTTCATTGATCATATTCATAACCATTAAGGACTTTTCACGTTTATTAACTTTCATGTTAATTCCTCCCATTACGATCCATCCCAGGTTGGTTTTCTGAGCACATATTGTACCTGAGGGACCCTTGATCAGCCCTTGTTGTAGTATTTTTGTGTATTCTTGTACACCCAATAGCATGTCCATGGTTCCAGATTCATAATATTTTGGATCAGCTAGATTGAGATTGTTGAAATGACAAAGCTCATGTTCCAGTTTATGCTTAGAAGGTATGTTTGTTGACAAGTGTCGAGACATCACGTAGGCGTGTATAGGTAACTCAAACTCAGGTTCCCAACGTGACAATACTCGAACCTGAACCTCTTGCTTGACTTGTACCTTCATTGACTCCATTCCAGTGACAATTAAATTGACCGGCTTGAATTGTAATTTTAGGGCTTGAGCTGCCTTTTGAGTAATAAAACATGTTTGCGACCCTGAATCTATCAGCGCCTTAAGCACAGTAGTGTGTCCATGATCACCCTTTACTATCACTACTGCGGTTGCCAATAGACTAATGTTTTGTACCGTACTATGTAAAGATGCCATTGAAGTAAGTACCGTCTTCTCTTCTACATCAACCTGTGTTGATGTCGTCGGTTGCATGGTTTCCGGTGAGGCCGACGCATTTCCATTAGTTGATTGATGTAGTAGGGAATGATGACGTCTTTTACATATGCGACAAGACATAGGAACACGACATTTAAATGCCGAATGCCCTGGGGCCAAACAATTAAAACAGAGTTTATTATTTTGAACGTACTGACTGCGTTCAGAAACTTGCATTTTAGAAAATAGTTTACATCGACATAAGGTGTGATTTTCTTTACACATGATACAGATTTTCTCTGATGATGTAGACACATGGAAAACACGATCTCTAATAGGTCTTGCGGTCGGCGGTGTGACTAGTTCTAAGGTACGAAACTTTGATTCCAAAAACTTTTTTAAATCGAACCACTTTGACAACTCTTCTGCCTGTTGAGCGTAAGCATATTGTTCCCACTCCTTGTGAGACTCCGAGTCCAGCTTCTGTACGACCAGAAATATAACTATTGGATCCCAAGAGTCCGTTGATATTTTAAGGTTTTGAAGACTACTTAATATTTCATTTGTGGTGTCTAATAATCCTTTTAATTGTGTAGCGGTTTGAGTTGTACATTTCTTTTGCGAAAAAAGTCTTTTAAGTAGAGAATTTACAATTAATCGTTTATTTCCGTACCTTAACTTTAGAGTATCCCACGCTTGTAAATAGTTTGTATCGGTTACTTGTATATGCTTAAGCAAAGTCGCCGCTTCACCTGTTACACTTGTCTTCAAATAATGCAACCTCTGAACGTTTGTAAGTGATGAATTATCGTGGACCAGTGAAATAAATAAATCCTTATAAGTGGGCCATTCCTCGTAATTACCGGCAAAAGTTGGTAATTCTATTCGCGGTAGTCTAACTTGCGGTAATTGATTTTGAGCACCTTCCACGGTGATGTCTTGGGTTCGATCATGGTATTGTTCCGGAAGTTTGACATCGAACGTTGATAACATGTCTTTCAGGTCGCCCAGTATGCATAAATATAAATCTTCTTGTAAATAATACTCTTCATTCACAAAATAAGGTAAAATTGCTTTTTGTTCTCGTGGAGTAATTTTCAATAAATCTAAATGGGCTTTCTTGAACGATGACCAATAATCTTCAACACATTGTATACGCGATTGTAAGTAGCCTTTAGTTAATCGTTGTTTTGGACATTTTTTCAAATTTATTTGTGTTTTTCTCAATAATTCCGCTGTATTTTCCAAAATACTAATAATTTGTTCCGAATTCGCCATAATTCATCACTATTTAACTTCACTCAAAACTTCTTCAGTACAGTTTTTATTCAAACACAATATTTTAAACTTAATATTGCAACAATGTTGCAAAAATTGTATTCAACGCGTTCTTATCGCGATGGAATTTGAAGCCTTTTGTTCCTTCGATGTAGCTCACTTAGCGGCAGATCCGGCGAGATTGCGACCATATGTTAACGCAATAAGGTTGAATGTGTATTGTGTTCTTTGGAGTAAAAATAAAAACGTCTGCTTGCAATAGATATCTGTTTATTACTGAATATTAAAACTTATTGAACAGACACTTATTAACAAATTATAAGATGCAGTTAGTTATTAAGAATAAGAATAAGAATAGATTTATTAAGCACAAAACAAACAAACAATGAGAAGAAATAAAAATATAAAATCAGTAAAACATAAAAAAGAAAAATTTGTTTGCCAGCTACCTAAATGGTGAGGTTACTCAGCTTGTGCTATGTCAATTCTATTGGCATAGCGCTGGTTTTCAGAACCTCACCAATGTTGAGGCATCAGCCAAAAATGACAAAAGCTACAGTAAAACTTAACCTATTTCCTATGACATAACAATTATTAAAAACATTAGATAAAAAATAAAAATAAAGAAAAAACATAATTTGCCCAAAATTAAACCAGTAAAGTGTGACTGCAATGACTATATGTTTAGTTGTGAGTGTGCATGTTGTGTGTGTGTGTGTATGTATATTTGTTGTGTGGAGTTCACAGTGATATATATAGTTATAGCGATAAGGGTTAATATTCTTGGCAGAAAATAAAACTTAGATTTGTGGGGATTTTTTTGATTTGGGAGATACGCTTTCTGCATATGTAGCTACGGTGAAAGTTTGATTTTGATAGAATATTTTTGCTGGAGGAGGGATAATTATTTTAACATTTAAACGTGTGGGAGCAACGAGTGACGAACCTCCGTTCACCGAATATTGAGACTGAGAATTTTCAGTCGCAGTCTATGGATTTCCGAATGCTGGAGTGAGCGGTTCGACAGCACCAGTCCAATACAGATCGAAACTTTACAAAGGTTGTATATATTGTAAAATATAACCTTCGAATCTCAAATGACTATCGAACTCAGCGCCGGCTGTCGGCCTGTCGTACACGTGTATAGGCGTTATTATCTATACTAATATCATAAAGAGGAAAGATTTGATTATTAATTACGATATACCTCAAAAACTACTCGACCGATTTTACTGGAAAATTCTTTCACCAAGAGAAAGCTTTATCAGCGAGTAACATAGGCTATTTTTTGTTTATAGGACATCTACATTGCACTTGTGTGAAGCCGGGCGTGATTACTAGTACTTTATATGCACGGTGGGACTTAGTCTTGCCGGATCCGACACTTGCTGTTTGTTGGATTTAAGAGGGGGGCGTGTGTACGGGAGCGGCAGTGGGGGGAGCGGCAGTGGGGGGAGCGGCAGTGGGGGGAGCGGCAGTGGGGGGAGCGGCAGTGGGGGGAGCGGCAGTGGGGGGAGCGGCAGTGGGGGGAGCGGCAGTGGGCGACACTCACTCGGGGGCCACGGCCACGAGCGGCGGCGCGCCCACCGCGTTCTGCACCACCAGGAACAGCTTGGTGGCCAGCTCCAGCACGTGGCAGGTCCGCAGCACCACGTCGCCGCGCCGCCGCCGCCCGCCCTCGCTCTGTAGTTGTACATCGGACACTCTAATCAATCTATTTCATTAACAATCATACAGCCTTATGGGAGATATCTACATACATTAACAATAATTATTAATTCCCTTCTTATACTAGTTGTGTCTAATAATGTCTAATAATAAACGGTTCTACCTCATTCCGGCTGTACACCGCAGCGCTCACCGGAGCGACCCGCGCGGCGGTAGACTTCGTATAGGTGCGTAGCGTTTCGTTACATTATTGAATGTTTATTTAAATTTGTTTTTCTAATTAATTAGTATTCAGTTGCGGCGCACTCACCCCGAACAGACAGCCGGGCGCCTCCAGCGGCTCGCGGGCGGAGCACTGCGACAGGTCCTCCGTGGAGCTCTCCGCGCCGCCGCCCTGCGACACGCTCAGCGTTACACTACGTCCGACGGCGGGGGGGGGGGGGGGCTGGGGGGGGGGCTCACCGCGCGCACGTGCACCACGAGCAGGTCGTCCGCGTGCGGCGACAGCGACAGCCGGTACACGCGCTGCGCGGGCACGCGGCGCTTGAGCCGCAGCGAGCGCGCCTCCAGCAGCAGCAGCGCGCCCGTGGACAGCACGGCCAGGCAGCGCGACACGCCGCCGCCGCGCGCCACCTTGCCGGCCACGTCCGCGAACACCACGTAGCGGTCCGCCGCGCCCGCGCCCGCGCCGCGCCGCCACGCGCCCGACGCGCGCAGCCGCACGTAGTCGCCCACGAACGGGTGCGCCACGCTGCGCGCGTACGACGCCTTGCGCTCCCTGAACAGCACGCTCGCCGTCACCTTCTCCCGCATGCGGTTGCGCGCGGTCTGGTCGAAGGCGCGGCGGTACAGCAGGCAGCGCCAGCGGTGGTGCAGCCGCCGCAGCAGCGCGTCCGCGCGCGCCAGCAGCCGCGGGGCCGGCGCGGGCGGCCAGGCGGCGCACGCGGGCGAGCGGTGCCGCGCCGGCAGCCGCGCCCACAGCCCGCTCAGGTACCTGCACCCCGCTCTCCGCTCACTACACAGCTACACGACAGTGTCTCTCGAATGCATGACACGGTGTTCCGAGAGGTGACGGTGTATATATAATATTTATAAATATTTATAAAGAAAAAGTAACTAAACCGGGACTTGAACAACCGTCCGGTCGCTCAGTCAGCGTTACCACTACGCCACGGAACCATTACTGCAACCGGTAAAAAAGGTTCCTTCTACTTAAGTTACATATAGAACTTTGAGTTGAAATTTCTCAATAATAAAAACGAATGGCGTCTTGCCGCTTTATACGAGTATATTTATTGAGGGGACCTTCCCCTACAATATATATAAAAGTGATGGGAATCTGTGATTCCCAAGTTTGACACTCCCTTTGTTAGGGAAAAGCTCGAATCGAAAGATAGGACCCTCCACTAGATGCGATGATCGGCTTGATAGTCCCGACGTTAATATGAATCGCGGGAAGCCGGCGGCGTGCCCACCGGCGGCGTGCCCACCGGCGGCGTGCCCACCGGCGGCGTGCCCACCGGCGGCGTGCCCACCGGCGGCGTGCCCACCGGCGGCGTGCCCACCTGCGGCGCGCGGACGTGCTCCAGGCGCGCCACAGCACGCGCGCGGCCCGCTCGCGCCGCTCCGCCGCGCCCGCGCCCGCCGCGCCCGCGCCCGCCTGCTACGTAGACAAAACACGTCAAGGACGGGAACTGTGTAGTAGGTACCTAGTTTCACGAACGACACGAATGAAATATCGGTCGTGTGACGTTTTCACGTGTAATTCAGCGGGGTTAGAACGCAAGACGCAAAACGATTCGACTGATCGTCTCGCTTCATTGTGATTGGTGTAGAGATCATTGTGATTGATGTAGAGACTCTCTAGAGACTCTCTACACCAATCACACCAAGCGAGACGATCAGTCGAATCGTTTTGCGACTTGCGTTCTAACCCCCCTGTATTACTTTTCTTTTTAAGGTGACAATTTTTTCCATAGAAATTTCGGGGGGGTATTACTCCACTATTTAGCACTGTACATGCACAACAAAAAAAAGTTTTGTCTCATTATTAATTGTCTGTGCGGAAACAGAATAGTAAAATAAAAAACCATTAAAAAATTACGAGCTACCAAAGATTCGTTTTTAATGCCATTTTAACACAATTTTGGGCTTAAATTAGTAATAAAAGAAGTATCAAATTTTCAAAACAAAGTCGGTACCGACAAAGCACGATTATCGAGGAATACAATAACTTTTAGTTGTAATTGATTAATGCAGTGTTTTTTTTCATAAAACTCGATTTTCCAAAGTCTTTTTCGTACTTTTTTACACGCCCCTTTTACTATGAATTATCGTGCATCTCACTTAATAATGATTTCCCCAGTGCGGTGCGGGAGAATAGCATGCTTTTTGGCCACGCCCTTCAGTGAGTTCGAGCCCGCGACTTGTGCTACCTTAAGAGTCAGGTTATATATGGAGCGGTCGCGAGCGGCACTCACGTGTGGAGGGCGGAGCGCCGCGCCGCGCCCCTCCGCGCCGCGCCCCGCCGCCGCTCGCCTTGCCTAAAAGAAGAACATTAACGATTAATTCAACTTGTTTTTCATTATTATTTAATAACGAAGCACTTCCCAAGTTAGCACAGAGAGAACCAGCCTCTATCCTAAACTTTTATTGTTGTGTTAAAGTCCCGAGTAGATTTTTTTTTGTATATGTTTCACTGAACTTCTATCTTTTAACGCAAATAAATGATTTGTCTTTATAAACGAAACCTATAGAATTTTATTATTTATTTTCCTGGAATCGAACCGGTGGGAATCAAAACGCGCTCACCACTGTGCTACAGAGGATATAATATACATAATTACTTTTATAGAAGTAGAAAAACATTTTTAAGTAAATTCTTAAATCTGTAATTTAAGATATTGTTAATGACGTTTAATTGTTCCATTAGTATAGTATTTGGTTTTTGCTGGCATTGAGCAAAGAAGAATTACACAATGATAATTTTTTTATTAATTAATTCATTTAAAAACATATATTCGCAATCGCAGTAAAGATGTTTGCGGAAAAACCATTTGAATAGTTTTGACTTATTCGACTGCAAGTATACATATAACGTGTACGAAACGTATGTGAGAGGCCGCACCCGGTGCGCGCGCCAGGCGGCCGCGATGGTGCGCTGGGCGCGCGCGCGCACGCGGGCCCGGTGCGCGCGCCACGCCCGCTGCGCGCGCCGCACCAGCTGCTCCACGCGCGCCGCCCGCAGCGCCTCCAGCTCCCACAGCGTGCGCGGGCTGCGGATGAACACCCGCGTGCGCCCGTACGCGAACTCCGCGCTCGGGATCGGCAGCGAGCGCAGCAGCGCGCGCGCCGCCCGCACCGGCGACCCCGCCTCCCCCGCGCCGCCCGCCGCGCCGCCCCCCGCGCCGCCCGCCGCGCCCGCCTCCCCCGCGCGCAGCACGCCGTAGCGCGCCAGCACGCCGCGCGCGCACAGCGACTCGCACCAGCCCGCGCGCCGCAGCAGCGCCATGTCCACGATCCTGCAACATGCGACAACAACGCGAGCCATGCAGCGGGGCGCCCGGCGCGGCGCGCGGTGGGCCGGCCGCTCACCCCTGCGTGCGGAGCTGGTGGCGCAGCAGGTGCGCGTCGAAGCGGTACGGCCGCAGGACGGCGTCGGCGCGCAGGCAGCGCACGAGGCGCGGCGCCGGCGGCAGGCGGCGCACGAGCGCGCCCACCAGCGCGCGCTGCCGACACGCCAGCGCGCTCGCCCGGCGCGGCGAGCCGCCGCTGGGGACGAGCAGACTGTTAGCCGAGTGCGCTAGCGGGATAGGGCGGGAGGGGCGGGAGGGGCGGTGACGCACCCGGCGGGCAGCAGCGGCGCGGCGAACAGCGCGGCGAGCAGCGGCTCGGCGGCGGCGGCGAGCACGGCGGCGCAGCGGCGGCAGAGCGCGTCGCGGTTCTTGGCCACGATGCCGCGCGCGCTGTACACCACGGGCCCGCCGAAGTGCGCGATCCTGCTCCGAGACCGGTCGATGACAAAGATACCGTTTCTCCGGAATCTCACAGCGGACACTCATATGTTTAAACGTATTCAACGTATATATTTTTTTATATTTTAAATAAATAACTGATACGAAAAATGAGCCACCGAGGCTAATTTTTGTTATGGCATATTATGTTCAACAATGTCTCAAATAGTGATTCTCAACCTTTTTTTTGTCGCGTCACACTTTTAAGAATTTCAAAATGTAATGGCACACAAAGTTATAAATATAAGTACTTTTCTTTAATTTTGCCTTTCAAACGTAGGATAGTAAAAGTTGTATATGTGTAAATTGATATAAGCGGCCGATAGAAGCATTAGCGAGCACCCGCACCGAGAGCCGCGCATACGTACTGGAAGCGGTCGGGCGGCAGCACCAGCACGCGAGGGTGGCGGCGGCGCTGCAGCCGCTGCAGGAAGTAGGCGTCGCCGGCGGCGCGCAGCGTGGCGTCCCGCAGCGCGCCCAGCACGCTGTCGGGGCCCGCGTCCAGCGCGTCCGCGGCGCCCTCGGGCTCCGCGCAGGGGAGCGGCGTCCAGGCGAGCCCCTCGCGCGCGTACTCCTCCTGCTCGCGGCGCAGCGTCAGCGCGGTGACGGCCGCCTGCACGCGCTCCGCGGCGTAGTTGATCAGCAGCCGCTCCAGCCCGTTCTGCGCGAGCGACTCCAGCCCGTACACGTCCAGGATGCCCAGCGAGCGCCGCCACCCGCCCGACGAGCCCTGCGGACGGCGGCACGTCAGCGCGCGCCCCGGGCCGAGCTCGCGACGCGGACGCCCGGGGCGCACCTTGAGCGTCTCGTTCACGGAGTTCACGAGCCAGTTGAAGAGGCGCGAGTAGAGCGCGCAGAGCAGTCGGTCGCGCAGCGCGCCGGCCCACTCGGCGCCGGCCGCGCCCTCCGCCTCGCCCGTCGTCGCCATCTCCTCCTCCAGCGAGCACTCGTCCTCTGCAACACGATAAACGACATCGCGATTGCGTAACGAAAGGCGTTAGAATCAGTTAGCGAAATAAGATCGGTCTGTCGGGCTACCGTGCGGCGGCGGGTCGGCAGCGCGGTCGGCGGGCAGGTCGGCGGGCGCGGCCAGGGGAGCGGCGCCCAGCGCCAGCGCTAGCGCGTCCGCGTCCACGCCCACCAGCGAGCACGCCTCGCGCATCTCTGCGGACACAAGGGGGCGTGAGTCGACGCGGGCGGCGGGCGGGGGCGGGGCCGAGGGCGGGGCGGGGACGCACCGTGCTCGTGCTGCAGGCGCGTGCCGATGGAGCCGTCGATGTGGTGCAGCGGCTCGAAGTGCACGTTGCCCAGCTTGAGGAGGAAGGCGAGCACGCGCAGCACGGCGCCGCACTCGGCCGCGGTGAACCCCAGCGTGTGCATGGCGGCCTGCGGCGCGCGACCGACAAACAGCGTTAGATATTTGACAATGACCCCGCGGTGGGCTAGTCTATTGTGTTTACTTTTTTGGATTTTCGGATAAGCATAGGCAATCTGCCCCCAATAGCAAAGTCTTACAATGACAATATCCAATGATTTAAGTTTAGCTGTGCGGTAACTAAAATAAAAACAATCGTTTAAAGTTTTTTTTGTTATGATTATGTTTATAATAATACAAAATGTAGTATGCGGCAGACCTTAGTGAATGCGAAGTGGTCCCTGTCGGCGTGCGGCGCGCGCGGGCCGGGCGGCGGCGGCGGCGGCGCGGGCGGCGGCGCGCGGCGCGGCGACGGCGGCGCCTGCTCGCCCGCGCCGCGCCCCACCAGCACGCGGTACGCCTCCCACGAGCGCTGCAGCCTCAGCCGCTCTGCAAGCAGGGTTCGCCCGTGAGCTCTGGCGGTGGGGGCGGCGTGGGGGCGGCGTGGGGGCGGCGTGGGCGCGGAGTGGGGGCGGCTGGGGGACACTCACTCAGCAGGTGCGCGTCGGCGCCGGCCAGCAGCTGGTAGAGCACGTGGAAGTTGCGCTCGCCCTCGGCCACGCAGCACACGCGCTCCTGCACACCGCACGAAACAGAGCTGCAACACTTTGTGACATTATACTCGTACTATGTATATCAATAGACGATAGTTTTTATGGAACGACATTTGCTAACTTACAATACAGAGACTTCTTTTATAAACAATAAATAATCCTTGTTTAGCTAAATTTGTAAATTACGTCGTTCACGATATCAACATGTCGGTATTAAACCTTTCGGCTTTGCACGTCACGAAGCTGGGCAGCCGAGGTAGTACTCGCCCCAGGGCGCGTCTCTCTCGGGGTGATGTTATGTTAACCTACCTTCTCCAAGAGGTCTGCTTGCAAAGAAGACATATTCCGTGATTAGTGTGCTAGACAACAGCGAGGGTGGTCGGGTAGTCAGAGCGGAGGCGGTCAGGAGTACTCACAGTGCGTCAGATGTCCCCCGACGGGCTCGCCCTTGAAGTCGAACTCGATGTCCAGCAGCTTGCCCTGCAACAGCCTCACTGTACGTTTCGCCTACGATTCGGATCTCAAAAATTATTATAAAATGGGCTTTGCCATACAAATTGGTTGTCTATTCCTAAGCTGCCTTCGATAAACGCAACAGAACTAGCGAGCTTACAAATCTGCTGGCGTTATGGTTGCGGGCTGTGGCCGCGTTCCCGAAGGCCTCGAGCAGCGTGCCCGCCGCGGCCAGCGCGCCCCCGCCGCCGCCCCCGCCCCCGCCCGCGCCCGCCGCGCCGCCCCCGCCGCCGCCCGCCACCACGGCGCACTGCAGGCACACGCGCGCCGCCTCCGTCTTGCCCGAGCCGCTCTCGCCTGCCACATAAAATTCAAAAATCATTTATTCATTTAGGTGACACAATGTACATCTATGAACGTCAATAAAAAATACATATTAAATGCTTCTAATTTTAATGTTACATACACACGCGCCACCGTCAGTGTCCCCGCTTAACGAAACTAAAATGCACTATATCTTGCGAATATTCGGCTTCTCAAATACACTAGTTTTCCGCTGAACGATTTGTAAATATAAAAATAGGTAGATATATAAAATCAACTAAATTAAACATTTCCACATCATCGCCCCCAGATGCTGATGATGAACCTGTCCCAGCTACTGTCCCTTTTTTTACATATAATATGGCTATAAGCCTTTTGCCTCAGTGGGACCTCCATTTATAATATTAACACTAACGGTCTTACTTATAAACGTAGTATAAGCTTGATATAGTTAAAATATGTTTTTATTCTTTTGTTCTGTAGTCTTTTTGTATTGAATAGAGCGTGAGCGGGACAAAACATATTTTAACTATATCAAGCTTATACTACGTTTATAAGTAAGACCGTTAATTAAGTTAAAGTTTAACTTTTAAATAAATAAAGTGTCAACTATGTTTAGGCGTCGGACATACTATCAATATTATTAAAGCGCAATTCATCTTGGTTGATAACTAATGTCTAGTTTTGCGCCAGATTCCGCTAGATATTTTTTAGCGCATAGATATGAGATAAAAAGCGCTAGAGGCTCTAGAATTGCACTAGATCTAGCGACAAATCCGCTACAACGGCAACACTGGCCACCGTCACTCACCGCTCGCCGCCCCGCTCCCGCTCATCACCGCCCCGCTCCCGCTCATCTCCGCCCCACCGCTACACACGACTCACCCGTTATAACTATGCACTGATTTTCATTCCTATCACGAACCCATCTATAGGCTGTTGCAGTTATGGCGTACCTGAGGAAATTCACAGTTGAATATTTCAATTGTTCAATGATTTATAAAAATATGTATATACTTTTGTCAATAATATAACTAATCACTCTACTCTAATTATTAATTAATTATTACGTGTCACACCAATGTCTTTTCTATTGGCCTGGCGTGCAGACCAAACTAAACCTTAAACTTTTATATACTTGTATATGGCTAGTAGCTACAGTCAAAGGTAAAGATGGAGTCTGTTCGTAGTGCGGTGCGTCGGACTCACAGGTGCGGCGGCAGCAGGTAGGGCGGCCGCGCCAGGTACGTGCGCACCAGCTCGGCCGAGTACAGCGGCAGCGGCCGGCACGGGTTCACCGAGACGAGCGCGTTGCCCACGTACGTCTGCAACGGGCACTCTCGATATGTACCAGCTGATGTAGATATAAACGATGGTAGGTTTAACTACAGTGACATAGTCAACTACCAGAGACTTAAACATGCACTATGAAGTGTCTTATTATAAAGACAGGGGTAGGTGTAAAATAGTATGAATACCTCTCATCAAGGACTGAATACCGGTTAATTTACTATGGGAGTTATACCGGTATAATAAAGGTTTTAGTTAATATTCTTTCGTTTTTATTCATATTTTCTAAAAAAAAATATGATGGTAAGTTTAGTGTGTATTACTCTTTAAAACTAATATCATGGTATCTCGGTCAGACACGTATTTTGGAAAATAAAAATTAACCGGTTTCAGTCCCTGCCTCTCATATGTATGATTCAGAATCTAAAAACATATAGAGCCTTTTATAAATTACAGGCTTAACTTATTTATTTAAATTAATTGTAATTTTAAATAAAATTATATTTTACAGGATTAAACTTGATTTTTTATTTACATTCATTTCGAATGCTTTCCAGCATACATGGTCATGGGCAGACAGGCAGTGATTTTATTTAAATGTGTGATACTCACTTTAGTAAAAGATAATATACAAAATTAGCCTGGTACAAATGGTTGAATTGTTTTATTTAAATTAATGTATTCGCGTCGGTATGGCGGGCTGTAAGTCACACCCGAGAAGTATGGCATTACGCTACCGCCTACTTCTTTTTTTTCGAATATCTGAAAATACAAGCATTTTTGTGCAACAAATCGTTCGACACTCGTTATTTATCCGACGCGTTCGATTAACGCCCACGCGATTGGGCCGCCGGTGCCAGCGCTATGACCATCATTTTCCTTTTTGCCTTTACGTAATTAGACCCCTGAAGAACCGCCATACTGGTACAAATGACCTAATATTTTGTGACACCATCTCCCGGTCTATCCTTACAAACATTATTATTTATTTTTTATGGTCGTCGTAAGTGTAAATTATTGTTGAGAGCATTGATATACTGGTCATACCCTATTGTACCGTCTCAGCCATAAGGTGGTCTGGAAATTTAATTTTTCCATTTTTCAATGACCCGAGGCTGCCATAAAGACTATCAACTGTAAACTCAATGGACCGCAGTTAGATTGAACACAACTGAGAGTTTCTCAGGAAGTCTGAAGTGATTGCAGTTTGTAGAGATGAAATTTAAATAGTGTTTAAATGATGTTTAGTTAAAAACCATTATTATAATTCGACGATCTTTCAAGCTAGGCCCACATGCACAGCCAATACAATGTATTGCTAAAATATTCACACTAGACATTTGAAACACTATGCTGCGGCGCGGAATTGCGTCAAAAAGCTTTCATTCAAAATGTGATGGCGCTCGGCGCAGGACCGTACTCACTGAGTGAACTATGTTAAACTATGTTTGTTATTTTGTTGCGCCATACCGCAATTTTGTAAACTAGTACACTGCGCCTGAGTTACTGGGTTAATGCAAGGAATATCACTGAGTTACCCATGTCCAATTCACACAGGTTTTATGTTAACTTATATACAATAATATACTCCATAAAACCATTTTAACAAAATATACCACATATGCTGCTATGAAATTTCATATCATTATCAGGAAATCTATAAATAAAAACTTATAATCTAACTGCAATGGGTTTAAAATAACTTTAGGAGATGGTGTGAGTACTAACATATATGATGTCCCGTTTAAAGCGCACATGGAGGTTGTGCAAGAAAGAGTCCTCAGTGAGCGGCGCCAGCAGGACGGCGTCTGCGAGGCCGGCGGACGCCGCCTCGGCCTCCGCCATGGCCCCGCAACCCTCCTCACCGGGTAAGTACTATAATTGCTTGCATCATTATTAGCATTCTCACTGATAATTCTGAAACAATTTATTAATTTATGTATAATAATATAATAAAATATACAGTAAATCACCTAAAATACAATAAAAAAATACAAAAAGTCAAATGAGAAGATCACTCAGCATATGTTGGAGCTGGATTGCACCCCAACACTGATTTTAAGTGCCTCCCAGGGAGGTTTGAGGCAATAGCAAGAGTGAGTATTTTTACAATATTATAAATAAATAATTATATTACAATATTAACAATAGAAAACAGCCTAAGTATCCTATAAATATCAAACTTTGACATACACAATATTATTTTCTATAGTATAATAATATTATTTTTATAATATGGATACCTACATGATGGACATGAGTTAATTAATTT
Source organism: Anthocharis cardamines (assembly GCA_905404175.1). NCBI lineage: Eukaryota > Metazoa > Arthropoda > Insecta > Lepidoptera > Pieridae > Anthocharis > Anthocharis cardamines. The sequence goes on from FR989959.1 coordinate 12,592,810, forward strand.
CTTTTTTTTAATAATAAGAAAATTATGTATTTTAATTGTTACTAAACTTATCAATAAAATTAATTAATTAATTTGATGAATAATATAAATAAAATGTTAATAATTATAGAATACTTTTTTTTTCACCCTGTTTTCAATCTAGTTTTAATTAATTGTTGCATTAAATTAATAATCGATAATCTTACCTTTTCATAAAACGTATTCTAATGTCCTATTTTTATACTTTAATCAACACAAATTAAATATTACGGAATATTTTAATACAGTAGTATGCAACCACAGAGTAGCTACATAATACTCTTTGGCCAAAGAGTATATAAGTACTCTTTGGCTACATCAAGTGAAGGAACATTTTACTATATTATAGCCGTGTTCGCAACCGTACGATAATTATCGTATAAAGCGATAATTTCATAACTACGTACGATGTACGATGGTACACTATTATCGTACGTAGCTTGTACGATAATTTCCATTATGATGCAAAAATATTCAAAATTTGATAATTACACTGAAAGCCAACAATAACAATAGTTTTTTAGTGTCAGAGCTAGCTATTGGCTCATTTCTTCCTTAGGAAATCTCCTGCCGCTTCATGTCGAAATTCTTTCATTGATTGCTATTGTCTGCCAATCAGCGAAATCAATCGGTATTTTTTTCGTCAGTATGTCAGTTTGTAAAATGTTGAGTGACGGAGCGCCATCTGTACGAAACTAGCTCAATGACTAGTGGATATTCTAATGGATACGATAATTTTACGACCCTGGTACGATAGCTGCCTGGCTTCAGGTTGTTAACACTGCTTACTGCTACTTATGTACACTAGAGACGTTGACGGTTTTTGTGTTAACGAAATGAAACTGATAATTACAAACTGATTAAAAAAGCAGCTAATTTTATTAGCTGGTTTGCAGTAATGTCAACAGATTTTACGTAGCAATTATTAGTTAATAAATAAATTAACAGTTAATAAATTCAATAGGTTTTGCGTTACATAAAAAAGCTGCTTCGGATGATGTTAACGACTACGCGTTGAATGTTCGTTGAGCTAATCCGCGCGTTGCGTTCGAAAATCGTTGAATTTAACAGTTTATATATTTAACGGCTTTTGCGGTAATCGAAAAGCAGCTAATTCGTTAACATTAGAAAAGCGGCTTAAAAAAGCTGCTTGTTGAATTAACGCCCACTCCTAATATACACCTTATGTAGGTAATTCCTAAAATAGGTACATATTACACTGGTTACACCTTTGTTGTTAGGGATACGCAATATTTCAAAAGTATCTATACCTTACTCGATACCAGTATCGTATCAAAAGTATCGACAACGTACCTGAAGGTATCGAGTACTTTTTAATACATATACTGCTATAACCAGGTAACCAGGCTGCTTATAAACATTAAACATAACTACAGATAGCGGCACGAGTCGTGAGCGCAGATGAATCGTGGTGGGGATTGAGGCAGCGTAAGTACACTGTCGGGCAAAATTATTTGGCTGATTAAATTGTATTAGTCGCAGCAGCAGTTTGTTTATAAACGTCTATCGTGTTTTTCATTATACCTATATATTTAATGTAACAAAACACTGAGTAGATCATTGGTCAGGATTGTCTATTTAACATCGAATTCTTTCTACTCTGCATATTTTGTTTTTAAGGTTTAAGCAAATCGGTAACAAAAATACACGAACTAAAAGTTGTCCCTAAAATGCACTCAAGTGTACGAAAGTCGAATGATACGCGCGGACCCAATAGACGACGAGCATCGACTGCCGAACTAATCACGTGTAGCGTTAGCGTAGTTAACGTCATATCGACCAATAAAAACTGTGCTCACGACTCGTGCCGCTAACTGAACATATTTTTTAATACATCCATATTATAAATAAATTACACCCAAACACAGAGCAAATGACCGTGCTCATCACACAGTATCTGGGTGGGAATCGAACCCACAACCTCCGGCTTAACATTCACGGTCACTAACTACTTATCCCCGAATCATTTTGTTTAAAATATCGATTAACAATTCTTTGCTTTTCAGAAATGGGGAGAAAACTTCGACCAACAATATACTATGTCAAAGGGAGAAAAGTATCAATAGTTTGAGAAAGTATCGAAACCTCAAAAGTATCGGAACAAAAGTATCGATACTCTGTGGAATCGATACTTTATGACTTATGTTGTTTAATCCCTATAATGTTCTTTATTCTTTAATCTTTAACCTCCGTTTTTAATACTGAGTTATAATAATTAATTACTGTATATTTGTTATGGCAGTTTGTCTGAATATATTTCGTAATATTTATAAAATTGGAAGGTCACAAAATATAATGACAACTACTAGAAATTATGAAAAAGCCATTGAAAATTTACAAAAAAATCCATATTTTGATAAATATGCAGAACGTATCGCGGCAATACAAAAAACATCTCCAGAAGAACTTTTAAAAAAATTAGAAGAACAAGCCAAACTAAAGGAGCATGAAAAGAAAAAAATTGCTCAAGTTGATACAAGGTTATAACTACTACTAAATATTAACTTAACAGAATAATGCTTAATGTCTATTAATCATAGTATAAAAATGATTTATCTCCTCATTCTTTAATAAATGATTAATCCATATTTTTCCATTTAATATTCAATTATTGCTTTGTTTTTAGACAATATTCATCAGCTTTGAATCCGAAAGAAAATTTAACTGTTGATACAAAAGTAGAAGATAAAAAACTCAGTTCAATATTTAAAATTGATCTTGTGAAAGACAAAGATGCATCGGAAATACAAGTTATTTGGGAAGAATATCATAAAAATAAGGAAGTGATTTCTGCAACAATCCCTTCAATTTTGTATGAAGAGATAAGAGAGAGGATGAAAGACAACCCAACCTTCCTGTTCCCACTGCCTCGCTCAGAGGGCTTTGAGTTCATCATGTGCCAAAGTTATGGACATTCCGTTCATTTCACACCACTCCTAGCTTACCAGGTAAGAATATCAAATAGGGGAACACTGGCTACATAAATGCAGTGGCAGGACCACCATACAAGCCCAAAAGCCTGTTTTGTCCTACTAATGCAACCAAACAAAAGAAAAATAACCTTATTCTATAAAACTTATATAACTTATATGATTACGTAATTATATAAGTTATATATAAAGGCATATTATATTAGAGTCGGCAACCAATACTTATACTAACTACTAATACTTGATAATTTAATTCCTTATAAATTGTAGGTACACAAAGAGAATGCTCCAGAATGCTTGACTATGACCCACTATACAGAGTTGGATAACAAAGGCATTGTTTTGATGAGAGGAGAATATGATAAGGTTAGAAAACTGATCAGCAGTGGAATACATATATATGGAGCTATTAATTATTTATATTTAATTAAATTGGTTTCTATTTCAGAATGTGTTAGATGGACGAGAGGCCCAGTGTTTAGCCAATCAGTTCCAATTGTATTATAATGGTAAAGATGTAGAAAAACTGTCGTTACTCAAGGCTTTCACTGATTCTCCAGATTCCTTCAAACATATGGACCTCATTTCACAGTTAGAAAAAATTACTCTTGTTTAGAAATTATAATACAACTGTTTAAGTTATAATTTATTGATCATTGTTAATAAAATGGTTATGAATGACTTAATAAAGTGGAACTTAGTGATTGAGTTTATGTGGGAAGTATACACATTCTGGTGTTTGTTGTAAAATAGGAGTTACTGTTGCAATGTTGACATTGAAGGAAATCTCAGGTGATTTAGTGTTATCTGATGATTCAGTTTCTTTTAAGAATTTGTATTTAGGGCTTTCTTTTATATGATCCAATATAATATCATTATATATAGATGTAGGGCTCACTCTATGATCTTGCTGAATAATATTCCTCTCAATTGCACTATTCCTCCGGTTTTGTATTATTGCAAAGAAGGCAAGCCTATTATTCTCCATCACATCTTCAGATATATCTAGAATGCCATGCTTTACTATGCCATCTATCATTTCTCTAGAGTTATCTAAAATATTATTGTTATTGCAATCATAAATTATTGGTGAAGATAATGAATCTATCAAATTAGTATGTTTCATATTGCCAGCTTTTAAATATGAATGCAGCTCATCAATATGATGTGGACTTGTAGTTTTATCACCACTGTAATTTAATACCCGTTTAGCTGTCTTAGCAGAGCCTTTCTTGAAAAAATTAGTATTGAGTACTTTTTCATGGTCAACATTATATATTTTTTTGTTTTCTATGGTACGGTTTACAGTTTTCGAACAAACAGCTTTCGTGGGTAATGTGATATACTGTGATGTGAATATATTATTTGGTTTTATGTCATATGCCATTTTTTCAGATAATATGATTCTTTCTGAAGAACAAACGTAAGATTTTCGTCTAATTTCATCTAGATGTTTACGTGTTCTCAGTTTTTTACGTTTGATAACATAAGCTCTATCCATTATATATATTTTTTCATTAAAATAATTATCAGCGAAACTAAAGCTGTCAATGATCAAATATTCAAGATCAAGAATTCAAAAAAATATGAATTGTCAATATACCTATAATATTATAATTCCAAGTTATAGGTATAGAGAGTGGCGAGTGCAACAATCATTCAGTCTCAAACTCAGATTAAGTACCGTAAAATGGGGCAAATAGGGACGATTTCAAGTTTTGAGTTGTACTCTTATCAATTCCCCGCTAGTTATCGCTGTAAAACATAGAGCAACACGGGCCACCGGCGAACCGGAGGGGAGTAGCCATAGCGTTCGTTACCGATACCAAACCGTCTGTCATTTTTTGCGGGGGGAAATCTGCGCTATGTGTGCGTACTCAAATTCGCACACAAAAGCAATCGTCTGTCACTACGAAACTCACACCGTGACAATTAAAAAATACACTAACAATTTCACACACACATTTAAACATTCCGTGTCATAACAGTATAAATAAATGGCGCAACTACACTGACAAGTCCTTTTAGCCGTAGTTGCAACAACTGTCGATACGTAGTATCGATAATTTCAAGAACTGGGTTAGGGAAATTAGGTTTATAAGTGATACAAAGGACTTAATTTATTACGTACTACAATAATACAAAATGAACTTGTCGGGTAATGCGCACGTAGCAGGTCACGGAGAGTGGACCATGAGCATTGGTACATAATAAAATCTTCGAAATAATTTGAAAAATACTTCGTTATTATATTTATTTCATTTATCCCTTAAAGGAGATGGAAACGATTACATAAAACTTTGGGCCCCCAATGTTACAATATGAAATTGACGTGAATTAATAGATTGAGACTTAACAGTCCTTCGATGAAAATTCTATTAGTTTTGACAATCTGAGAGCCGAGTTATTAGAGTTTTAAGTAGTAAAAGTAAGGTTATGTTACAATCAATAACTGACATAAATATATCATAAATCTGAGATATTAGTAGTTGACAAATCGTAACAATTCCTAAATGACGACAATCGGGAAAGCACTCAGACTCAAAACGTTGAAAACACGAAACGAATTAGCACAGAGTAAACAACTGTCATGCGGCATGCCAATGACAGACTAAAATAAAAGATCGATTTTAATCGATAAAAAATCGATAATTATGTATATTAATTTTCTTTAATTAATAATTTATATTTTATTTAATAACATAACTGTAATAATATGCAATATATTGTATTTAAAGTGCATTTAATTACTTTTGAGTTAATTACCTTGTCCAAAGGTTTTTTTTGTGATTGTGTAATCGATTCAATTAATCGAGAATCTCAGGAAAACTATATTTCTCATATTTCTCCTCTCCCAGATTGAGAATTGAGCTGATTTTTTATATTATAAGATTAAAAATATGTCATTTTTCTAGATCATATCGCAATTATTAAATTTGGGTTATACAATTTTCCATATCCTTTGGATTTTTAGGAAATAAAAAAAACATTACGGTTGAAGTTTACACTAAGTGATTTTAATAAATGTGCTAACGCGCGTAAGTATTATATTATATTTTAACAATATAACTATATTATCACAATATAATATTTGAATCAGAAAATTTAATCTCAACTGTCTCTGTATAGAAGACTCCTTTGCCATTTTTTTCGATAACTTAAAACAATCCGACAACAACACTATCGCTCGGTGACAGCGACTTCTCGGAAATAAACTCGGATCAGTCGCTCGACAGATCCGTGTTTTGTATGAGGGCTCATACAATACGCGGATCTGTCGAGCGACTGTGTTGGTAAAAAAATCCGAAACAACACGACCGATAATATTGTAATTTTTTAAGTTTTAAAGAAGTAAATAATAATAATATGATTAAAAAATACCTACATATGAAAGGTAACGCTATCTTTTTGTAAATTTGACGTGGCAGATATTTTTTGGCAACAAGAAACACAAACAATTCGGCATTTTTGTAGGAGGTCGATTCAGTCGCGCATCTGGATTTAGTCTAGTGAAAAGTGCGGCTACAACTAGTTTTATTGTACGCATAGGACCATTTGGACTTGTACTTTGACAGAGGGGAACGCCTGCGTATGGCTACTCCCCTCCGGTTCGCCGGTGGCCCGTGTTGCTCTATGCTGTAAAACGAATGTCAAAATATTAATCTTAATCATATCTCGATGATAGACTGTGAAAAATACTCTTAATTATATATTTTTATATAAAAATCGCCAAAATATCGGCCATCCCAATTTACACATTATCTGGGGTAAATAAGAACGGAGCAAGGCTAAATAGGGAAATATGTCAGGGTTATCACCTTGTAGTAATAAAGTAATAATCTAGGTATATACTTACCTGCTGTTAGAGAATCAAGGGTAGTTTTAAGAAAAAAAAATGGGAAAAGGAGTTATTAAAATACACCTATTGTTGCACCTACATAATATTTATGAGAAATTACTAACCTTATTGCTTATTGCAGTGTTCATAAAACACCAAAGCATATAATTTATGCAAAGTTCTGCTAGAAGTACACCAAAATAACTAGTTTTTGCGAAGTTTCTACAGTATACAAATATTCTCTCTTACAACCGCCGCATTTAACGGAGTCTGGTAGCCTTTAGCGGATTAATTCACTATTATTTAGAGTTGCTATAGTTTCTTTTCCATTTTTACTACGTATTAAAAAACACAAACAAAAATGGAACGAAGAGTTCATAGTCTAGACACTTTAAAAATCTTCCAGCTTTTTGTCCCAATTTACACCTGGATCCCTATTTACCCCATTTTACACCTAGCAAGTGATTACTTGCTCTGTGGTACCTAGTCTCAAATGATTTATGCCCAGAAGACGTCAAAATTTTGAACAATTTTTTTTTTGAAGATTTTATGGCCTGGTAGGTAACGAGACCTTTAAGCCAAATTTTAATTTTATCTCATGTCATTTTTTTTTTTTTTATTTTTTTTTTAATGTCATTGTCTTCCAAAGAGATTAGAGCTCAGATTAAGTACCTAGTTCGATTAGAGATATATTTTGCCCAAGTAGGTACATTCTACAAAAAAAAAAAACAATCACAGACTATACTATGTCTATCTACTATCCGAAACTTGAGTTTTCAAAAATGCTTAATATCCGTTTTCTATAATATATGCAACAGGGACTGAAACCGGTTAATTTTTATTTTCCAAAATACGTGTCTGACCGAGATACCATGATATAAGTTTTAAAGAGTAATACACACTAAACTTACCACAGTAATATTTTTCAGTAAATATGAATAAAAACGAAAGAATATTAACAAAAACCTTTATTATACCGGTATAACTCCCATAGTAAATTGACCGGTATTCAGTCCCTGATATGCAGGGCCGGATTTAGAAGTATGGAGGCCTTGGGCAACAAAGAAGTGCAACCCCCTTGCCTAGTATTTCCTAAATAAAATAAACAATTGGTTTTTAATATTTAAGAACAATATAATCTTGTGTGTACAAAGTACAGTAGGTAAAACAGGTATCCGAGCGAAGCCGGGGCGTGATACGTGATAGTTATTAATAAACTTATAGGATTAAACAAAATGTTAGATTATTGCCAGACGAGTCCTCAGTCACAAAACATCAGTCAATGATGCGCTGTTGACCTACTTTTTACTTAGAGCATTCGGAAATCCATAGAATGAATCCGAAACGTGCATTTCACGGTTTTTCCATCTATGAACGGTGGTTCGTTACCCGTGTGTTACCAGACGTGGGGAAGACATGCTTATAGAAAATAACAAACATGACCAGTCGATGCGCACGACAGGTGTTCTACCGAACGCGCTAACGAGCCCGTCATAAACATGTCGTCGCGGTGGGATACGAACCTAAATTATTGCCCATTAGCTGTGGCCGTTGGCTTTATTAAAATAGAAAAGATTAACATGGGTGAAGGAATATTTATTGCTGCGCGGAAAGTTAGTCAACATAAACATAATAAGTGTTTTGGAACCAGCTGACTTCAGAAATTATGCACGGACAGTCACGCGGCGACTGAAGTCAGTAGCTTAACCTTCCTAAATGTGTTTCTAATTAGGCTTTTAAATGATTCAGTCAGTCAGAAACCATCCTTGCTTCTGAATTTAGTATTATTAGTAGCTTACTAATTGCCATAAATTCAGTAACGACTGAATTAAGACGACTACATTCAGCCAAGTGTAATTATTTCAATAAACTTATTATGTATGTGTAATTGACACATCATATTTCATAGGTTACATCGTCAGTCGATAGTTTTCTTGTTGGACATAGGTCACAATAATTAATACTGAGTCATTTTGTTATTTTCATTGTAAAATCAGTCGGAAAGGAGTTATTGTCAAAAAAACTATTTCTTGGCACCATTTTTCCAATATGGCAGAGCGAGCGGAAAAAATACCGGTGGCAAAGTGAAAATTCGGAAAGAACATGTTGAAATTTATAAAATCACAAATTTTCAGAACTCTTGGAAAACTTTCCAGGTAACCCCCTTTTTGAGAAATGATTGTGAAATGCAAGAAAGCATTTATGGATATATTGCAGAGAGTAAATATCGTGTCACTGGCATGTTACGATCATTAAAAGATGGGGGAAATCTGGCAGGGAGAATAGAGGAGATAGAAGATCCAACAAAATTCTAGAAAAACTAAATAACGTAGAAGCATTCATAGATTTATCGTCGCAGCATAGCGGGTTATTTGCATTATTGCAACAAAATGGGTCTGTTGGCGGTCTGTTGGAATTGAACATAAAATATATATATATTTATTTTTCTTTATTTTATACAACTTTCTTACATTCCTATTACATAACTAATTAAATCAAAATTTACCCTTAAATATTTTCGCACTTACTAATTAATACGTATATATACATATTATGAATGACGTCATGAATTAAAATGAGATACAAAACGCTCTCGCTTGTCTCCGAGCTGACTCCGGTCGACACTTCGGCCTGCGTTGAATGCGCGAGATGAATTTAATCTTGCGTACGACCGATACAAGTTTTAAAAATTTCGTATAATCGTTGTTTTTTAGGGAAATTAATTGAACAACCTAAGCCTTACTTGCAACATCCTATACAGTATCGATTTTTCTATTTTATTATAAAATATTGCACTTTATAGACATCGTATAACTGCTTTCGTACATTGCGATTTGTTGTCAAATTAGCAAATATTATAATAAATTAAGAGACATTTTATAACAAAATGCAAAGTAAACGTGCTAGTGTGAGATCGGGGCCGAGAGACGTCAAGAGCGGGGCGAGCGAGGCGAGTGGGGCGAGCGGGGTGAGCGGGGCGGGCGGGGCGAGTCGGCGGCGAGTGCCTGCAGCGCGGGCAGGTCGGGCGGCGTGCGGCACGCGTCCGCCAGGTAGGGGTGGTGCAGCGCGGCGCGCGCGGCCAGCCGCTCGCTGGGGTCGTAGCGGAGCATCGCCTCGAACAGGTCGGCGGCGTGCGGCTGCTGGCGCGCGGCGGCGGGCAGCAGCAGCCGCGCGTCGCGCCGCGGCCAGCGCGGGAAGGCGGCGCGGTAGTCGGGCAGCAGCCGCGCGCCGGGCCACACGTCCCGGCCGGCCGGGCCGGGCGCGCCGGGCGTGCCGAGCGCGCGGAACACGCGGAACAGCTGGTCTATCTCGCTGTCGCCCGGGAACAGGGTGCGCCCGCTCGCCTGCAACACCGCGCCGATTACATACATACAGAATATTGAATATATCGAAACTAAGTTTACTTTTCAATTTCATGAATTTATTTATTTTTTATTTATTTATTTGAAGGACTGCCAACAGGTTTACATCTAGTACAAGTTATTTAGTAAAAACACGAGACATTTAAATATTAAATATAATGATGTAGACCCAATTACAGGCAGATACAACTTGCAACTATAGTGCTCACTAAGGACTTCAACGCTGTCAGCGTTACACAGGTGGATCAAAGGCATCAATTCCAATCAAAACCAGCAAAAAGCGCAAGAACGACAACTATTAACAAATAATTCCCGTTCCCAAAACCCTCTACCGATCAGTGGAACCGACTACCTCCGCCAGGACGCGCCTATATGCTCTCAAACCATACACAGAAAAATCAATGTTAAAGCCCATAAAGAACTTATTGTGCTCTCGACAAATTCTCGATATTACACTGCTATAGCCCAAATTGGTTCTATATCTAATATATAAAGTGTCACAGTTTTCGTTGCCATACTCCTCCGAATCTATGAGATCTATGAGAGTTATCTATGAGAATCGGCCAACATCTATTTTTCATCCCCCTAAATGTTAGGGGTAGTCCACCCCTAAATTTTATTTTTTAGACAAAATTTTTAATTTCTATTTTTTTATGATACAACATACAAAAATACATACAACCCCTGCTTTTTTTGTCAAAAAATATTGATCCGTGCGAAGCCGGGCGGGTCACTAGTCTTTTTATAAAAAAAACATGTGTTTTTCGAGAATTAACTCTTGGAACAGAAAATGTTATCTTAAACAATAAATCTGGACTATTATATAAGTTTTTAACAATTTTGAATAAAAACACCTGATCTGCGATCCATCTCCGATGCTCAAGTCTCTTAATTTTAAAAAATGATAATCGATCTTCATATGAATTTAATGCTTTTAGTTGTTTTTGATGAATTGATAAGAAATATAAGAATTTTTTTGAACCGACGCAATTGTATCTAAGTGGCATCGATAGTATGGATTCCAAATAGGTGAACAGTACTCTAAGATAGTCCTTATAAGTGCAAAGTAAACAAATTTAAAGGGTGATGCGCTTTTAAAGATTTTACAGTTCCTCCAAGCAAAACCAAGAAGCTTGAGAGATCTGGTTACAATGCTGTCGATGTGATCAATGAATGATAATTTTTTATCTATGATTACTCCCAGATCTCGCACCTGAGTGACTTCTTCAAGCTTCATGTTTTTTAGACTATATGAAGAACCGATTGGTATGTGTTTTCTAAAAAACTTAATAAATTTGCATTTTTTATCGTTATATTGGGGCAGTTCGTCGGAGCACTCCCCGAAGTAAACTCTGTAGGACCGTCGATGGTCTCAGCTTTGTAACTTTGCTGAGACGAGTGTTTCATCACCAATTAATCTCTTGGCTCATTTTTCTATTGAAAAAATACGTTTCAACACGTTCGATATGTATGCGCCGTTGCATGTCCGCGATTCTCACATAGATACATTGTTGCCCTCGGCCGCGGCGGTGGCAGAACAACAATGTATTCTTCACGCCAACATTCGGATAAACGAAGTCATCGTTCGGCTAATTGAAGGTTCAGATAATCGAGGTTCTATTGTATTGACGGCTTGCATTAAATCGGTGCCGCTCCATACCGTTCGAAAATTTGTTGCAAAAGCCGGATTAAATTGTCCTTTTTGGCTGGCACCGACTCCAAAAATAACTGTTAATAAATAATGCTTTGAAGTAATTAAAATATTATTTTTATTTTTTAGTGCAAGTTTGTACATACTATATGTAGTTGTAGTTTTGAAGTCGGTTTTTGTTTTTTGCTTAAAAATATTTTTTTTTCTAAATTTTCGTGGGAAGTGTATGTGTTTAAGTTCATAAATCCTTAGATAATAATTTGGTAGACCTACCACTAAACGTGCTGCTCAAATCAGACAGCGCCGTGAAAGGAACCACAAAGCAAAACATCATCTACGTATAAGTAAATTGTTATTGTTGATTTTCTAAAAAAGCACCAAACCAATGCCGATTAAAATATATCCCACCATATACCACCTCTGAAATATCCCTTACCAAACAAAAAAAGGATCATCCAAATCCACCCATAACTTGCGGAATTATCGCGTAACAAACATACAAAAAAAAAACCAACATACAGACGAATTGAGAACCTCCTCCTTTTTTGAAGTCGGTTAAAAAAAAGATCAACTTACGTTCCTTTTTCGAGATGGGTTTTTTTAGAATAGGGGCAAACGCGCAGGTGGCTCACGTGATGGTAAGTGACATGTCAGTCTAGCGACACCAGCGGCCCGGCAGGCGCGCTCCTCGAACAACGCGGGCGAGCTCACCATCTCCGCGTAGATGCAGGCGAGGCTCCACACGTCGACGGCGGTGGAGTAGAACTTGGCGCCCAGCAGGATCTCGGGCGCGCGGTACCACAGCGTGACCACCTCGTGCGTGTAGGCGCGCACGGGGATGCCGAACGCGCGCGCCAGCCCGAAGTCGGCCAGCTTGATGCGGCCCGCCGCGTCCACCAGCAGGTTCTGCGGCTTGAGGTCGCGGTGCAGCACGCGCCGCGCGTGGCAGTACGCCACGCCCTCCACCAGCTGCCGCAGGTAGCTCTGTCAGTGTCATACAAATATATTAGTTACATCAAAATAACACCACACAATTATTCATTATATATATATATTTACAATCAAATGATTGATCACATCAATCATCATCAAATCGCACTTTGAAAACAAAAATGACATTATGCTAATGTTAATATTTTTTAATATGGCTATTTGAACTTGAAGTCAGTGATATTGTAGAGGTTCGTAATCAATATTAAAAACTTATAATACTTAACAATCTAGGCTATTTAAATTTAAAGTACTCTGAATAAATTCAATTACAGTGACGTTATTTGAAAAAATATAATAAAAAATTGGCAGTGTCACTTTTGTTTTCAAAGTGCGAACACTTATTTCTTAGAGCTATTACAGAATATCACTAATGATAAGGGGTTATAATCTACACCTAGACCTTGTTCACCTTCACCTGAGGTGATATATAGTACATATATTATATAATATCCTTTAATTTTGATGTTATTACTTATTTATAGTACAATAACAATTTTACTAACTGTAGCAGGGCTGGACTTAGGGGGAGGGAATCCAGGGCAACTGCTCTGGCCCTCCACAAAAGAGGGGCCACTACAATAGACTTTGGAAAATTTCTTTCAAATTCCGACAAGTTAACAACTTTCCCTTTGATATTTTTTTTTGCCTACTGTACTTTGAATATGTTTATATTGTTCTTATATATTAAAGAAATTGATAATTTAGTTTGGAAACTAATTTGGGGCCTCTCATTACAAGCCTTCACTCATTTGTTGCCCCGAGGCCTCCACACCTCTAAATCATGTTCATGTTATATTGTTTATTATTAATAGAATAATCTCATCTATAATCCAGATAGATTTCTCAGGCCTCTCTCTGTTTAATTATTTTTTGAAGTTTTAAGTTTTTAAAACACCATCCCATATTGGGCCCAATTTTAAAAATGATATACCTTTACTATGTCAAGTCTAAGAGGACCTTTTGAGAGGTCCATCAGTCTCTTCAGGTCCATATGCATAAATTCAAATACAAGAAATAGTTTAGCATCAGCAAGCAGAACATCTAACAGCTGCACCACGGAGGGGTGCTTCAAGTCACGAAGGACAGATATTTCCCGTAGTGCTGTTGAAGGTACACCCTCTGGTTCACTAAAATTTAAAAAAAATGTAAAATGGTTAGGTTCTCCTTGTGGAGGTTACACATATTTATGATCTATTTCACTGATAATTTCTGTTTGCATATATGATCATGTTCCTTGTTAGACCAAACCTAGTATTAATGATGCTTATTTTAGTAGGTATTGTAAAAAGAGCAGGTAACCACCTCATGCATGCTCAGCTGTAATGAAACATCAGCCATTAAAACACTATACAGAAATTAGCTTTGTGATACATATCACATACCTACATCCTAAGTGAGAAGAATAAGAGGTGAATGTATTCCATCAAACATTCTGTGAGAAGGTTTCTATTTCTCACCCCTTTGGTGTGGATGTTTGGTTATAAACATAAAACATGCTTGGTTATAAACATAAAACCAAACATCCTCAATAAAAAAGTTACATTTATGTACATTTATAAGTATCCTGCTTTATTCACAGTTCTTAATGATGAATATGTAACATATGTGACTATTTGTTCAACTAATTCTTACAAACTACAGTGGATATTGATGCAGTTTACAACACCATTTTGTTAACATGATTCAAGTGAATTTTACGCCTAAGAGGATCTCTTGTCAGTATAAATTTAAACTAAAGTAAAGTAATTACTTTTGAACAGAACTTTGAAATTTTAAAATGATCGTAATTTATAAATAAGTGACGTAGGATAAAATATTTATAATTTTGTATGTCTTGTTCTGTTTTCGACTTTTCGCGCCAAACTTACTTTTCAAGTTTAATTTTCTTGAGGGCAATTTCCTTTCCCGTCACAATATGTTTTGCTTTATAAACGACCCCATATGTTCCTTCGCCAATCTTTTCTACGTTTGAAAAGTTTTCCATTTGTTTATAGACTGAGACTTAACACAACAAACTACAGTCCGTTTTTTCTGAAATACGTCTTATCAATAATTATCATGTAAATTGTAAACAAATATGGCGTACATATAACCACAGACAGTTTATGAAGTGATTTTTTAAAATTATTTTTGAAGATTTTATGGCCTGGCATCAAGGAGGCCTTTATGCTTTATATGTAATCTGTAGATTGTACCTTATATTAATAATATTCTGTGGTATTTATGTTCTGTAAAATGTCAAATTGTCAAATGGTTTGATCAAGGTTAGACATGGGTAACTCAGCGAAATTCCCTGCGCCAACTCAGCAACTCAGGCGCAGTGTAGTGTGTCGGCTCCTTGAGTCAACTCAAAATTGCGCCACGGCGCAGTAAAAATGGGACGCGCAAAGCGAGCAGTGAAACCTCCGAAACGCACGCAACGCCCCGCAAATAGTTCACTCAGTGAGTGGGTACTGCGCCGTGCGCCAACACATTATGAATGTGTGAGCTGACTCACCCTGCGCAGTGAAGCGTGCCGGCGCAATTGCGCGGTGCAGCGCAGTGTTACCCATGTCTAATCAAGGTAGAATTAAGTTTTATTTACCAAAATACAAAAAAAATTTAAAGATTTTAAGGAAGTAGGGTAAACAGTATAATGATTGGCACTATAACCCGAACTTTACTAGAAAGTGACTAATTCTCATAAATTACCAATTTTTATTATATTTGTAAATGTTTTTACGGGTTCTAGTATGTACAAGCATAATTATAATGTCGAATTAATTAAAAAAATAAACGTTTTATTAACTTAAATATGTAATTATACTTATATTTACGGAATCGTACAATCATTGGCACTTGAGCACAGTAAATGGCACTATAAATTAAGTATAATCATTGGCATTATTGGCAGTCTTAAGAATTAATATATAGGTAGGTAGATATAGATCATTCTAAACTCCTATCTACTGTTGTCCTCATCTTCTTCTAATATTTTTAGTATTTCTTTATCCGAAAGTGATTTAATTGGGCCACTACTTTTCATTCCTTCGTCAGATATATTTTTTAATCCGTATTTTTTAGCAGACCTTTTCATGTTTTCTTGAAAATTAGTTGAAGGCATTTTTTTTGGTTTTTTCTGTTCCACCGTTCGTGGGTTATCTATGTCATTTGTAAGTTTTTCTTTTTCATTTAAATCTCTCATGTTGTCTTCATATTTTGTTGATAATGGCTGCCGTTTATGTTCTTCCTGTTCTATAGTTTGTAAGTTATTTATTATCTGTTTAGCTTCGGTGATTTCTTCATTATTTCCTATGTTTTTAGCATTTGCAGGTTTCACTATAACATTTGAGAGTATAATTACTTTGTTCGTCTTGTTTTGGCTGTCATTTTTAGCTTTATTCGTAATGTTTTGGTTATCAGTTTTAATAATAGTTTTCTTTTTGTTTTTGTTGTTAGCTAGTTTCTTAGCTTTAGTTACGCACTTCAATTCTGCCTTTTCTAGTCTTTGTTTTCTTCTAGCATCTTTTTGTTGAATTGCTTCCAATTTTTGTTGTTGCTTTTGTAGCTCCGCAGCTTCCCAGTCTTTACTTGTCAATACAAAAGAACGATGTTGTGTATCTCTTTTTTGATTTTTGACGGGCGTTTTTGGTAAGGGCAAAAAGTCTTTAAACGTATTTTTTTTAGGAGTTTTCGAAATATTTTTGTTTGGTACAACATCTACGAGCTTCCACTGAGTACCTCCAACAAATTCAACATTTTGTCGACTGGACGATGGAATACAAAATGGAGGTGAAATTGAGTCATTTGGTTTTTGATACTCAAAAATAATTTCAGGAGCTTCTTTAGGTTCTGATACTTTCGAATCATTAGAGGGTGAAAGGATTTTTGGCGAATTGGACATAGGTATTTCCGAATCAGTTGTCGTTATTAAGACTTCTTTTGCAACTTCAATATCTTCATTATTAATTTCATTTTGTTGAGTGGACGATTGAATAAAAAGATGAGGTGAAACTGACTCATCATTTGGTTTCTGATACTCAAAAATAATCTCAGCAGCTTCTTTCAGTTCTGGTTCTAATGAATTATTAGTAGGTGAAAGGATTCTTGGCGAAGTGGACACAGGTATTTCAGAATCAGTTAAAGTTACTAAGACTTTATTTGCAACGTCATTATCTTTATCGTTAATTTCATATCCTAATATATCAGAAACAATGTCAACAGTTGCGTGTTCCTCTTTAGTTATATTGTAGTTTGAATTTATTGTGAAATCATTATTTTGTTCCATATTGCCTTCTATTTGCAAATAGACGTCATATTCCCGATTTTGTATCAATTCAGAAGTATTTGATTGTATTGTCATTGTTGATGAACTATGCATGGAATTTTTTGGTACGAGATATTTATAAATTTCGAATAGCTTTTTTGCTTCTAGTGATTTACCCACTATCTGATTCTTCATTTTCCTTATAAGCTGTGGTCCGATTATTTCTTGGAATGTTTGGTAATTAATATTAACGGAACTATTGTCATCTAAAATGTTGATTTGCTGTGGTTTGAAGGGAATCAAACACTTTGTGTAATCCACTTTATCTGGATTAAATGGACACAAGCCACATGCCTCAAAACCGTTTTTTAATACCGATTTCTTAATTTTCGGTAATAGTTTTTCTAATATAGGTCCCACATCTGTTTTCAGTAAAGTTTTTGTTAAATTATTTGTCCGCCATTCGAGGACGGCTTTACGCCACATAACTTTGATGGGTCGAAATGCAGCTACGTCGGCAGGTTGCAAAAGTCGGGTAGCATTTGGGTACAGGGCTATAAGTATTATGCCAAGACTTTGGCAAAGTTGTGCCAACTGAAGAGTGGTGTGGCTCTTATGGCCATCTACAAAAAGAATAATTGGAAAAGTTACATTCTTTTTTTGTAAGGCTGGATGAAAAACATTTTGTATGTACTGGTTAAAAACTTCCGCTTTCATCCATCCATTATCTGATAAACCAATTCCCCACTCTTTAGGTACGGACTTTTGAATTTCAGACCTCATTCTCTTTAAAGGGAAAATAATCATAGGTGGTGTTATTTCACCGTCTGCTGAAAAGGTAAACATAACAGTGATGCAAGATTTTGATTGAGCATGATCCACCTCGTAAACATTTTTTTCCCCTTTTGGTGCGATTACTCTGGTATTTTTCGGGCATAAAACGAAATTCGTTTCGTCTCCATTGTATACCCTAGACGGATCGCCCAGAATATGGAAAAGATTATTTTCTTTCAGATAATCCTCGATTTGCCTGAACCAGTTTCGTATTTGACTTTCCGACACTTTGGAACTTGCCGAAGTTACGGCTTCAGATGTTCTTATAGAAAGCTCTGGGTGCCTTTTTAAAAAGAGCTTGTACCATCCCTCTCCTGGAGTATTCTCTATAAAGCTATTTGGTCTGGGTACATGCTCTAAGAAAAGTCTGACGCTTTTTATAACATCCTCTTTACGCCGTGGAAAGCCTTTTCTACTAGAATCTATAATCCCGTTAACAAGCTGGCTTTCTTCCTGACTAGATAAAACTGTATCTGGACCAGGTCGACTTTTGACGAAATCTTTCGACAGCCGAAACTGCAGAGTTGCACGTGGGACGTTAAATATTCGCGCGGCGGTTTTCTTTCCCATACCTTTTTTTATAGCTTCTAAAGCTTTTTCCAGATCTGTCTCTGAGTATCCTTTCGAATATTTTTTTCCGCTCTGTACCTTCGGCATACTTTATCTAAAAAATAAAAAGTGGGGTGGGTATAATCATTGGCACTCCGAAATAGTATAGTGATTGGCAGTGCTAAGAATACATTTTGAACAAAAACAAACTTGAACTACTAAGAAATACAGTTTAAAATCGATCAACATAATGTTTGTCTAAGAATTTGACAACTTACACCCTAATAATAAAAAGTATAATGATTGGCATATGTGCCTATCATTGTGTAGTCAAACAAATAAAAGTATATTCATTGGCACCGATAAAAAGGCCGATATATTTATTTTACAAAGCTAAAATAACTTTTAACATGCTTTAAATACGTAAGTAGATTGAATACATAGAAACTTACATACAAACTTAATTTAAAATTCACCTTTTTGCTTCGAAATCTAGCCACGAAACTTAGTCTTAACATTAAATTTTAACAGACTCGTCCATACATTATTTCTAAACAGCTCCTAATGAAAAATGGTTGACGTTTGACACATCAATTCGTGTCGCCAGTATAAAAAATTGTATATTCTATCAATTATTTGTGTTACCACAGCTAAAAAAATGAAAATATTTTTATTATACAGAAAAAAATAGCGAAGTGCCAATCGTTGGGGGGGTGCCAACATTAGTATTGTTTACCCTATAAAATATTTGATGAACAATATATAAATATTTTTTTTTTATTAGCAGTCAATCGTGTATTGAATGTATAAGGAAAGAAAACAATTATAATCATTACATACTTATAACAATGTCGATAGAAATTGAATCAGCAGAGTAAGTAGTGGATGAAAGCCTAATAATAATCTAATAATTGTTTATAATATTATACATATTAATAAGAAGTGTGTGTTAAAAGTATTCTCGTTTTTTAGTGTTATACGGTTAATTCAACAATATCTAAAAGAGTCAAACTTAACAAAAACGTTGCAAACGCTTCAAGTAAGTAACCACATTTCTATTAACCGCTAGGCTATTTATTTTTAATTTTTCAACTCTACAGTACTAGCAGTAAACTTTTTTCATCAGTCAAAATATATTATTTACCAAGTATATTTATGTAACTATCAATATCTATACTTACTTAATACTATTATATAGAGGAAAGATTTGTATTTTTGAATGTTATGAATAAACTCGAAAACTACTGGACCGATTTGAAAAATCTTTCACCAATAGAAAGATACATTATCTGCGAGGCTATATTTTGTGTATAGTACATCTACATTGCACCTGTGTGAAGCGGGGGCACGTTGCTAGTATTTAATATAGTCCTAGCCCAATAACTGAGAGAGTAGAACCATGTAGTTTAAGTGTTGCTAATTGATAGAGATTTTTACTATATAATGCAATGTTTATAGGAAGAAACTGGAGTCTCACTGAACACAGTGGACAGTGTGGATGGTTTCTGTGCCGACATCAACAATGGACACTGGGACACAGTTCTGAAGGCGACAGCGTCGCTCAAGCTGCCTGACAAGAAGCTGATGGATCTGTACGAGCAGGTAGTGCTGGAGCTAATCGAGCTGCGGGAACTGGGCGCCGCGCGCACGCTGCTGCGGCAGACCCAGCCCTGTCTCCTCATGAAGCAGCAGGAGACAGACCGATACATGCATCTTGGTATTTCTTTTATATCTAGCTACAATATAAACTTGAATGTTTCTTGATTCAAACAACTTGTGATCAACTTGTCAATCTGTCAGTTGTATCAGAAATTGAAATTGAACTTGAATACAAATGACAAATGCAAGCTGTTTGTGCTAGTACATGTAGAATACAGAGAATCTATATAGAATGTAATGTTATATTATCATAATATTAACCCTCCGTGTGTATACTATATTTCTTGGTGCACGGTGTGTATACTGGGTCTTTTAGGGAACAGTCGGGCTTACAAAGCTTTCTAGTCTTCCAAAAAATCTGAAATAAATCTGAGTTACTTATTGAAGTGTCTACTAAATGGCCCAGAAGCTACCAAACTCAAAAATTCAAAACCGTTGTTAATAAAAATTGAACAATCATCTAAAAAGCGGAAAAAACGGAATTTTGCTATCAATTTCATAACTTTACAATAAACAAGTATTTAAAAAAATATTTCTAGGCTTCTGTAGCTTAGACTATGAGCTTTCAAAAGAATACAGTATTTTTTGCATGGGTTCCAAAAAGTTAAATTATTCAAGCACCTGAAAGTGGAGAATATTTTATAGATTCATTCATGTCATAAAATAAACGAAAAGGTAATTTTACGGTACAAAATGTTTTTATTTATTATTTGAAATACAAATGGAATAATATATTAATATTAATCATTTCAAAAAAGTAAATTATTGTGCGCAATTGTTGCAAAAATGCGTAAAATGGTCCTTGCAAACTGACATTACGCACAAGACACAACAGTATAGTGTTTTTGTTGTCTCTCAAGCTACAAACATTTTTTTCATACATTTATCATACATTACACCTTTTTCATACATTTATTTTAGTATAAAAAAACTATGAAAAAATATTTACATAGTTCACTTAGCTTCGAAAATACCGACGTGCTGTGTATACTAACCCTTTTAGGGAACAGAAACCACTTGCATTCGCTGGTCTCTGTATGTAAACAGCGAGACCGGGCGGTTCCTCGGATGTTTAGTCCCCACTACTACCTACATTTTTTAGGGGGGGTTACCGAAGCCTTGCCTCTATCCATTAGAGAGTATTCCGAGTTTCAAATTTTAACTGTTCCTTAAAAGACCCAGTATACACACTAGGGTGGAGTGAAAATGTATGAAGGTTTTTTTTTTGTTTTTTTTTGTAATAGCATAGTGGTAAAAAGCTGCCTATGGATGAATAAATGAAGTATGTCAAATATATTTTAAGTATTATAATGGTTAGAGGTGCCCCAGCATGAAGGAATTTTGAAAAAAAGTATAATTTCGTCCATTTTTGACAGCCTTATTAAGATATATATATTCCTTAATATTTCATCAGAATAGTATTTTTCATATAATTTAAAACCTCTATTTTTACGTAATAACAAAAAAAATATATAATCATTTTAGGTTCATGGTGCCCCTCTACCTCTAAAAACCAAAACTAAATGAAGAATTTTGCACTAAAAATGCAACTGATATTTATGAAATATTTATTTGAAAAATGTTATAAAATAGTAAATCAGGTAGAAAATTCAAGTTAGGTATTGAAAAAGGCATCATCTGACATGATGACAGTCTGGCCCTGATAAAATCGACACGTTTTTTCTGGAGATTTATTCGCATTTATTCGGCTCAACAATATTTTGTTGTGTTAGTTGATTTTCTACAATAGGTTCTTGATTAGGGGAAAATGCAGTTAGAGGTAAATTATCACAAAAGCTGGTGATGCTGGTAATAGATGTTTCGTTAACTTGAGAACGGGTCCTGTTCCCGTTTTCATAATTTTCAAAAAGAAAACCTATTTTTATCTTTATTGATTTTCTGGATCTGTTTTGTTGTAGTTACATCAATGTCCCAACAATCATTTTTCTTGTAATCCTCTGATCTATTAAGAAATTAATTTACTGTTTTCGTATAAGTACGACTGCTTTTTTCACACGTACAATCGACAGCTATTTTACATTACACATTTGCAACTACTGATCTCGAATAATTTTTGGGAATCTTCTTTGAAATTTTATTTATTTATAACTTTATTTCACACAGAAGTAATACAATTGAGAAACTTCATTTATAAAAATAAAAGGAACAATAGGTGGTCTTATTGCTAGAGTAGCAATCTCTTTCAGACTACCTTTGGGTGACAGAAATAACTTAAAGAAAATAGGGACGGTGCAAGAAATACATGAAAAGGGTATGGGATTTTTTTTATTTTCTCTTTAAAGTTTTCAGGACTTCGACGTTCTTTAAATGGATTCATTAACTTTCTATATTTTTCGTGGTAAGCTCTAATAAATAATTTGCAAAAACTCTTTTTTAACTGACTGTTACAAGCGAGGATTTATGCCATATTTCAAATCGAGTCGCAATATTTTCTGAGATTTCTTGATCAGTCGGTTCTTTAGATGATTTTAGGCTTTAGGTTTTAACTCTTGCTTGATTAAAATATAGTATTTATTACATTCAAAGTAAGTGGGTAATTAAGAGGAGGGTAATGTTTCGGGCGTGCCAAACACGGGACAGTTTGTCATTCGACGAGTCGTAAATTGAGTCATTTTAACTGTGAACCACAAACATACAACTAAATTAAAATCTGTTTAACGTATTTACTACAAATCATAACTAAATTACATTATGATCATCTAATTTAATTAACAAATGTTTCAAAACCATGTTCTCAAAAAACACAGTCACTATCAATAAAACAAACACTCATTTCCCCCGAGAACGCTTACTTGAGACTGAAACCACATATTATAATTGTTTCAATAACTGTAAATTTTGATTCTTTTAATGATAAAATGTCGTCAGGAATAAAATAAAAATAATTTTAAAGATTTTTTTATTAAGTTTCACACTGTTGAACTTAGACACGTTTTGGATTTTTTTCAAAATGTTGTCCTACCGGGGGCACCTTTAAATATAAACTTAGACAAAAAATTCTTTTCGATTTTTCTTCTTGTGCCTATCACGCAGCTTTTTGCCGGTATGCCATAGTGAATATCAAAAAAAACACATTTCACTCCACCCTAATACACACGGCGGGTTAAGTATGTATGTGTGTGAATGTGTGCAGAGAGCATGGTGTCGCGGTCGTACTTCGACCCGCGGGAGGCGTACGGCGGCGCGGGCGGGGCGGGCGGCGGGGCGGGCGGCGCGGGCGGCGGCGGCAAGGAGTGGCGGCGCGCGGCGCTGGCGGCGGCGCTGGCGGGCGAGGTGTCCGTGGTGCCCTCCTCGCGGCTGCTGGCGCTGCTGGGCCAAGCGCTGAAGTGGCAGCAGCACCAGGGGTTACTGCCACCCGGTAAAATACCTTCATACAGGTTTTCTTCCAGAAATTGTGTTAAGACACACTCTTGACTGTTTTTATTTTCTCTTGTAGGAACGACTATTGATTTATTCAGAGGAAAAGCAGCTATAAGGGATGAAGAAGATGACCAGTGCCCTACACATGTTTCAAAAATCATTAAGTTTGGTCAAAAGTCACACGTGGAATGTGCCAGGTGTGTATAAGTCATAGATTATCCCTTTCTATAGATAAAAATAAACAAATCTGAAATGGGCATGTATCCAACCATTTTTTTTTTTTATTATTAAAGGTCTAGACTCTAGCCTATGACCTAAATTGTAAAAATATATGGGTAATGAAGCGGTGAGTACGATGCAAAACGAAATAAGTAAAATCGATTGTTAGTGTACACAAAATAAGAAAGTTTATGCATAACATTTTCTAAGAAGAAAAATTTCACCACTGGCATTAGCCAGGGAATTATTCCTGAAGGGAATCAAACTTAACCCATTAACAAATCATTTATTTTATAACATGTTATTGAATCTAAATTGTTTGTATGTAAATAGAATAAGCTCGGGCTTTATGAGGATACCCTGTTAACCCTTTGCACCCGAATGTCGCGTCTCAGGCGCTAATTCGCTATCTTATTTTTTACTTCAACTCAAACTAAAAATGGTTCGTGTGCAAAGGCTTAATAAATGACACACTCGAAGCGTATTTACATAAATGTCGGTCAGGTTTTCACCGGACGGGCAGTACCTGGTGACGGGCTCGGTGGACGGGCTCGTGGAGGTGTGGAACTTCACGACGGGCAAGATCCGCAAGGACCTGCGCTACCAGGCGCACGACGAGTACATGAGCATGGAGGAGGCCGTGCTCAGCCTGGCGTTCGCGCGCGACTCCGACACGCTCGCCGCCGGCTCCAACGACGGCAAGATCAAGGTGGGTGGGGTGCGGGCGGGGTGTGTGCGGGGTGTGTGTGCGCGGCGGGGTGTGTGCGGCCGGTGCTGACGCGTGTCCGTGTGCGGCAGGTGTGGAAGGTGTCGACGGGGCAGGTGCAGCGGCGGCTGGACCGCGCGCACGCGAAGGGCGTGACGTGCGTGCAGTTCACGCGCGACAGCTCGCAGCTGCTGTCCGCGTCGTTCGACCGCAGCGTGCGCATCCACGGGCTCAAGTCGGGCAAGCTGCTGAAAGAGTTCCGCGGGCACGCGTCGTTCGTGAACGAGGCGGTGTTCACGCCGGACGGGCACGCCGTGCTGAGCGCCTCCTCGGACGGCACGGTGAAGGTGTGGGCGGTGCGCTCGGGCGAGTGCACGGCGACGCTGAAGCCGCTCGGGTCGGGCGAGCCGCCGGTCAACTCGCTGCTGCTGATGCCCAAGAACCCGGAGCACTTCGTGGTGTGCAACCGGACCAACACCGTGGTGATCATGAACATGGCGGGGCAGATCGTGCGCTCGCTGTCGAGCGGGCGGCGCGAGGCGGAGGGCGGCGCGCTGGTGTGCGCGGCGCTGGGCGCGCGGGGCCGCCTGGTGTACTGCGTGGGCGAGGACCTGGTGCTGTACGCGTTCTGCGCGGCCAGCGGCAAGCTGGAGCGGACCATCAACGTGAGTCGGGGTTAGGGTTGTAGAAAGATAAACTTCGATACAAGTAAATTACTAATTATATTTCGATCGCTTCCCGGATGCGCCCGAGACTCACGGATCGGCCGTTACATTGTTACTTGTACTAATCGCAGGTGCACGAGAAGGCGGTGATCGGCATGACGCACCACCCGCACCAGAACCTGCTCGCCACCTACAGCGAGGACGGCCTGCTCAAGCTCTGGAAACCCTGAAGCGTTTCGTAGTCCAGTTAGATAATAAGTTGACAATAAAACTATTTCATAGCATCAATTATTTTTCAACATAACGAATACCACAAAAACTCTAACTACTCAAAACCTCCACTGATTTGCGGAAAGTTTGCCGAGAACAATTTGTCGAAAACAATTCGCCGAAATCACAATTCCTCGAAAAACACAATTCGCCGAATCACAATTATTAGCAACTCGTCTAAAACAATTCGACTAAGTGATATGAGTAGGATTCGGTTCTGGCACTCGTCGGCCGCTACC
Source organism: Anthocharis cardamines (assembly GCA_905404175.1). Classification (NCBI taxonomy): domain Eukaryota; kingdom Metazoa; phylum Arthropoda; class Insecta; order Lepidoptera; family Pieridae; genus Anthocharis; species Anthocharis cardamines. Next base: position 12,618,391 of record FR989959.1, read on the forward strand.
GCGGCACCGCTCGCACCGCTCGCTCGACTCGTGCGCGGTGGTCACCATACCAACATAACCTAACCTAGGTGGTGGCTCCTTTTTAGGGAATAGTGAACCACTCCATGAATTTCGTCGATCCGGATACGGAAATGTATTGTGATTCGGTGAATTGTGTTTTTCTACGAATTGTGTTTTCGGCGAATTGTTCTTAACGAATTTTCCGCAGACGGCCTCCACTAGCTCCCGAGAACAAAACGCAAACAAACTATCCAAATTCCAAATTATATTCGCTACTGTAGCGACACCTACAATCTGCGACTAGGATCACGACGACAATTTGATACGAAGAAATGTATTTTAAACGCTAAAAAAAAATATTCAAATCAATCCGAAGATATGAGTAATAAATCCCTACTTCCCTACTTAATATTATAAATGCGAAAGTAACTCTGTCTGTCTGTTACGCTTTCACGCCTAAACCACTGAACCGATTTTTATGAAATTTAATTCAGAAGTAGACTAGAGCTTGGGAAAGGACACAGGTTACCTTTTATCACCATAAAATGGCTTAACGTAACTCTCGATGGTGACAAACTTGAAGTCATCACTGAAACCGTTTTCCTGGGCATAACCATTGACAGTAAATTACAATGGGGAGCTCTCATCGCAGCATTATCAGGTAGACTAAGTTCTGCAGCTTATGCAGTCAGAAAATAAGACAGCTTACTGACGTTGCTACAGCTAGGCTTGTATATTTTGCTTACTTTCATAGGATAATGTCCTATGGTATTCTACTGTGGGGCGCAGCGGCTGACGTAGATGCCATATTCATTCTCCAGAAAAGGGCAATTCGTGCAATTTATAATCTTGGCTCCCGCGAGTCTCTGAGAGAATTATTTAAAGAAATTAATATACTCACGTTGCCTTCCCTTTACATTCTAGAGAATATAATGTTTGTTCGAAAAAAATTGCATCAATTCACTGTCAAAAGTGATATTCATTCTATAAATACCAGGAATAAGCATAAAATAGTAGTCCCAAAATATAGATTAGCAAATTCGAATAAATCGTTTCTTGGGAATTGTGTCAGATTCTACAACAGGCTACCGAAGTGTGTAACTGATCTTATGACTAAAAAGTTCAAAAACGTCATCAAAGGAATCCTATAAAATCCAAGACTATGTTGACGATAAAGATGTATGGCGCTAATTCATCTCTGCATGTGCGGCTTCCCTGGCAACTGGCGCTGTGCAAGTGTGTGTATCTCATTTTACACTAATAGTAAAAACTTAATTTTCTTTTGCATTGTATAGAATCTCTGTATACCTTGCATTATATAAACTTCTCAGCCGATTATTACTATTGTAACCGAGTCTTTGTAAGCTAAACCATTGTTGAAAAGAGTGTCCATGGAGTTTCTTGCCGGTTCTTCTCCATGAGACCCACTTTTTGGAACCGTGCAACTAGACGTTTCATAAGAGCCTGCAAAGGCCTATTTGAAATAAAAAACTTTTGATTTGGATTTTGAAAAAGGCTTGGAGGGAATGAAAGTTTGTATGGAAGTTTAGGCACTTGATACGAAATAAATAAATATTTGTTCTTGCGTTTTGGAATTTCGATCTGTGTGGGGCAGTGGCGTAGCTGCATAGGTCCATACCACCCGGTGCGGATCCCAAATTTGCCGCCCCCTCATTTTTGCAATTGATTATATAAAATTTGGGGCATGGTAAAAATTGTACTATCATTGAATAACAGTAACCTAAATAGAAACTCTTTCATTACGTTTAAGTACTAAAAACAATACGAAAAAAACGTTGAAACCTGAAGGATGTAAATGTTTTTTTACCGTTAGCTGTGAAATGCCGCCCCCTACAAAGTGCCGCGCCGCCCGGGGCGGACCGCAAACTCCCCCCCCCCCAATCTTACTACGCCAATGGTGTGGGGATGAAAGTTCGCAAGGGAGTTCAAACAAATCTGTTTATATATTTATTCTACGTATATTCATCGGAATCATGTATATGATTAGTAAAAATGCCGTACAATGAATGAAATCAAAAGTAACCCGGGTATTATGAGATTAATGCAATGGTGGTAAAAAAAATGGTACTTAATTGGAGTTTTTACACGCTTTTTATTAGCTTCACCTGTTTGTATGTTTGTAACCGACTTCTTTGGGCGCGATTTTGACCCACTTTAAACGGCCAGATTTCGTTCAAACTTTGTCGATTTATCGAGGACCAATGACAATACACTAATTTGATACAATTATTTTTATTAAAGAGCACACCATCAATTAAATTCATCTCGAACACATGTAATTAACGCCGTCTGTTGGCGACAACGGAGCGGAACACGGCGATGGCGCCCGACAGAGATTAACGCCATCTGTTGGCGACAACGGAGGCGGAACACGGCGATGGCGCCCGACAGAAATTCCAAGGCAGATGTCGTTGTATTAAATGTTACCTGTAAGTATATTTTATTTATTTATAAGGTACACCAACGCTCGTTACATTTTGGATAAATTCTTATTGAATATTATATTAACTAAAATTTCAAACAATGCAACAAACAATTATAGGTGCACACAACATGTGCCATAATTTTAACTTTATAGTTTAAGTTTAAAAGTAACAATATAAAGAAAATACACTAATGATAATTTAAAAAATAAAAACGAACATATTAAAATTAAATTATGATCTAAAACGCAACGAAAAGAACCAATAAAAAAAGTATAGTTAGATTAATACAAAATATACTATACTACTAAAAGAAAAAGAAAATATATATAATTAAAACTCAAAACAAAATAGTTTATAAAAGTTTAACAAAAATTTCTTGTAGCATTTTAGGTGATTGAGAAAATATATCCATTTGATCACTGAATTCATTCAATAATTTACTCAATCTACACACTGGTGAGTTTGTGCCTAAAACGGTTCTGCGGAAAGGTAGGGTGAACGGTGTTATCACATTTCTAGGATATTTTGTAGGAACACGGAAGTTAAATTTACTGAGGAGTTGGGGGCAATCAGTTTTATTAGTAAGGACTTTGGATGCAAAAACCACATCTATTAATTTCCTACGATTTTCTAGAGAGCAGATTTTAAAATGTGATAGGCGTTTCTGGTATGATGACAAAACTTTTGTTGATAATCCACTTGAATATGTTAAATGCCATAAAAACCTCTTTTGTATCCTTTCCAGTCGCAAAATATGGGTGGAATAGTGAGGCCTCCATACTACGGAACAATATTCCAGAATACTACGGACAAGGCTATAGTATAATAAAATTTTAGTTTTTGGGTTACGAAATCCTTTTACATTTCTTAAAACAAAACCTAACATCCTAGAGGCGCGATTGGTTATATCTTCTAGATGTTCAGTAAATGTTACTTTATTGTCGAAAAGTACTCCTAAATCACGAATAACTGATTTCTCCATCAAAGCATTGTTGTCTATATGGTAATTTTGTTGAATTAATTTAGTTTCCCTAGCAAACCTAACGAAGTAGCATTTGTTAGTATTTAGCTCCATTCCATTAAGGTTACACCAATTTCCCAACTTATCTAGGTCAGACTGAAGTTTCAAAGAGTCCTCTATGCTTTCAATAATTCTACAGAATTTCAGGTCATCGGCGTACATAAAGACATTGGAATTAGTTAAGCAGGAAGGTAAATCATTAATAAATAAATTAAATAATATTGGTCCCAAATGGGAACCCTGAGGTACTCCCGAAGCTATATTGTACGTAGAAGAGTTATAGCCATTCACTACAACAAAAAATTGTCGATTTATTAAGTAAGATTTTAACCAATTTAAGAGATTTTGAGATACACCGTAACTAGATATTTTTTGTAAAAGTATACAGTGCGGAACCCGATCAAAAGCCTTACTGAAGTCCGTATATATTACATCTACTTGTTTGCTAGAATCAAGTGCATTAATAACTGTCTCAGAAAAGTTAACAAGATTAGTCATAGTAGATCGATTTTTAACAAAACCATTCTGATCAGTGCTCATAAGTTGTTTGAAATGAATTTGTAGAAAAGGACAGATTAGAGATTCAAAAATTTTAGCGAAACTTGAAAGGATTGAAATGGGTCTGTAATTTTTAATTAATTCCTGACTACCTGTTTTATGAATCGGTACAACTTTAGCCATCTTCCATTCTTGTGGAAAAACACCCGATTGTAATGATTCATTGTATATTAATAACAAAGGAACAACCAAGTACTCAGCACATTCTACTATAAATTGTGGAGGAATTCCATCTGGCCCAGCTCCTTTGTGTCTATTAATTGAAATAAGTTTCTTTAAAAGCGTATTACGGTCGATGACTGGAGTAGGGAGGTAGAGGCTACTGTTTTGTAAGGTTTGAAAATAGTTATTTTTTTCTTCTATCTGAAATTTATTGCTCAATTCATTAACGGCATAGACGTATATAACATTGCTTCGTCGATAGATGGCAGAACATTGCTTAATACGTAGACCTTTTAAATATATTTTTCGTTTCGATGCTCTATAATTGTAATTAGTTAATAATAACACCGGCACACAAAAAAAAAAAATTGTCTGTACACCGGGCGCCACCTATCTACGGGTATGTTTTTCGACCCGCTGAATACGAATTTCAAGTTAGTTTAGGCCGTCCAGCCTTCAGTTTCGAGTAAATTGCAAAAAACCCCAAAAAATAGCGAAAATTCGATGTTTTGGCAAGAATATTTACCGGCTCAAACTCCCCATAAACGTAACAAAATAGATCAGGATTCTTATGGCATAGATGGGAATTGCTTTTTGTAATAGTATACTCTCCAGTAGCCAAGTTTCCCACTACTGAAGAGCTGGACGACGCCTGCGGGCCTGCTTTCTCACCCTGACCAGACGCCGATTCTGGGTTTACGAATCCCTGCATCGTAAAGTACTCATCACTTGTACCTGCCATGACGGCACACACGCCGTTCACCCAGGGACTCTGCCAGATGGTTCTGTTGCCCACCCTCACCCCGAGGAGGTGCCCTGGTTGCAAGTACAAGCGATCATGCAACGAAATGAAGTCTGCACATCGAAGAAGTTGAAATCCCAACACGATGGCAAATGTTTACTAAATAAAGGAAAAGGTGCAAGAAGAGGTATCCACGTCGTAGATCATTTGAGAATGAAACAGTACAATACCGCTAATACAGTAATTTTCGCTATTTTTTGGGGTTTTTTGCAATTTACTCGAAACTGAAGGCTGGACGGCCTAAACTGACTTGAAATTCGTGTTCAGCGGGTCGAAAGACATGCCCGTAGATAGGTGGCGCCCGGTGTACAGACAATTTTTTTTTTTTTGTGTGCCGGTGTAATTAATGTTTTTAGTTTTATAATTCTTAATTAATATTTTTAGGTTGAAGGAAATGAGATTTAATGTTAAATAAATGCTATAAGAAAAGCTTTATATCCTCTAATATCCTATAACTTAATTTTAATTTTAATAGTTTAAAATGAAAAAAAACAAGCTATTATAAATAAACCACAAATAAACCAAACTAAAAAGTAGAAAATAAATAATACTTTAAAAAAACTAAAAAACACGCTTTTTATAGAAAACCGAACTAAATAATAGAAAATAAATTTTAATTTTAAATTAAGAATAGTGTTAAAAATTTCATGAAATATTAATTAATAATAGTGTGATTTTTAAAATATTATCAAAATGATAATCACTCTACTCATATCTGTCAATAAAATATTTATAACTATTGACAGAGATTGACACCATGCACCCCACGCTTTTTTTTTTTTTTTTTAAATAAAATATTTTTTTTTTATTCACACTATTATTAATTAATATTTATTGAAAGAACAATGGCGAAATCTTAGTTGACTAAAATTAAAGCGTCTAGAAAAGATACTAAAACCAAAAATATTTAAAAAAATAGCTACATTTTATCAAGTTCTCATTTAAAACCGTTAAAGCCGGAAATAAAAAATAATTATTTAGAATTAGGCTAAGGACTCACGAAGCGGTTTTCACCCGTGCCCGCCGCGGTGACGGAATGGAGTTTTATTTTCAAAACTCACGAGACCGCAGTTTTGTGCGGTAACGCAGCCGTAGCAGATGTACTTTCGTTACATCGTTTTCTTAAAAAAATATCTTTAAAGAGTATGAGTTTGCTTGATTAGAAAGCAATAGTGTTTTATCTTTTTTTGTATAATTTATAATATATTTTATTCCGTTCCGTTCTGTTATAAATTCTTATTGTGAATTAAAGTAAGTATGGCAGCACTGAAATTGTGCGTTGGCATTTGGTGTTTGACACATTGACAGACATAATATGTTTGTTTCGCGCTCAGATTAAATAAAAAAAGGCAGATGGAGCGCACCGAACACGCGAGTGAGGGAATCAAAGATAATACAAAATCAAAACATAATACAATCTCGCGGCAGTGCTAAACGAACCGTCGTATTGTGTACACGTCACAAGTGATTCGTTATTTTATGATAAAAAATGCCGTCTTGTGTTTTTAAACATGGCAAAAATTGTTCCCAAAAACAAAAAAAAGAAGATGGAATAACATTTCACAGGTAACTATCGATTATTGGACTGTTTTTTTATTATTTAATAACTCGAAAAATTTACGGTTGTCATGGAAACAAAACCTCAACAATAGTTCGTCTGTGTTGCCAGCTTTCATCGAAATATTTTTCCCCTCAATTAGGCAAACAATGTAGGCATTATTTTTGCTTTTAGTGTTGCTGACTGCTTTATGAAGGAATTTGTGTGCAAAATATTGTTCTAAGTCTGTATATCATTTTCGTTTGTAATTCCGAAATCTGTAATTTGAGGATTAATGAATAAAGTAATGTGGTAGTTTAATTATATTATTTATACGAAAGTGAATGGTTTTTCATGGTGATTATAAACTTCTTTGTTATATACGTGACCGAATTATTGGAACGGTATAAGATTTATATATTATTATATTTACAAGAATTTTATGATTTTTCAGATTGCCGACTGATGTTCTTCACACAGATTTGATCACAGAGTGAATCTGATTAAGTTATTAATAGAAAAGTATTTAATGGTACGATTGCACCATCTAGCAAAATTAGAGACTAATTCTCGACATTTAGACGCTAAACGACAATATTATAAGAAATTAGTGCTACATAAAGGTTGTTAAGAATTTTAAATATGTTTTAAAAGAGTTTTATACAGGGTGTCCCGTAAGTAGTGGACCAACGGGTTATGGGGAGTAGTGAGACTTATTATCTAATAGAAATACTAAAATTTATAGTCCTAGGTCTTCTAGTTATTGAGTTATGCTTTATTTTCTAAATGTGGAGAAAATATCATCCACGTAAGCTAAATTCTAATTTTATTATATCTGTTTTTTTATTTCATGGATTTTTTTTTTGTTCAAGGTAGTTACGAATACTTAGGCTTCCTAATAAAAATGATATTTAAGCATAATTAACAACAACCAGAAAATTGGAACATAAAATAAATGCAAATTTTACGTTAAAAAGTTTTCTAACTGAACTTTGAACCATGCTGGTGTAAAAAAAATGTATTGTACCCTCGTGAAACTTTATTTTTAAAACATCTACATTTCACACTTATTACAAAAAGGTATAATCCTGTAGTATAAAGTAAGATTTTTCTTACTTTATTCAATATCACAGGATATTTTCAGGAAAAATAAAAATACGATTTTTGTAAAAACCCTTTTATTCAAAATTTTTTGTTAAAGCAAATGTTCAAAATGCTTTCCTCTTGCCCTTATGCATAACATACATCTTCTTATGAAATTTCTTCTTAATTTTTTAAGAGCCTGTTCACTATTTTTTATTATCACAGCTACGTTATTTAATTTTTCTCGTAACTCCCTTTCATTAGAAATGTTTTTCTCGTAAACGGATTCCTTGAAATAGCCCCATAAAAAATAATCCAAAGGATTTAAATCTGGAGATCGTGGAGGCCATGTAATAGTACCTCCTCGTCCAATCCATCGATTTGGGTATGTATGATTTAAAAATTCAGTCACTTGTCGTGAATAGTGAGCGGGGGCACCGTCATGGACCGACAATTTTGCCATCTAGTATGCCTGCCCACAAATTCACTCCAAATTGGTGCTGGAAGCGATTCTCTCGGACTATGTGAGGATTAACAACACTCCAATGATGAAGGTTATGCATATTAAATACTCCCATTCTTTTAAAACACGATTCATCGCTCCATAATATGGAGTTAAAAAATTGTTCATCTTGTCGGCATCGACGAAGCATCTCTCGACAAAAAGTTATTCGTCGCTGATAATCTGCAGGTAATAATGCTTGCACTCGCTGTACATGATACGGGTGTAAATTATTCCTCTTCAATATGCGATGTACCGTACTTCTTGGTACATCAGTACGTCTAGCAATACGGCGAGTACTAGTTGAAGGATCTTCTTCTACTGCTGCCAGTACCTGATGTTAGTCGACAGTTCTAGGCCTCCCTTCTCGAATTACAATTCCAGGAATACGACCTTCATGGTATGCATTATTAACTCTTAGAAAAATTCGGTGATCGGGATAGCGATTCCGATTTGGATAGCGCTCACGATACGTACGTGCCGCTTGCCGAGCATTCCCATCACAGAGGCCGTAAATAAAAAACATTTCTGCATATTCACGAGGAGTGTATGAATTCGGCATTTTTGTTTAAAAACCAAGTCCAACAATATCCAAATCACAAGCACAATCAAGGTCCAATTCAAACGTACTTCAACAAACAATAATATCGTAATGACGGGATCGAGATAAACGCGTGTGTAGTTCCAAGCCATAAGCATGTCACTGTAAGATTTGACAATTAGAGAAAAAGAGAGTGCGTTCAAATATCGTCTATGATTGGCTGGAAAGAAAACAAAAGATCCAGCGCGCACCCGCAGAATAATTCTCGGAATAACTTATTGACAGTTTAGTTCATTTTTTTTTTAATATGTTATGCTTATGCCTCATAATTATACATTTTTTAAATTAGTATGAGATGTAAATGTTTTTAACGTAAAGTTTCACAATGTAACAACACATTTTTTTTACACCAGCATGGCTCAAAGTTCAGTTAGAAAACTTTTTAACGTAAAATTTGCATTTATTTTATGTTCCAATTTTCTGGTTGTTGTTAATTATGCTTAAATATCATTTTTATTAGGAAGCCTAAGTATTCGTAACTACCTTGAACAAAAAAAAATCCATGAAATAAAAAAACAGATATAGTAAAATTAGAATTTAGCTTACGTGGATGATATTTTCACCGCATTTAGAAAAAAAAGCATAACTCAATAACTAGAAGACCTAGGACTATAAATTTTAGTATTTCTGTTAGATAATAAGTCTCACTACTCCCCATAACCCGTTGGTCCACTACTTACGGGACACCCTGTATATGTAATAAAAAATGAATTCCCCTATAAATAAATAAATATGTAAAAAAAGGAAAAAAAACTCAAGGATTTTTCTTGTCTCGTATAAATATTAATTTATTTATATCAGACCAATGTTAATCGATATTTTACATTAAAATTAAATAAAACTTTATAATAAACTGACAAGATATTTAAAATATTTATATTATTAATTAATATAAGGTAATGGCTAAGTAGTAATATTTTACATATATTTTATACTTTTAAACTTAATTTATAAATATAAAAACAAACATAAAACATGTAAATATTTATTTTGCTATTTATCTATCCAAATACTACTTTTATAAAAAATAAGATTTAAAAAATACGGGGAGTTTTTACTGTTTGTGGTATCATTACACGCTCACAAATGCACGTGTCCCTACAGTGCCGCTGACAGTTGTCAAGCACACATGAAATGTCAAGCGGCCGTATAATTTTGTTCCGTAGGTTCAATCTGTCTTTTTTTATTTAATCTGAGGTTTCGCGATAACTCCGCAAGTTATGGATGGATTTGGATGATTATTTTTTTGTTTGGTAGGGGATATTTCAGAGGTATAATTATAAACCCATATAATTTTTATCGGCATTGGTTTGGTGATTTTTTAGAAAATCAACAATAACAATTTACTTATACGTAGATGATGTTTTGCTTTGTGGTTCCTTTCACGGCGCTGTCTCATTTGAGCAGCACGTTTAGTGGTAGGTCTACTAAATTATTATCTAAGGATTAATAAACTTAAATACATACACTTCCTACAAAAACTTTGAAAAAAAAATATTTTTAAGCAAAAAACAAAAACCGACTTCAAAACTACAACATGCACTAAAAAGTAAAAAATAATATTTTAATTACTTCAAAGCATTATTTATTAACAATTCTTTTAGGTAGGTAGGTAGGTAAATTTTTTTTTGTTTTAATTGTTTACCTAATAAGCCTACATCCCCGGCGACTATCGCCCCGGGGCCGTGGAAAGATAAGCTATGAAAATGAAACAAAATAAAATTTTGAAGACCATAGAGGATGCTGCTATTTGATACAGGCTTTCCTCTATGGTCCCCTTGTCGCTGAAGAGTTCCCTACGGGTGTGTAAAGTTTATTAACAACAAAGACGCACAATTGAAAATACAAATTTACAAACTAAAGTGTAACAAAAATTATGATTAAAATTAAAATTATTGAATAAAAAAAAGGGACTCAATGTCAAATTTAAAAGATAACAATTACGTCATTAAAAAGAAAATAAAATTAGAAACTAATATTACAAAGTATTATAAAACTAATTAAAAATATGCAAACAAAACTAGGAAATGTTAACAAGTGAACAAGGAGAAGTACGGCTGTCCCATTTCAAAACCTAGTAAGGGCTTAAAACTAAATTTTACAGGAGAGCGCATAATCATAAATAAGGTCAGCCTTTAAAAAGTATTTATGTAAAGTAAAATAAATGATATTGGTTGTATAAAATAGTAAATAATGAACGCTTAGAACTAACCAAATTATAATTTAAGCGTATATTACATTTTTTAAACCCCTTACTAACGTTGATAATTGACACGCGATGGTGAGATTCAAGTAGTAATGAGTTTCATAACATAGTAAGAGCACTTGCTAGGTTTTGATATGGGTTATGAAATATTTAGTTAATTTATCTCATTGATTACATTCTAGTAACTACACATATAAAAGATTTGTAATTAAAAAAAGGCTTGCTTTTTTAGGAAAATGATTACAGGTTTCAAACTGGATTTTTTTCATAGTAAACGGTATATTTTTGAATGTTTCATAATTTTTTTATTGAAAAATATCCGTAAATGTAGCAGATATAATATACGGTCCTTACCTATGAAATCGGCGTTTTATTAAACTGGCCACTTTGATCTCAAAAATCGTTAGCGTTTGGTTAGGAATTCCAAATTCAAATTTACATCAAAGCCTGTCTATTTGTGTTTAGAAATTTTAGAATGTGATAATTCATTTGTTTTTGCACCATTTAATTTTGCTCTGAAATCGTTCTGTGCACAATATGGAAGACTTAAAATATCGCATTATTTTCGAATACGAGTTCCACCGTGGCACCAACGCGCGCAACGCTGCAGAAACAGCTCGAAGGATAAAATATGTGAACGGCAACACCACTGTAAAAGAAAACACGGTACGTTTTTAGTTCCTACGCTTTCGTTCTGGAAATTTTAAACTCCAGAACAAACCTCGTGGACGTCCGGAGACCCTCGTTGTCAATGTGGTAGTGAAGGTGATTGTGGAAGCGTATCCGTCTGAAAACACGTCGGAGTTAGCTGCAGGCTTCGATGTGAGTGATAAAACCATTTTGAAACAAATTGGAAAAGTAAAAAAGCTTGAAAAATGGGTACCGCATGAACTAAGTGAAGCAAACCAACAAACACGCGTCGACTGCTGCGTCACGTTGCTATACCGTCACAATAACTTGGGGATTTTTCTTGTGATAAAAAAATGGATCCTATACGATAATCGAAAAAACTCATCATAGTGGTTAGACCCAGGAGAACCAGACAAATCGAGCCCCAAGCGCAAGTTGACTCAAAAAAAGGTACTGGTTAGTGTCTAGTGGACCAGCGTTGGCGTTATCCATTGCAGCTTCCTAAGATCGGGTCAGAAGATTACGGATACGTTCTGTTTTGCCAACAATTGGAAACCATGATGGAAAAGCTAGCCGTTACACAACCGAGATTGGTCAACTGCTTCAGCCCATTACTGCTTCAAGACAACGCTAGACCACACACCGCACAATAAACGGTGGCAAAACTAGAGGAGCTGGGATTGGAATGTCTTCGTCACACACCATACTCCCCGGACTTTGCACGAACCGACTATGACTACACTTTTTTCGGGATTTGGGTATTTTTTTAATTGGTAAAAAAATCAATTCAGACGAGGCTTTACGGATTCTCGCACCCGCAATTTCTACAGCAAAGGAATCAATGAACTTCCTATAAAATGGCAAAAATGCATAGATAACAACGCTACATACTTTGATTGATTAAATAAAAAAAATGTTAGAAAAAAAAAATAGTTTTCCTTTTCATATAAAACATCAATTTCATACGTAAGGACCTAATAATAAGTAAATAGTAATATGAGGTAGATTTGAATATTAACATTTTCTGTAACTCATGTATGTATAGAGGGTACATTAATAAAACCAGTGTTGAGTCAACTAGCCTGTGTTTCACAACATGGTGACAGCGGTGTTACGATTTAAGTTAAAATATCGCGATAATTTATAGTTTTTTGGCTTGGTTTATTATTTAAACGTGTAATTATCATCTTAAATTATGGAACATGCGCGTCCCCCGACGGAATTGATAATTGAAGGAGGTCCGAGTGCACGGGCTGACGCGTGGCGAAGATGGCGCAAGATGTTTCAAGTGTTTTTAAAGGCATCGGGAGTGAAGAAGGAGTCTTCTGATGTTCAGGCTAGTTTGTTGATCAACCTCATTGGTCCAGCTGGGTATGAAGTATACTCGACATTTTCATACATGAAAGACGAAAGCGAAGATGACATCGATTGTCTACTTAAAAAATTCGATGAGGTGTTTTGTACTAAACCCAATGTTACAGTATCGAGGTATAAATTTTTTACCCGAAACCAGGAACATGGAGAATCTATTGATCAGTATGTGACGGCATTAAGACTGTTGTCACAAAGCTGTGCATTTGGTCAGCTTGCCGATAGCCTCATACGGGATCGTATTGTTTGTGGCATATTAAATAATACTGTCCGAGATCGTTTACTTCGTACCGACGAGCTGAACCTGACAAAGGCGATTCAGATATGTGAAGCTGCGGAGATATCACGAGAGGACGGTCAGTGTATCGAGGCGAGTACGGCTGAGGTAGCCGTGGATGCGGTGCGACGCGGCGGTCGCGGAGGCCCGAGAGGGGCCCGAGGTGTTGCTGATGCTGAGTCCTGGGGGGCCCGGCGCGGTGCGGGGGGCACTGCGCCACCCTCGGGTGATCCGTGTGCGGCATGTGGGAGGTATCGGTGTGTTAGTGGTACCCTATGTGCAGCAGCAAGTGCTAAGTGTTATAAGTGTAAAAGCATTGGTCATTTTGCAAGGATGTGTAAGCGTAAGATAAGAAACGTGCTAAACGTAAGTGTCTCGGGTTCCGAGGAAGATTTACTGTATGTAAGTGTGATAGATTCAAATGAAAAGTATTTTACTCGAAATGAATGGGTTGAGATTTTTGAGTGTAATAATAAGCGAATTAATTTTAAGTTGGATACCGGTTCAATGCTTAATATTATGTCTAAGGGTGATTTTGTAAAATTAGGCTTATCTTTAGACATTCTTAAGCCCTACTCTAAACGTGTTAATTCATTTACGGGTAACGTAATACCTATTTTAGGTATTTGTGATTTAAAAATAATGTACAAAAACACTAAATTTATTTTGTCATTTGCAATTGCAGACTTGAATTGTCAAAATATTCTTGGTTTAGATAGTTGTATTGAGTTGGGGTTCATTAATTGCGTAAATTCTATAGATATATCTAATAAATATTCTGATCTTTTTGAGGGCTTAGGGAAATTACCTGGGCAATATAGAATTTGTGTCAATAAGGAGGTACAGCCCGTGATTTGTTCGGTCAGAAAAGTTCCATTTGGTTTGCGTGATAAGTTATTTACAGAATTAAAACGAATGGAGTCGTTAGGAGTGATTCGTAAAGTTACACATCCCACGGATTGGGTTAATGCAATAGTAGTCGTTGCGAAAAAAAACGGCGACATACGTTTGTGTTTAAACCCACGACCTTTGAACCGTGCTATTCGACGCGCGCATTACTCGCTGCCTACGGTCACTGAGGTAGCGGTTAAGTTACGCGACGCTCGTTTTTATAGCGTGTTAGATGCCCGATCTTCTTTTTGGATGATAGAAATTGATGATTACAGCGCCGATCTATGTACCTTTGGAACCCCGTTTGGGAGATATCAATTTTTACGTTTGCCGTATGGTATTAATTGTGCTTCAGAGGTATTTCACGCAAAAATCAGACAATATTTTGAAGAACTCGATGGCGTTGATTCATTCGTCGATGATATAGTCGTATGGGGTCGTACGAGACAAGAACATGATTCTAGGTTAGAGCGATTGTTACAAAAATCTAGAGAAATTGGTATAAGGTTTAATTTAGACAAATGTAAATTTGCTGTTAATGAGATAGTATATTTAGGGCATAAGTTTGATCAATACGGAATGAGACCGGATACTGAAAAAATAAAAGCTATTTTAGAAATGCCATATCCATCTGACAGAAAAAGTTTAGAAAGATTTTTAGGTATGGTAAATTATTTAGCTAAATTTATTCCCAATTATTCTGAATCGGTTTCAATATTAAGAAATTTATTAAAAAAGTATTCAGAATGGGTATGGGATATACATCATAGTGAAGCTGTTGACAGTTTAAAAAGTAAAATAGCTGCTGCTCCAGTCTTAGCGTTGTATTCGGCAGAGTTGCCTGTGTTGTTGTCCGTCGACGCGAGCGCAGAGGCGCTCGGCGCGGTCTTGTTGCAGGGGGGTCGGCCGGTCGAGTTCGCGTCGCTCACACTCACCGATACACAAACTCGTTATGCACAGATCGAAAAAGAAATGCTTGCGATTGTATTTGCTGTTGAAAGGTTTCGACAGTATATTTATGGTAGATCTGATGTAACGATTCAATCCGACCACAAGCCTTTAGAGGCTATTTTTGAAAAACCACTTTCCTCTATTCCTGCTCGTTTACAGCGTATGGTTTTGAAACTGCAAGCTTATAGTTTTAAAGTAGTGTATACTCCTGGAAAGTATATGTATATAGCTGATACGTTGTCGCGGGCAGCGCTTCCCGATTTAATGAGTGATCGTGTAAGTAATGAGATCGAGTCGCAATCTTGTTTTGTAATTGAGAATGTACAATTTAGTGATCAAAAATTAGAAATGTTAAGGGAGTATTTAAAGAAAGATATAGAAAGTAATTTATTAATTGATTATATAAGTCATGATTGGCCGAAATATAAAAACGATCTACCGGAAAACTTAAGAAAGTTTTGGCCTTATCGTCATTTATTAAGTTATATGAAAGGGTTAATTTTTAAGGGTAATATTTTATATATCCCTAAAAATCTTCGTAGTTTAATGATTGAAAGGATACATGAAGGTCATTTGGGTATAGATCGCTGTAAACGTCGAGCGCGAGACGTTATGTTCTGGCCTGGAATGTCTCGGGACTTGGAGCAGGCTGTCCGTGCTTGTGGTGCGTGCGCGCTGCATGCGCCGGCGCCAAGAGCGTTACCGTTGCAACAACATTACATTCCTGATATTCCATGGCAAAAATTAGCTTCCGATATTTTCGAATATCGTAAGAGATATTATGTTATATTAGTTGATTACTTCTCTAATTTTGTGGAAGTTAAAGAAATAAAAACCATTGGCTCCAAAGTAGTTGTAGAATTTTTGCGTGAACAGTTTTGTCGTTATGGAATACCTATTGAATTGGTAACTGATAATGGTCCTGCTTATAGTTCGCGGGAATTCAAACAATTTTTGTCGGATTGGGAAGTTCGTCATATCACATCTTCTCCACATTACCCCCAATCCAACGGCAAAAGCGAACGTACGGTCCAAACAGTAAAAAATTTGTTAAAGAAATGTATTGAGTCTGGACAAGATTTCAATCTGAGTTTATTAAATTTTAGGAATACGTCCCGTGACGGTTTAGATTCACCTGCACAAATTCTTATGGGTAGACGGCTCAATACAAAATTACCAATAAATCCTGATTTATTACGCGAGAGTATTAATATTAAAAAAAATTACGACAGAATCTGTCAAAATCGTGAAAATCTTAAAAAACGATATGACAAGAGATGTAGGGAGCTACCAACGTTATCTCCAGGGGAGCAGGTCGTGGTCTCCGACGGGCACAAGCGGCGAGCCGCTTCGGTAGTGGGTCGTGCCCCCGAGCCTCGCTCCTACCTGCTCAGGGATGCTCGCGGTCATGTATTCCGCCGCACTCGGCGTCATTTAATTTCTCGTACTCAACAAAATAGCTTGCAAGATAAATTACCAATTACTGAACCCACTCCTAGCTTAAGTGACATTCCATTTGATAATTTAGAAAAAAATGAATGTAAAGATAAGGATTATATTGTCACGCGATCGAAAGCAAAATTGTTGTTACAAGATAAACCTTGTCAATAGTTTTATTAATTATGTATGTACTTCTCTTTATTTTTGTATAGTTTTAACTTCTTTCTTTTAAGGGGAAAGATGAGGTAGATTTGAATATTAACATTTTCTGTAACTCATGTATGTATAGAGGGTACATTAATAAAACCAGTGTTGAGTCAACTAGCCTGTGTTTCACTACATAATATTTCCCTTGGCCTTCCGGGGTGACCACCGATCATACGAAATCAAAAAATCAAATATATTATTAAATTTTTAATCAAAGGATTTAAGAAATATATAGGTAGGTAGGTAGGTAGGTAGGTAGGTAGGTAGGTAGGTAGGTAGGTAGGTAGGTAGGTAGGTTTTTTTTTTTTTTTTTTTTGTTTAATTGTTACCTAATAAGCCTACATCCCCGGCGACTATCGCCCCGGGGCCGTGGAAAGATAAGCTATGAAAATGAAACAATATATAATTTTGAAGACCATAGAGGATGCTGCTATTTGATACAGGCTTTCCTCTATGGTCTCCTTGTCGCTGTAGAGTTCCCTACGGGTGTGTAAAATTTATTAATAACAAAGACGCACAATTGAAAATACAAATTTACAAACTAAAGTGTAACAAAAATTATGATTAAGATTAAAATTATTGAATAAACAAAAGGGACTCAATGTCAAATTAAAAGATTACAATTACATCATTAAAAAGAAATTAAAATTACAAACTAATATTACAAAGTATTATAAAACTAACTAAAAATATACAAAGAAAACTATGAAATATTAACAAGTGAATAAGGAGAAGTAGAAAAAGAAAACAGAAAATTTTAATTTTATATTACAAATTATTATAAAAATTAAACTAATTAAAAAAAAAAAAAAAAAAAAATCTGGGAAATATTTACAAGAGAACATGGAGACATATAGAAAATTTACATTAGGTTGAATTGAATGATTTAATGTTATGAATGATATGTCTGATATGGATGTCGAAAGATTTGGCTGAACTAGGGTGTGAGATGATATCTGTAATGATGAACGGATTCAGCCCAAGGAAGAAACAAGTTTCTTCATGGGCTAAACGCGTGCGGGTGAAACGATGACAAATGGTGATTAAGTGATCCAAGTCCTGAGTGGATGAATCATCACAGGGACAGATGGGGTCGTCAGAAATGTGGAATCGATGAAGGTATGATTTGGCGTAGGAGTGTGCAGTAAGAAATTGGGTCATGTGAAAGGAGGTCGGAATTGCTTGGAAAAAAGGTGGGATATCATTTATTTTGGGGAATATTGTTTTGGTGTGGCTACCAGTTGGTTCTTAGCATATCACATATAAGCATATCTGTGTTCCCATTTCTGTCGAGTGTCTTCCCTTATTAGTCTTTTAATATAAGATAAAGGGCAAGCTATGACTTCGGGTGATTTATGTAATTTGGCTGCCTTTTTCGCGGCTTCATCAGCAGATTCGTTTCCCGGTATGCCGGAGTGGCCCTTCACCCAGTGAAAGAGTACTGTAGTGTTTGAGAATGTGGTGTTGATTATGTGTAAAGTTTTGTGTGTGTTGGCGACGAAGGGATGTGTGTTTGATCTGTGTTTGAGTGCAGCTATGGATGATTGTGAGTCGGTGTGAATTATAGCTTTGTGAATTTTGTTTATTAGTATGTAAGTGCATGCTTGTTGTATGGCGTATAGCTCGGCCTGGAAGACCGAGCAGGTGCGATGTAGTTTGAATAATTTGGTGTGTGTGTGCATGTGTGTGCTGTGAGTGGGTCGGTAAACAACCAGCGAAGCGCCAACGGAGCCGTCATCCTGCTTGCTGCCGTCAGTGTAAATGTGATGGAATTCGTTGTGTGTTAGTGTTTTGTAAGTTTCTATGCTTGTGGTTTGTATTGTGATGCGGTCTGCTGGGTGAAGGAGCTGCGGAGCGGGGATGGGTGTCTCGATGGGTATGTTTGAAGGAAGTCTAGATGTTGTTCGAAAAAGACGCACTTTTTCAATTTCACACATTTCCAGGACCTTGAGGTCTAGAGGCGTGAATCGAGCGAGAGCAGTGGCGGCATTTGTTGAGATGGTCCTGAAGCCTCTTATGGCTCTAATGGCGAAATTTCGCTGGAGACTGTTAAGTTTTATTCGAACCTCCTTTTGACTGGCTATGTGTCCCCAGATGCTGGCTGCGTAGGTAACGATGGGCTCTATGACTCTTTCGTAAATGGTCCGTATGTTCTCAGGATGGGGTCCCCAAGTTGCGCGTGTATAGATTTGTAATTTGTGAAAGATTTTGTGTGCTTTATCGACTGTGTGTCTGAGATGTTCCTTGAATAAAAGTTTCCGGTCGATTATTACCCCGAGGAATTTGAGGCTGTTGGTGAATATGAGTGTAGTGTTGTGAAAGTGAATTTGTGCGAGGGTGGATGGTTGTGTGAATGAAATGCATTGTGTTTTATCGGGTCCAAAGTGCAGTTTAACGCTCAAGCCCCACTGCCGAATGGATTCAAGTGCTGTGTCAGTAATCAGTTCTAGTGTGGATGTGTCTTTGGCTGAGATTATGAGTAGTATGTCGTCTGCGTAGGCTTGGATGTTACAGCCGGAAGGTAGTGTGGTGTTGTTCAGCAGATCATTCACGATAATATTCCAGAGGATCGGGCCACAGGCTGATCCTTGGATGCAACCCTTTTCCGTGTTACGTGTGATGGTGGTGTTTCCGAAGCGGAGGATTACTTTCCTATCGGCTAAGTAGCTTTTAATTATGTTAAAAATGTTTTGGGGGCATTTAATTTGGCGGAGTCCTTCGTATATGGCGGGCCACCAGGCGTTGTCAAAGGCCGCCTTGATGTCTAGGGAAATGGCAATAACCTGTTGTTTGCGTGTTTTAGCTGTCTGGACTATGTTAAGTGCATTGTGGATTGCTTGTGTGGTGCTGGTCTGCTCGGTAAAGCCAAATTGCATTCTGTTGAGTAATTTGTGCTTGTGTGCATTGTAGGTGAGTCGTTTGGTGAATAGCTTCTCAAGCACCTTGCCGAACACGGAAATAAGTCCTATGGGACGGTATGAGCTGAGCTGTGTGTAGTCGGTTTTGCTAGGTTTAGGTATAATTTTGATTGTCGCTATTTTCCAGGGGGTTGGAAAGTGCGCGATTACTAGGCATCGGTTCAGCAGTTTGGTGATTAGTTCAGGGTAGGCCTGAGTGACAACTAGACAAATATCGCTGGTCAGGTGGTCATGACCGGGCGCTTTGGTATGGCTGAAAGAGTTAATAACCTCTAGGATCTCCTGAAAAGTGAAAGGGGGCTCGTTGTCTGTGTCGGGGGATGTTGAGGAGTTATCTCTGAGTGCAAGGTGCCTGGGTTCTGTATCTTGTGTGTCTAGCGAGTAGAAATGGTTTAATAGTGCTTGTGCTGTCTCTTGTTCAGTGGTGGTG
The DNA here is from genome assembly GCA_905404175.1 of Anthocharis cardamines. NCBI lineage: Eukaryota > Metazoa > Arthropoda > Insecta > Lepidoptera > Pieridae > Anthocharis > Anthocharis cardamines. The sequence goes on from FR989959.1 coordinate 12,638,425, forward strand.
TATTTGTTGCCGATCATGAGTGTGCCGAGTTGTATGTTGGTGGAAGTGTTTTTGAATATTTTGTTTGTGATTGACCACACATCTTCCTTGCCCTGGGCTTCACAGAAAGCCTTAAAGCTGTCTGTTGAGGTTTGGCGCATTGCAGAGGCATAGGTGGTCTTAGCCTGGCGGTGTTCGTTTATAAGTTCAGGTGGGGGGGTGCGGTTGCCTCTGGTGGAACAGTGCAATTTACGGTGGAGGTGCTTGCACCGGTTTTTTAGCGTTTCCAAGTTATCATTCCACCAAGGGACCTTGGTTTTAACGTGATTTGAACGAATTTGGAACGACTCCAGGCAGGCCTCGTTGATGGTATTCGTTAGTAGGGTGACCATGTGGTCGATGGTGTGAGGTGTGAGACTGGAGAAGTCTGTGTCTAGTATTTGTGTATGTGCGATTTTTGTGTGGAGATGTTCTTTAAAAGTGTGCCAGTTTGCGTTCTTAGTTTTGTATTTGAAAGTTGTGTTATTGTGTGCTTTCGATAGTTGATTTTGTTGGCAGTTGAGTGTGAACGTGATGGGATTGTGTTGTGTGGACGGAAACATGTGTTGGCGGACTTTCCAATTCTGGATGTTGTTAAACAGTGGTGACGTGACAAGCGTTAGGTCGATAATGGAAGATCTAGTTCTCCCGTGTGTAATGGTCTCGAACGTAGGCGTATTTCCTACGTTGCACACGTTGAGATCTGTGGCATGGATAACGCTAACTACGTCGTGTCCACGTCGGTTGTGGCGAGCGTGAATTCCACAGCCCCAGAGGGGATGCCATGCGTTGAGGTCGCCGCCAATCAATGTGTGTGTGTTCGGATTGTATGTGAGGAATTTCTCCAGTGTGTGTAGGGTGTTGTTGTTGTCAGTGTCAGGTTCGATGTAAATCGATGCGACGTAGAGTGTTGCTGCATTTGTGGAGATGGCTATGATCACCAAGTTATTGGTGGTGTATTCTGTGAGAATGTGTGCATTGATGTTTGTTTTGGTTATGATGCAGGCTTTCGTGATTCCTTCCTTGTTGGATTGAAACACTCGAAGGCCTGTGATGTGTGTAACTGTGGGCTGCTTGCCAGTGTAAGGTTCTGATATGATTGCGATGTCTGTGTTATTGTTGTGTAAGTGTAGTTTGAGTTCATGAAATGCAAGGCGAGACCTATCGAGATTCGCTTGTGTGAATGTGAGTATGGCTGGCATTATATGTAATAATTAACTTTAGCCTCTACTCTTGCGCGCATGGCCTTAACCTTAGGGCAGTTGTAACTGTCCGCACGGTGAACAGAGTCGGCCTTCCCATTGAATTGGCGATTATGCTCGTCGCAATTCACACAGCACGGGTTTTGTGACTCATTTTTGTTGCACAAGAAAGTAGAATGGGTTTCTGCACATTTGGCGCAAGTCGGGTTAGGTGATGGACATCTGAACTTAGTGTGGCCAAAGCCTTGGCAGTTTCGACATTGTATAAAATTTGTGAAATTCTCGCAATGCACGCGTTGATAATTTATAGCAATACGACCTAGTTCTATGAAACCATGCCATGCGGATGGAGAGGTTGATAGAACTATATTATATAATTTATCATTTCTGTTTTTTCGGAGAAATTTAATTTTAAAGGTTTTGTCCTTTAGCGAAGGATTTTGGTCATGAATAATATCTATCAATTCGTCATGAGGGGTGCTTAACGAGATCCCTTTAAGACAGATAAGAGGATCGAATCGTCTTTCTTCTTCAGCTTTAATAGAAGGGGATTTTATTAGTTGCTTCAGTGCATCCGATTTATTACTATCATTTTCAAAGGTAATTTTAAGTTTACCTCTTGATAGTGGGGTTATTCGTAAAGGTGCATAGCCACCTTCACGAAAATTTATAGAGTTTCTGAAAGTTTCAATGATTTTCTGTGGAGGAGAGTCTGGGTCCCCACTAACGATAATCGTAGGGCTCTTTGAAGCAATTTTTGGCAACGAAGCAACGTCCGCATAGGAGCGACAATCATTTTTAGGTTCTTTAACGGCGAGCGACTGTTGTGAAATAGTGTTAAAATTCTTGTTAAATTTATTAACATTAACCATGAATTTATTCAATGTGGATTTATTTTCTTCTAGTAGCTTTGAATGTTCTTCCAGTTTAGATAAAAGAGTAGTATCATGGGAAGATGGCAATGGACAAGGAATAGAGGAAACATTGGATGAGGATGGAACCGGGGCGGAAGATGATTTATCGGGGGATATTGACGTAATAATTTTAAATAAATTCGCAATACTTTTAGCAATAGTGTATTTATATTCTTTTTTTATATTCCGTGAATTTTCGAGAGCTTCATTGGCCAGATCTACCCAAATTTTAGCTTCTTTATAAGTTGGTTGATTTGTGTTAAGTAACAGGGGAAGCTTAGGGGGAGAGGCAGATGTAAAACTTGGATAAAAAACATCATCCAAAGATTTAGTAGGAGAAATGTCAGTCATATTGATAAAATGAAAACGATTAGAGAAAAAAAAAAAAAAAAAAAAAAGGGGAGGGGCCAAAAGATTCGCCAACAGAAGGCGAATAAAACAAGCCCAAACACGGGGGGTTTTGGTGAAGGGAGAGGGAAATAAGCCAAGAGGGGGTGAGGTAGAAAAATATTCGATAGAGGGGGGGGGGGAGAAATGGGTTTCGTGGGATGTATAATGGAAGAATAAAAAATGAGGGGGTCTGAGGGGGTCTTGGGGTTTTGATGGAAACCAATACTTAATATTACCTCAAAAAGTAAAAATTTAAGTTTATTTAAAATGGGTCAGTTGGTTTAAAAAGGAGGTTAATCCTGACAGCCTGCTGAGTTCATAGAGCCCAAACACGTGTATATAGCGATGAAAAAGAGAGAAAACAATGAGATAGGTTTAAAAATTTGTGTGTATGAATGTCTTAAATGAAGTAGTAGTAATGATGAAAAACTAGAAAATTCTGAAAAATCCAAAAAAATTATACGAAAACAACAAAATTTTGAAATATTCTATTGAAATCTAGAACAAATTGAAAAATTTATGAAATCTGTTATTGAAAAAATGGAAAAAATTACTGAAAATTAAAACATAAATTATGAACCAACCCAGTATCTGAGCCTTGTAAGCCAGGTATCAAAAGAAGCGTAATTTTATACAGAATCTATTAGATATATTCCTAGACCAAAATTAGGGCTCCCGAGAGAGTACAAAGCAAAGATATAGAGTACAAAATATAAACTGAAAAAGCAGATATTTGGTAAAATAATAGATTAAAATTTAAAATTTTGATAAGTACAGAAAGAGTTAATCAATAATAAAATATAAGAGTAAATTGGAGTGTTCAGGACACATACAGACTGAACTACAGCAATTACAAAGTTAATGTGTAGTTGACAAAATCAAATGACTAAATTAATTTATAAATATCTTTGTGAATCTAAGAGATATAAGAATAAATTTTTTAATATATATAAAGCATAGCACTAGCTTACAATTAGATGAAAATCCAAGATCTAAGAATGCGAAAAAAAAACCACAAAACAGGAATTTATGTAGCAATGTCACTGACGTAGTTCCCGATAGCCTCCTGAACGTAGTTTAAGATGAAAAAAGTTGATCGAGGTGTCCCTGCATTCGTCTTTTCATCAGCTTTAAGATGGTGGAACAGCCAAGTCTTCAGGACCACAGAATATTTTTGAAAAATCAAAAATCACTAAAAGGCTGTAATTCCTCACTGAATAACCGGAAAAATCCGGGAGTAACACAGGAGGATGCCCCTAGTTCTTGCAAACACTTTCACAATTTAAAATTTGGGGGTCGTCGCGACTCAGCGTGAGCCGCACGCACTTTTATATTTTTTCAACACAAAACCTTGAATAAATTTAAAACCACTAATCACAGAACGAAAAAGAAAACATCACTGTATAGGGAATCACAGCGCGCAACTTTTGGTGTATAATATGTATTATTAGGAATTTTTTTCCCAAAAATATATCTTTTTCAATGCGGAGCTCTCAAAAACGCAGCTAGCGGGCTGAAATCTCGATGACTACTCGGTAGGTAGGTAGGTAGGTAGGTAGGTAGGTAGGTAGGTAGGTAGGTAGGTTAGGTTAGGTTAGGTTTTTTTTTTTTTTTTTTTTTTTTTTTTTTTTATCCTATCGCCTACTCAGCCTACCTCCCCAGCCAAATGTGTCGGCCGGGGTGTTGCTTAGCTACCATTCTTTCGCATCTGTCATACTTCCCTTAATAAAAACAAGTTTATTTCTTTATTTCGAATTCACAAATATACATATTTTAACTATTCTAAACTTGTACAATTTTTCGGTATCTTATTTCTATTTACATTAATTTGTTGTGTACTTTACATATATTTAACTTTTACAACTCTTGTGACTACATTAATTCATTATACATACTGACTTTACTACATTCTAACATTATTTGTTTATTTTACATTGTTCTGTTACTTATATTTTTATTAGTTTACAATACAGATAGATTTCTATTACAATTATTTTATTTCTTATCCTTTTTTGTGCATGGTAACCTTTTTGTGTTTCGTCTTTTCTTACCCCAATTTTGCCTTCAATATTACATTTTATGTTATTTCCATGGTTTATTTGTCTGTTTGTTTACGTGCTGTGGGACCTTCTTTTGTTTGTGGTGACCTTCTTTTGTTTGTGTGTGTTGCTGTGTGTATGTTCCATTTCCTTGACCGGTTGTATTCAATAATACACATGGGTAAGTCATGTTTTGTGTTGTATTGTTGGTTGTGTGTGTGTTGTTTGTTTTGTGTGTGATAAAAAGTTGATAACAGACTTTATACAATAAAGCTGATCAATTAGTTGTTTGTGTATATGGTTGTGTTTTGTTATTGTGTGTTTTGTTTTGAGTGAGTGTGTGTGTGTGTTTTGTGTGTTTTGTTTTGTGTGTGTGTGTGTGTGTTGTGTGTTATGAGTGTGTTTGGTTAACTGTCATTCTTTATTTATTAAAGATGATCAATTTTTGAGTTGTTGTTATGAGTGTGTTGTGTGTTCGTGTTTTGTGTGTGTTGTGTTTTGGTTTGTGTATAGTTAGGCGTACTGTATGTTCGTTCGGGCCACTCTATCCCATCTCTGCCTTTCTGGACATACTGAAGCGAAGACAGAATGGTTTTGCGCTGCGTTTTTGACCCTCTCGCAATTTATGCAGTTGGGTTTTTCGCTTGCCGTTTTGCATTCTGCCTTCTTGTGTCCTGTTTCTCCACAGTGAGTGCAGCAGTCCTGGGTCTCAGTACACGTTTTACGGCCGTGGCCGTAGTTGAGGCATCTCGTGCACTGGATGAGGGGGGATTGGTCCCAGACCTGCACTCTCTGGAGGTCTATGTACATCCTCCCCGCATCCGTAAGCCTCTTCCACAGTTTTGGTCCAACCTGCAATACCACGTGGTTTGTGTGTGGATTTTTGGTCCTTCTGCGATACCTGACCTGGATCCTCGTCTCGTCCTTCTCCAGACAGCCAACCAAATCGTTGTTCTGTCTGAAGAAGGCCGCGACGACCTCCTCATCCGTCACATCCACTCTCAGGTCTCGCAGAATGACCAGTGGGTCTTTGTTATTGGCTGGTTCGGATTTGAGGGTCTTGTCGCCTTTTATGAGGCGCGTCACTCTGTCCAGTTGGGCAGTAGTGCTGCACCCCACGACGACCTTCCCCCCCCGAACCTTCCGTACCCTTTCGATTTGCAGGCCAGCCTCTTTTGCATTCACCGCCTTTTGGATTTTGGCCAGGACCTCGTCGCTGGTGTCCAGGCCATCTTCCGACCCTACTATCACCGAATAGGTGGTGGTGGGTGTCTTCGGTGGATGACCCGTGTTTTCTGCACCAGTGACTCGGCTGGCCACAATCGATGCGTATGTCTGCTGCACTGTAGAATTCCCTAATGTTTTTTCTATTTTCCTTATACTACCTTTTATCTGCTGTGTCTCTTCCGTTTCTATCTCGCTATGTTTTTTCAGTTGTCCTAGTATGGCGTTTGTTTTTGTTAGCATTTGTTTTATGTTGTTATTTCCTGTTTCTGTCCCCCCTGTGGTGTTTATATTTCCTTCTATGTTCTTCAAACTTCCTTTTATTTGTTGACTTATTTCAGTCTCTGTTTCACAATGTCTCTTTAATTCCTTAAGCATTGTGTCTAATTTCGTAATTTTCTGGTTAATTTCCTTGTTGTTCCTGTCTTCTTGTTCTATTCTTTGTTCCGTTTTCCCTGATATTTGTTCCCCTTTTTCTTTGTGTTCTTTGAAATTTAACTCTATATTTTTCCTTGTCTTTTCTAGTTTCTTATTTTCTTCTTTTAATATTTTGATCTGTTGTATTATGCTCTCGTTTACATGTTCGCTTATTTCGTTTTCCTGGGTGTCTAGGTTATTCCCGTTTCCTCCTTGTTTTAAAGTCTTCTCCCTCTCCGAGTCCTTTACTAGGTTGTAAAGCCTCTTTACGGATTGGGTTACCGATACCTTTATTTCGGTTTTGAGGTTTCGGGCAGCGTCGAGCATCAGTAGGGCACTCTGTTGGATCGCGGCTGCCTCTGAGCTCCTACTTTTGTACGTTTTGTTCGTGATCTCTATATTTTTAGGGGATTTCTCTTTGCTAGGATTACTTTTTATTATGAAGGTTTTGTTTGTTTTCCCGAGTCCAAGTCCAAGAGACGTCGGCGAGGGAGTGGAGAAACGAGCGGCTATCTCCGGGACCAGCCTCGGTGATGAGCCGCTCGATGAACTTCCTAAGGAGGTTCTTTCCCCCAATTTCTCCTCGGCTACGTCTCCGGAACGTGAAGGCCCGGCTACAGGGGATTTATCTTTTATTATAAGGGGGTCATTTTTAGTGGGTGCCATGTTTGGCTTTTTTATTGGGGTACGGGTACACATTTTGGCTCGTAGGCTCGTCAAGATCTATATCCAACTGTCAGTATAGCGTTTGTATACAATTGGAATAGATTTACTTATACTAATAAGACCACCAATAAGGCGGTTGTCTTATGTAAACTTAATCTAAACTTAAACTAATAAGGCCACCAATAGGGTGGTTGTCCTTATAATAATTTAAAATAATTGAAATAATAATTAATTGAAACAATTGAAATAATAAATGACTAAAATATAAATAATTAGAATAATAAAATAGAATAAAAATTTATAGATTAATAATTACAATAATATTTTCAACAATCTCAATAATTACTATGTCAATCAGTATTTGCGCAATAGGGCGCTGGTCTTATCCTAATACGGTAGGCCCAATAAGGCTTACCGTGTCAATTAAAAACTAACTTAACCTAAGTCACGGTTGATCACAGTTTTCACTACTTGTCTATTTGGGAGGGGCTGAGGGGGGGGGGTAGGGGGGTTTGGGTCTTCGGCTTATGCTCCCAAGAACTAGGCGCTTTACGCCGAGTTGTTTGAGCCCAAACACGGGGGGTCTAGGATGGTTGGTTCAGGAGTTGGGATTTAGGGGGTCTATGGGGGGGGTAGGAAGGGTTTTAGGGGTCTGGGGTGGATGAATAGGCAAGCAGCTACTTAATTTAATCTAAATTCTAACTTAAACGCTAAATATGTCGGGAAGGGTGAGCTCTGTGGGGATTTCTGGGGGGGGAGGGGGTGGGGGAGGGTGTGGGGTACCGTTGGATAGGTCTTATTTAGGCCGAGTTTACTGTGTATACGTATACTACGTATACACGTCTGACGTTATTTTTGGCCTATCTCCAACGGTTTGGGAGTTATTTGGGATTAAAGGATTTTTAAATTTCAAATTTTTGGAAAAATTTGGGAAAGGGAGGGAAAAATTTTTTGAGGGGTGGGTTGGGTGTGGGGTAGTAATTAGGGACTTTTCAAGTATACCACTACGTGGTATACTTGAGGATGGGGTCAAAATTGGGCTAGGACTCACCGTTCCCGAGATATTAGCGTTTTTTCCCGAAAAACTCCCGGCGCTGTTGCTCGGCGTGGGTTTGATCCGATCTTCTGTTGCGATATGTCGTTGGTTAGGGCTCGCTGAGAGCTTTCCTGTGACGTATCGCACTTCCTCCGGAAGACCAGATTTCACCGACCACGTGCCACGTGGTTTTAGGAAAAACCTTTATAACTCCCCCGTTTTTGGTCCAAAAATTTTGTTTTTGGTGTCGTTATGTCGTGATTTTTAATGTCTATGTCACCGATCTTGTTTCGGAGCTATTTGTCTCCGAAAATCGTCAAACTTTTCTTTTGTTGAAAATACGTCGGAAAGTTTTCTCCGGGTTTTTCTCGAGATGGTATTTTGTTTCTTTTCTTATGGCGCGTCGAATGACGTATTGCGTTTTGTTGTGCCACCACTCCTTCTTCGACCACGTGCCACGTGGTTTTTTGGTTTTTTGTGTTTTTCTTCAGAACGGGTCTGTAGAAAAATCTGGTTTTCACCTGATTTGTAGATCACGTTGAGGCGCACCTTTTCCCAATAAAATAATGATAGGTTGCCGCGAAGAATCGGGCGCCGCACGCGAAAAACTGTTGAAATTTGTTGAAAAATCGGGTTTTTCCAGTATAACTTCCACAATTTTTCTCCGATCTCAGAGCGGTTTTCACTGTTTTGTAGCACTCTCACGGCTGTAGTTTTTATTTTAGGGTTTACACTAACACAATGATCACAAGTACAATTATTCTTACTAATTTCTACTTCCTTATATCTATTCCTACTTTTTTCTGTCCTGAGACGTGGCCCGCGAGGCGGGCGGCCTTTACTTCTCCGTGAGTATCATCATAATACCCATTAGCAAGTGGGCGCCGGCCGCCTCGCGGTCCCCGCCCCGGCCTTACTTCTATTGAACTTCCCTGTTCTATTTATAATTTTAGAGCAAAAATCCTCCAGCTGCGGTCTGTTACAGGCCAGCATGTCGGGTAGTCTTTCCAGACTAAGCGGCATGCCCGTCATCTGTTCCAGGTCGCACCTGGAGGAGGCAAAAATGGGGCATTCTATAAGTAAGTGTGGAATGGTTTGTTCCACCCCACTCTCACACTCACAGTCTGGTCTTTCTTTTAGCCTGAAACGGCACAAATACTCGGCAAAAGGCCCGTGGCCTGTGAGGATCTGTGCCATCCCAGGACTAAATCTTCTTTTCCTTACTTCTTTATGTGCGGCTGCGACCTCTTTCAGAAACAATTTTGTTGTTCCCCCCGTTGTTCCTTCCCTGTATCGCTTGTCCCATTCTTCAACAGTCTTCCTTCTTATTTCCTTCTTTATGTGCGATAGTGGGTACTCTACGTGGACAGCTTTGACCTTTGAGGTCTCCGCAGCGGCCCTCGCGAGTTCGTCCGCCCTCTCATTCCCCTTTGTGCCGATGTGCGCTTTCACCCAGTGGAGTCTTATATTTTGGCCCTTATTTCGGCTCTCCACCAGGTGTCTGCGGATCTCGACTACTCGGGGGTTTCGAGAGCGTCCGCCCGCGATGGCCTCGAGCGAGGACCTCGAGTCGCTGCAAATGTTCACGTCAGCACCCGCCATCGCCGCCTCCCTTACTGCGCCGACGAGAGCTGCCAGCTCTGCTTGATATATGGTGCAGTACGGGGCCATCTTTATCTTCTTCCATTTCCTCTCTATTCCTCCCTCCCATTTGGTCCAAGCCGCTCCTACTCCTTTCACTGTTCTACTCCCGTCTGTATATATCGCAGCTGCGTCATCATTCTCTATTCGGCCAGGGTCTGTTGTGATAGCGAAGCTTATCTCCGGTCTTTGCGCAGGATGGGGTTGTTCCAAGGCAGGTACGGCTCGCTCAATCCGGTCTCCTTCTCGTATGTACGGTGATGACCCCCTTCTGGCCTCGAACATCGCGGCGGCTTCTTCCACCCTGAGGTCGAGGGGCAGTATCCCCGCCAGTAGCGTCGCGGAGTTCAGCGATGCCGTCCTGTACGTCTTTGCTATTTTTTGACCAAAGGCCCTTTGCACCGTCTCTAGCTTTTTTCTTGTGCATATCTTCTTGACTGTTGGTGCCCAGGCTGCCGACGCGTATGTTACTATCGGCTCTATGACAGCCTGGTATACCTGGAACACCATATCCCCAGTCATTCCCCATTCCAGCTTCGCCATCCTCGCTACTTTTTTATATATGTCTGCCGCTTTCTTCGTGACATTCTGCACATGCTTATTGAACGTTAGTCCCTCGTCTATTGTCAGTCCTAATAATTTAATTTCCTTTCCTATTTCTATGTCTTGTCCATTCATTCTTATTCTTGGGGTATCAAACTTCAACCTTCGCGTCAGGACCATTGCCTTGGTTTTTTGTGGCGCGAAGTTGAGCTTGTTCTCGATACCCCACTTCCTCACAAACTCGAGGGCTACGTTTGCTCGATTTCCGATGGAGTGCGTGTCCGTTCCGCTTATCATCAGCACCACATCGTCTGCGAAAGCTTGCGCATATATCCCATCCTCTTCTAGTTCGATCAGTAGTGGGTCGAGCAGGATGTTCCAGAAGGTGGGGCCGCTGATAGAGCCCTGAATGCATCCCTTTTCAGGTTGCCTCACATGTTCCTTGTTTGCGTAGCGAACCACCACCTTCCTGCCTTTGAAGTAGTCTTCCACTATAAGCCTTAGTTGCTTGGGACAGTCTTTCTTTGCTAGTTGGTACTTGATCGCTGGCCACCATGCGTTGTCGAATGCCCCCTCGATATCTAGCGACACCATCAACACTATTTCTTTGTTTTCGATGTGGCTCCTCGCTTTCGTCAAGATATCGTAGAGGGCATCCTCCGTGCTCTTCCCCGGCATGAATCCATACTGCCTCCTGCTCATCCTGGGGAGTAGGTTGTGTCTAATCCTGTTGATGATTATCTTTTCGAGTATCTTCCCCATGACTGGCAAGAGGCCTATTGGACGGTAGGTAGGTAGGTAGGATTAGGTTTTTTTTTTTTTTTTTTTTTTTTTTTTTTTTTTTTGTTGGTGTACCTAATAGCCTACTCCCCGGCAGCATAGCTCCGGGGCCGAGGATTGGGTACTACGATTTTTCCTCTATCGTGGGTGGACAGAGACCATTGATTTGTATGTGTTGTGTGAGATTTCCTTTATTATTAAAAAGTTTTTATATTTATAAATTTAAATAGATATTTTTATATAATATATATATATATATAATTTTTATATATTCTTTATTGCTTAATCTAGATACATTCTTATAGTTATTATCTTAAATTTTTATTTCTTTTCTGTTTAATTTTACATTTTCTTAGTTTTCCTAGATTTTAATTAGTCTAATTACATTTTTATCTCTTAGTGAGATACTGTTTTATTTATTTCCGTACATTTTTACATTTTCTTGGTTTTTATAGACTTTAATGTCTACATAATTTTTTATCTCTTAGTGAGATTTGCATTATATATCTAGTTATAATATAAACTTAATACTAACATACATTATTATTTACTATCCATTTTACATGTTTGCCTTTTTATTTGTAGGCTACTTGTTTGAATATATTTTGATTTCACAGTTTTTCTTAATATCTAAATTTCTTATTTTCTATTTTCTTATTACTAGCTTACATATCTTTTAATTTTGTTAGTTATGTTTACATTATTGATTTTGATGTATTGACATCTAATTGCTATTACTTATAATTGAATTGTAAGTGTTTCTTATGCTACTTATGCTACTTAGAATAGTATACATTGTTTTCTTATTTATTAAAACGTTTTTACATTTTTATTTATTACTGGACTATTTATTGTCTATGTTTTTACAGGATTTATATATGTATGTTTTTATTTGTTTCAATAGAAGTTTTTCATTATTATATTTTCTTACTATTTAAATTAGTTTTTATGTTTAGTTGAGTATTTTATATTTTTACTTTTTATTGATGTTATGTCTTTATTATTATTTGCTGGTTTTCTTGTTATATTACAACAAAGTCTTTATAATCTGTATAGTTTTTTGCAAGATTCGTAGTTTTAAGCCGTATTTTTCTTGACATATTTAATTTTTATTTAGTTTTTTGTACTTTTTATGTTTTTTCGATGTATAATAATTATGGAAGTATTTTAAGTTTTTATGGTTTTTTGTATATATTTATTTGTTTTCTACACAGTTTTTCTTAATTTCTAAATTTCTTATTTTCTATTTTCTTATTACTAGCTTACATTATTTTAATTTTGTTAGTTATATTTACATTATTGATTTTGATGTATTGACATCTAATTGCTATTACTTATAATTGAATTGTTAGTGTTTCTTATGCTACTCAGAATAGTATACATTGTTTTCTTATTTATAAAAAACGCTTTTACATTTTTATTTCTTACTGGTCTATTTATTGTCTATGTTTTTACAGGATTTATATATGTATGTTTTTGTTTGTTTCAATAGAAGTTTTTCATTGTTATGTTTTCTTACTATTTAAATTAATTTTTATGTTTGGTTGAGTATTTTATATTTTACTTTTTATTGATGTTATATCTTTATTATTATTTGCTGGTTTTCTTGTTATATTACACAGGTCTTTATAAACTGTATAGTTTTTTGCAAGATTCGCAGTTTTAATTGTCGTATTTTCCTTGACATATTTAATTTTTATTTAGTTTTTTGTACTTTTTTGTGTTTTTGCGGTGTATAATAGTTATGGAAGTACTTTAAGTTTTTGTGGTTTTTGTATATATTTATTTGTTTTCTAATTGTTTTTTATTTGTTTGTTATTTAACTTTCATTGTGAAGTTGTTTTATTTTAAATATGTTGTTTGTTTTTATTTTGTTTGGAGTTCTTTTATATGTATTCTATCCCGGTCCGCGCGATAATGTCCCACTTTATGCGGATGGGGCACTGTGCGTCAAATGCGTTGTGATTAGCTGATTTTGTGTTTGAGTTTTCTGCTATGCAGTTTGCGCATGTTGGTATTTTGCCTTCTGTGAACGCTGGGCATTCATTCTTCTTGTGTTTTCCGCCACAGTGGGAACATTTTTCGTGTTCTTCTGTACATTTGCTTTTGCAATGGCCGTATTTTAAGCACTTAGTGCATTGCCTGAGAGGTGAGTGGTCCTCTACTTGGACTTTTTGTAAATCTATGAAGAGTGTACCACTCTTCATAGAGTAGTCCCAGATTTCTTTCGGAGTTCGTATGACTACGTGTTCGAGTAGTGGGTCTTTAGTTTTGATTCTAAACAATATCTTGAAATCTTCCATTTTGTCCTGAGGTAAGTCTATGTGATTTTGGTGTTTTAGGGCTATAATTATGTCTTCCTGTGTGGTGTTTTTTATTAAATTTTTAATTTTTATGATAGGTGATTTATTTTTAAGGTTAGTGGTGATGAATTTATTTTTGTGTTTTCCGAGTGTGTTTTTAATTTTATCTATGTCCGTTTTGTTTTCACATGCTATGGTTATTTGTGCGTCTTTTATTTTTCTTACTTTCACTATATTGAGTCCTTGTTCTTTGGCTTTAATTATGTTTTTTACTATTCCTATTGTTTCTTCGGCTGTGCTGGATTCATCTTTGGACTGTACTTTTATAGTGTGTAGTGTAGGTCGAGTTAATTCTGCGTGTTTTGTTTTGAGTTTTTCTGCGTACGTGGGGATTTTATTTGTGGTTTGTGTTATTTGTGTTAAGTGCTGTTCCAGCAATTTTTGATGATTTTGGTAGGATTAGGTTAGGTTAGGTTAGGTTAGGTTAGGTTAGGTTAGGTTAGGTTAGGTTAGGTTAGGTTAGGTTAGGTTAGGTTAGGTTAGGTTAGGTTAGGTTCCCCCCCACCGCGGATGTCCACTCCCGCGGGTCCCTAGGCTTGTCGTGCCGGGGGGGCTTAGTACTCGTTTGACCGCGTCGGTTGGCCTGGCCGGAGAAGTGACCGGGCCATGACGCGGTCCTAGAGGAAGCGAATAGGGACGAACTGGATGCGGGGCTCTGCGTAATGGGATGCGGAGTCCGGTCCGAGGGCTGGCTTGATTAAGTCGGCCCGACCCGACCGGCCACTGTTTTTACGGAGGCCGGTCCGAGGAGAGGGCGGCCCACGCCCACCTCGCTTAGTGCGAGTGTTTGAGGACCCGGCGACACTGCTGCGGGTTCGTGCTGCGGCGGGTCGCTTGGGTCCGCCTTTGTAAATATTGTATATATAGGTTAGGTGTAAATATGTATATAGTTTCTTCGCGCTGGTACTTTGTATCGGTGCAGGGCGCCAGTCCGATGTTGCGAGGCGAGTCGCGCGCACTTGTGCGCTACGCGACAAATTGTACATAGTCTGTACATATTTTAATGTCGGGGCTGGCGCCTCAGTAAGGTCTTCGGCGCTACCCCGGTGCCCTGGGGAGAGCCGCGCGTAGCTCGCGCTGTGCCACGCGGCATTTTGTAAATATTTCAGCACCGGTGTGGTGGCGCCATTGGCGATTCGCACGCAGCTTCCGCGCTGCATGCGTAATTTGTACATATGTACATATTAGGAGAACCGCCGTCACTCTTGTGGCGGCCAAGGTGAGCCGCGCGTCTTGCGACGCCACGCGGCATGCGCGAGCCGGGCCACGGGTGAGCAGTCCTTAACAGGATTATACCGGTACCCGGCTCATACGCGCGCAGAAGGGGCCTTGGTGTTTTAGTGGGTAGGGGGGCCATAGCACTCCGGCCCCGACCCCCACACTCCCCGCGTCACTTCTCCATCTTGCCCCGGCGCGGGAGCCTGTAAATGGGTTTCACCAAGGAAAAAAAAAAAAAAAAAAAAAAAAAAAAAAAAAAAAAAAAAAAAAAAAAAAAAAAAAAAAAAAAAAAAAGGTTAGGTTAGGTTAGGTTAACAGCGTATGTCCCCCCCACCGCGGATGTAACATTCCCGCGGGTCCCTAGGCTTGTCGTGCCGGGGGGGCTCAGTAACCGGAGCGGTTGTTGTCGGTTGGTTCGGGTTGTCTGTGGGCTCGGACCCTAAAGACTCAATCGTGATGGTGAAGCGAATAGGGACGACCGGGATCCGAAGACGACGCGGAGACCGGTCAAGGCGAGGGCGGAAGCGCCCAACTCGCTTTTCAGCGAGTCTAGTAGAGGTCTTGGCTTAATTGTCTGTACCAGCGGCTTTTATAGCGGTGTATGGTGGTGAGGACGCCACGGACGTGCGGTGTGTGGTAGTCCCGCGGCGCGGCGGGCCGCGGCGGCGAGATGTCGTCGTCGGTTAGGGGTCTATTGCAGACTCCCCGTCGGGCAAACCTGTTTCCCGGTGTGGTTGTCGTGGACATGTCTCGCGGATCGCATCGGACCAGGGGGCTCGCCTTAATCGGCCGGCCCAAGTGGATGGAAAACCACAATAAAAAACCCTCAATGTGCATGCGCTGGGGTGCCCTGAGGGGCCTCGCGCGGCGCTGCACCCCCGCTCTCCCGCAGGGTGAGTGGGTTGTCCGGAGAGTATTTCGGGCCGCTAGCGGCCAACCCCTGGATACCACCCAACCTCCAGGCGGTATTTGGGTTACCCGGGCGCGGGGTCTCCGCTCGGGTGGACTTTTTATTTCCCCCAGGAAGTATTACGTGGCTCCTCATACTCAGGAGTGGGGAGCCACACCCCTTGATGATGGAAGTAGTAAAAAACCAAAACACAAAACAAATTAAAAGTAGAGTTGGGAGTGAAGAGGAAGGAAGGAGTAAGGAGAGAGAGCTGAGGATTGTGATGGAGCGGGTCCCTACACCCGTCCCGTCCTTAGCAAACGCCGTTTCGGCGAATTTATCGGACTCAGAGTCGGAGTCGATGGTGAGCGTGTCGTCCGCCGCCTCGACCGACCGAGCCGAAAAAGAGGGCTTTTGGAGCCGTGAGGGCACAAACAGGTTTTGGTGCCTGAAACCGGGCCAAAAAAGAAGTCGGGGAGGCGATGAGAGCGGGAGTTCCACAGACACCCCCGCCTCGTCGTCGATCCGAAAAATAAGGGGAAGAGGCCGGCCACCAACGACCGGCGAGTACGTGGGTCTTGCCGAGGCCAAACGGCAATATCTAAAGGCGCAGAGAGCAGAGATGGAGGCGCGAGCAGAGGCGGAGCTCCTAGAGACAGCGTCAGAAGTTCGCAGAACAAGAGCCTCCTCAACTGCGTCTTTCGAATTCGATATGGAGACAAACATTGAAGAGGACATCCCAGTGGACACCGCCATGTCAATGAAGAATAGAATTGAGGCAAGTCTGGGCATCATCGAGGACGTGGCGAAAAGGTCGTCCAACCTAAAGGGGACGTTCGTCCGCGCCCTCAAAGACGCTAGCACTGCGATAAGAGAGGACGTCGGCACTCTAATCCGGCGGACTGTCACGGACGAGACTCGTACTCTCAGGGTGCAAAATGAGAAGCTCCAACGAGAGATGGAGGAGATGAGAAAGAAAATGGACGAAATGCAGGCATCCATGCCGCATGTACAACAGAATAGCCTGGAAGATCTGGAGGCAAGTCTCACAAAGAAATTTGGAGACAGGTTAAACGCCCGCATAGAGGGGCTGGAGCGGCGACTCCCCCCCGAGCCGCGACTCCGTCCCCCCTTAGCGGCCGACAGAAAAAATAAGGAGAAGGAGAATCAAATAAGGAAAAATAACTCACCGGTGTCCTCGGCTCCCGTGGTTGCTGCTTCGGCGGCTCCTGCGGCACTCGAGGATCCCGAGGTTCTCGTCAACACAGGTTCTGCCCCTGGAAAACAAAAAGGTGTTAGTAAAAAGGGTAAAAAGAAGAAGAACAGGAAGGCACCGGGAGGCGGTGAGAGCGCCAAGACGGCTACTGCCGCCGCGCCCCCACCGGCCCCCGCTGCCCTCAAGAAGACGAGCCTCCCTTCGCGGCCTCCCAATCCAGACGCAGAAGAGAGCGGATGGGTCAAGGTGGCCAAAAAGGGACGCCCAAGTGCGCAGAAGGCGCCTATAAATAAGGAGACATTGCCTTCCAAGTCGAGCGGCTTCCAGGCGCGCTCCAAGGAAAGGAGTAATAATAGAACGCGAGCTCGCTCGAAGGCGGCCACAAGGGCTTCTCAGCCGGCCTCGCAACAAGGGCGATCAAAGCCTAAATTAAAGGTGACTCGGACGGCGGCTGTCGTCTTGACACTGCCCCAGAATAGTGAGGGCAAGGGCCTCACGTACGCGGAGGCCATTAAAGAGGCCAGGAGGAAAATAAACCTCAATGATTTGGGGATAGAATCGGTCAAATTTCGCCGTGCAGTCACGGGGGCTGCAATAATTCAGATCCCCGGGGCTGGAAGCGACCCAAAGGCGGACTCCCTCGCAATAAAACTTAGGGAATTGTATGGAGAAGGAGAAGTAAAGATCTCTAGGCCCGTCAGATCCACGGATGTTCGTGTGGCGGGTCTAGACGATTCAGTAACATCGGAGGAAGTGAAGGAGGCTATCGTCGCAAAGGCTGGCTGTCCGGCCGATCAAGTCAAGGTCGGGGAGATTCGGCAGGATTACTCGGGTCTATTCGCAGTTTGGGCTCGAGTACCAGTCACAGCAGCGAAGAAAATTATGGAGGGACGGTTTCTGGTAGGATGGGTGGCTGCTAGGATCACGTTGTCGGGGCCAAGGGAGCTGCAGTGCTACCGCTGTCTCCAAAAGGGACATGTGGCCAGTCGGTGCACCGCGGACAACGACCGAAGCCGGCTGTGCTACAGATGTGGCCAGCCGGACCACAGGGCGGCCTTCTGTACCGCCAAGCCGCACTGTGCTCTGTGCGCGGCGAATAATAGGAAGGCAGATCACAGACTGGGGGGCAATAGTTGTTCGGCCCCCAGGGTAAAAGTGAACAGGAGATCGGCGGCCAGGAAGGCCAGCGACAATAATCCTCAGCCGAACGAGGAGCAGATGGAAGTGTCAGAGATCGTGGGACCCCAATAAGATGGTCCTACGATTTCTTCAGGGCAATCTAAACCACTGTGCCAGAGCCCAAGACTTATTGGTCCAAAGCCTGGCGCAGTGGTCAATCGAAGTGTGTATAGCTGCGGAACCCTATTTAGTTCCAGACAGGGCAGACTGGGTCGGTGACCGTGATAACCTGGTCGCAGTGGTCGTCCCGTCTAGGGTTGGTTCGTCGCTCACTCTCGGAGCATCTCTTAAGGGCAACGGTTGTGTCGCGACGAAACTGGGCAACATAGCGGTGGTCGGCGTTTACTTTTCGCCCAACCGACCGATCGCCGACTTCGAGGCCTATCTCTTGGAAGTGAGTGCGCTGGTGAGATGGTGCGGTCCACTGGAGGTGCTGGTCGCTGGGGATCTCAATGCCAAGTCCACGGCATGGGGGTCCCCAGTGAATGATGCGCGCGGTGATTTGGTGTTGGAGTGGCTCTCGGAAGTCGGCATGGTCCCGCTTAATAGAGGGTCCGAATTCACGTGTGTAAGAGAGCAGGGCGGGTCGGTCATCGACGTGACTTTTGCGTCCCCCGCCCTCGCTCAGCGCGTTCAAGGCTGGGAGGTTTTGACAGGGGTGGAGACGCTTTCGGACCATCTTTACATCCGGTTCGGCGTCCGCCCCTCGTCGAGGCCCCCTGCCCAGGTGCGCCCCCCGGCGGAGATCGGCCCCAGGTGGGTGCTGAAGTCACTGGATAAGGAGGCTTTAGAGGTGGCGACTTTAATAAATACGTGGTGCTCCGCCACCGAAGAACTGTCGGTCGGGGATGAGGTGGCTCGGCTCGGAGAGACTCTAACATCTGTCTCGGACGCATCCATGTCCAGGTCCGGTCCGATGCCACCCCGGAACTGCACCTACTGGTGGAGCAGTGAGCTTGCCCAACTACGAGAGGATTGTGTAGCGGCTAAACGCCATCTAAGTCGTTACAGGCGGAGACGTTCAGCAATCCATGGCGGCGAAGAGGAGAGACGCCTAAAGTCTGCTTACCAAAAGGCGAAAAGGACACTGAAAAGTGAGATCGGAGAGGCAAAGGAGAGAGGTTGGGGCGAACTCCTGAACACCTTGGAGTTCGATCCCTGGGGGCGTCCGTATAAGCTGGTAATGTCCAAGCTGCGCCCCTGGGCCCCGCCTCTCACCGCCGGGATGGAGCCGTCAATTTTAACATTGGTGGTTAACACGCTCTTCCCACCCCGGCCGGCTCCTTTGTCGCTCCAAGACTACCGGACGAGACACACGGCCAATGACACTGAGGTCGCCGAGATACCGGAAGTGTCGGAGGCCGAACTGGAGGTGGCTATAGAGAGGATGAAGACTAAAAAGACTGCTCCCGGCCCTGATGGGGTCCACGGGAGAGTTCTAGGATTGGCCTTACAACTCGGACTTCAGAACCAGTTCCGCAGTCTACTTACAAGATGTATAAGGAGAGGAGAGTTCCCCGCGGCATGGAAGATCGGAAAGTTGGTTTTACTTCGTAAGGACAACAAACCGGTTGACTCGCCTGCGGGGTACAGACCGATTGTCCTTTTAAACGAGGCGGGCAAGCTGTTTGAGCGCGTCATTGCTTCACGCATCAATCGTCACCTTACATCCGTGGGGCCGGACCTGTCGGAGTGCCAATTCGGCTTCCGCCAGGGACGGTCCACGATCGACGCACTTGCCCGTCTCAGGGACGTCTCAGAAAGAACAGTGTCGGAGGGCGGGGTGGTGTTGGCAATTTCGCTGGATATTGCGAATGCCTTCAACACCCTGCCCTGGGACGCCATACTCGATGGTCTGACGTACCACAACGTCCCATCACACCTGAAGACCATCGTCGCCGAGTATCTTCAAAACCGGCAGATCATTTATCCAGGGAGAAACGGATGGCTGAGTCACGACGTTGCTTGCGGTGTTCCGCAGGGGTCGGTTTTAGGCCCACTCCTGTGGAACATCGGATACGACAAGGTGTTGCGGGGGGTGTTGATCCGCGGCGTGCAGGTTATCTGCTACGCGGACGACACCCTGGTCGTAGCGTCGGGACGTGATTTTAGAGAGGCTTCACTACGAGCAACCGCCGGGGTTTCCCAGGTGGTGACCCGTATTCGCAACTTGGGTCTGCGGGTTGCCCTGGACAAATCCCAGGCGATGGCCTTCTATGGTCATCGTAGGGCTCCACCCGAAGGAGGAAATATAATGGTGGGAGGAACACCAATTGTCATAGGGAAGGAGTTGAAATACTTGGGGCTCCTATTGGACCCCAAGTGGAATTTCAAAGGGCATTTCACCGCCCTGGCTCCCAAACTCACCGCAACGGCCATGGCATTGAGCCGCATAATGCCCAATCTCGGCGGGCCCAGCGGCTCGTGCCGGAAGCTGTTCGCGGGAGTTGTTCGGGCGAAGGCCACGTACGGCTGCCCAATTTGGGCCAACGACCAAGGCCTATCGGAAATTAATAAAGCGACGCTGAGAAGAGCGCAGCGCATCTCCTCGAACAGGGTGGCGAGGGCATACCGCACCGCATCATTCGATGCGGTCAGCGTGATAGCCGGAACGCCCCCTTGGTACTACGAGGCGCTCTCCTTGGCGGACGTTTACTGGAGGAGGGCTCGGGCAAGAAGTGCCGGGGAGGAGCCAACTTCAGCAGAAGTCAAGGGATGGCGGGAAGAGGGCCGCGAGGCAACATTACTCAGGTGGCAAGAAGATCTGGCCACCACCCGCGTTGGGAGAAGGACTGTGGAGGCGATACTCCCAGTTCTAAAAGAATGGACTGAGCGGAAGGGGGGACCACTTACGTTCCGCCTTGTGCAGCTGCTGACCGGCCACGGCTGTTTCGGCGGTTATCTGCACAAGGTGGCGCGTCGTGAGGCCACTCCCAACTGCCTACACTGCGGGGCTGCAATCGACAGCCCCGAACATGTTCTGTCAAGCTGTCCGGCGTGGAACTCCGAGAGGGGGGCCATGCTGGCAGCTTATAATACCGGATTGACTATATCACTCCCGAACCTGGTCGAGGGGATGGTTCGGGGTGACGACTGCCGCCGCCGTTGGCGAGCGTTCCAAACGTTCGCCGAGGCGGTTATGGCTACAAAGGAGGAGATAGAGCGGGCCCGGGAGATAGACCCCGCGGCCCCGCCACTTAGGAGAAAGCGGACCGGGCGACGCCGTCGCGATTTCTTGCGGCGGGTCTAACCCGAGTCCTGCTGTTGTTAATACTTTTGTATATAAATTGTATTTCAAATAGGTGTGTAAATATATATATAATCGTTGTCTTTTGTTTTTGTAAATAATTGTTCTTTTATATATATGTTGTTGTTGTTTGTTGTTATTGTTTTTGTAAATAGGCGAAGAAGTGTCGTTAAGGGGTGTGGAGTTTGTTTCATTTTATTTGGCAGTCACCGCGCTCCTTCGCCACGTTGTAAATATTCTTGTAAATATAGTTAGGAGAATTGCGCGTGCGTTTACACACGCGCATAGGTGAGCCGCGCGCTTTGCGCCAAGCGGCATGCGCGAGGGGAGGCTGGACTATGGCCGCGAGGCTTAAAGCCATACCTCACCTCATAAGCGCAAGGAAGGGGCCTTGGGGTTTTAGTGGGTAGGGGGGCCATTGCACTCCGGTCCCGACCCCCACACTCCCCGCGCCACGCGTCCATCTTGCCCCGGCGCGGGGGCCCGCTAAAAAGGGTTTCCCCAAGTAAAAAAAAAAAAAAAAAAAAAGGTTAACAGCGTATGTAGCCTTGCGGTCGCACGTTCATCCGTAAGAGCATACGTCCTGGGTTCGATTCCCGGGTTGGTCACTATGTGTTATTCGCTTTTAAAAGTGTTATAATAAATTGTGATCAATGTTTGAGAAATTTGAGGGATGTTTGAAGCCCGGAAGGGTGAATAACATAAACTGTGGTGGAAGTTTGAAACCTGGGCAGACGGCTAATAGGTGGATAACTAACATGAGTGGTGTCATTAAGTTGACTAAACTTTTTCCCCCCCACCGCAGATGTCCATTCCTGCGGCCCCAAGGCTTGTCGTGCCGGGGGGGCCCGAACCGCCGAGTTTCAAGACTTTTCTAGGGGCGGTTTATGGTACAATCGTCTCTAGTCTCGTTTTATAACTCGGTGGTCGCGAATTGGGAGGGCGAGGGTTGCCGGTCCATCCATGCTGGATGCGCCGGTAAGACTCGCCTATAATTGTCATGCCTTTTATTCAGTGATCGGCGTCGCTCAATAATAGGTAGTGATAGAGGAGAAGGGGTTTTGCCCGATGTACTTTTGTACTTAGTTTGTGGCCCTTTTGGGCGCGTACTTTCCTATAGTGCGCTGAGGTGATGGCTGTACAGCCGTTACTGCGCGGCGGGCCGGCAGCAGCGAGTTGCTGCTGCTGGTTAGGAGTTTCGGCTCCCCGTCGGGCGACCTGTTAACCGATGCGATTGTCGTGGATCATGTCTCGCGGATCGCATCGGACCAGGGGGCTCGCCTTAACCGGCCGGCCCAAGTGGAAGGAAAACCACAATAAAAAACCCTGAATGTGCATGCGCTGGGGCGCCTTAAGGCCTCGCGCGGCGCTGCACCCCCGCTCTCCCGCAGGGGGAGTGGGTGTTCGGCCAGTATGTCGGACCGCTAGCGGCCAACCCGCGGACAACACCCGCCGTCCACGGTGTACTAGGGTTACCCGGGTGCAGGGGTCTCCGCCCGGGTGGACTTTTTATATCCCCCATAAAACTGTCAAATGACATCCTATTCCTTCGGGCGTGGGGTGTCGGGGCCGACCACTTTTGTGCAAAGCCCCAACCTTGAGATGAATGATGGAGGAAAACAAAATTAATTCAAAGGACGTAAGGGAGTTAGGATTAAGGCAAATGAAGGAAGTGAGAGTGAGGATCGAGCGGACGCCGACGCCGGTTCCCACTTTCGGAGAGGGAAGTGTTTTTGGTCACACGAGGCCGGTCGAAACGCTTTCAGACTCGGACGATGGGTCGATGGTCAGTGTACCATCTGGCACATCGATACATCTGTCCGGGTATGATAGTTGCGAGTCGAGAGACGCGCAAAAGAGCCGGTTCTGGCGAGAACGCAGGCTCAAGAGGGCTAGGTCGTCTGACGAAGAGGGCACATCTACGGATACCCCGTCGAAGGCGACGAAAAAGTTGGAGAAGAGAGGTCGTCCGCCCACCACGGGTCAATATGTCGGCCTGGCTGCGGCCAAACAGGCCTATTTGAAGGCCAAGGATGATGAGCTGAAGGCCCGCGCCGAAGCCGAACTAATGGAGTCGGTCGCGGAGGCCCGCAGAACTCGTTCGGCGCTGTCGCTGACGGTTGGGTCAGAGGCGGCCCCGAGCAGCTCTGCCACCGGAGGGGACACATCAACAGTCGTTCTTAAACGAATAGAAGCAAGTCTCGACGTCGTAACGAAGGTTGCCAGGGGGTCCTCAAATCTAAAGGGGACCTTCGTGCGCGCCCTAAAAGACGCCGCTATTGCCATCAGGGAGGACTCCGTAGTGCTCGCGCAGAAAACCCTCTCCGAGGAAACGCGAGTGCTACGCGAGGACAACGAGCGTCTGCGCCAACAGGTGGATGAGCTCCAGAAGCAAATGAAGGAGCTTCAGCTCCAGATGCCGAAGGAGCCCCAAGTGCAGACGCTGACACCGAATCTAGAGGAGTTAGAGGCTCGCATATACCGGAACGTTGGTGCGAGGATAAACGCACGCATGGATGGACTGGAGCCGCGGCTTAATCCTGAGCCGCGACTTCGACCCCCCTTAGCGGCGGATAAGAAGAAGCAGGAAAAGGAGAAAAGGAAAGAAGATAGGATCGGGGGTTCATACTCACCAACATCTTCGACTCCCGTCGTCGCTGCCTCGGCGGCTCCAATGATGCTCGAGGATCCAGAAGTACTCGTAGAAGCAGGTTCCGCCCCTGCAAAAAGAAAGGCAAATAAAAATAAGAAGAAAGGAAAAGCACCGGGAGGCGGCGGGAACGCCAAGACGGCTATTGCCGCCGCGCGCCCGCCGGCCCCCGCTGCCCCTCCTAAAACAGGCCTCCCTTCGCGGCCACCCAACCCTGACGCGGAAGAGAGCGGATGGGTCAGGGTGACCAAGAAGGGACGCAAAAGTGCGCAGAAAGCGCCTATCTCCAAAGAGACGCTCCCGTCAAAGTCGAGCGGATTCCAGGCGCGAGACAGGGAAAGAAGGGAGAAAGGAGCGAGTTCACGTTCCCGCCCGCCCGCAAAGGCTTCTAAGCCGGAGCGACCCAGGCCCAAATTGAAGGAACCTCGGACGGCGGCCATTGTTCTTACGGTGCCCCAAAATAATGGAGGCCTCACATATGCGGAGGCCATCAAAGAGGCGAGGTCTAAGATCGACCTAAAAGACATCGGCATTGAGTCGGTGAAATTCCGTCGTGCGGTCACCGGGGCCGCGATCATTCAAATCCCCGGGAATGAGAACAGTCCCAAAGCGGACGCGCTTGCCGCTAAGCTGAGGGACATTTATGAAGGGAAAGATGTAAAAATCTCCAGGCCCGTCAAAGCCACGGATGTCCGTGTGGCGGACCTGGATGACTCAGTCACACCTGCTGAGATTAAGGACGCAATTGTGGCCAAGTCGGGCTGCCCGGCTGATCAGGTCCGCGTCGGCGAAATGCGACAGGATTGGACCGGACTATACGCGGCATGGGCTCGGGTGCCCGTCACGGCCGCGAAGAAGATGATGCAAGGGAGGTTCTTGGTAGGCTGGGTGGCCGCCAAAATCACCGTGTCGGGGCCTAGGGGGCTGCAATGTTATCGCTGCCTCCAAAAGGGCCATGTAGCCAGTCGGTGCAACGCGGACAACGACCGTAGCCGGCTGTGCTTTAGATGTGGTCAACCTGACCACAAGGCTGCCTCCTGCACCGCTAAAGCTCACTGCACTCTGTGCGCGGCGGCGGGCAGGAAGGCCGACCACAAGCTGGGAGGTGCTAATTGTTCGGCCCCCAGCGTGAAAGTTAACAGGAGAACGGCGGCCAAAAAGGCCAGCAGAAATCCACAGCCGGACGTGGAGATGATGGAGACTGCAGAAATCGTGGGACAACAACAGTAATGGCCCTACGATTTCTACAGTGTAATATAAACCACTGCGCCAGAGCCCAAGACTTATTGGTCCAAAGCTTGGCGCAGTGGTCTATCGACGTTGGCATCGTGGCAGAACCATATTGGGTCCCGGAAAGAACAGATTGGGTCGGTGATAGGGACAATCTGGTCGCAGTCGTCGCCCCCTCCAGGGCTAACTCTTCGCTCTCTCTACCAACATCTTTGAGGGGCAATGGGTGCGTGGCGGTGAAGCTGGGCAAGATAGCGGTGGTGGCAGTATACTTCTCGCCCAACCGTACTATCGCGGAGTTCGAAGACTTCCTTATTGAGCTGAGCACATTCGTGAGATGGTGCAATCCATTAGAGGTAGTGGTCGCTGGGGATCTCAATGCCAAATCCAGGGCATGGGGGTCCCCAGTGAATGACGCCCGAGGAGATTTAGTCTTAGAATGGTTGGCAGAGGTAGGCATGACTCCGCTCAATAGGGGGTCTACTTTCACATGCGTCAGAGAGCAGGGCGGGTCGATCGTCGACGTGACTTTTGCGTCCCCCGCCCTGGCTCAACGCGCACAGGACTGGAGAGTGATGACAGGGGTGGAGACGCTCTCCGACCACCTGTACATACAGTTTGGCGTCCGCCCCTTGTCGTCGGTGCCTCCTGTCCTGGAGCGTAGTCCGGAAGAAATAGGCCCCAAATGGTCGTTAAAGTCATTAGACAGAGACTCCCTGGAGGTGGCGACTATTGTTAGTTTGTGGTGCCCTGACTCCGGCGCCCGAACTATTGAAGAGAAGACGGTTTGGTTCGAGGAGACAATGAACACCATTTCAGACACTTCTATGTCAAGGTCCAAGCCGATGCCTCCCCGAGACCGGGCGTATTGGTGGAGTGCAGAGTTGGAACGGCTTCGCAAAGCGAGTGCAGTGGCGCGAAGGCGGCTGCGAAGATATCGACGAAGACGAACAGCTGTCTATGGGGGCGAGGAGGAAACCCG
Organism: Anthocharis cardamines; assembly: GCA_905404175.1. Lineage (NCBI taxonomy): Eukaryota > Metazoa > Arthropoda > Insecta > Lepidoptera > Pieridae > Anthocharis > Anthocharis cardamines. The sequence goes on from FR989959.1 coordinate 12,664,269, forward strand.
CCTTCGCGCAGAGTACCAGCGCGCAAAAAAGTCCCTCAAAAAGGAGATAGGCGAAGCAAAGGAGCGGGCGTGGGAAGAGTTCCTCAACACCCTGGAACTCGACCCATGGGGTCGTCCCTACAAAGCGGTTATGGCCAAACTGCGCCCCTGGGCCCCGCCCGTAACGGCCGGAATGGAGCCGTCGCTGCTTTCCACAGTGGTGGCGGCGCTGTTCCCGCCTTGTCTCTTTCCTTCGTCGTCACTTACTCTGGATCAGACAAGAAGGCTTGCTGAAGTCGCCCGGGCGGTCGAGGTACCCGAGGTGACCGAAGCTGAGCTGGAAGTCGCAGTGGATAGGTTGTCGGGCAAGAAGACTGCGCCTGGACCAGATGGTCTTCACGGAAAAGTCCTGGCCCTATCCCTGCGACACGGACTAGCAGAAAGATTCCGGGATCTATTAACAGATTGTTTCAGGAGTGGAAGATTCCCAAAAGTATGGAAGACCGGACGATTGGTCTTACTCCGGAAGGAAGGAAAGCCCGTGGAGTCTCCCTCCGGGTACAGACCAATCGTCCTTCTCAATGAGGCGGGCAAACTCTTCGAGCGAGTAATCGCCGCACGCATTACGCGTCAGTTAACATCGGTTGGGCCGGACCTGTCGGATTGCCAATTTGGCTTCCGGCAGAGACGGTCTACCATCGACGCGATTGCCCGCCTCAGGGAGATTTCGGAAGAGACTGTGTCGAAGGGCGGGGTGGCGATCGCGGTGTCACTTGATATCGCAAACGCTTTCAACACCCTGCCCTGGGACGCAATCATAAACGGCCTACTTTTTCACCAAGTGCCGTCCTACTTAGTACAAATAATAGGCGACTATCTGCATAACAGACAGATAATTTATCCCGGTAGGGACAACTGGGGCAGACATGAAGTCAGGTGCGGTGTTCCACAGGGGTCGGTGTTGGGTCCACTCCTGTGGAACGTCGGATACGACAAAGTGTTGAGGGGGGTGTTGATCCGCGGTGTGCAGGTTATTTGCTACGCGGACGACACCCTCGTCATAGCATCGGGAGACAATTTCAGAGAGGCTTCCCTGCGAGCAACGGCAGGCGTGTCTCAAGTGGTGGCCCGCATCCGCGATCTAGGGCTGCGGGTCGCCCTTGATAAGTCGGAGGCAATGGCCTTTCATGGCCCGCGCAGGCCCATACCATCGGGCTCGCAAATCATCGTTGGCGGAATACCCATTGGGGTCGGGACTCAACTCAAATATTTGGGTCTTGTCCTCGACCCCAAATGGTGCTTTAAGGCGCACTTTTCTTCTCTAGCGCCAAAACTAACGGCGACGGCCACGGCATTGAGCCGCATAATGCCCAACATTGGCGGGCCGCGCGACTCATGCCGTAGGCTCTTTGCAGGGGTTGTCCGGGCGAAGGCCCTATACGGTTGCCCGATATGGGCCGACGACGTTGGACTTAATAACTGCAACAAGGCGGTGCTAAGGCGGTCGCAACGGGTAACATCGATCCGGGTGGCACGGGCGTACCGCACCGCGTCTTTTGATGCGGTGTGTGCAATTGCTGGTACGATCCCGTGGTACCATGACGCGGCCGCCTTAGCTGAAGTATATTGGAGAAGAGACAACTCTAGGAGGAGCGGTTCTGGCCCGACTCCTCAGGAAGTCAGAGAATGGAGGATCGAGGCAAGGGAAGTCGCGATCCAACGCTGGGAGTTGGACTTAAACACGGCAAGGGCGGGTCTATGGACTCTTGAGGCCATACGGCCCGTCCTCAAACAATGGATAGACAGGCAATGGGGGTCGCTGACATATCATCTCGTCCAGCTGCTGACCGGCCACGGCTGCTTTGGCAGTTACCTGCACAAGGTCGCGCGCCGGGAAGCCACCCCCATTTGCCATCATTGCGGGCGCTCTACAGATACCCCGCAACACACAATTATGACATGCATAGCTTGGGACTCCGAAAGGAGTGCCCTCTGTGCTATTACAGGAAATGACTTGTCGCTGCCAAATCTGGTGGCGACTATGATACAGGATGAGCGCGCCTGGAGGGCTGTCGAGGCTTTTGCCGAGACGGTCCTGGCACGCAAAGAGGAGCACGAGCGGGCCCGGGAGATTGACCCCGCGGCCCCGCCTTCAAGGAGAAAGCGAGCCGGGAGACGTCGCCGCGACTTTCTGCGGCGAGTCTGATCCGGCTCTGCTGTATATATATATTTGTAAATAGTGTCTTGTATATATATCGGTGTAAATAAATAATTCTGTGTACAAAAGTACATAAGAACCACGAGGGAGAAGCCGGGTGGCTTAGGGGGAGGAGTTCGGTCGTAAAATCTTATTGTTTATAGCAGTTCCCCACCTTCTTCGCCACTCGTGGCTGTTTGTAAATAGTTTAAATTTGTAAATAGGTGAATCGCGTCGCAAGACGCTAAGGAGGGCCGCGCGCAATTTAGCGCCAAGCGGCAAGCGCGAGGAGGGGCGTGGGCGACGACCGCAAGGTTTATTTCACGCCTCAGCTCATCAAGCGCTTAGAAGGGGCCTTGGGGTTTTAGTGGGTAGGGGGGCCATTGCACTCCGGCCTCGACCCCCACACTCCCCGCGCCACTTTGCCATCTTGCCCCGGCGCGGGGGCCCGCTAAAAAGGGTTTCCCCAAGAAAAAAAAAAAAAAAAAAAAAAAAAAAAAAGGTTAGGTTAGGTTAGGTTCCCGTGTGGAGTTGCCGATCTCCCATCGGGCGCGTCCCCAGGTGGCGGATAGGGGGCCCCTCTACTCGCTCTGGAGGGGTACTGGTCGGGTTTCCGACACCCGACCGGCGCGGACCAAAACGGTGGGCTCAGGGCGTGCCCTCGGCCCCATTTCGGGGCTGTAAAACGGCCGGTGGTGAGCGCTGTTTTCGTGCGCTTAGGCGTTTCTTCGCCCTTTGTCGTTCTGGGCCTCTTGGCTTTTACCTCGAGTGTCTAGTGGTGCTTCGGCACGGTGTATGGTCGACTTGCAAAGTCGTCGGCGCGGCGGGTCTGGCGGCTGTGGAAGCAGTCGCTGGGTGGGTTTCGGCTCCCCGTCGGGCAACCTGTTAGCTCGTGCGTGTGTCTGTTGATCACGTCTAGCGGCACGCCGAGCCCAGGGGGGCTTGCCTTCATTGGCCGGCCCTGCGAGGAAGGAAAACCTCACTAAAAAACCCTCAATTCTCGGCGTTGTGGTGTTCTGCGGGACTTTACGTGACGTCGAGGGCCTGTGCGCAGGTACTGCGTACGGGTGGCTGGTGAGTCGAGTCAGCTGCTAGCGGCCAACCCTCGGATACCTCCCGACCTCCGAGTGGTATTAGGGTTACCCGGGTGCAGGGGTCTCCGCCCGGGTGGACCGTGTATATCCCCCATACTCGTGGGAATCAGTTTTTCTCTCTTCTTATAATGTATTCTTCTGCACTTAAAAATAAAACAAAAAACTTAGATGAACGAAAGGTGGGGCCGTGCGACGCGGCCACAAAAGAAGTTAGGGTGGTCTTGGAGCGCACTTCCTGTGCGTCTCCGACACCTACTGTGGTGAGGGATGCTGACCTCGGACGTCTGTCAGACTCGACGGCTTCGATGGTCAGTGTTCGGTCGAGGGGTTCCAGCCTCAAAGGAGGATTCTGGACATCCCGTAAAAGGGGCAGAGTGTCCGACGAAGGCGAGAGCAGCGCGAGCGAGGCGTCTGTTCCGTCCAAAGTTGGCACGCCCCAGAGAGGAAGAGGCCGGCCACCCACTACTGGTGAGTACGTGGGTTTGGCTGCTGCAAAATCCGCCTATTTAAAGGCGCAAAGGGAGGAGTTGCGGGTTCGCGCGGAAGAGGAGCTGTTAGCCTCCGAAACCGAAGCCCGCGTCACACGCTCCGCACTATCCTCCGTCCTGGTGTCGGAACAGGGCGAGGATAAGTCAGCGGACCTCGTTGGTAGGATAGAGGCCAGCCTTGGCGTTGTAGAGAAGGTGGCCACCAAGTCCTCGGGCATTAGCGGCCGGTGGATACACGCCGCCAAAAATGCCCTGAAAGACCTCAGACAGGACATAGGGGAGCTCGCGCAACGTACTCTTTCAGAGGAGACGCGAACCCTGAGATCAGATAACGAGCGCCTTCGTAAACAGGTGGAGGCGCTCCAGAACGAGATGAGGGAGCTTCGGACGTACGTTAAAAGGACTCCGGAGCCTACTCAAACAACGAACCTGGACGAGCTGGAGGCGAGAATTATGGGTCGTGTCGGGGCGAGAATTGACGCCCGCATCGAGGGTCTGGAGCCTCGTCTTGGTCCGGCCCCAAGGATGAGACCGCCTTTGGCCGCCGATAGGCGCAAGGCAGAGACTGAGAGCGCTGCTGCTTTACGCTCTCTTGATATGGACGTCGCTGCGGCCCCAACTCCATCGGGGGCCCCAGCTATAAAGGCTCGTGAGACTTATACACGAACCGAGCCACACGAAGAAGGAAGGCAAAAGGCCAAAAAGAAGAAGAGCAGGAAGGAAAGGAACAAAGCGAGGACACCTGTGGAGGCGGCCCTACCAGCTGCTGCTGCCCCATCCTCCTCTGCTCAGCCTCGCCCCTCACCCCCGACAGCCTCAACGAACATCGAGGGAGGCTGGACTACAGTGGGCAAAGGTAAAAGGCCAAAGACGAGGGTGCCTCGAACAACTCAGGAGAAGACACCGGCGCCGCGCACCCAAAAATCAAATGCGCGAAAGTCAACCCCAGCGACAAAGCCCAAACTCAAGGCCCCCCGGTCGGCGGCGGTCGTTCTGACGCTGCCGCCCGAGGTGCAAGAGAAAGGGCTCACTTATGCTTCGGCCCTCCGAGAAGCAAGAAACAGGGTCGATCTTAAAGAGATTGGGATAGAGGCTGTCAAGTTCCGGCGCGCCGCTACCGGGGCCACCATAATCCAAATCCATGGAAAGGATGGTGACGAGAAGGCTGACCAACTAGCCTCCAAATTGAAAGACCTTTACGGCGATAGCGGCGTCCGGGTTGGCAGACCCGTAAAATCGACCGAGCTGAAAGTCTCAGGTCTGGATGACAGCGTGACAGCGGACGAAATAAAAGACGCTGTATCCAAGAAAGGGGAATGCTCACCAGACCAGGTGAAGGTCGGCGAGGTCCGTCCAGATCGGTCCGGACTATGCGCGGCATGGGTGCGCTGCCCAGTTACGGCCGCCAAGAAAGTGGCTGAGGGCCGTTTCCTAATAGGTTGGGTGTCGGCTAGAGTGAGCATGCTTCAGGCCCGCGAACTCAGATGTTTTAGGTGCCTTCAGAGCGGACACGTGGCAAGCCGCTGCACTGCAGAAGCAGATCGCAGTGGGCTATGCTATCGTTGCGGCGGCGCAGACCATCGCGCCGCGGGTTGTACCGCCAAGCCCCACTGTACTCTTTGTTCAACAGCGGGTAAAAAGGCGGATCATCGTTTGGGGGGCAAAAGCTGTTCGGCCCCCAGCGCAAAGATGACTAGAAGGGCGCCAAGGAAGAACAACAAGGCAAGCGCTAGCGCCAACCCGCCACCGAACGCGGGTGTCGAAGGAGAGGCAATGGACACCTCCAATGTCTAGGTCGGGCCTGAAATACCTACAGGCGAACATCAACCACTGTGCCAGAGCTCAGGACCTCTTACTCCAGAGCCTGGCACAGTGGGGGATTAATATAGCGATTGTGTCGGAGCCGTACGTGGTTCCGGATAGGAATAATTGGATCGGAGACTCCAGCGGACTGGTTGCACTTGTCGTGACCCCCGCGGAGAACTCCCCTACAATAGGGCGGGTCAGAAGAGGCAACGGCTGCATATCTGCCGAGCTAGGAAACACCACCGTGGTAGGGGTGTACTGTTCGCCAAATAAGACCTTGGCTGAATTCGAGGGTTTCTTAGCGGAGGTAGATCTGCTGGTTGAGTGGGGTCGGACGCAGGACGTGATCGTGGCCGGGGATCTCAACGCCAAGTCCACGGCGTGGGGATCCTTGGTCACGGATGCGCGTGGTAACATCATGGTCGACTGGCTCGCGGCGAAGGATCTCATCGTCGTAAACCGGGGCTCGACAAACACCTGCGTTCGAAGGCTGGGCGGTTCGGTCGTGGACGTGACGTTCGCGTCCCCTTCCATGGCAAGGTGTACCCACAACTGGGAAGTACAGACGGAGGTCGAAACGATGTCAGACCACCTTTACATCCGTTTCGACACCCGCCCACCGCCATCAACAATAGGAAGAGTCTCCACGCGGACACCGCCTGAGATAGGTCCAAAGTGGAGCCTCAAGTCAATGGACAAGGACGCCCTCCTCGAGGCATCCATCGTAGGAGCGTGGTGCCCAAAGCCGGAAAACACCTCGGCCGAGGAGGAAGCAAAATGGTTTGGAGACGTGATGCGGGAAATTAGTGATGCGGCAATGTCTCGTTCCCGCCCCGCACCACCGCGCCAGCAAGTGTATTGGTGGTCCGCCGAACTCGCGGCCCTCCGCACGGCGTGTGTGACGGCGCGACGCCGCTATACAAGATATAGAAGACGTCCTCTAATCGGACGAGATGAAGAAGAGGAACGCCAATTGTACGAAACGTACCAACTGGCCAAGAGGGCACTTCGCAATGAGATCGGCGAATCCAAAGAGAGGGCTTGGGAAGAGCTACTATCAACGCTCGAGGGGGACCCATGGGGACGGCCCTACAAGCTCATAATGAGCAAGCTGCGCCCCTGGGCCCCGCCGCTCACTTCCACCATCGAGCCGGCCCTGCTAGAAATAGTAGTCTCGACCCTCTTTCCAGCCCCGAATGCGACGAATTCCATCACGGACGGACCGCCCGTCGCGGCGGCACCGGAGGAAGAAATTCCTGAGGTGTCGGCCGGCGAACTGGGTGCAGCCGTTCTTAAGCTGCAGGGTAAGAACACCGCCCCCGGTCCGGACGGGATATTAGGGAAAGTCTGGGTGCAAGCCCTAAATCAAGGAATAGACGAGCGCTTCAGGGAGTTGTTGTCAACCTGCGTAAGGAGCTCCAGCTTCCCCGACAGGTGGAAAGTGGGGAAGCTAATACTGCTGAAGAAAGGCGACCGACCACCAGAGTCGCCAGCGTCCTACAGGCCCATCGTTCTGCTCGATGAAGCGGGCAAGCTCCTAGAGCGTGTCATCGCTGCCCGCGTCGTGAAACACCTAACGACAGTCGGGCCGGACTTGGCGGATACCCAATTCGGGTTCCGCAAAGGACGGTCCACCATCGATGCGATTGCTGGGCTCAGGGACCTGTGCGAGGACACCATCTCACAAGGCGGCGTGGTGTTGGCGGTGTCCTTGGACATCGCCAATGCCTTCAACACCCTGCCATGGAAGTGCATTGAAGAAGGGCTCGTATACCACGGTGTACCGGCATACTTGAGACGGCTGATTGCCTCTTATTTAACAGGTCGCTCGATCGTTTACCCTGGTAAAGACGGATGGGGCAGACGAGAGGTTGCGTGCGGTGTTCCACAGGGGTCAGTCTTGGGACCACTCCTGTGGAACATCGGATATGACAAGGTCCTAAGGGGTAACTTGCTGCGGGGCGTTGGGGTTGTCTGTTATGCGGACGACACCCTCGTCACCGCAAAGGGAAGAGATTTTAGGGAGGCATGCCTCCTAGCAACTGCGGGAGTCGCGCATGTGGTCGCAAAAATCCGTGGCCTCGGATTGCGGGTCGCCCTCGAGAAATCGGGGGCGATCTGCTTCCATGGCCCCAGGAGGGCTCCTCCTGCGGGCACGAAGATAGTTGTAGGCGGAGTGGATATCGGGGTCGGGTCGAGCTTGAAGTATCTCGGGCTCGTTCTCGACTCCCGATGGTCCTTCAAGGAGCACTTCAAGGCGCTCGCGCCAAAACTTAACACCACGGCAATGGCGCTACGAAGAATCATGCCGAACCTTGGGGGTCCGGGCGCGGGCTGCCGGCGGCTTTTCGCCGGGGTCATTCGCGCCAAGGCTCTCTATGGGTGCCCAATTTGGGCCGACGGACTGTGCGCTCAAAATCGCACCATGCTGCGCCAGTCGCAAAGAGTCATGGCAATAAGGGTCGCAAGGGCGTATCGCACGGTATCATGTGATGCAGCGTGCGTCCTTGCGGGAACACCTCCCTGGCCCATAGTGGCGGAAGCGCTGGCCAGCATCTACTGGCGAAGAGACGGCTACAGAAGAAGAGGCTTAGAACCTCCTCCCGACATCATCAGGGAGTGGAGGGGTGAAGAAAAAGTTCGAGTCCTCCAGAAATGGAAGGAACATCTCGACAATAACACCAACAATACAGGTCACCGGACGATTTCAGCAATTCGTCCGGCCCTAGATAAATGGATGGACCGACGGTGGGGGGCGCTCTCGTTCCGGCTCGTGCAGATGCTCACAGGGCATGGCTGCTTCGGCCGCTATCTGCATCGAGTCGCCGGGAGAGAGGCGTCTCCCATATGTCATCAGTGTGGCTGCGTCGAGGACACGGCGCAGCACACTCTAGAAATATGTCCGGCCTGGAGTACCGAAAGGGCCTCCTTACAGGCTGTAATCGGAGGAGACTTGTCTCTACCCACCGTCATCCGCAAGATGGTGGATAGTGACGACGACGGCTCGTGGAGGGCGTTCCACACCTTCTGCGAGTCCGTCATGCTACTAAAAGAAGACGCGGAGAGGCTCCGGGAGCAAGACCCGGAGGCCGACCCGCGCAGAAGAAGGAGACCAGGGAGACGGCGGCGCATCTTTGCGCGCGCCCCTCTACCCTGAGGATGTTAATTAATTGTTTCAGCACAATTTTAAAGTGAGTACCGACGCGCTAAGTGCGTCTGAGATGGGTCGCTCAAAAAGCGACAAGGCTGATGGGGAGTTCGGGAAATGGCTATGCTGTCCCTCGGCTCCCCGTGTTATAGTCAGCTGTGGGGCCGCCAGGTTTTAGTGGGTAGGGGTCCATTGCACTCCCGGACCGACCCCCACACTGCCCGCGTCATTTACCATCACGCCCCGACGCGGGCGCCTGTAAATGGGTTTCCTGGCGTTAAAAAAAAAAAAAAAAAAAAGGTTAGGTTAGGTTAGGTTAGGTTAGGTTAGGTTAGGTTAGGTTAGGTTAGGTTAGGTTAGGTTAGGTTAGGTTAGGTTAGGTTAGGTTCCCCCCCACCGCAGATGGTCATTCCTGCGGTTCCCTGGGCTTGTCGTGCCGGGGGGGCTCAGTAGCCGGCGAATTGTTAGATTTTGGTGTCTTAGGTTGTCTGTGGACTAGGGCATCGATACTTTCAGTGAACCGGTGAAGCGAACAGGGAGCCCGGCTTCCGAAGACGACACGGGATCTGGGCAATGGAGACGGCTGATGAGCCGAACGCGTCTTCCAGCGCGATTTGTAGAGGTTGTTATAACCAGCGGCTGCTCTGCAGCGTAGTATGGTGGTGTGTACATCACGGCTGTAGCGGTTGTGGTAGTACCGCGGCGCGGCGGGCCGCGGCGGCGAGATGTCGTCGTCGGTTAGGGGTCTATTGCAGACCCCCCGTCGGGCAAACCTGTTACCCTTTGTGATTGACGTGGACATGTCTCGCGGATCGCATTGGGCCAGGGGGCTCGCCTTAATCGGCCGGCCCAAGTGGAAGGAATAACCACAATAAAAAACCCTGAATGTGCATGCGTTGGGGCGCCCTGAGGGGCCTTGCGCGGCGCTGCACCCCCGCTCTCCCGCAGGGGGAGTGGGTGCTCGGCCAGTCTGTCGGGCCACTAGTGGCCAACCCCTGGACACCTCCCAACCTCCAGGCGGTATTTGGGTTACCCGGGCGCGGGGTCTCCGCTCGGGTGGACGTTTTATTTCCCCCAAGAAGTATTACGTGGCTCCTCATACTCAGGAGTGGGGAGCCACACCCCCTTATGATGATGAACAATAATAAAAACCAAAACCCAATTAATTTTAGTGAAGAAGGGAAGGAGAGAAGTAGAGATAGGGAGCTGCGGGTGATGCTGGAACGGACTCCGACTCCGGTTCCATCCTCAGCGGTTGAAGGCGCGGTGGCGCGATTGTCCGACTCGGACTCCGGCTCGATGGTTAGTGTGTCGTCCACACCATCGGCCGGCCGATTTGGATCGGTGGAGTCTTTGGACGGTGCTAGTCCGAAGCGATTCTGGGACTATAGGCCCGGATCGAAGAGAGGGAGAGAAAGCGAGAGCGGGGGTAGTTCCACAGACACCCCCGCCTCCACAGAGCGTAAAAGAAGAGGGCGAGGTCGGCCGCCGACTACCGGCGATTATGTAGGCCTTGCAGCGGCAAAACAGGTATACCTGAAAGCCAAGGAGGAAGAAATTAGGGCCCGAGCCGAGGCCGAACTAATGGACTCGGTCGCGGAGGCCCGCAGAACCCGGTCGGCGCTACCGCTGACGGTTGGTTCAGAGGTGGCCCCGAACGGGTCTGCCTCAAATACCGGACGAGACACGACGGCTATCGTTTTACAGCGAATCGATGCCAGTCTAGAAATGGTGACGAGGGTGGCCAAGGGCTCCTCTAATCTCAAGGGGACCTTTGTGCGCGCCCTCAAAGACGCCGTGAAGGCGATAAAGGAGGACTCGGTAGTGCTCGCACAGCAAACTCTGTCAGAGGAGACGCGGGTACTACGCGAGGATAACGAGCGGCTTCGTCATCAGGTCGGAGAGCTCGAAAAACAAATGAAAGAGTGTCAACTTCAGCTACAGAAAGGGCCCTCGGCCCAAACTGAAGAACTGTGCAGACAAACAGATTTGCAAGAATTGGAGGCTCGCATCTATCGCAATGTAGGGGCGAGAATTAACACCAGAGTGGAGGGGCTGGAGCCGCGGCTGATGCCCGCGCCGCGACTCCGACCCCCGCTTGCGGCGGATAATAAGAGGAAGAGTAGGGAGAAAAAATCTAATGGTGCAGACTTACCGACTCCTGTGGTCCAAGCACCGCCCCCGGACGCTGCTCACGCGGCGCCAATGGAGGTGGAAACGGCCACAGCTCCCGGACCTGAAAAGAAAAAGAAAAATAAGAAGAAGAAAAAGGAGAAGATAGCTGGAAAAAGTGGAGGGGTATCTCAAGTGGTTCCATCCACCTCAAACACCACACGCCCACCTGTTCCAGCTGCCCCCTCCCAAGGAAACCTCCCCTCTCGCCCGCCAAATCCCGAGGCGGAAGAAAGCGCCTGGGTTAAGGTAGGAAAGAAGGGACGCTCGAAGAAAGAGACGGCTCAACCCAAAACGCTCCCGACCACGTCAAGAGCGCTTCAGGCGCAGAATACCAAAAAGACTAGGGCTCAATCCAGGTCGTTTAGGTTCCCGGAAGTTCCAAAGTCGAGGGGCAAACCAGTGCCCAAGCTTAAGACGCCCCGATCGGCGGCGGTATCGATCACGCTGTCGAAGGAGGCCCAGGAGAAAGGGATGTCCTACGCCGAAATAATGAGGGAGGCCAAACAAAAGGTCGACCTCAACGGCCTCGGCGTAGATTCGGTGAAGTTCCGCCGAGGTGTCACCGGGGCAGCGATCCTACATATCCCCGGAGCAGGAAAGGACGGTGTCGCTGACTCCCTCGCGGAGAAGCTCAAAGAAGTGCTCCAAAATGATGGCATCAAGATCGCCAGGCCATACAGATCCACGGGCGTCCGAATCTCCGGTTTGGACGACTCTGTGACAGAGGAGGAATTGCGTCACGCTGTCTCTTCCAAAGGCGAGTGCCCGTCTGAACAAGTCCGGGTGAGCGGCATCCGCCCGGATAGAAGTGGACTATTCGCGGCCTGGGTGACTTGCCCAGTTATGGCCGCCAAGAAGCTGACCGTGGGGAAGTTGCTCATCGGCTGGGTTGCGGCCCGGGTCGAGATACAGAAACCTCGAGACCTGAGATGTTACAGGTGTCTCGAGGGTGGGCACGTCGCGAGCCGCTGCTCGGCCGAGGACAGGAGCCAGCTGTGCCTGCGCTGCGGCAAACCCGGACATAGGGCAGCTGCATGCGTCGACAAGCCCCAGTGCAGCATTTGTTCTGCGCTAGGTAGAAAATCAGAACACCGATTGGGAGGACCCTCGTGCTCGGCCCCCAAGAAACGCGTGTCTAAGCGAGTGCCACCAAAGAAGGCACCTCCCCAGCCGAGCGGGGAACCGATGGAGACGGAGATAGTCGTTGGGGATCAAGTTTGATGGCCCTCAACTTACTACAAACAAATCTTAACCACTGCGCCAGAGCTCAGGACCTTTGCAACCAGAGCCTGGCGCAGTGGAAAATTAACGTAGGGATAGTCGCGGAGCCGTATTTGGTCCCCGACAGGAGTGACTGGGTTGGCGATGGGGACGGTTTAGTCGCCATCGTCGTCTCTGCCAACGTCGAATCGCCACAAACCATCGGAGCGACACGTCGGGGACATGGCTGCGTGGCCGTTAAGTTGGACAATCTGGCTGTGGTAGGGGTCTATTTCTCCCCCAATCGAACCCTGCAGGAGTTCGAGGACTTCCTGATGGACCTAACATCCTTAGTCCGATGGTGCAGCCCGCTCAACGTGCTGGTCGCCGGGGATCTCAACGCCAAATCCACGGCGTGGGGATCCTCGATGACTGACGCCCGGGGTGACATCGTCCTTGAATGGCTCGCCGAACTCAATTTGGTCCCGCTCAACAGGGGAACGGCGCACACTTGCATTAGGGAGCAGGGCGGGTCTGTTGTCGACGTCACCTTTGCGACACCCGCCCTCGCTCAACGTGTCCGGGACTGGAGAGTGATGACAGGGGTGGAAACGCTCTCAGACCATCGGTACATCCGATTAAGCGTCCGCCCCTTGTCATCGGTGCCTCCCGTTCCGGAACAAGTCCCTGAAGAAATCGGCCCCAAATGGGCACTAAAATCCCTGGATAGGGACGCCCTGGAAGTGGCCTCAATAGTGGAATCGTGGTGTTCTGTCACCGGTGCAAGGACGGTTGATGAGGAGTCGGCTTGGTTCGAGGAGGCGTTCATTACCATCTCGAACGCCTCGATGGCTAAGTCTCGACCGATGCCACCCCGCGAACATGTCTACTGGTGGTCCGCGGAACTGAGCCGACTTCGTCAAGCGAGTGCTGCAGCAAAAAAGCAGCTTCGAAGGTTTAGAAGAAGAAGACGAGCTATACGGGGAGGCGAGGAAGAAACGCGCCTCCGCGCAGAATACCAGCGCGCCAAAAAGACCTTGTCTAAAGAAATAGGCGAGGCTAAAGAGAGGGCATGGGCGGAGTTCATCTCCACCCTAGAATCCGACCCATGGGGCCGTCCATATAAGGCCGTAATGGCCAAATTGCGTCTCTGGGCTCCGCCCGTCACGACCGGAATGGAGCCGTCACTGCTTTCCACAGTAGTGGCGGCCCTGTTTCCGCCATGTCTCACCCCGTCGACTCTCTTACAGGATTTGACAAGGAGGTACGCCGAAGATGCCCGGGAGGCCGAGGTTCCCGAGGTGTCCGAGGCGGAACTTGACGCCGCAGTAGATAGGTTGTCAGCTAAGAAGACCGCGCCGGGACCAGATGGTCTCCATGGCAAAGTCCTGGCCCTATCACTGCGGCATGGACTCGATGAAAAGTTTAGGTCGCTGCTAACGGAGTGTCTTAGAAGCGGTAGATTCCCAGGAATTTGGAAGACCGGACGATTGGTCCTGCTGCGGAAGGAAGGGAAGCCTGCAGAGTCCCCTTCCGCGTATAGACCAATCGTCCTTCTCAATGAGGCGGGCAAATTGTTTGAGCGCGTAATCTCCACGCGCATAACGCGTCATCTAACATCGGTAGGGCCGGACCTGTCGGACTGCCAATTTGGCTTCCGGCAGAGAAGGTCTACCATAGACGCCATTGCCCGCCTCAGGGAGATCTCGGAGATGACAGTCTCAAAGGGTGGGGTGGTGATTGCGGTGTCGCTAGATATCGCGAACGCGTTTAACACCCTGCCCTGGGACGCGATAATTGACGGACTGCGCTTCCACCGAGTGCCGTCATATCTGATTGCGACCATTGCCGATTACTTAAGGAACCGGCACATTATCTACCCCGGAAAATACAACTGGGGACGTCATGAGGTCAGATGCGGTGTTCCACAGGGGTCGGTTCTAGGCCCACTCCTGTGGAACATCGGGTACGATAAGGTTCTGCGGGGGGTGTTGATCCGCGGCGTGCAACTTTTATGCTACGCGGACGACACCCTCGTCGTAGCATCAGGGGACGATTTCAGGGAGGCATCCCTTAAGGCCACTGCAGGAGTGGCTCAAGTGGTGGCCCGTATCCGCGAATTAGGGCTACGGGTCGCCCTTGAAAAATCGGAGGCTATGGCCTTTCATGGCCCGCGCAGACCCCCACCATCGGGTGCGCAAATCGTTGTCGGAGGAGTACCCATCGGGATCGGGTCGCAGCTCAAATATTTGGGCCTAGTTCTCGATCCCAGATGGAGTTTTAAAGCGCATTTTACATCTCTAGCGCCAAAGCTAGCAACAACGGCCAACGCACTAAGTCGCATCATGCCCAACCTTGGCGGGCCTCGCGACTCGTGCAGGAGACTTTTCGCCGGCGTAGTGAGGGCGAAGGCCTTGTATGGCTGCCCGATATGGGCCAACAATCAAGGACTCAACGCTCAAAACAGGGCGGTGCTCAGGCGGTCGCAAAGAGTAACATCCATCCGGGTGGCACGGGCGTACCGCACTGCGTCTTTTGACGCGGTGTGCGCAATTGCCGGTACGATCCCGTGGTACCACGATGCGGCCGCCTTGGGCGAAATATACTGGCGAAGGGATCAATCCCGAAGGAACGGTCTCGAACCGGCTCCAGATATAGTCAGGACGTGGAGAACCGACGCTAGAGAGGTAGCCATCCAAAAATGGGAGGAAGACTTAACATCTGCTAGAGCGGGCCTAAGAACCCTAGAGGCTATTAGGCCTGTTCTGCGCAATTGGATGGATAGGCAATGGGGGTCGCTGTCTTACCATCTCGTACAGCTGCTGACCGGCCACGGCTGCTTTGGTAGTTACCTGCACAAAGTCGCGCGCCGGGAAGCCACCCCCATCTGCCATCACTGCGGGAGCACTTCTGATACCCCGCAGCACACCGTTGAAGAATGTCCAGCGTGGGACTCTGCAAGGAGCGCCCTCCGGACCATCACCGGATCGGACTTGTCGCTCCCGAACCTGGTTGCGGCCATGGTTCGGAACGAACGCTCATGGCGGGCTGTGGAGGTCTTTGCCGAAGCAGTCCTGCCTGTCAAAGAGGAGCACGAACGGGCCCGGGAAATTAACCCCTCGGCCCCACCATTAAGGAGGAAACGAGCCGGGAGACGCCGCCGCGACTTCCTGCGGCGCGTCTGACCCGTCTCCGTTGTAAATACATCGTTGTAAATAGTATATGTGTATATAGTCTTGTGTACAACCTGTACACGATTGCCACGAGGGAGAAGCCGGGTGGCTAAGGGGGGGGGAGTTCGGATATTTTCCTATTGATTATAGCAGTTCTCACACCTCTCTTCGCCACTCGTGGCTGTTTGTATATAATGTTGTAAATAGGGAGAACGCGTGTGTAACACATACGCCACGGTGAGCCGTGCGCAACTTGCGCGAAACGGCAAGCGCGAGGAGGGGAGTGGACGCAGACCGCGAGGTTTCTGCCACTCCTCGACTGTTGAAGCGCCGAGAAGGGGCCTTGGGGTTTTAGTGGGTAGGGGGGCCATTGCACTCCGGCCTCGACCCCCACACTCCCCGCGCCATTTCAACATCTTGCCCCGGCGCGGGGGCCCGCTAAAAAGGGTTTCCCCAAGTAAAAAAAAAAAAAAAAAAAAAAAAAGGTTAGGTTAGGTTAGGTTAGGTTCCCCCCCACCGCAGATGGTCATTCCTGCGGTTCCCTGGGCTTGTCGTGCCGGGGGGGCTCAGTAGCCGGCGAAGCGTTAGTTTTTGGTGTCTAGGTTGTCTGTGGACTAGGTCATCGATACTTTCAGCGCGCCGGTGAAGCGAACAGGGAGTTCGGCTGCCGAAGACGACACGGGAGCCGGACAATGGAGACGGCTGATGAGCCGAACGCGTCTTCAAACGCGATTTGTAGAGGTTTTTCTTAACCAGCGGCTGCATTGCAGCGTTGTATGGTGATGAGTACGTCACGGCTGTAGCGGTTGTGGTAGTACCGCGGCGCGGCGGGCCGCGGCGGCGAGATGTCGTCGTCGGTTAGGGGTCCATTGCGGACCCCCCGTCGGGCAAACTGTTACCCGATGCGGTTGTCGTGGATCATGTCTCGCGGACCGCATCGGACCAGGGGGCTCGCCTTAATCGGCCGGCCCAAGTGGAAGGAATAACCACAATAAAAAACCCTGAATGTGCATGCGTTGGGGCGCCTCGAGGGGCCTTGCGCGGCGCTGCACCCCCGCTCTCCCGCAGGGGGAGTGGGTGCTCGGCCAGTCTGTCGGGCCACTAGCGGCCAACCCCTGGACACCTCCCAACCTCCAGGCGGTATTTGGGTTACCCGGGCGCGGGGTCTCCGCTCGGGCGGACGTTTTATTTCCCCCAAGTTGTATTACGTGGCTCCTCATACTCAGGAGTGGGGAGCCACACCCCCTTATGATGATGAACAACCAAAATAAAAACCCAAAAAACCCCAATAGTTATAGTGATGTAGTGAAGGAGAGGAAGAATGATAGGGAGCTGCGAGTGGTACTGGACCGGACTCCTACGCCGGTGCCATCCTCAGCGGTGGAAAGCGCGGTAGCGCGGTTGTCCGACTCGGACTCGTCGATGGTTAGTGTGTCGTCCACAGCCTCGGCGAACCGATTCGGATCAGTGGAGTCGTTGGACGCAAGTCCGAGCCGGTTCTGGGAATTAAGACCCGGATCGAAGAGAGGGAGAGAGAGCGAGAGCGGGGGTAGTTCCACAGACACCCCCGCCTCCGCAGAGCGCAAAAGAAGAGGGCGAGGAAGACCTCCGACAACCGGAGAATACGTCGGCCTTGCAGCGGCCAAGCAGTTGTATCTGAAGGCCAAGGACGAAGAGTTAAAGGCCCGCGCCGAGGCTGAGTTAATGGACTCGGTTGCGGAGGCCCGCAAAACCCGATCGGCGCTGTCGCTGACGGTTGGGTCAGAGGCGGCTCCGAGTGGGTCTGCCACAGGCACCGGAACAGATACGACTACCGTTGTGCTGAAGAGGATCGAGGCAAGCCTCGAAATAGTGAATAAGGTGGCCAGGGGTTCCTCGAATCTAAAGGGGACCTTTGTGCGCGCCCTAAAAGATGCCGCAAAGGCTATTAAAGAAGACTCCCTAGTGCTCGCGCAGCAGACCCTCTCAGAGGAAACGCGGGTTCTGCGCGAGGACAATGAGCGTCTCCGTCAGCAGTTAGGGGAAATTCAGGGACAAATGAAGGAGCTTCAACTCCAGGTCCTGAAGAGTCCCCCGCCGCAGGCGCAACTACCGGACATGGAGCAGTGGGAGGCCCGAATTTATAATAACATCGGCGCCAGGATGAACGCTCGCTTCGAGGGGCTGGAACCGCGGCTCATGCCCGCGCCGCGACTCCGTCCCCCCTTAGCGGCGGACAAGAAGAAGAAAAATAGGGAGATAACATCTAACGGTGAAGACTTACCGAATGCTGAGATCCACGTGCCGCCCCCGGAAGCCGCTCTCTCGGCGCCAATGGAGGTGGAACCGGTCCCAGCCAAAGCTCCCGAACCTGGAAAAAAGAAGAGTAAAATTAATAAACAAAAGGAGAAGAAAAAGGAGAAGATAGCTGCAAAAAGTGGAGGGGTATCTTCGGTGGTTCCGTCCACCTCAAACACCACACGCCCACCTGTTCCAGCTGCCCCCTCCCAGAAAGACCTCCCCTCTCGTCCACCTAATCCCGAAACCCAAGAAAGTGCTTGGATGAGGGTGGGCAAGAAGGGACGTCCAGAAAAAGAAAAGGCGCGCTCTAAGGCGCCTCCATCAAAGTCGAAGGCGCTTCAGGCGCAAGAAAATAAAAAGAGGTCGCGGGTGCAGTCACGCTCGGGTAAAACGCCCAAGCTCAAGACGCCCCGCTCGTCAGCGGTCACCATAACGCTGTCAAAGGACGCAGAAGAAAAGGGGCTGACCTATGCCGACGTCATGAAGGAAGCCAAATCAAAGGTGGACCTCAACGGCCTTGGCATAGAGTCGGTCATATTCCGCCGGGGTGTCACCGGGGCAGCAATCTTAAAGATTCCCGGAGTAGGAAAGGACGGCGTCGCAGATTCCCTTGCGGAAAAGCTGAAGGAGGCACTTGACAGGGAAGGCATCAAAGTTGCCAGACCATTTAGGTCCACGAGCGTCCGGATCTCAGGGCTGGACGACTCTGTCACATCTGAGGAGCTTCGCAGCGCCGTCTCAACAAAAGGCGAATGCCCGGCGGACCAGATCCGCGTGAGCGGTGTCCGTCCGGACAGGAATGGACTCTTCGCAGCTTTGGTGACCTGCCCAATCGAAGCTGCCAAGAAGCTAACAGAAGGGAGATTCCTCATCGGCTGGGTAGCGGCGCGCGTCGCGATCCAGAAACCCAGGGAATTAAGGTGCTTTAGATGCCTTGAAGCTGGTCACGTCGCCGGTCGCTGCTCGGCCGAAGACCGCAGCCAACTGTGTCTGCGCTGCGCGAAACCAGGCCACAAAGCGGTGGACTGTAAAGACAAACCCCACTGCAGTATCTGTGCGTCTTTAGGAAAGAAATCGGACCACCGACTGGGAGGACCATCATGCTTGGCCCCCAAGAAGCGCGTGTCCAGGATTGTGCCGACTCAAAAGAAGGCCCCCCCTCAACCGAGCGGGGATACCATGGAGATTGAGGAAACAATAGATGATTAGGATGGCCCTACAAATACTACAAGCCAACTTAAACCACTGCGCCAGAGCTCAGGATCTATACAACCAGAGTCTGGCGCAGTGGTCCATAAATTTAGGAATAATCGCGGAGCCGTATTTGACTCCCGATAGGGATAATTGGGTCGGAGACAATAACAACTTGGTCGCCATCGTCACCTCGGCCAATGTCGTCCCGTATCTCAACATCAGATCGACGCGCCGCGGCAGCGGATGCGTCGCAGTCAAATTCGACGAATTGGCCGTGGTGGCCTTGTACTTTTCTCCCAACCGGCCAATAACAGATTTCGAAGAGTATCTATCGGACCTAAGCTCTTTGGTTCGATGGTGCAGCCCGCTCGATGTGCTGGTCGCCGGGGATCTCAATGCCAAATCCACGGCGTGGGGATCCCCGGCGACTGACGCCCGGGGTGACATCGTCCTCGAGTGGCTAGCCGAACATAACTTGGTCCTGCTAAATAGGGGCACGGCACACACTTGCGTCCGAGAGCAGGGTGGATCTATTGTGGACGTCACCTTCGCAGTCCCCGCCCTTGCTCAACGTGTCCGGGACTGGGGAGTGATGACAGGGGTGGAAACGCTCTCAGACCATCGGTACATCCGAATGAGCGTCCGCCCCTTGTCGTCGGTGCCTCCTGTCCCGGAGCGCGTTCCCGGAGAGGTTGGCCCCAAATGGGCACTTAAGTCCTTAGATCGAGAAGTCTTGGAGACGGCCACAATAGCTGCGTCATGGTGTTCTGTCACCGGTACAAGAACGATAGACGAGGAGTCGGCCTGGCTTGAGGAGGCGTTCAACAACATCTCGAACGCCTCTATGGCTAGGTCTCGACCGATGCCACCACGCGTCCAGGTGTATTGGTGGAATGCAGACCTAAATCGGCTCCGCAAGGCGTGCGCCGAAGCTAAAAAACAGCTCAGAAGGTTCCGGAGGAGAAGAAGAGCTATTCGTGGCGGCGAAGAGGAAACTCGTCTCCGCGCCGAATACCAGCGCATCAAGAAGACTCTATCCAGAGAGATAGGCGAAGCGAAGGAGCGGGCGTGGGAGGAGTTTCTCACCACTCTAGAAGCCGATCCCTGGGGGCGGCCGTACAAGGCGGTAATGGCCAAACTGCGTCCCTGGGCCCCGCCCGTAACGGCCGGAATGGAGCCGTCGCTACTTTCTACAGTGGTGGCGACTCTGTTCCCGCCTTCCCTTACTCCTTCGTTTCAAACACCGGAAATGATAAGGATACTTGCAGAAGACACCCAGGGGTTGGAGGTGCCTGAGGTGTCCGAAGCTGAACTTGAGGTCGCAGTGGACAGGATGGCAGCCAAGAAGACTGCCCCTGGTCCTGATGGCCTTCATGGCAAGGTCTTGGCCCTGTCCCTGCGCCATGGATTAGACGAGAGGTTCCGGACTCTGCTAACGGCGTGCCTCAAGAATGGGAAATTCCCCGAAAAGTGGAAAACTGGTCGATTGGTCCTGCTTCGCAAGGATGGAAAACCTGTGGAATCACCATCTGCATACAGGCCAATTGTATTGCTCAACGAGGCGGGCAAACTTTTCGAACGCGTCATAGCAATGCGTATAACGCGTCAATTAACATCTGATGGGCCGGACCTGTCGGACTGCCAATTTGGCTTCCGGCAGAGAAGGTCCACAATTGACGCCATTGCCCGCCTCAGGGGCATTTCTGAAGAAACGGTGACTAAGGGCGGGGTGGTGATCGCGGTGTCTCTTGACATTGCGAACGCATTCAACACCCTGCCCTGGGACGCGATAATGAACGGACTCTTATATCACCGAGTGCCGTCATACCTAATTAGGACCGTTGCTGAATATCTGTCGAATCGGCATATAATCTTTCCAGGGAAAGACAACTGGAGAAGACATGAAGTCAGATGCGGTGTTCCACAGGGGTCGGTTCTAGGCCCACTCCTGTGGAACATCGGGTACGACAAAGTCCTGCGGGGGGTGTTGATCCGCGGCGTGCAACTTTTATGCTACGCGGACGACACCCTCGTCGTAGCGTCGGGCAGCGACTTTCGTGAGGCTTCCCTAAAAGCCACTGCTGGAGTGGCTCAGGTGGTGGCCCGTATTCGTGAACTGGGGCTACGGGTCGCCCTTGAAAAGTCGGAAGCTATGGCCTTCTATGGCCCGCGCAGACCCCCACCATCGGGTGCGCGAATTGTTGTCGGCGGAGTACCCATTGGGATCGGGACTCAACTCAAATATCTGGGTCTTGTTCTTGATCCCAAATGGAGTTTTAAGGCCCACTTTACAACTTTGGCGCCAAAATTAACATCGACGGCCACGGCACTGAGCCGCATCATGCCCAACATCGGCGGGCCGCGCGACTCGTGCCGTAGGCTATTTGCCGGAGTCGTTAGGGCGAAAGCCTTGTACGGCTGCCCGATATGGGCCAACGATATAGGATTAAACGCCCAAAATAGGGCAGTGCTCAGGCGGTCGCAGCGGGTCACGTCGATTCGGGTAGCACGGGCGTACCGCACTGTGTCTTTTGACGCGGTGTGTGCAATTGCTGGTACGATCCCGTGGTACCATGACGCGGCCGCCTTGGGTGAAATATATTGGAGACGGGATGATGCCCGGAAAAACGGACAGGAACCGGCTCCCGAAGTCGTAAAGACGTGGAGAGCCGAGGCGAGGACAGTCGCCATTCGGAAATGGGACAACGATCTGACGACAGCGAGGGCGGGCGCACGGACCCTTGAGGCCATACGGCCCGTTCTGCAACAATGGACAGACAGGCAATGGGGGTCGCTGACTTACCATCTCGTCCAGCTGCTGACCGGCCACGGCTGCTTTGGCAGTTACCTGCATAAAGTCGCGCGCCGGGAAGCCACCCCCATTTGCCATCACTGCGGGAGTGCTTCTGATACCCCGCAGCACACGATCGAAACCTGTACTGCGTGGGCCTCCGAGAGGAGTGCCCTCTGTACAACAACTGGACAAGACCTCTCACTTCCAAATTTGGTCGTGACATTATTAAGGAACGAACGTGCTTGGCGGGCTGTGGAGGCTTTTGCCGAAGCAGTCCTGTCAAAGAAAGAGGAACATGAGCGGGCCCGGGAAATCGACCCCGCGGCCCCGCCTTTAAGGAGGAAAAGGACCGGGAGACGTCGTCGCGACTTCCTGCGGCGCGTCTGACCCGTTCCCTTGTAAATATTTATGTTGTAAATAGTCAAATTGTGTACATAGTCTGTGTACCCATGGTACGCAAGACCACGAGCGGAGAAGCCGGGTGGCTAAGGGGGGGGGAGTTCAGTCGTTTAATTGTTAATTGCAGATCTCACACCTTCTTCGCCACTCGTGGCTAACTTGTAAATAAATATTGTATATATATATATTTGTAAATATGGAGAATTGCGTCATCATAAATGGCGCCAAGGTGAGCCGTGCGCAACTTGCGCCAAACGGCAAGCGCGAGGGGGGGAGTGGACGCTGACCGAAAAGTTTCTACCACGCCACCCCACTCATCAAGCGCTTTGGAGGGGCCTTGGGGTTTTAGTGGGTAGGGGGGCCATTGCACTCCGGCCTCGACCCCCACACTCCCCGCGCCACTTTGCCATCTTGCCCCGGCGCGGGGGCCCGCTAAAAAGGGTTTCCCCAAGTAAAAAAAAAAAAAAAAAAAAAAAAAAGGTTAGGTTAGGTTAGGTTAGGTTAGGTTAGGTTAGGTTAGGTTAGGTTAGGTTAGGTTAGGTTAGGTTAGGTTAGGTTAGGTTAGGTTAGGTTAGGCCCCCCCACCGCGGATGTCCACTCCCGCGGGTCCCTAGGCTTGTCGTGCCGGGGGGGCTTAGTACTCGTTTGACCGCGTCGGTTGGCCTGGCCGGAGAAGTGACCGGGCCATGACGCGGTCCTAGAGGAAGCGAATAGGGACGAACTGGATGCGGGGCTCTGCGTAATGGGATGCGGAGTCCGGTCCGAGGGCTGGCTTGATTAAGTCGGCCCGACCCGACCGGCCACTGTTTTTACGGAGGCCGGTCCGAGGAGAGGGCGGCCCACGCCCACCTCGCTTAGTGCGAGTGTTTGAGGACCCGGCGACACTGCTGCGGGTTCGTGCTGCGGCGGGTCGCTTGGGTCCGCCTTTGTAAATATTGTATATATAGGTTAGGTGTAAATATGTATATAGTTTCTTCGCGCTGGTACTTTGTATCGGTGCAGGGCGCCAGTCCGATGTTGCGAGGCGAGTCGCGCGCACTTGTGCGCTACGCGACAAATTGTACATAGTCTGTACATATTTTAATGTCGGGGCTGGCGCCTCAGTAAGGTCTTCGGCGCTACCCCGGTGCCCTGGGGAGAGCCGCGCGTAGCTCGCGCTGTGCCACGCGGCATTTTGTAAATATTTCAGCACCGGTGTGGTGGCGCCATTGGCGATTCGCACGCAGCTTCCGCGCTGCATGCGTAATTTGTACATATGTACATATTAGGAGAACCGCCGTCACTCTTGTGGCGGCCAAGGTGAGCCGCGCGTCTTGCGACGCCACGCGGCATGCGCGAGCCGGGCCACGGGTGAGCAGTCCTTAACAGGATTATACCGGTACCCGGCTCATACGCGCGCAGAAGGGGCCTTGGTGTTTTAGTGGGTAGGGGGGCCATAGCACTCCGGCCCCGACCCCCACACTCCCCGCGTCACTTCTCCATCTTGCCCCGGCGCGGGAGCCTGTAAATGGGTTTCACCAAGAAAAAAAAAAAAAAAAAAAAAAAAAAAAAAAAAAAAAAAAAAAAAAAAAAAAAAAAAAAAGGTTAGGTTAGGTTAGGTTCCCCCCCACCGCAGATGTCCATTCCTGCGGCCCCAAGGCTTGTCGTGCCGGGGGGGCCCGAACCGCCGAGTTTCAAGACTTTTCTAGGGGCGGTTTATGGTACAATCGTCTCTAGTCTCGTTTTATAACTCGGTGGTCGCGAATTGGGAGGGCGAGGGTTGCCGGTCCATCCATGTTGGATGCGCCGGTAAGACTCGCCTCAAGTTCCACTCCAAATTGTCAAAGTAATCGGCGTTGCTTAGCGATTTGTTGTGATGGTGGAGTTGGCTTACGGCCAGTTGTATATAATTTGTATATATAATTTGAATTGTTGCCCTATTGGGCTATGTACTCTAACAGTACTTTGAAGTGTTGGTTTTACAACCACCACAGCGCGGCGGGCCGGCGGTAGCGAGTTGCTATCGTCGGTTAGGAGTTGAGGCTCCCCGTCGGGCAACCTGTTAACCGGTGCGATTGTCGTGGACATGTCTCGCGGATCGCATCGGACCAGGGGGCTTGCCTTAACCGGCCGGCCCAAGAGGAAGGAAAACCTCACTAAAAAACCCTGAATGTGCATGCGCTGGGGCGCCCTAAAGGGCCTCGCGCGGCGCTGCACCCCCGCTCTCCCGCAGGGGGAGTGGGTGTTCGGCCAGTAAGTCGGACCGCTAGCGGCCAACCCGCGGACAACACCCGCCGTCCACGGTGTATTAGGGTTACCCGGGTGCAGGGGTCTCCGCCCGGGTGGACTTCCTATATCCCCCATAATGCCGTAACTTTAGGCCCTGTGTCATCACGGGGTCATGTTTCTTATCATGGAGTACAATAAAAAAGACTTAAATTTAATAGACGTTGGGGAGGTGACGAAGAAGGAGGAGATGATGAGAAGGAAGGAGGTCAAAGACCTGAGAGTGGTGCTCGTGCGGACGCCGACGCCGACACCCACTCTAGCAGCTACAGGAGCTGCGGGCTGCTCTAGGGCGGCCGAAACGTTATCCGACTCTGACAGCGGATCGATGGTCAGCGTACCATGTGACGCGTCGGTCCGCTCGTTCGAGTCCGGTAGCGCAACTCCCGACCGGCAGGAAAGTCGGTTCTGGAAAGAGAGGAGAAAGAGGTCGAGGTTGTCTGACGATGGGAGCTCAACAGATACCCCGTCGAGAGTCTTGACCAAACGAAAGGGTAGAGGTCGGCCACCCACGACTGGAGAGTACGTGGGGTTGGCTGAGGCCAAAAAGGCGCTGGTTCAGGCGCAAAGGGAAGAGTTAAAGGCTCGTGCCGAGGCGGAACTACTCGCCTCGGTGTCGGAAGCCAGAATAACGCGTTCGGCACTCACTCCATCAATTGTGTCGGACGATATCGGAGCTGACGTCTCAGTCGACGTTTACAAAAGGATAGAGACCAGCCTCGGGATTGTGGAAAACGTGGCGAAGAAGTCTTCGAACCTGAAGGGGACCTTCGTCCGCGCTCTCCAAGACGCCGCTTCGGCAATAAGAGAAGACGCAGGGAGGCTCGCCCACCGTACCCTAACGGAAGAAACCAGGGCACTTCGAGCGGAAAATGAGCGCCTCCGTCGCCAAATGGAGTCGCTCCAAAATGAATTGAAAGAGTTGCGGACGATGTTCAAGGAACAGGGCCCGCCGGCTACACCCCAACAGCAATGTAGCCTAGAAGAGTTTGAGACCAGGTTTGAGGCCAGGTTACTGTCGGTCGTCGGGGACAAGATCAATGCCCGCATCGATGGCCTAGAGCCGCGGCTGAATCCCGCGCCGCGAATTAGGCCTCCGCTGGCGGCCGACAAGAAGAAGAAACAAGACCCTCTGCATAACACCAGCAGAAGGGAAGAATTCCTCCGCGAGCCGGAAGTGCCCAAGCCGACTGCAAAGAAGGCAAAGGCACCTAGACCAGCGGCGCAGGAGGCCATGGAGATCGTGCCAGTCGAGACGGAAGCCTCGACCAACAACAAGGGGAAGAAAACAGGGAAGAAAGGGAAGAAACCAAAGGAGGCAGCGAGTGTCCCAGCTCCCGCCGTCGCTCAGGAATCGACCCAACCTTCCCCAATACCGGCTCCTGCTCCTCTCACGGGCTGGACTACGGTGACAAGGAGGAGACTACCAAATAAGTCAAGGGCTGCTCAGGCGTCGCAGGCAAAGAGTCAACAGTCGTCGTCAAAAGCGCCCCCACAGGAGAAGACTCGCACCCGGTCGCGGCCGAGGAAGGCAAAGGCCCCAAAACCCGCGCCGAAGCCCAACATTAGGATGCCTCGGTGTGCGGCCGTGGTAGTAACACTACCCAAAGAAGTTGAGGAGAAGGGCCTGTCGTACGCAGACGCCATCAGAGAGGCCAAAACAAAATTGGACCTCAAACAGATTGGGATCGAGTCGGTCAAGTTCCGTCGTGCGGCCACCGGGGCTGCGATTCTTCAAATCCCCGGGGCTAGCAGTGGTCCAAAGGCCGACTCCTTGGCAGAAAAGTTGAGGGAGCTTTATGGAGACTCCGGGGTCAAGGTGTCCAGACCCGTTAGGACGACGGAAGTCAAAATAACGGAAATGGACTTCTCAGTGACCTCCCAAGAATTGAAGAGCGCTCTGGCAGCAAAGGGGGAATGCCCCAGCGAGCAGATACGGGTCAGCTCGATCAGACCCGATAGAGCTGGAGGGAATGCGGCTTGGGCGAATGTCCCTGTCACAGCCGCTAAAAAACTCGTCGTCGGCAAATTTGTGATAGGATGGGTGGAAGCAAAACTTTGTCTGATGAAGCCTCGAGAAAACAGGTGCTTCCGCTGCCTGCAGACTGGTCATGTCGCACCTCGCTGCCCGGTAGAGACCGACCGTAGCACTCTGTGCTACCGATGCAGCCAACCCGGCCATAAGGCCATCGAGTGTCAGGCCCAATGGCACTGCGCGATCTGTGCAGAGGCCAAGAGGAAGGCCAACCACCGACTGGGGAGCAAACAATGTTCGGCTCCCAGTAAGAGGGTGAGAAGAAGAGCGCCGGCAAAGAACGCCGCGAACGCGCAATCCCAGCCGAACAGGGAAATCATGGAGGTGGAGGAAATCGTTGGGGATTAGATGGCCCTACGGTTCCTCCAAACAAACCTTAACCACTGTGCCAGAGCTCAGGATCTGTTATTCCAGAGTCTGGCACAGTGGCAAATAAACATCGGAGTGGTCGCGGAGCCATATATGGTGCCGAATAGGGACAACTGGGTGGGTGATCGCGACGAGTCAGTCGGGTTGTTTGTCAGCAACTCAGATGATACACCCCCCAGGGGTCCATTCGTGAAGGGATGTGGCTGCGTCGCCTGGAAGATCGGCAACTTCGTGGTCGTAGGGGCGTACTTCTCTCCAAATAAAACACTCGCGGAGTTCGAGGCGTTTCTGGTCGAAGTCAGCTCGCTTGTGGAATGGGGTAGGCCACACGACGTGGTCGTGGCCGGGGACTTCAACGCCAAGTCAACGGTGTGGGGGTCCTCGGCTTCGGACATGCGTGGAGATATGCTCCTTGAGTGGATCGCAGCGCACAACCTTGTCTCCCTAAATCTAGGCAACGAGTACACCTGCGTGCGGATGCAGGGCGGATCTGTCATTGATGTGACCTTCGCAAGTCCCACCCTTGCACGACAGATCCAGGGCTGGGAGGTCCTGACGGAGGTTGAGACCTTATCGGATCACCGATATATTCGGTTCCACGTTCTCCCCCCGTCAGTGACTCCGGTCAGTCCAAACCCCGCTCCAGCGGAGATAGGGCCCAGATGGTCCCTTAAAAGTTTCGATAAGGAGGTGGCCTTAACGGCTTGTGTCGTCGGGGCCTGGTGCCCCAAGCCGGACTCGATAACGATCTCTGGCGAGGCGGAGTGGTTCGGTGAGGCATTGGCGCATATCTCCAACTGTGCCATGTCGAGGATCCGGCCGCTGCCGCCCCGCGATAGCGTATACTGGTGGTCGAACGAGCTCGCGCAGCTGCGCGAAGCCTGCGTGGTCGCCCGGCGCCAGTACGCCCGATACCGCAGGAGGCGTCGGACACGTAACCCAGACGAAGAGCAGCGCCTGTTTGTCGTCTTCCAGGACGCCAAAAAGGCGCTGCGCAAGGAAATTGCTGAGTCTAGGGAGAGGGCGTGGACGGAACTTCTGGACACGCTCGAGCTGGACCCCTGGGGGCGGCCGTACAGGCTCGTAATGAGCAAACTCCGCCCCTGGGCCCCGCCCTTAACATCTCAAATGGAGCCGGCGCTGCTGAGCTCGGTGGTGTCGACTCTGTTTCCAGCGGGCAGCTCCCCTCCCTCGGCCGAACACCGGATTAGACTCTCTGCCGCGGCGGCATCACAGGGTTCTGTCCCGGAGGTGTCGCTCGCAGAGCTCGAATTGGCTGTGACGAAACTCGCGTGCAAGAAGACCGCCCCCGGTCCCGACGGGGTTCACGGGAAGATATGGTCTCTTGCACTGCGTAATGGACTTGAGGAACGTTTTAGAGATCTTCTCTCCAAGTGCCTATCTGACGGAGAATTCCCCGACGCGTGGAAGTTGGGGAAACTTGTATTGTTACAGAAGAGTGGTAAACCGGCGGACTCTCCGTCGGCATATCGCCCAATCGTGCTATTGAATGAAGCTGGTAAATTGTTTGAGCGGGTGATTGCTGGCCGAATTCAACAGCACCTTATCTCAGAAGGCCCGGATCTGGCCGACTCTCAATTCGGCTTCAGAAGGGGAAGATCAACCGTAGATGCCATCGGCAAACTAAGGGACATCTGTATGGAGAATGAGTCACAGGGCGGGGTGGTAATTGCGGTGTCGTTGGATATCGCTAACGCCTTTAACACCCTGCCCTGGGACAGCATCTTGTCGGGCCTCGAACACCATGGCGTGCCGCCGTACCTGAGGCGGATAGTATCTCATTACTTAGAGGATAGGAGAGTAATATATCCCGGTCGGAATGGTTGGGGCAGTCACCGGGTGGCGTGCGGTGTTCCGCAGGGGTCGGTTTTAGGCCCACTCCTGTGGAACATCGGGTACGACTTCGTACTGAGGGGAGTGTTGTTGCGCGGTGTGCAGGTGTTATGCTACGCCGACGACACTCTCATCGTCGCCACCGGTAGCGCCTTTAGAGAGGCGAGTCTCAGGGCGACAGCTGGAGTCGCCCAAGTAGTCGGTCGAATCCGAAGTCTGGGCTTGGAGGTCGCCCTACATAAGTCCGAAGCAATATGTTTTCACGGCGCGCGGCGTGCTCCACCTGAAGGAGCCAACATCATGGTGGGCGGCGTGAACATCAGGATAGGGGCAACACTAAAATACCTTGGTCTTGTCCTCGACTCCAGGTGGTCGTTTAAGCCGCACTTCACGGCACTTGCCCCCAAGCTCTCCGCCACGGCTGCGGCTCTAAGCCGCATCATGCCGAACCTCGGCGGGCCGAGCGGGGGGTGTCGCCGTCTCTTCGCCAACGTCGTAAGGTCGATGGCCTTATATGGCTGTCCAATTTGGGCGAATGGGTTGTCTTCCCAAAATAAAACGCTGCTCAGGCAGTCGCAGCGGGCGATAGCCATCAGGGTCGCGAGGGCGTACCGCACGGTGTCGTTCGATGCCGTGTGTGTCATAGCCGGTACCGCGCCCTGGCACCTCGAGGCGGCTGCTCTAGCAGACGTTTATTGGCGTCGGGCTCGCTCAAGAGGTAGAGGAGTTGAGCCAGCCCCTGAACTCGTTGAAGAATGGCGTAGAAACAGTAAGGACTGGATCGTACAATCTTGGAGGGACGAACTTGCGTCTTCGCGCGTCGGTTCTTGGACCATTTCGGCCATTCGGCCAATACTCCAACAATGGCTTGACCGGCGATGGGGGCACCTCACTTTCCGGCTTGTGCAGATGCTGTCCGGGCACGGCTGCTTCGGCAGCTATCTGCACAAGATC
Organism: Anthocharis cardamines; assembly: GCA_905404175.1. Taxonomy (NCBI): domain Eukaryota; kingdom Metazoa; phylum Arthropoda; class Insecta; order Lepidoptera; family Pieridae; genus Anthocharis; species Anthocharis cardamines. The sequence goes on from FR989959.1 coordinate 12,693,673, forward strand.
GCGGGACGGGAGGGGTCCTCCGTCTGCCATCACTGTGGCTCGGCGACGGACAACGCCAACCACACCTTGTTTGACTGTCCGGCTTGGGACTCCGAAAGGAGTTCCTTGCTGTTGACGATACCCACCGGATTGGACTTCTCGCTGCCGGCCATCGTCAAATGCATGGTCGACAGCGACACGGACTCGACTTGGAGGGCTTTCCAGGCCTTCTCAGAGGGGGTCCTCAAAATTAAGGAGGATGCTGAACGGGTGAGAGAGGATGATCCCTCCTCGAACCCTATTAGGCGTAGAAGAATTGGCGGGCGCCGGCGAAGATTCGCTGGGCGCGTTATGTAAATATTTATGTAAATAGGAGTTTGTTGATGATTTTATATACAATTGTTGGTGTTGTTTTATAATCAATTTGTTTTAGCAGTCTTAGCACTATTGTGCAGGATGCTTGTATATATAGGGTTGTATATATTTCGTGGAGTCTTCGCACTTAACGTGCTGATGTAAATATTCTTGTATATATCCGTGGAGTGTCGCGCGCTGTTTAGGCGCTACGCGACAAGCACATTGACAGGGCTGAAGTGTAATGGTTCGCTGACACCTTGCCCTGTCCCAGTGCGTTGAAGGGGCCCTGGAGTTTTAGTGGGTATTGGGGAACGCCTGTACCCGACCCCCACACTCCCCGCACCACTTTACCATCTTGCCCCGGTGCGGGAGCCTGTAAATGGGTTTCTCCAGGTAAAAAAAAAAAAAAAAAAAAAGGTTAGGTTAGGTTAGGTTAGGTTAGGTTAGGTTAGGTTAGGTTAGGTTAGGTTAGGTTAGGTTAGGTTAGGTTAGGTTAGGTTAGGTTCCCCCCCACCGCGGATGTAACATTCCCGCGGATCCCTAGGCTTGTCGTGCCGGGGGGGCTCAGTAGCCGGCGAGTTGTTAGTTTTTCCTTGTCTTAGGTTGTCTGTGGACTAAGTCAACGATACTTTCAACGAACCGGTGAAGCGAATAGGGAGTTCGGCTACCGAAGACGACACGGGAGCCGAACACGAAGACGGCTGATGAGCCGAACGCGTTTCAACGCGATTTGTAGAGGTTGTTTAACCAGCGGCTGCTTTGCAGCGAAGGATGGTGATGGGTACGTCACGGCTGTAGCGGTTGTGGTAGTACCGCGGCGCGGCGGGCCGCGACGGCGAGATGTCGTCGTCGGTTAGGGGTCTATTGCAGACCCCCCGTCGGGCAAACCTGTTACCCTTTGCGATTGACGTGGACATGTCTCGCGGATCGCATCGGGCCAGGGGGCTCGCCTTAATCGGCCGGCCCAAGTGGATGGAAAACCACAATAAAAAACCCTCAATGTGCATGCGTCGGGGTGTCCTGAGGGGCCTCGCGCGGCGCTGCACCCCCGCTCTCCCGCAGGGTGAGTGGGTTGTCCGAAGAGTATTTCGGGCCGCTAGCGGCCAACCCCTGGATACCACCCAACCTCCAGGCGGTATTTTGGGTTACCCGGGCGCGGGGTCTCCGCTCGGGTGGACAATTTATTTCCCCCATTTAGTATTACGTGGCTCCTCATACTCAGGAGTGGGGAGCCACACCCCTTGGATGGAAGATGGAAAATAAACAAAATCAAAATACAAATATAGTTAGTGTAGAAGGGAAGGAGAGGAGAAGCGATAGGGAGCTGCGAGTGGTACTGGATCGAACTCCGACGCCAGTACCATCCTCAGTGGTGGAACGCGCTAGTGCGCGATTGTCCGACTCGGATTCCGACTCGATGGTCAGTGTGTCGTCCACACCATCGGCGGGTCGTTTCGGTTCGGTGGAGTCTTTGGACGGTGCAAGTCCTAAACGATTCTGGGACCATAGGCCCGGGTCGAAAAGGGGTAGAGAGAGTGAGAGCGGGGGTAGTTCCACAGACACCCCCGCCTCCGCAGAGCGTAAAAGGAGAGGGAGAGGTCGACCGCCAACCACTGGCGACTACGTGGGCCTTGCAGCTGCGAAGCAGCTATACTTAAAATCAAAAGAAGAAGAACTGAGGGCCCGCGCCGAGGCCGAACTTATGGACTCGGTCGCGGAGGCCCGCAGAACCCGGTCGGCGCTGTCGCTGACGGTTTTGTCAGAGGCGGCTCCGAGCGGGTCTGCCGAAAATACCGGACTTGACACCACGACCATCGTCTTGAAGCGAATTGAGGCCAGCGTTGAAATGATCAACAAGGTAGCCAAAGGGTCGTCCAATTTAAAAGGGACCTTTGTGCGCGCACTAAAGGATGCGGCCAAAGCTATCAAGGAGGACTCCGTAGTGCTCGCGCAGAAATCCCTCTCAGAGGAAACGCGGGTACTACGAGAGGATAATGAGCGTCTCCGCCAGCAGGTTGGCACGCTCCAAACACAGATGGAGGAGCTTCAGCTCCAAATTCAGAAGGCGCCCCCACAGGCTCAGTCGCAAACAATCGACCTGGAAGAGATGGAGGCCCGAATATATAGAAACACCGGTGCCAGATTAAACGCCCGAATGGATGGGCTGGAGCCGCGACTCAACCCCGAACCGCGACTCCGACCTCCATTAGCGGCTGATACAAAAAGGCAGAGTAGGGACAAAACGGTAAAAAACTTACCAGTAACTCCTGCAGTACGCGCGCCGTCCCCTGATGCTGCTCACGCGGCCTCGGTGGAGACCGCCATGGACACGGAAGATGCTCCTGCTCCTGAAAACAAAAAGGAAAAGGTTAAGCAAAAGAAGAAAAAGAAAGGAGAGAAGACAGCTGAAAAAAGTAGGGCGGTGACATTGGTGGTTCCATCCACCTCCTCCACAACACGCCTACCTGTTCCGGCTGCCTCCTCCCAGAGTAACGTCCCCTCTCGCCCGCCAAACCCAGAAGCGGAAGAGAGTGCCTGGGTAAAAGTGGGCAAGAAGGGACGTCCACAGAATGAAAACGCGCAACCCAAAGCGCTCCCAACAAAATCGAAAGCGCTTCAGGCGCAAGAGAGTAGGAAGACGAAACGGGCCCAATCGAGACGGGGCAGAACTACCGAAGCATCAAGGCCGAGGGACAAGGCGCCCAAACTCAAGGCGCCCCGATCCTCAGCCGTGACCATCACACTTACCAAAGATGCCGAAGAAAAGGGTATAACATACGCCGAGGTAATGAGAGAGGCGAAACAGAAAGTCGACCTCAATGGCCTCGGCCTCGACTCAATAAGGTTTCGTCGAGGGGTGACGGGGGCGGCTATTCTGCAGATACCCGGAACCGACAAGGACGGAGTTGCCGATTCTCTAGCAGAGAAACTGAAGACGGCTTTAAACAGGGACGGCATAAAGATAGCCAGACCCTTCAAGGCGACGAGCGTCCGAATTTCAGGTTTGGACGACTCGGTGACATCGGACGACGTGAAGGGCGCCGTTGTCTCGAAAGGCGAATGTCTGTCGGACCAGGTGCGGGTGAGCGACGTGCGCCCTGACAGAAGCGGATTGTTTATGGCGCGGGTGACTTGTCCAGTCGAAGCCGCCAAAAAACTTACCCAGGGAAGACTACTGATCGGTTGGGTGGCGGCACGCGTCGTGATCCAAAAACCACTAGATCTTATGTGTTATAGATGCCACGAAATCGGACACGTCGCGAGTCGCTGCTCGGCTGAAGACCGAAGCCAGATGTGTCTCAGATGCGGAAAACCCGGCCATAAGGCGGCCGACTGCGGAGAAAAGCCCCAATGCAGCGTATGCTCGTCTTTGGGCAAAACAGCCAACCACCGTTTGGGAGGACCATCTTGCTCGGCCCCCAAAAGACGAGTGGCGAGAAGAGTGCCGCCAAAGAAGGCACCTCCCCAGCCGAGCGGGGAGAGCATGGAAGTAGAAGTCGTCGTTGGGGATCCAAATTAAGATGGCCCTCAACATCCTTCAAGCGAACTTAAACCACTGCGCCAGGGCTCAGGACCTTTACAACCAGAGCCTGGCGCAGTGGTCCATTAACTTAGGAATAATTGCGGAGCCATACTTGGTTCCCGATAGGAACGACTGGGTCGGCGATGAGGACAACCTGTCAGCCATCGTCGTTTCCCATAATGTAGACTCTCCGCTCAACATAGTCGCGACGCGTCGCGGCCACGGATGCGTGGCCGCCAAGTTCGATGGGTTAGCTGTTGTGTCGGCATATTTTTCCCCTAACCGGACTCTACCGGAATTTGAGGAGTTCCTTTCGGACGTTGCGTCCCTCGTTCGTTGGTGTGGCCCTCTCAACGTGCTGGTCGCCGGGGACCTCAACGCCAAATCCACGGCGTGGGGGTCCTCAGCAACTGACGCCCGGGGCAACGCAGTCTTGGAGTGGATCGCGGAGTTAGACCTTGTTCCTCTAAATAGGGGCTCCGTTTTCACCTGTGTCAGAGAGCAGGGCGGGTCCGTCGTAGACGTCACCTTTGCGTCACCTGCCCTTGCCCAACGCGTCCGGGATTGGAGAGTGATAACAGGGGTGGAGACGCTGTCAGACCATCGGTACATCCGATTTAGCGTCCGCCCCTTGTCGTCGGTGCCTCCTGTCCCGGTGCGCATTCCCGACGAGATTGGCCCCAAATGGGCGTTGAAGTCGCTCGACGTAGACGCCCTGGAGTTGGCCACCATAGTCAGTTCATGGTGCCCCGTCGTCGGCACGCGAACGATTGAGGAGCAGTCGGCTTGGTTCAAAGAGGCGTTCAATCTCATCTCGGACGCCTCGATGGTTAGATCGCGACCATTGCCACCTCGTGACCGCGTATATTGGTGGTCCACTGAGCTAAGTCGGCTACGCAAGGCGTGTGCTGCGGCACGAAGGCGGCTAAGGCGATATAGAAGAAGACGTACAGCAGTCTACGGGGGTGAGGAGGAAACCCGCCTTCGAGCCGAAGCACAACTCGCAAAAAGAACGTTGAAGAAGGCGATAGGCGAGGCAAAGGAGCGGGCGTGGGACGAGTTCCTGTCCACCCTGGAGCTCGATCCCTGGGGCCGACCGTACAAGGCGGTCATGGCCAAGTTGCGCCCCTGGGCCCCGCCCGTAACGGCCGGAATGGAGCCGTCGCTGCTGTCCACAGTGGTGGCGACTCTATTCCCGCCATGCCTCGCTACGCCGGTACACACACCGGAAAGGATAAGGAGACTCGCCGAAGATGCCCGGGATGTCGAGATACCCGAGGTGTCTGATGCAGAGCTCGACGTCGCGGTCGACAGAATGTCGGTTAAAAAGACTGCGCCGGGACCCGATGGCCTACATGGCAAAGTCTTGGCCCTGTCACTGCGGCACGGCTTAAACGAGAGATTTCAGAATCTCCTCACTGAGTGTCTCAAGTGCGCGAAGTTTCCAAATGCATGGAAGACAGGACGATTGGTCCTGCTCCGGAAAGAGGGGAAACCCGCAGAGTCACCCTCCGGGTATAGACCAATCGTCCTGCTCAACGAGGCGGGCAAATTGTTCGAGCGTATCATTTCGTCGCGCGTTACGCGCCATTTAACATCAGTTGGACCGGACCTGTCGGATTGCCAGTTCGGCTTCCGGCAGAAAAGGTCCACAATTGACGCAATTGCCCGCCTCCGGGAGATTTCAGAGGAAACTGTGTCGAAGGGCGGGGTGGCGATCGCGGTGTCTCTAGACATCGCAAACGCATTCAACACCCTGCCCTGGGACGCAATCATCGACGGCCTCATTCACCATCGAGTGCCCTCGTACCTAATCAAGATCATTGCCGACTACTTACACAGTCGGCAAATAATCTTTCCCGGAAAAGATAGCTGGAAGAGACATAACGTCAGATGCGGTGTTCCACAGGGGTCGGTTTTGGGTCCACTCCTGTGGAACATCGGGTACGACAAAGTCTTGAGGGGGGTGTTGATCCGCGGCGTGCAGATTTTATGCTACGCGGACGACACCCTCGTCATAGCATCGGGAGAAAACTTCAGGGACGCTTCCCTGAAAGCAACGGCAGGGGTGTCTCAAGTGGTGGCTCGCATCCGCGAATTAGGGCTGCGAGTCGCCCTTGAAAAGTCGGAAGCTGTGGCCTTCTATGGCCCGCGCAGGCCCCCACCATCGGGCGCGCAAATAATAGTCGGCGGTGTCCCCATCGAGATCGGGGCCCAAATTAAATATTTAGGTTTGGTCCTCGACCCAAAGTGGTCATTCAAGGCGCATTTTAAATCCTTAGCGCCTAAATTGATATCGACAGCCACGGCACTGAGTCGCATCATGCCCAATCTTGGCGGGCCACGTGACTCGTGCCGTCGGCTCTTTGCCGGTGTAGTGAGGGCCAAAGCCCTTTACGGCTGCCCAATATGGGCCAACGACATAGGCCTCAACAACACAAATAAGACGGTGCTTAGGCGGTCGCAGCGGATAACATCGATCCGGGTGTCACGGGCGTACCGCACTGCGTCTTTTGATGCGGTGTGTGTAATCGCCGGCACAACGCCTTGGTACCATGACGCGGCCGCCTTAGCAGAGGTATATTGGAGACGCGACTCCTCTCGTCGGAGCGGTTCTGACCCAGCTCCCGACGAGGTCAGAGAATGGAGAGTTGAGGCGAGAGAGGTCGCCATCCAACGATGGGAAATGGATTTAGAAAATGCGAGGGCGGGTCTGCGGACTCTGGAGGCCATACGACCCGTCCTTCGCCAATGGATTGACAGGCGGTGGGGGGCGTTGACATTCCACCTCGTCCAACTGCTGACCGGCCACGGCTGCTTTGGCAGCTACCTGCACAAAGTCGCGCGCCGGGAAGCCACCCCCACCTGCCATCACTGCGGGCGCTCTGTAGATACCCCGCAGCACACAATTGAGACCTGCACTGCGTGGGACTCCGAGAGGAGTACCCTCGCAGCAATCACTGGACAAGACTTGTCGTTACCGAGCTTGGTGGCGGCAATAATTCGAGACGAACGTGCCTGGCGGGCCGTGGATGCTTTTGCTGAAGCGGTCCTGTCTAAAAAGGAGGAACATGAGCGGGCCCGGGAGATAGACCCTGCGGCTCCGCCCTTACGAAGAAAACGGACTGGGAGACGTCGCCGCGATTTTCTGCGGCGCGTCTGACTCGTCGTCGTTGTGTATATATTGTAAATAATAATGTGTAAATAGTCTGTGTACCCATGGTACGCAAGATCACGAGGGGAGAAGCCGGGTGGCTAAGGGGGGGAGTGGTTTGACAATTTTATTTTCGCAGAACTCACCTTCTTCGCCACTCGTGGCTATTGTAAATACTATTAGATGTAAGACATCGTCAAACCGATGTCCCGAAGAGCCGCGCGCAACTCGCGCTAAGCGGCAAGCGCGAGGAGGGGCGTGGGCAAAGGTCGCAAGGCCCATTCCACGCCTCCACTCATCAAGCGCAAAGAAGGGGCCTTGGGGTTTTAGTGGGTAGGGGGGCCATTGCACTCCGGTCCCGACCCCCACACTCCCCGCGCCACTTTGCCATCTTGCCCCGGCGCGGGGGCCCGCTAAAAAGGGTTTCCCCAAGTAAAAAAAAAAAAAAAAAAAAAAAGGTTAGGTTAGGTTAGGTTAGGTTAGGTTAGGTTCCCCCCCACCGCGGATGTCCACTCCCGCGGGTCCCTAGGCTTGTCGTGCCGGGGGGGCTCAGTAGCCGCGTGACCGCGTCGGTTGGCCTGGCCGGAGTAGTGACTCGGCCATGACGCGGTCCTAGGTGAAGCGAATAGGGACGAACTGGATGCGGGGCTCTGCGCAATGGGATGCGGAGTCCGGTCCGAGGGCTGGCTTGTTTAAGTCGGCCCGACCCGACCGGCCACTGTTTTCACGGAGGCCGGTCCGAGGAGAGGGCGGCCCACGCCCACCTCGCCTAGGGCGAGTGTTTGAGGACCCGGCGACACTGCTGCGGGTTCGTGCTGCGGCGGGTCGCTTGGGTCCGCCTTTGTACATAGTCTGTAAATATAGGTTAGGTGTAAATATGTAAATAGGTTTAAGCACTGAGTCTATCGGTGCGGGGCGCCAGTCCGTCGTTTGAGGAGAGTCGCGCGTAAGTCTTTACGCTACGCGACAACTAATTGTATATAGTTTTTTCGTCGGGTCTGGCGCCTGAGTATGGGTGTCGGCGCTACCCCGGTGCTCTGGGGAGAGCCGCGCGTAGCTCGCGCTGCGCCACGCGGCATTGTAAATATTTCAGCACCGGGTGTTGTGGCGCCGTAGGAGAATCGCGCGCAGCTTCTACGCTGTGTCGCGTCAAATTTGTACATAGTGTACATACAAGCAGAACCGCCGTCACTCTTGTGGCGGCCAAGGAGAGCCGCGCGTCTTCGAGACGCCACGCGGCATGCGCGAGCCGGGCCACGGGTGAGTAGTCCTCAACAGGATCATACCGGTACCCGGCTCATACGCGCGCAGAAGGGGCCTTGGTGTTTTAGTGGGTATTGGGGAACGACTTTACCCGACCCCCACACTCCCCGCGTCACTACTCCATCTTGCCCCGGCGCGGGGGCCTGTAAAAGGGTTTCACCAAGTAAAAAAAAAAAAAAAAAAAAAAGGTTAGGTTAGGTTAGGTTAGGTTAACAGCGTATGTAGCCTTGCGGTCGCACGTTCATCCGTAAGAGCATACGTCCTGGGTTCGATTCCCGGGTTGGTCACTATGTGTTATTCGCTTTTAAAAGTGTTATAATAAATTGTGATCAATGTTTGAGAAACTTGAGGGATGTTTGAAGCCCGGAAGGGTGAATAACATAAACTGTGGTGGAAGTTTGAAACCTGTGCAGACGGCACGAAAGGTGGATAACTAACATGAGTGGTGTCATTAAGTTGACTAAACTTTTTAACAGCGTATGTAGCCTTGCGGTCGCACGTTCATCCGTAAGAGCATACGTCCTGGGTTCGATTCCCGGGTTGGTCACTATGTGTTATTCGCTTTTAAAAGTGTTATAATAAATTGTGATCAATGTTTGAGAAACTTGAGGGATGTTTGAAGCCCGGAAGGGTGAATAACATAAATTGTGGTGGAAGTTTGAAACCTGTGCAGACGGCACGAAAGGTGGATAACTAACATGAGTGGTGTCATTAAGTTGACTAAACTTTTTGAAGAGGTACAATTGGTCTTAGATATCGGTTTTCCTTGCGGTTTTTGTGGTTTTGGCTTGGAACAATTTGTCTTGTTATAAGTAAATTGTTTCCAGGTCTCAATTTGGGGTTTTATTAGTAATTTTGGGGTTTTTAATTTTCAAGTTAAATTTTCTGTTATTTAGACGACATAGTAGTTTTGTTTCATCTAATAACTTTTTGTGGGGTTTTTCTTTTTACGTGGTTTTAGTCTTATCCTAACGGGCTAAGCTAAAACTACAGGGGTGTAATATTGTAAATTCAAAAATTTTTAGATTTGGGGGTTTTCAGTCAAGTTTAGTGTTTTTGGGGTTTAAGCAAATCACTCTGAATTGCTTTCAGTGTAAATTCTTAGTGTATAAGCTTGTTATTACTGTTGTTATTGTTATAAGTTGTTAAGTTTGTTGTTATTCCATATGTTGTTTTTGTTGTTTCCGTTGTTTTTTCTGTTTTTGTGTAATTAATCGCAAAAATGGACAATTATAACTCGGATTCGAGCGTATCGGTGAGCGGATCTAGAAAAAGGTCATTTTTCAGGATCCCCCCGAGTGTGGATACCGAATCCTCAGGTTCGGAAACTGAAACGGGGTGTAGGACTCGCAGACTCAGGAGTCCGAAAACCAAAAAGAGGCCCACAAGGCATAATGCGGGACTGGCGAAGGCCAAAAAGGCTCTCGCCCAATCAAAGGAGGAGGCTGCGGACGCGGCCTACGAAAAAGGGCTAAAGGCCAAGACGTTCCGCAAGGAACAAGCTGCTCCGGCGCCGCCTACGGGCGTTTTAGGTGAGGAAGTGGGGCAATTGGGACCCCCACAAATCAAGGAGAGGGCGGCTTTGCGCACTGAGCGCATCATCGAGATCGCTCTGAAGTCCGGCAACCTTAAGGGGGAATATATGAGGGACCTCAAGGTTGCCGCGAAGGACCTCCGAGAGATGGTTGAGAGCCTCTCCAGCCGCTCTGTTGCGGAAGAGACCCGTCGTCTCCAGAGCGACAACACGAGGATGCGGGCCCGCATAGCAGACCTGGAGACGGAGCTCAAAGCCATTCGGCGCGAGTTCTCCGAGAGGACGGCCCCCCAACAGTCCCCTCCTCAGGAGATGGGACTGTCTGACCGGGAGGTATTAAAAACGTTGGCTGAGGAAATCCAGGGGGGTATTTTGAGGTCGGTGGGCGATATCATAAACGCCAGGTTCGCGGGTCTGGAAGACCGCCTTCTCCCGGCCAAGAACTACCGCCCTCCTCTAGCTTCATCCCACACAAGGGATCAGACGGCCCCATCGGGGACTACGGGGGCGAAAGGAGCTTCGCGTTCAACTCCTGTTGCGTCGACGTCCTCGGCTACGCTGTTGCCTGCTGCGGCAAATAAGAGGCCGTCTTCTGATACACCGGCCCAAACACCGGTCGTGGCCCAAGTCGCCGTTCAACCCCCCACTGTCTCTCAGGAACAGACGGGGACGTGGGCCACGGTTGTTAAAAGGGGGAAAAATAAGGGCAAGGGGAAGAAGACTGCTCCTGCCCCTCCTGCAGCAAACGCGACGGTAAGCCTGCCCCCAAAATCGGCGGGTTCGGCTCCGGCAAACGCGAAGCCGAAGCCGAAACCAAAAACGGCGAAACTCACGCCTCCTCGATCCGCAGCGGTGGTCATTACCCTGCAGAAGGAGGCCGTCGAGCGTGGGATGACATACGCGGATGTCATCGCCAAGGCGAGGAGCGGCGTCACTCTAACGGACTTCGGCATCAGCCAGGTCAAAATCCGACAGGCGGCCACCGGGGCCCGCGTGCTAGAACTGCCGGGCTCCCAGGGGAGTGGTCAGGTTGACAAACTGGCCGACAAACTGCGGGACGTCCTCGGGAATGTGGCCTCCGTGGACAGGCCGATTATGCGGGCAAATATGAGGGTGAGCGGACTCGATGACTCCGTCACAATGGAGGAGGTTGTGGCTGCACTGGCGGCAAAGGGAGGGTGTGAACCCGGCGAGATAAAGCCAGGGACACTACGCAGGGGCGACGATGGGCAAGGGTCTCTATTCATACAGTGCCCTGTCGCCGCTGCGAAGAAGGTGACGGAGGGCCGTCTCTTGGTTGGTTGGAGTTCGGCCTCGGTCCGAGTGTTGGAGGCGCGCCCCATGCGGTGCTATAAGTGCCAGGGGGTATCCCACACGAGGGCCAGGTGCCCCTCCGACGTTGACCGCAGTGGACTCTGCTTCCGCTGCGGAAAAGAGGGGCACCAAGCCGCTAAGTGCACTGCCAAGGTGCAATGTGCGGTATGTCGGGACGCGGGTAGGTCCGCTGATCATATAATGGGGGGAAGACTATGCAATCCCCCCCGGGTTAAGTCGAGGGCACCCGCTCCAGCCGCAACACCTTCCAAGGTGGCGCGCCAGGCGGTTCCGGAGGAAGCTGATATGTCAACATAATGGTTAGTAGGTCCCATATCAGCTTCCTCCAGGGGAACGTCAACCACTCCGCCGGGGCGCAAGATCTTTTGCTCCAATCGATGGCGGAGTGGAACATCGACGTCGCTGTCTTCGCGGAGCCATACTTCATGGCTCCGCAGCCACATTGGCTAGGAGATCTTGCCGAGGAAGTGGCGATTGTTGCTCGCCCAGGGGGTCCCCCCCTATCACTTAAAGAAAGGGGGATCGGCTACGTCGTGGCAGAATGGGGGAAGCATACTCTGGTCGGGACCTACTTCTCCCCAAATAGGCCGCTGGTGGAATTCGAAGTATTCCTCAGCGGCCTCGGGCAGGCCGTGCAGAGGGCCCGTCCCCGACCAGTAGTCCTCATGGGGGACCTCAACGCTCGCTCCAGAGTATGGGGGGACCGGATCACCAACTCCCGGGGGGAAGCCCTAGAGGAGTGGTCAGTGGAGGTGGGTCTCATCCCCGTTAACGAGGGCAGTGTGGCCACATGCGTGCGGCCTCAGGGAGAGTCACGAGTAGACGTGACCTTTGCCTCCCCTGAAGCAGCACGTTCAATAAGTGGTTGGAGGGTCGAAGAGGACGCGGAAACTCTCTCGGACCACCTTTATATAAGGTTTGAGGTTTCCGCGTCCCAAGGACCGCGTGAGCCGTCCAGAGGGAGAGAGGGCTTCCCGCGTTGGGCCATGGGTCGTCTCAATCGCGAGATTGCGGAAGAGGCGATCCTGGTCTACCTATGGTGTGCACCGACGCTGAGTGCAACGACCGTTGATGCGGGCGCGGAACATCTTCGCCTGGCCCTAACGGAAGCCTGCGATGCGTCGATGCCCAGGGCAAATCGCCGCCGCCCAAATAGGAAGGCGGTGTATTGGTGGTGTGAGGAAATCGCATCACTCAGGCGGACCTGCAACGAAGCCAGGAGAGCATATCGCCGTTGTCGCCGCAGGAGACACCGAAATGAGGAGGAAGAACTCGAACTTCGCGCCACTTACACCGAGCGGAAGAGGGAGCTACAAATAGCTATAAGCGACGCGAAGGGGAAGGCCCGAGAGGAGATCCTGGAGGGGCTCAACCAAGATCCATGGGGGCGCCCATACCGTGCGGCGCGGAAGAAACTGCAAAGCATGGGGCCCCCCCTGACGGAGTCCCTCCAACCTGACTTGGTGGATAAAATTGTGTCGGAACTCTTCCCCCCTGCCCCGGATATTGTGGTCCCACGTATGGCCACCACCAACATGGAGCAGGAAGAAGGTGACGTCCCCCTAGTGGCGGATGACGAAATGGAGGCGGCGGTGGACCGCCTCAAAACAAAGAAGAGGGCCCCGGGCCCGGATGGAGTGCCGGGCCGTGTGTTGGGGATCGCCCTCAAACACATGAAAGGTGATCTTCGGGGACTGTTCGATCGATGCTTAACGACCGGACAGTTCCCCAAACAGTGGAAGGAGGGGCGCCTGTGCTTGTTGCGCAAGGACGGCCGGCCTCCGGACTCCCCCTCAGCTTACCGGCCTATCGTTCTCCTGGATGAGGCTGGTAAGCTGATGGAAAGAATCCTAGTGGGACGCCTTCACCGGCACTTAAACATAGAGGGACCGGACCTGGACGAGGCCCAGTACGGTTTCAGGGCCGGGAGATCGACAATAGACGCGATCTCGGCCCTGAAGACCTATACCACTGATGTGGTGTCAAGGGGGGGAAAGGCATTGGCGGTCTCATTAGACATCGCCAATGCCTTCAACAGTCTGCCGTTCGAGGTTATAAGGGAGGCTCTCAAGTTCCATGAGATCCCCCTTTACCTCCAGAAAGTCGTGGGCAATTACCTGGTGGGGAGGGAAGTGTCCTACATCGACGGCACGGGGAAGAAAGTCCGGCGTCAAATAGGCTGTGGAGTCCCCCAGGGCTCCGTCTTGGGCCCGTTCCTTTGGAACGTCGGCTATGACTGGGTGCTCAGAGGCGCGCTCCTTCGCGGGATGCGCGTCTTATGTTACGCCGATGACACCCTGGTCATAGCCCAAGGGGGGAATTATGAAGAGACGGCGAGGCTGGCCTCGGTGGGGTCCTCCCTGGTAGTCGGAAGGATAAGGGCACTGGGCCTGAGGGTGGCCTTAGAAAAAACCGAGGCCCTCTTATTCCATGGGCCCAGAGGGGGCCCTCCGCCAGGGGCGAGCATCTCAATCGAGGGGACAAAAGTGGCAGTGGGGGCCAAGATGAGTTACTTGGGGCTCACCTTGGACGGACGATGGTCTTTTGAGGCCCATTTTAAGATCCTGGGCCCAAAATTGGTGGGAGCAGCTGGCGCACTCGGTCGCCTGATGCCAAATATAGGAGGTCCCGACCAAAGTGTCCGGAGGCTATACTGCGGCATCATACGCAGTATGGCCTTGTACGGGGCCCCTATATGGCACGGTTCTCTCTCGAGAACAACGAGAGTGCTCCTGCGCAGGCCGCAAAGAGTGGTCGCATTAAGAGCGACCCGCTCCTTCAGGACGGTCTCGTTCGCGGCGGCCTGCGTCCTTGCAGGTACACCGCCATGGGAGTTGGAGGCTGAGGCGCTTGCCGAGGTCTACCGATTCCGGGCGGAAAGAAGGGCTGCAGGGTCTCCGCCAGCGGCGGATGAGGTTGCCGGTTTGAGACGGCGGGCACAATTTGCCGTACTAGAGAGGTGGAAGGATGGCCTAGCCGAACCCCAAGCGGCAGGCCATCGTACAATAGAGGCTATCCGCCCAGTCCTCTCAGAATGGGTCGGAAGAAAAAGGGGGGCCCTAAACTACCGAGTAGTGCAGGTACTGACCGGACATGGGTGCTTTGGTCGGTACCTGCATAAGGTGGCCCGGCGCGAGCCAACGCCGGAATGTCACCAGTGTGGCGCCGATTCTGACTCGGCGCAGCACACTCTGGCTGAGTGTGCCAGGTGGTCGCGGCAACGCCATGACCTTACTTCGGTCATCGGCTTGGACTTAACCTTGCCAGGCGTTGTCCGCGCCATGCTGTTGGCGGAGGCCAACTGGGCTGCCGTGGTCTCCTTCTGCGAGCAAGTTATGCTGCGGAAGGAGACTGCGGAGCGCGAGAGGGAATGTGCCGCACAAGCGGGCACACAAAGGGCCAGGAGGAACGGAGAGCGCAGGAGAAGGTACGCCCATCTCCTGACGCCTCCGTAGCCCTCTCTCGTGTGGAGTCACAGATGTGACAAATCGCCGGGGTCGCGGTTGATTACACAAGTTATCCCGCTGCCCCAACATGGCGAAAAGACGGGGCCCTGGAGTTTTAGTGGGTATTGGGGAACGACTTTACCCGAGCCCCACACTCCCCGCGTCACTTCACCATCTGCCCCGACGCGGGGGCCCGTAAATGGGTTTCTCCAGGTGAAAAAAAAAAAAAAAAAGGTTAGGTTAGGTTAGGTTAGGTTAGGTTAGGTTAGGTTAGGTTAGGTTAGGTTAGGTTAGGTTAGGTTAGGTTAGGTTAGGTTAGGTTAGGTTAGGTTAGGTTAGGTTAGGTTAGGTTAGGTTAGGTTAGGTTAGGTTAGGTTAGGTTAGGTTAGGTTAGGTTAGGTTAGGTTAGGTTAGGTTAGGTTAGGTTAGGTTAGGTTAGGTTAGGTTAGGTTAGGTTAGGTTAGGTTAGGTTAGGTTAGGTTAGGTTAGGTTAGGTTAGGTTAGGTTAGGTTAGGTTAGGTTAGGTTAGGTTAGGTTAGGTTAGGTTAGGTTAGGTTAGGTTAGGTTAGGTTAGGTTAGGTTAGGTTAGGTTAGGTTAGGTTAGGTTAGGTTAGGTTAGGTTAGGTTAGGTTAGGTTAGGTTAGGTTAGGTTAGGTTAGGTTAGGTTAGGTTAGGTTAGGTTAGGTTAGGTTAGGTTAGGTTAGGTTAGGTTTTTTTTTTTTTTTTTTTTTTCAGTGTACCTAATAGCCTACTCCCCGGCAGCATAGCTCCGGGGCCGAGGATTGGGTACTACGATTTTTCCTCTATCGTGGGTGGACAGAGACCATTGATTTGTATGTGTTGTGTGGGATTTCCTTTATTATTAAAAAGTTTTTATATTTATAAATTTAAATAGATATTTTTATATAATATATATATATATATATATAATTTTTATATATTCTTTATTGCTTAATCTAGATACATTCTTATAGTTATTATCTTAAATTTTTATTTCTTTTCTGTTTAATTTTACATTTTCTTAGTTTTCCTAGATTTTAATTAGTCTAATTACATTTTTATCTCTTAGTGAGATACTGTTTTATTTATTTCCGTACATTTTTACATTTTCTTGGTTTTTATAGACTTTAATGTCTACATAATTTTTTATCTCTTAGTGAGATTTGCATTATATATCTAGTTATAATATAAACTTAATACTAACATACATTATTATTTACTATCCATTTTACATGTTTGCCTTTTTATTTGTAGGCTACTTGTTTGAATATATTTTGATTTCACAGTTTTTCTTAATATCTAAATTTCTTATTTTCTATTTTCTTATTACTAGCTTACATATCTTTTAATTTTGTTAGTTATGTTTACATTATTGATTTTGATGTATTGACATCTAATTGCTATTACTTATAATTGAATTGTAAGTGTTTCTTATGCTACTTATGCTACTTAGAATAGTATACATTGTTTTCTTATTTATTAAAACGTTTTTACATTTTTATTTCTTACTGGACTATTTATTGTCTATGTTTTTACAGGATTTATATATGTATGTTTTTATTTGTTTCAATAGAAGTTTTTCATTGTTATATTTTCTTACTATTTAAATTAGTTTTTATGTTTGGTTGAGTATTTTATATTTTACTTTTTATTGATGTTATGTCTTTATTATTATTTGCTGGTTTTCTTGTTATATTACAACAAGTCTTTATAATCTGTATAGTTTTTTGCAAGATTCGCAGTTTTAAGTCGTATTTTCCTTGACATATTTAATTTTTATATTTAGTTTTTTGTACTTTTTATGTTTTTGCGATGTATAATAATTATGGAAGTATTTTAAGTTTTTATGGTTTTTTGTATATATTTATTTATTTTCTGATTGTCTTTATTTGTTTGTTATTTAACTTCCATTGTGAGTTGTTTTATTTTAAATATGTTGTTTGTTTTTATTTTGTTTGGAGTTTATTTATATGTATTCTATCCCGGTCCGCGCGATAATGTCCCACTTTATGCGGATGGGGCACTGTGCGTCAAATGTGTTGTGATTAGCTAATTTTGTGTTTGAGTTTTCTGACATGCAGTTTGCGCATGTTGGTTTTTTGCCTTCTGTGAACGCTGGGCATTCATTCTTCTTGTGCTCTCCGCCACAGTGGGAACATTTTTCGTGTTCTTCTGTGCATTGGCTTTTGCAATGGCCATATTTTAAGCACTTCGTGCATTGCCTGAGAGGTGAGTGGTCCTCTACTTGGACTTTTTGTAAATCTATGAAGAGTGTACCACTTTTCATAGAGTAGTCCCATATTTCTTTCGGAGTTCGCATGACTACGTGTTCGAGTAGTGGGTCTTTAGTTTTGATTCTAAACAGTATCTTGAATTCTTCCATTTTATCCTGAGGCAAGTCTATGTGGTTTTGGTGTTTTAGGGCTATAATTATGTCTTCCTGTGTGGTGTTTTTTATTAAATTTTTAATTTTTATGATAGGTGATTTATTTTTAAGGTTAGTGGTGATGAATTTATTTTTGTGTTTTCCGAGTGTGTTTTTAATTTTATCTATGTCCGTTTTATTTTCACATGCTATGGTTATTTGTGCGTCTTTTATTTTTCTTACTTTCGCTATATTGAGTCCTTGTTCTTTGGCTTTAATTATGTTTTTTACTGTTCCTATTATTTCTTCGGCTGTGCTGGATTCATCTTTGGACTGTACTTTTATAGTGTGTAGTGTAGGTCGAGTTAATTCTGCGTGTTTTGTTTTGAGTTTTTCTGCGTACGTGGGGATTTTATTTGTGGATTGTGTTAAGTGCTTTATTATTTCGTCTTTGAAGCTTTCTGTTTCGTATTTATTTTCTTCAAGCAATTTTTGATGATTTTTGAGTTGTTTTATTAATTCTTTTTCTAGGTTTCGTTTGCTGTTTCCTATTTCATTTTCTGTACTTTGTTGGCTAACTCTTCTAGATTTTGAGTTTATTGGGGTGGATTGGTGTATTCTGGACGACGAAATATTAAGTGCATCATTTATGTTCGATCTTGTTTCGTCCTCTAATTCTTGTAATATACTTTTTATAAATTCTAAGTTGTCTATTATGGTGGTTTTTATTTCTGTCTTTAGATTTCTAGATTCTTGAACTGCTGTATATATTTTACACGTACACATTGTTATTTTTCCGATAAATTTATCCCTGTTGCATCTTGTGCGTCTTTTCATGATTGCAGAAGGTTGCTCGCCATCTGAATATTGTTCTGAATAATCGTAGGTTGTATTTGGGTCTGACATTTTCCAAGTTTTTATTTTTAAACAATTTTTATATTAAGAAGTGTGTGCAGGGATAGGGGGGGTAGGGGGGGAATTTGTAGGGACCAATCTATTCGCCTTGGTTAGATGAATAAAATGAGCCCAAACTCGATGGGTCTAGGATGAAGGGGGAGGAAGTTAGGTTCTGGGGGGGTGGGGGAAGGTGTAGGGGGGAATCTGTCGGAGCCGATCGATTCGCCTCGAGGAGACGGTTCTTTCAAGCCCAAACTCGGGGGGTGTTGGTGAAGAGGGAAGGAAGTAGGGTTTTGCGGGGGTGGGGTAGCAAAAAGTTTAGTTGCGGGGGGGGAGGGAATTGGGTTTCGTGGGGAATGGACAGGTATAGGAATTAGGTTTTTTGGAGCTAGAGGGGTGGGGGAAGGTGGGGGGGGAAATCTGTCAGGGCCAATCGATTCGTCTCTAAGAGACGTTTCTTTTGAACCCAAACTTGGGGGGTTTGGGAAAAGGGGGGAGGAAGTTGGGTTCTGCGGGGGTGAGGTAGCAAAAAGTTTGATTGCGGGGGGGGAGGAAATTGGGTTTCGTGGGGTATGGATAGGTATAGGATTTGGGTTTTTTGGATCTAAAAGGGTGGGGGAAGGTGGGGGGGGAAATCTGTCAGGGCCAATCGATTCGTCTCTAAGAGACGTTTCTTTTGAACCCAAACTTGGGGGGTTTGGGAAAAGGGGGAAGGAATTGGGTATCGCGGGGGTGGGGTACTATGGATATAGGGGAAGGGTATGGGTCGGCACACACTTAGCTATGAAAAAGTTAAAATTATTAAAAATTTTAATATTTAATTAATATTATTTGCCGACACACTCTTGACCAAAAATTTTGTCAGGCGGCACACTCCTGACTGAATGAATTGTATGAAATTTGTGAATTTATATAGATATTTAAGAAATAACACGCTTGACCAAAAATTTGTGAATAATATCACCCTTAGCCGTTTTTAATTTTGTATGGAGAAAAATATTTGATTTTAAAAATGTTAAATTATAGGTTTCTAATTGTCCGATTTTAATAAATTTGGTATCAAATGAAAGGGGGTTTAAAGAGGTTTTTTATAGACTAATAATATTTAATAAATGCCTTATATCCTTGCTCTGAGACACGACCAATTTAAATATTGTTTTTTACTGGTTACCGAGTATGTTTTCTAGATTTTATTTGAGATGGGTGAAAAATTTTGAAAAACTAAGCTGTAGATATAATTACTATTTGTTAACTTTAAAAGGATGTATTTTTAAATTTTAAGATTTTTTAATATTGTAAAAAGTAAGTAATAGTACCAACTTAGGTTGACCTGTGACGCTTGTTATTTAGTTTACTAAAATGTCTCTCATTACAAAACTATATGGCATTTTACAATTATTTTTGAACACTTATATTAGATATTATTATGGCTTACTATTTTTGCCTTCTTCTGCCTGATCGGAGGATTTTCTGAATTTTCAGCACGATTGAAGTCTTGAGGCCCGTAGGTGTTGAGGGGTCAATCCGAGAAAAACGCTTGTATCTCCTGGAGTTTTTGTCCAGGGAAGATGGTGCTGGTGTCAGGCGGTAGCTCTCACCTTCGCCGAGCAGGATCCAGAAGATTGTTGACTCCTCGGTAGTTCTGGAGTCGTGGTGACCCTGTATGGGTTTTTGCCATGTATCTCCGGAACCGCTATTCGGAAAAATCCAAATGAGGTATCAGGAGAAGGGTATTGACGAGCACTATTTATTGCACTTATCACATATATATGTTGTCGATTTAATTTCTAAGCCGCACGCACTTTTATATTTTCACAAATGGAAACTTCAATAACTTTTGACCCTGGAGTCATACGAAGACACTTTTTGCACTGTTGGAAACCACTAATTAACGCGCATCTTTTGGTGTATGATACGTATTTTTACGATTTTATTTGTTTACTTTGCACTATTTTGATCGCGGAGCTCGCAATTTCGCAGCTAGCGGTTTGGGACTTCGTTTGCGACTGGTTAGGTTAGGTTAGGTTAGGTTAGGTTAGGTTAGGTTAGGTTAGGTTAGGTTAGGTTAGGTTAGGTTAGGTTAGGTTAGGTTAGGTTAGGTTAGGTTAGGTTAGGTTAGGTTAGGTTAGGTTAGGTTAGGTTAGGTTAGGTTAGGTTAGGTTAGGTTAGGTTAGGTTAGGTTAGGTTAGGTTAGGTTAGGTTAGGTTAGGTTAGGTTAGGTTAGGTTAGGTTAGGTTAGGTTAGGTTAGGTTAGGTTAGGTTAGGTTAGGTTAGGTTAGGTTAGGTTAGGTTAGGTTAGGTTAGGTTAGGTTAGGTTAGGTTAGGTTAGGTTAGGTTAGGTTAGGTTAGGTTAGGTTAGGTTAGGTTAGGTTAGGTTAGGTTAGGTTAGGTTAGGTTAGGTTAGGTTAGGTTAGGTTAGGTTAGGTTAGGTTAGGTTAGGTTAGGTTAGGTTAGGTTAGGTTAGGTTAGGTTAGGTTAGGTTAGGTTAGGTTAGGTTAGGTTAGGTTAGGTTAGGTTAGGTTAGGTTAGGTTAGGTTAGGTTAGGTTAGGTTAGGTTAGGTTAGGTTAGGTTAGGTTAGGTTAGGTTAGGTTAGGTTAGGTTAGGTTAGGTTAGGTTAGGTTAGGTTAGGTTAGGTTAGGTTAGGTTAGGTTAGGTTAGGTTAGGTTAGGTTAGGTTAGGTTAGGTTAGGTTAGGTTAGGTTAGGTTAGGTTAGGTTAGGTTAGGTTAGGTTAGGTTAGGTTAGGTTAGGTTAGGTTAGGTTAGGTTAGGTTAGGTTAGGTTAGGTTAGGTTAGGTTAGGTTAGGTTAGGTTAGGTTAGGTTAGGTTAGGTTAGGTTAGGTTAGATTAGGTTAGGTTAGGTTAGGTTAGGTTAGGTTAGGTTAGGTTAGGTTAGGTTAGGTTAGGTTAGGTTAGGTTAGGTTAGGTTAGGTTAGGTTAGGTTAGGTTAGGTTAGGTTAGGTTAGGTTAGGTTAGGTTAGGTTAGGTTAGGTTAGGTTAGGTTAGGTTAGGTTAGGTTAGGTTAGGTTAGGTTAGGTTAGGTTAGGTTAGGTTAGGTTAGGTTAGGTTAGGTTAGGTTAGGTTAGGTTAGGTTAGGTTAGGTTAGGTTCCCCCCACCGCAGATGTCCATTCCTGCGGCCCCAAGGCTTGTCGTGCCGGGGGGGCCCGAACCGCCGAGTTTCAAGACTTTTCTAGGGGCGGTTTATGGTACAATCGTCTCTAGTCTCGTTTTATAACTCGGTGGTCGCGAATTGGGAGGGCGAGGTTTGCCGGTCCATCCATGTTGGATGCGCCGGTAAGACTCGCCTATAATTGTCATGCCTTTTGTTCAGTGATCGGCGTCGCTCAATAATAGGTAGTGATAGAGGAGAAGGGGTTTTTAGCCCGTTGTACTTTTGTACGCAAGTTTGTTGCCCTTTTGGGCGCGTATTCTATACGCTGAGGTGACGGCTTTACAGCCTTCACTGCGCGGCGGGCCGGCGACAGCGAGTTGCTGTTGCTGGTTAGGAGTTTCGGCTCCCCGTCGGGCGACCTGTTAACCGATGCGATTGTCGTGGATCATGTCTCGCGGATCGCATCGGACCAGGGGGCTCGCCTTAACCGGCCGGCCCAAGAGGAAGGAAAACCTCACTAAAAAACCCTGAAGTTCTGACGTTGGGGCGTTCTCTGAACCTCGCGCGGCGTCAGACTCCTGCCTTCTCGCAGAGGGGGTGGGAGGCCCGTCCAGTCGGTCCGGGTCTTAGCGGCCAACCCGCGGTCAACACCCGCCGGCCGCGGTGTATTAGGGTTACCCGGGTGCAGGGGTCTCCGCCCGGGTGGACTTCGTATATCCCCCATAAAGCATTAAAAAGGTATTCCATTCCCTCGGGTGTGGGTGCCGGGGCTAACCACTTTCGTTCATTCGTTTGTGCGAAGCCCCAACCTTGAAGTTATGATGGAGTCGAACAAAAATTTCTTAAAAGACGCAAGGGAGGAGATAGTTTTAAGTAAAAGAGAGTTGAGAGTGCGGGTCGAGCGAACGCCGACGCCGATCCCCACCCTCGGTGAAGTGGGTGTTTCGAGCCGCTCAAAGGCGGTAGAAACGCTTTCAGACTCGGACGGTGGATCGATGGTCAGTGTGCCATCTGACGCATCGATTCACCTGTCCGGGTACGCAAGCGGCGAGTCACTGAGCACGCCAAACAGCCGGTTCTGGAGAGAACGAAGGCTAAAGAGGACCAGGTTGTCAGACGGCGAGGGTAGCTCCACTGATACCCCGTCGAAAGCAACGCGGAAAACAGAGAGGAGAGGTCGTCCGTCCACAACGGGTGACTATGTCGGCCTGGCAGTGGCCAAAAAGGCGCAGCGAGAAGAATTTGAGACGCGCGCGGAAGCGGAGCTTTTAGCTTCGGTCTCGGAGGCCAGCAGAACCAGGGCCTCCTCAGTCGCGTCTAATATAGATATGGAAGTCAATGTGGAGATGGACGTCCCTGTGGACACCATCAGTATCATGCAGTCGAGAGTAGAGACAAGCCTCGGCATAATTGAGAGAGTAGCGAAGGGCTCGTCCAATTTAAAAGGGACGTTTGTTAGGGCCCTAAAAGAAGCCAGTACGGCAATTCGGGAGGACGTCGGTTCAATTGTCAGACGTAAAATCAATGAAGAAACGCGCGCTCTCAGAGCACAAAACGCCAAACTCCAATCAGAACTGGAGGAGCTGAAAAAGAAGTTTGAAGGAATACAGGCCTCCCAGCAGCTCGCGAACAGAAAAGACCTCGAAGCAAGTCTGCTGCGGACACTAGGCGACAAAATGAACGCCCGCTTCGAGGGGCTGGAGCCGCGTCTCTTGCCTGAGCAGCGACTTCGCCCCCCTCTAGCGGCGGACAGAAAAAACATCAAGGAGAAAGATAGGAATGTAAATAAAAAAGTTATCAACTTACCGGCGTCCTCGGCTCCCGTTGTTGCTGCTTCGGCGGCTCCCGCGGCACTCGAGGATCCCGTAGTTCTTGTCGAGGCGGGTTCTGGTCCTGCAAAAGAAAGAAAAAGTAAAAATAAGAATAAGAAGAAAAAGGGTGAGAAAGCACCGGGAGGCGGCGGGAACGCTAAAGCGGCTATTGCCGCTGCGCGCCCGCTGCCCTCCGCTGCCCATACAAATGCAGGCCCCTCTTCGCGGCCACCCAACCCTGACGCAGTAGAAAGCGGATGGGTCAGGGTGACCAAGAAGGGACGCCCGAATGCGCAGAAAGCGCCTACCACAAAGGAGGCACTCCCTACGAAATCTCAAGGGTTTCAGGCCCGCGATAGGGAAAGGAAGGAGAAAGGGAAGGGAGCAAGGTCCAGGGCACCAGCAAAGGCCTCAAAGCCAGCGCACCCCAAACCCAATTTGAAGACGTCACGAACTGCGGCTGTTGTCTTAACTCTCCCACAGGAAAGTGGAGGCCTCACGTACGCAGACATCATCAAGGAGGCGAGGTCGAAAATCAACCTCAAAGACATCGGCGTAGAGTCGGTGAAGTTCCGCCGCGCAGTCACCGGGGCCACGATCATCCAGATCCCCGGGGCTGAGAGCGATCCTAAAGCGGACACCCTCGCTTCCAGACTGAGGGATATCTATGGGGAGAATGTAGTAAAAATCTCTAGGCCCGTCAGATCCACAGACATACGTGTGGCCGGTCTAGACGATTCTGTCACCTCGGCCGAGGTTAAGGAGGCCATCGTCAACAAAGCAGGTTGTCCAGCGGAGCAAGTGCGAGTCGGAGAAATTCGTCAGGATTGGTCCGGCTTGTACGCCGTATGGGCTCGGGTGCCTACCACGGCCGCTAAGAAGGTCCTGGAAGGGAAGTTTCTGGTAGGCTGGGTGGCCGCCAAAATAACAGTGTCGGGGCCCAGGGGGCTGCAGTGTTACCGCTGCCTCCAAAAGGGCCATGTAGCCAGCCGTTGCACCGCGGACAGCGACCGCAGCCGGCTGTGCTTCAGATGTGGTCAGCCGGACCACAAGGCGGCCTTCTGCACCGACAAACCGCACTGCGCACTGTGTGCGACAGCGGGCAGAAAGGCCGATCACAAGCTGGGGGGCAGTAGTTGTTCGGCCCCCAGTAAAAAGGTGCCTAGAAGAGTAGCGGCCAAGAAAGCCAGCAGAGAACCACAACCGAACGTGGAAGCGATGGAGACTGAAGGGATCGTGGGACAATAATAGGATGGCCCTACGATTCCTTCAGTGCAACATAAACCACTGTGCCAGGGCCCAAGACTTATTGGTCCAAAGCCTGGCACAGTGGTCAATCGGAGTTGGTTTGGTGTCAGAGCCATACTTAGTCCCAAATAGAGCTGATTGGATCGGCGATAGAGAAGGGCTCGTTGCAGTCGTCGCCCCATCCAGGGCTGATTCCCTCAACACAATTAGTTCATCTTTGAGAGGCAATGGATGCGTGGCGGCAAAAATAGGCAGCATAGCGGTCGTTGCGGTGTATTTCTCGCCCAATCGGCCGATAGCCGAATTTGAAACTTTCTTGCTCGAAGTCAGTGCACTCATAAGTTGGTGCAGTCCACTAGAGGTACTGGTCGCTGGGGACCTCAATGCCAAATCCACGGCATGGGGGTCCCCAGCGACTGACGCCCGCGGCGACCTTGTCTTAGAGTGGCTGTCGGAGGTCGGTATGTCCCCACTCAACCGGGGGAGTACCCTTACTTGTGTCAGAGAGCAGGGCGGGTCGATCGTCGACGTGACTTTTGCGTCCCCCGCCCTGGCTCAGCGTGTTCAGAACTGGGAGGTGCTGACAGGGGTGGAAACGCTTTCGGATCACCGATATATCCGATTTAGCGTCCGCCCCTCGTCGGCCCCAATTACCCAAGCGCAACCCCCGAACGAAATCGGCCCGAAGTGGGCGCTAAGGTCTTTGGATAGGGAGAGTTTGGAAGTGGCAACACTCGTCAACACATGGTGCCCCACCGATGAACATCTTTCGGTTGGGGATGAAGCGGCTCGGCTCGGGGAGGCTCTGGTGTCTATCTCGGATGCCTCAATGTCCAGGTCCCGACCGGTGCCGCCCCGCAACTGCACCTATTGGTGGAGTAACGAGCTCGCCCAGTTGCGGGCGAACTGTGTAGCGGCTCGACACCAACTGAGTCGCTACCGGAGAAGAAGAGCAGCCATTCGTGGAAGCGACGAAGAGTGCCGTCTGAAGGCCTTATATAATGAGGCCAAGAGGGTATTACAAAGGGAAATAGGAGAGGCAAAGGAGAGAGGGTGGGACGAGCTCCTGAACACCTTGGAGCTCGACCCCTGGGGGCGTCCGTATAAGCTGGTAATGTCCAAGCTGCGCCCCTGGGCCCCCCCTCTCACCGCCGGGATGGAGCCGACACTGCTAGCAACAGTGGTCTCAACTCTCTTCCCATCCCGGCCGGCTCCCTTGTCCGCTCAAAACCAAGGGACGAGGCAACTGGCTGAGGACAACGAAGGTGCCGAGATTCCGGAAGTGTCCGAAGCTGAATTGGAGGTAGCTGTAGATAAAATGCGGAGCAAAAAGACCGCTCCCGGCCCCGATGGGGTTCACGGGAAGATTCATGCGCTTGCCTCGCAATGTGGATTGTCTGAAAAGATAAAGGGCCTGTTCACCAGGTGCCTTAGAACTGGAGAGTTCCCAGCGGACTGGAAGACCGGTAGACTGGTCTTGCTCAGAAAAGAAAACAAGCCTGTTGATTCGCCTGCGGGTTACAGGCCCATAGTCCTGCTAAATGAGTCGGGCAAGTTGCTCGAACGCATCATCGCGTCTCGTATTATACGTCATTTGTCATCCGTAGGGCCGGACCTGGCGGAATGCCAATTCGGCTTCCGCCGAGGACGGTCCACGATTGACGCTCTTGCCCAACTCAGGGACATATCGGAGAGGACAACGTCGGAGGGCGGGGTGGTGTTGGCAATTTCGCTTGATATTGCGAACGCCTTCAACACCCTGCCCTGGGACGCCATTCTGGATGGTTTGTCGTGGCACAATGTCCCGTCCTATCTAAGGGACATCGTTGCGGAATATCTGCGCAACCGCCAAATCATCTACCAAGGCAGGAACGGGTGGGAATCCCATAATGTCGCATGCGGTGTTCCACAGGGGTCGGTTTTAGGCCCACTCCTGTGGAACATTGGGTATGACTGCGTTTTGAGAGGAGTGCTGATCCGAGGCGTAAGTGTCATCTGTTACGCCGACGACACGCTCGTGGTTGCTGAGGGTCAAACGTACAGAGAAGCGTCACTCAGAGCAACGGCAGGTGTCGCTCAAGTGGTGGCCCGCATCCGCAGTCTGGGACTGCGGGTCGCCCTGGAAAAATCACAGGCAATTGCCTTTTACGGGCATAGGAGGGCTCCGCCAGAGGGAGCAAGTATTATGGTTGGAGGAGTTCCTATTTCTGTCGGGAAAGAACTTAAATACTTGGGGCTCCTATTGGACCCCAAGTGGAATTTTAAGGGCCACTTTAAAGATCTGGCCCCAAAACTCACTGCGACGGCCATGGCATTGAGCCGCATAATGCCCAATCTCGGTGGGCCCAGCGGCTCATGCCGGAAGCTGTTCGCGGGAGTGGTCCGGGCGAAGGCCACATATGGCTGCCCAATTTGGGCTTACGATCAAGGCCTCTCGGAGACAAACAAGGCGTCGTTGAGGAGAGCGCAGCGAATCTCCTCGAACAGGGTGGCGAGGGCATACCGCACCGCGTCATTCGATGCGGTTAGCGTGATAGCCGGGACGCCCCCTTGGTACCACGAGGCGCTCTCCTTGGCGGACGTTTATTGGAGAAGGGCTCAGGCGAGAAGCGCCGGAGAAGAGCCAACACCGGACGTAATAAGAAGATGGCGTGAAGAAGGCCGCGAGGCAACTCTTCGTATGTGGCACGACGATCTGGCCACAACACGCGTGGGAAGACGGACTGTGGAGGCAATACTCCCAGTCCTTAAGGATTGGATGGAACGGAAAGGGGGGTCGCTCACGTTCCGCCTCGTGCAGCTGCTGACCGGCCACGGCTGTTTCGGCGGGTATCTGCACAAGGTGGCGCGTCGTGAGGCCACCCCCAACTGTCTTCATTGCGGGGCTGCAGTCGACAGCCCCGAACATGTTTTGTCAAGTTGTCCGGCGTGGGACTCCGCGAGGGGAACCATGTCGGCAGCTTTTAACCCCGGATGTGACTTTTCGCTCCCGAGCCTGGTCGAGGGGATGGTTCGGGGCGACGACAGTCGCCGTCGCTGGCGAGCGTTTCAGACGTTCGCCGAGGCGGTGATGTCTTCAAAGGAGGAAGTAGAGCGGGCCCGGGAAATTGACCCCGCGGCCCCGCTAATGAGGAGAAAGCGGACCGGGCGACGCCGCCGCGACTTTTTGCGACGGGTCTAACCCGCGTCCTGCGGTTTGTTAATACTTTGTATATAGATATCGTATTTTCATTGTTGGTGTTGTACATATATATATTTGTTATGTTTTGTTTTATTTGTAAATAATTGTTGTCTTATATATATGTGTCGTTGTTAATTTATTGTGTGTGTAAATATGTAAATAAACTAGGCGAAGAAGTGCCGTTAAGGGTGTGGTGGTCGTTTTAACATTTGTTTTTGCAGTCATCGCACTCCTTCGCCGCACTGTTTTGTAAATATATAAATAGGAGAAATGCGCGTGTTCTATACACACGCGCATAGGAGAGCCGCGCGCATTTGCAACGCGCTACGCGGCAGCACGCCCGGCTACGGCATGGTAAGAGCTGAGAAGCCGATACATGCCTAGCCGGACTTAGCGTGAATGAAGGGGCCCTGGAGTTTTAGTGGGTATTGGGGAACGACTTTACCCGACCCCCACACTCCCCGCACCACTTTACCATCTTGCCCCGGTGCGGGGGCCTGTAAATGGGTTTCTCCAGGAAAAAAAAAAAAAAAAAAAAAAAAAAGGTTAGGTTAGGTTAGGTTAGGTTAGGTTAGGTTAGGTTAGGTTAGGTTAGGTTAGGTTAGGTTAGGTTAGGTTAGGTTAGGTTAGGTTCCCCCCCACCGCGGATGTCCACTCCCGCGGGTCCCTAGGCTTGTCGTGCCGGGGGGGCTCAGTAGCCGCGTGACCGCGTCGGTTGGCCTGGCCGGAGTAGTGACTCGGCCATGACGCGGTCCTAGGTGAAGCGAATAGGGACGAATTGGATGCGGGGCTCTGCGCAATGGGATGCGGAGTCCGGTCCGAGGGCTGGCTTGTTAAAGTCGGCCCGACCCGACCGGCCACTGTTTTCACGGAGGCCGGTCCGAGGAGAGGGCGGCCC
Organism: Anthocharis cardamines; assembly: GCA_905404175.1. Classification (NCBI taxonomy): domain Eukaryota; kingdom Metazoa; phylum Arthropoda; class Insecta; order Lepidoptera; family Pieridae; genus Anthocharis; species Anthocharis cardamines. The sequence goes on from FR989959.1 coordinate 12,721,775, forward strand.
ACGCCCACCTCGCCTAGGGCGAGTGTTTGAGGACCCGGCGACACTGCTGCGGGTTCGTGCTGCGGCGGGTCGCTTGGGTCCGCCTTTTGTAAATAGTGTATATATTTTGTTGTAAATATTGTAAATAGGTTTTTCGCGCTGGTTTGTGTAATCGGCGCGGGGCGCCAGTCCCACGTTCGAGGCGAGTCGCGCGCACTTGTTGCGCTACGCGACACTTTGTACATAGTTTGTACATATTTTTCGTCGGGGCTGGCGCCTGAGTATGGAGGTGGGCGCCGAGCTGATGCTGCGAGGAGAGCCGCGCGTGGCTTGCGCTGCGCCAAGCGGCAATTTGTATATATTTTCAGCTTCAGTGTTGGCGCCGTAGGAGATTCGCACACAGCTTCTGCGCTGTAGTGCGTTTTTGTACATAGTGTACATTAGGAGTACCGCCGTCACTCTGTGGCGGCCAAGGAGAGCCGCGCGTCTTCGAGACGCCACGCGGCATGCGCGAGCCGGGCCACGGGTGAGTAGTCCTTAACAGGATCATACCGGTACCCGGCTCAACGCGCGCAGAAGGGGCCTTGGTGTTTTAGTGGGTATTGGGGAACGACTTTACCCGACCCCCACACTCCCCGCGTCACTACTCCATCTTGCCCCGGCGCGGGGGCCTGTAAAAGGGTTTCACCAAGTAAAAAAAAAAAAAAAAAAAAAAAAGGTTAGGTTAGGTTCCCCCGGAATATGGAGGACAACAAAAATTTAAATTCAAAGGACGTAAGGGAGTTAGATTTAAGGCAAATGAAGGAAGTGAGAGTGAGGATCGAGCGTACGCCGACGCCGGTCCCCACCCTCGGGGAAGTTAGTGTTTTGGGCCGCTCAAGGGCGGTAGAAACGCTGTCAGACTCGGACAGTGGATCGATGGTCAGTGTACCATCTGACTCATCGATCCACCGGGCCGGGTACGATAGCTGCGAGTCGAGGGACGCGCAGAAGGGCCGGTTCTGGACGGAACGCAGGCTCAAAAGGATAAGATCGTCAGACGAGGGGAGTTCGACGGACACCCCCTCTAAGACAACTAAAAAGATGGAGAGACGTGGTCGTCCGCCTACTACAGGCGAATATGTCGGGTTGGCGGCGGCCAAACAGGTCTACTTAAAGGCCAAAAATGAGGAGATGAAGGCCCGCGCCGAGGCCGAGTTGATGGACTCGGTTGCAGAAGCCCGCAGGACCCGGTCGGCGCTGTCGCTGACGGTTGGGTCAGAGGCGGCCCCGAGTGGGTCTGCCACAGGCACCGGACCAGACACATCGACCGTGGTGCTTAAGCGAATCGAGGCTAGCCTCGACATAGTGAACAGGGTGGCCAGAGGTTCCTCAAATTTAAAGGGGACCTTTGTGCGCGCCCTAAAAGACGCCGCTCAGGCAATAAAAGAAGACTCCATAGTGCTCGCGCAACAGACCCTCACAGAGGAAACGCGAACACTACGGGAAGACAACAATCGTCTTCGCCAACAGGTAGAGGAGCTCCAGAAGCAAATGAAGGAGTGTCAGCTCCAGATGCAGAAGGGGCCCTCGGCTCCAGCGCAGAGCCTAGACCTAGAAGAGTTCGAGGCGCGCATTTACCGAAACGTCGGCGCGAGAATCAACGCCCGAGTGGATGGGCTGGAGCCGCGGCTACTTCCCACGCCGCGACTTCGACCCCCGCTCGCAGCGGATAATAGGAGAAATAGTAGGGAAACAAATAAAACAGCAGACTTACCATCTTCAGCACTCCGTGCGCCGCCCCTGGATGCTGCTCGCGCGGCCCCGGAGGTGGTGGATGCGATGGACACGGACATCGTTGTTGTTCCCGAACCTGAAACCAAGAAGAAGGTTAATAATAAAAAACAAAAGAAGAAGAAGACAGTCGAAAAGGGTAGAGGGGTGACTCCAGTGGTTCCGTCCACTTTGAACTCAACACATCCACCTGTTTCAGCTGCCCCCTCCCAAAGAAACCTCCCCTCCCGCCCGCCGAACCCCGAGGCGGAAGAAAGCGCCTGGGTTAAGGTGGGAAAGAAGGGACGTTCCAAGAAAGACACGGCGCCACCTCAAACGCTCCCGACAACGTCTAGGGCGCTTCAGGCGCAAAACTCTAAAAACACCAAGAAGACAAGGGGCCAGTCTAGGTCTCTTAGGTTCCCTGAGGTCCCAAAGCCGAGGGGCAAACCAGTGCCGAAACTCAAGACGCCCCGATCAGCGGCCGTGACTATCACGCTGACTAAAGACGCTGAAGAGAAGGGATTGACCTATGCCGAGGTCATGAGGGAAGCCAAGTCAAAGGTCGACCTCAAAGACCTCGGCATAGAGTCGGTCAAATTCCGCAGAGGTGTAACGGGGGCTGCGATCCTTCACATTCCGGGAATAGGAAAGGATGGCGTAGCAGACTCCCTTGCGGGCAAATTGCAGGAAGTTCTCAAGAAGGATGGCATAAAAATAGCCAGGCCATTCAAGTCCACAACCGTCCGGATATCCAACTTGGACGATTCAGTGACATCGGACGAATTGCGCGACGCCGTTTCATCTAAAGGCGAGTGCTCGGTAGATCAGGTCAGGGCGAGTGAAGTTCGACCGGACAGAAGCGGACTTTTTGCGACATTTGTTACATGCCCAATAGAAGCCGCGAAAAAGTTGACCAAAGGGAAGCTGCTCATTGGCTGGGTGGCGGCACGAGTCGAGATCCAAAAACCTCGTGAGCTCAGATGCTACAGGTGCCTCGAAGCCGGACATGTGGCGAGCCGCTGCTCGGCCGAAGACAGGAGTCAGCTGTGCCTGCGCTGCGGGAAGCCGGGGCATAAAGTTGTAGAATGTAGGGATAAGCCTCAGTGCAGTGTCTGCGCTGCACAGGGCCGAAAACCTGACCACCGCTTGGGAGGACCATCTTGCTCGGCCCCCAAAAAACGCGTGGCAAGAAGAGTGCCGCCAAAAAAGGCACCTCCCCAGCCGAGCGGGGAACCCATGGAGACAGAAATGGTCGTTGGGGATAAGGATTAGGATGTCCCTAAACTTCCTGCAATCGAACATCAACCACTGCGCCAGGGCCCAAGATCTCTTGTCCCAGAGCCTGGCGCAATGGTCTATCAATATAGGTGTAGTCGCGGAACCATACCTGGTTCCCGACAGAAGTGATTGGGTGGGCGATAGTGACGGTTTAGTGGCTATCGTCGCCCCGTCCAATGTCGGCTCGCTATTCAACAACATCGGAGCGACGCGACGCGGCAATGGCTGTGTAGCCGCAAAATTTAGTGACCTGGCCGTGATTGGGGTGTACTTCTCCCCCAACCGGCCACTTTCAGAGTTTGAAGAATACTTGTCGGACTTGGCAGCCCTCGTTCGATGGTGTGGTCCACTCAGGGTGCTGGTGGCCGGGGACCTCAACGCAAAATCCACTGCGTGGGGATCCTCGGCAACTGACGCCAGGGGCGATGCAGTCCTCGAGTGGCTCGCCGAAGTGGACTTGGTCCCGCTAAACAGGGGAAGAGTACATACCTGCGTCAGAGAGCAGGGCGGGTCGGTCGTAGATGTCACCTTTGCGACACCCGCCCTTGCACAGCGAGTCCGGGATTGGAGAGTGATGACAGGGGTGGAGACGCTTTCCGATCACCGGTACATCCAATTCAGCGTCCGCCCCGTGTCATCGGTGCCTCCGGTCCCAGAGCGTGTTCCGACAGAAATCGGCCCCAAATGGGCACTTAAGTCCCTAGACAGGGACGCCTTAGAAGTGGCCGCCATCATAAGCGCTTGGTGTTCTGCCACCAGCGCACGATCCATTGAAGAAGAGACGGCCTGGCTTGAGGAGGCGTTGAACAACATCTCAGACGCCTCGATGGCCAGGTCCCGACCCATGCCACCCCGCGATAGGGTGTATTGGTGGAGCGCAGATCTGAACCGGCTTCGCGTGGCCAGCGCTGAAGCCAAAAAACACCTCAGAAGATTCCGAAGGAGAAGACGTGTGATTCGCGGGGGCGAGGAAGAAACCCGCCTCCGTGCTGAGTACCAACGTGCCAAGAAGGCCTTAACAAAAGAGATTGGCGAAGCGAAGGAGAGGGCGTGGGACGAGTTCCTGTCCACCTTGGAGCTCGATCCCTGGGGACGGCCTTATAAGGCTGTAATGGCCAAACTTCGTCCCTGGGCCCCGCCCGTAACGGCCGGAATGGAGCCGTCGCTGCTCTCTACGGTGGTGGCGGCGCTGTTCCCGCCTTCTCCAACTCCTTCGCTCCAAATACCGGACATGACAAGGAGACAAGCTGAGGACGCCCAGGGGACTGACGTGCCTGAGGTGTCCGAAGCGGAACTTGAGGTCGCAGTGGACAGAATGTCTAATAAAAGGACGGCGCCGGGTCCTGATGGCCTTCATGGCAAGGTCTTGGCCCTGTCCCTGCGACATGGACTGGACGAGAGATTTCGGCGTCTACTATCCGACTGCCTTTCCAGAGGAATATTCCCCAACAGCTGGAAAACCGGACGATTGGTCTTGCTCCGGAAGGAGGGGAAGCCTGCGGATTCGCCCTCCGGGTACAGGCCGATCGTCCTGCTCAACGAGGCGGGCAAATTGCTTGAGCGCGTAATCTCCACGCGCATAACGCGTCAATTATCATCGGACGGGCCGGACCTGTCGGACTGCCAATTTGGCTTCCGGCAGAGACGGTCCGCAATCGACGCAATTGCCCGCCTCAGGGAAATCACGGAAGAAACGACGTCGAAGGGCGGAGTGGCAATCGCGGTGTCACTTGACATCGCGAATGCGTTTAACACTCTGCCCTGGGACGCAATAATGAACGGACTTCTATACCACAGGGTGCCGTTGTACCTGATTAGAATTATCGCCGACTACTTATCGAACCGGCATATAATATTTCCAGGAAAGGACAACTGGAGAAGACATGAGGTCAGATGCGGTGTTCCACAGGGGTCGGTTCTAGGCCCACTCCTGTGGAACATCGGGTACGATAAGGTCCTGCGGGGGGTGTTGATCCGCGGCGTGCAGCTTTTATGCTACGCGGACGACACCCTCGTCGTGGCATCTGGCAAGGACTTTAGGGAAGCTTCTCTCAAAGCTACCGCAGGCGTGTCTCAAGTGGTGGCCCGCATCCGCGATCTAGGGCTGCGGGTCGCCCTTGATAAGTCGGAGGCAATGGCCTTTCATGGCCCGCGCAGGCCCATACCAACGGGCGCGCAAATCATTGTTGGCGGAATACCCATTGGGGTCGGGACTCGTCTGAAATACCTGGGTCTTGTCCTCGACCCCAAATGGTGCTTCAAGGCGCATTTCACATCTTTGGCGCCAAAACTATCGGCGACAGCCACGGCATTGAGCCGCATCATGCCCAACATTGGGGGGCCGCGCGACTCGTGCCGTAGGCTTTTTGCAGGAGTCGTTAGGGCGAAGGCCCTGTACGGTTGCCCAATCTGGGCTAACGACATCGGCCTTAATAACAACAACAAGGCGATGCTCAGGCGGTCGCAACGGGTCACCTCGATTCGGGTGGCGAGGGCGTACCGCACTGCGTCTTTTGACGCGGTGTGTGTAATAGCGGCTACCACACCCTGGTACCACGATGCGGCCGCGCTGGCGGAGGTATACTGGCGGCGAGACAACTTCCGAAGGAGCGGTTCTGACCCGGCTCCGGAGGAGATCAAAATATGGAGAATTGAAGCGAGGGAAGTCGCGCTTCAACGGTGGGAGTCGGATTTAGATAATGCGAGGGCGGGCCTGTGGACACTCGAAGCCATACGGCCCGTCCTTCGCCCTTGGATCGACAGGCAATGGGGGCCGCTGACATATCATCTCGTCCAGCTGCTGACCGGCCACGGATGCTTTGGCAGCTATCTGCACAAAGTTGCGCGCCGGGAAGCCACCCCCATATGCCACCACTGCGGGTGTCTTACTGATACCCCGCAGCACACCATTCAGACATGTCCAGCGTGGGACTCCGCAAGGAGTGCCCTCTGCACTATCATCGGATTGGACCTAACGCTTCCGAACCTGGTTGCGGCCATGGTTCGGGACGAACGCTCCTGGCGGGCTGTTGAAGCTTTTGCTGAAGCAGTTCTGCCTGCGAAAGAGGAGCACGAGCGGGCCCGGGAAATCGACCCCGGGGCCCAGCCTTTAAGGAGGAAACGGACCGGGAGACGTCGTCGCGACTTCCTGCGGCGCGTCTGACCCGTTCCTGTTGTATATAAATTTGTATAAATTTGTAAATAGTTTGTGTAATTTGTGTATAAATCATGTACACGAGTTCGCCACGAGGAGAAGCTGGGTGGCTAAGGGGGGGGAGGGAGTTCGTATTTTTCTTTAATTATAGCAGTTCTCACACCCTTCTTCGCCACTCGTGGCTCTTGTAAATATGTTTGTTTGTAAATAAGGAGAATGCGTCCGTCACACAGAGACGCCATGGTGAGCCGTGCGCAACTCGCGCAACACGGCAAGCGCAAGGAGGGGCATGGACGCAGACCGCAAGGTTTCTGCCGTTCCCCGACTGTTAAGCGCAACGAAGGGGCCTTGGGGTTTTAGTGGGTAGGGGGGCCATTGCACTCCGGTCCCGACCCCCACACTCCCCGCGCCACTTTGCCATCTTGCCCCGGCGCGGGGGCCCGCTAAAAAGGGTTTCCCCAAGAAAAAAAAAAAAAAAAAAAAAAAAGGTTAGGTTCCCCCCCACCGCAGATGTCCATTCCTGCGGCCCCAAGGCTTGTCGTGCCGGGGGGGCCCGAACCACCGAGTTTCAAGACTTTTCTAGAGGCGGTTTATGGTACAATCGTCTCTAGTTCTGTTTTATGACTCGGTGGTCGCGAATTGGGAGGGCGAGGGTTGCCGGTTCATCCCTTTTGGATGCGCCGGTAAGACTCGCCTCAACGTTTCACGCCTTTTTGCTTTGTGATCGGCGTCGCAAGTGATAGGTTTGTGAAAAAGGAGATGGCTTTATGGCCTATTGTATATATTGTGTATATAAGTTTGTTGCCCTTTTGGGCGCGTATTTCATAATACGCTTTGGTGATGGCTTTACAGCCTTCGCTGCGCGGCGGGCCGGCGGCAGCGAGTTGCTGCTGCTGGTTAGGAGTTTCGGCTCCCCGTCGGGCGACCTGTTAACCGATACGGTTGTCGTGGATCATGTCTCGCGGATCGTATCGGACCAGGGGGCTCGCCTTAACCGGCCGGCCCAAGTGGAAGGAAAACCACAATAAAAAACCCTGAATGTGTATGCGCTGGGGCGCCCTAAGGGCCTTGCGCGGCGCTGCACCCCCGCTCTCCCGCAGGGGGAGTGGGTGTTCGGCCAGTACGTCGGACCGCTAGCGGCCAACCCGCGGACAACACCCGCCGTCCACGGTGTATCAGGGTTACCCGGGTGCAGGGGTCTCCGCCCGGGTGGACTTTTTATATCCCCCATTAACCCGTTAATAAGACATTCCATTCCTTCGGGTGTGGGTGTCGGGGCTGACCACTTTGGTGCAAAGCCCCAACCTTATGATAATCATGGAGTACAACAAAAATAATAAATCTTTTGACGTTAGGGAGTTAGGGTTAAGGAATAAGAAGGAGTTGAGAGTGCGGGTCGAGCGAACGCCGACGCCGATCCCCACCCTCGGAGAAGAAAGTTCAGCAGGAGTCTCTCGAGTAGTTGAGAGGTTGTCAGACTCGGACGGTGAGTCGATGGTCAGTGTACCATCTGTCGCATCGGCTCACCTGTCCAGGTCCGGGAGTTGCGAGTCGTTGGACCCGCCAGGAAGTCGCTTTTGGAGTGACCGAAGACGAAAGAGACTGAGAACATCAGAAGACGAGGGCAGCTCGACTGACACCCCGTCTAAATCTAAGTCGAAAATCAGGGAGAAACGTGGTCGTCCGCCTACCACAGGCGAATACGTCGGGTTGGCGGCGGCCAAACAAGCCTACATCAAGGCGCAGAGGGAGGAGATGGAGGCGCGTGCGGAGGCCGAACTTCTGGCATCTTCGTCTGAAGCCCGCCGAACGCGCTCTTCATCGTCTTTCAATATGGAGACAGAGCAGGACGACTCCGGGCGAAACACAGCGGTCGAGGTCGTAAAAAGGATCCAGACCAGCCTGGGACTGGTTGAAAAGGTGGCGAAATCTTCCTCAAATCTCAAGGGAACTTTTGTCCGCACGCTTAAGGACGCCGTCGCGGCAATCAAGGAGGACACGGAGTTTCTTGCACACAAAACCCTCTCAGAGGAGACGCAAGAGCTTCGGGCGGACAATGCACGCCTCCGACAACAGCTGGAGGCGGTGCAAAAAGAAATGGCGGAGATGAGAGCAAACTTTCAGAGGCGGGACATAGAACCCTCGCCGATGCCTGCTTGCCTCGAAACCCTGCTCGAAGAACATGAAGCTCGCATCATGAGCAGGGTGGGAGACAGAATGAACGCCCGCTTTGAGGGGCTGGAGCCGAGGCTCATGCCTGCGCCCCGGCTTCGACCCCCCCTCGCGGCTGATAAGAAGAATAAAACAAGGAAGGAAACAAACTTACCGTCGTCTTCGGCCCCCGTCGTTGCTGCGTCGGCGGCTCCGGCGGCGCCCGAAGATCTCGAAGTCCCAATGGAGACAGCTTCTGCTTCGGCTCCTGTAACAGAAAAGAGAGTTAGAAATAATAAGAAGAATAAGAAGAAGAATGAGAAAGCACCGGGAGGCGGTGGAAGTGCAAAAGCGACTACCGCTGCTGCACGCCCGCCGGCCCCCGCTGCCCCTCTTGAGACAGGCCTTCCTTCTAGGCCTCCCAACCCTGATGCAGAGGAGAGCGGATGGGTGAGGGTGGCAAAGAAGGGACGCCCGAAGGTTCAGACAGCGCCAAATAACAAAGAAGCGCTTCCAACTTTGACGCGCGCCTCCAAAGCGCAGCAAAATCACAGAAGGACAGATGAACGGCGGCAACCGCGGCCGGGTAAACAACAGCAGTCGACTGAGCGGCGGAGGGCATCCAAACCCCCTCGCCAGGCTCCGCCAAAATTGAAGACGCCCCGGTCCTCGGCCGTAGTCATAACGCTCACGGAAGAGGCTTTAAATAAGGGACTGACGTATGCGTCCATACTCAAGGAGGCAAGGACTCGACTCGACCTCAAAACCCAAGTCGGAATCGAGTCTGTTAAATTCCGCAGGGCCGTTACTGGTGCCACAATAATCCAGCTTCCTGGCGCCGGCAACGATCCCAAAGCTAAAATCTTGGCGGAGAAACTTGTCGAAACGTTCAATGACGAAAGTGTCAAGGTTTCAACACCCATTAAAAGCGTGGACGTAAGGGTGTCCAATCTCGACGCTTCTGTTTCCGCGGAGGAACTTACCAGAGCCATTGTGGTGAAGGCCGAGTGCCCCGCGGAACAAATCAAGGTGGGAAAAATCCGGGAAGACAGGTCGGGCCTGCAGGCCGCATGGATACAGGTCCCTGTCACGGCGGCCAAGAAACTGACGGAGGGGCGGGTCTTGATCGGATGGACAGTGGCGAGGTTCACTGTGGGCAGACCCCGCGAACTCTGCTGCTTTAGATGCATGCAGAAGGGGCATGTGGCACGATACTGCACTGCCGAAGACCGCAGTTCACTTTGTTATCGGTGCGGTAAGCCCGATCACACCGCAAGGGACTGCACCGAGAAGCCGAACTGCGCACTCTGCGCATCGCTTAAGAAAAGCGCCAATCACCGCTTGGGGGGCCCTAAATGCTCAGCCCCCAAGAAAAGGGTGACAAGGAGGGCCGTCGTTAATAAGAACAACAGCACGGCATCCCCAGCGAGCGGGGAACCCATGGACGTTTCAGGGATCGTGGGAACCTCATGATGAGTCGCTTACGGTTCCTTCAGGCGAACTTAAACCACTGCGCCAGGGCTCAGGACCTTTACATCCAGAGTCTGGCGCAGTGGTCTATTCACATCGGCGTTGTAGCGGAGCCCTACATGGTTCCGAACAGGTCTGACTGGATTGGAGACTTGGACGAAACGGTTGCAATCTTCGTGAATAACACCAGCGACACACCTCCAGTCAGACACTCTCGAAAAGGCCACGGTTGTGTGGGGATAAAGGTGGGCAACATTTCTATCGTCGGGGCCTACTTTTCCCCTAATAGGACGCTTGTAGAATTTGAGGCCTTCCTGGAGGAGGTGGCCTCTATAATCAACTGGTGCAGCTCATCTTGCATAATAATGGCGGGCGATTTTAACGCCAAATCAAGGGCATGGGGTTCAACATCTTCAGACGGCAGGGGCAATTTGCTCCTGGATTTCTCTGCGTCGCATAACCTCGTGCCCATGAATCAAGGCTCCGAGTTCACGTGCGTCCGCATGGGGGGTGGTTCCGTCGTGGACGTAACGTTTGCGAGTGCCCCTCTTGTGGGCCGTGTTCAAGGCTGGGAGGTACTGACCGAGGAGGAGACACTCTCTGACCATCGCTATATTCGGTATCAGATGCTCCCCTCGTCAGATGCTCCGAACAGCCAGAGCTCCGGTCCCCCGGAGATTGGAATCAAGTGGTCCCTAAAATCCCTCGACAGGGAATCTTTGGAAGTCGCTTCGGTCGTTAGGGCCTGGTGCCCTAAGCCTGATAACATCGTTGTTGATAGTGAAGTGGCTTGGTTCGCTGAGACATTTGAGCACGTCTCCGACTGCTCCATGACGCGTATCCGGCCGAGGCCGCTTAAGAAACGGGTCTACTGGTGGTCGGAAGACCTCAGACGGTTGCGCGCTGCGTGCGTGGCCGCCCGACGCCGGTACACCCGCTACAGACGAAGGCGCAGTACCAACGACGCCGAAGAAGAAGCGCGTCTCTATGACATCTACAGAGACGCGAAAAGGACTCTTAAAAAGGAAATCGCCGAGGCAAAGGAGAGGGCATGGTCGGAGTTTCGACAGTCTCTGGACTTGGACCCCTGGGGGCGTCCGTACAAATTTGTTATGAACAAGTTGCGTCCCTGGGCCCCTCCTCTCACCACCTCAATGGAGCCAGAGTTGTTATCTTCGGTCGTGTCGACCCTGTTCCCTGTTGCTTCTCCTCCCTCGAGCGACATCAACCGGACTGGACACACTGCTGCGGCGACACCAACGGGTTCTGTCCCGGAGGTGTCCCCAGCAGAGATATCACTGGCATTGACGAAACTTCGGTGCAAGAGAACGGCCCCCGGTCCCGATGGGATACACGGGAAGGTGCTGGCTCTTGCACTCGAACAAGGATTAGACGAAAGGTTCTCGGACTTCCTAACCAAGTGTTTGCAGGACGGAATCTTCCCAAACCGATGGAAGACAGGAAAGTTGGTCCTTCTGCAGAAGCCGGGCAGGCCGGCGGATTCTCCTTCGGCCTACCGGCCAATTGTACTTCTGGACGAGGCCGGCAAGTTGTTCGAAAGGATAATTGCCGGTCGAATCAACGAACATCTGTCCACAGAAGGGCCAAATCTTGAGGAGACGCAGTTCGGGTTCAGGCGCGCCAGATCCACGGTGGACGCCATCGCCCGACTGCGAGACATATCGGATGAGACAACTTCACAGGGTGGGGTGGTGTTGGCAGTGTCGCTGGACATTGCGAATGCCTTCAACACTCTGCCCTGGGAATGTATAATGGATGGACTGGTGTTCCACAACGTCCCGCCATACCTAAGGCGCACCATTGCCGACTATTTTAGAGACAGGAAAATCTTATTCCCAGGTCGCAACGCATGGTCGGAATATAGGGTCTCTTGCGGTGTTCCGCAGGGGTCGGTCCTTGGGCCGCTCCTGTGGAACATCGGCTATAACCAGGTGCTGCGGGCAGCGCTAATCCGCGGTGTGCAGCTTATTTGCTACGCGGATGACACGCTGGTCGTAGCATCTGGAAAAGATCATAGGGAGGCAAGCCTCAGAGCGACTGCGGGCGTTGCCCAGGTCGTCCATAGAATAAGACGAATAGGTCTTCGGGTCGCGTTGGACAAGTCAGAGGCCATCTCATTCTTCGGCCCAAGACGAGCTCCACCCCCTGGAGTAACAATAACGGTGGGCGGGGTCCCGATAGAGGTCTCCACATCCCTTAAATATCTGGGATTAATCTTGGATTCCCGCTGGTCTTTCAAACCGCACTTCGCGGCACTTGCCCCTAGATTGGACGCCACGGCTGCGGCACTCAGCCGCATCTTGCCGAACATTGGCAGTCCAAATGTGGGGTGTCGCCGCCTCTTCGCGGGCGTACTAAGATCCAAGGCGCTGTACGGGTGTCCAATCTGGACAAACGAACTGGAAAATACTAACGCTAATAAGGCAGTGCTAAGGCGGGCGCAGCGCACGATAGCCATTCGGGTAGCGAGGGCGTACCGCACGGTGTCTTGCGATGCCGTGTGTGCAATCGCCGGACTCGCCCCGTGGCATCTAGATGCGGCCGCCCTATCGGACATATACTGGCGTCGGGCGAGGCTTCGAAGCCGTGGATTGGAGCCTTCGTTCGAAGAAGTCAATGGATGGAGGACAGAGAGTCGTAATAGGACTGTCGAAAAGTGGAAGGAGGAACTCGGTTCTGTCCGAGTGGGTTCGTGGACATTGGAAGCTCTTCGTCCTAACCTTGAGGAATGGACCCAAAGGCGGTGGGGAACGCTTACCTACTGGCTTACGCAGATGCTTTCCGGGCACGGGTGCTTCGGCAAGTATCTGCACAAGATAGCCGGTAGGGAGGAGGTCCCTGCCTGCCATCATTGTGACTCATCACTCGACACGGTGGGTCACACAATTTTTGACTGCCCGGCATGGGACGCCGAAAGGCGCTCCATTGCTGACATTATCGGACGCGACACCACATTGTGTAACATTGTGGTCAAAATCACAGGAGACAGGGCCGCCTGGGAGGCTTTCCAGGCCTTCTCGCAGGCGGTCCTTAAACGGAAAGAAGATGCCGAAAGGCTGCGGGAGGATGACCCTTCCTCAGCTTCTATCCGGCGTCGAAGACTAGGAGGGCGTCGGCGAAGATTCGCCGGACGCATTATGTAAATTTGTATATATATGTATTAGCAGGCCCCAGCACTTAGTCGTAAGAATAAGTGCTTGTTAAGGGGTAGGAGTTGTATATAATTTTGATTGTAAATATATATAAATTTTGTAAATAGATGTCTTCAGCGCACAATGCGCTATGTACATAATTGTGTACATAAGGAGAGCCGCGCGCAGGGTCTAAGCGCCAAGCGGCAGGCACGTGCGGACGTTCGGAATTAATGGCAACACCAGTTACCGGACTCCGCTCAGTGCTAAGACGGGCAGAGGGGTTTTAGTGAGTAGGCCAGTCTAGGAGAGT